>OY755043.1:80050672-80767747 GCA_963576565.1 Aspidapion aeneum | reverse complement strand
TAACCCAACCTAACCCAACCTAACCCAACCTAACCCAACCTAACCCAACCTAACCCAACCTAACCCAACCTAACCCAACCTAACCCAACCTAACCAACCTAACCCAACCTAACCCAACCTAACCCAACCTAACCCAACCTAACCAACCTAACCCAACCTAACCCAACCTAACCCAACCTAACCCAACCTAACCCAACCTAACCCAACCTAACCCAACCTAACCCAACCTAACCCAACCTAACCCAACCTAACCCAACCTAACCCAACCTAACCCAACCTAACCCAACCTAACCCAACCTAACCAACCTAACCCAACCTAACCCAACCTAACCCAACCTAACCCAACCTAACCCAACCTAACCCAACCTAACCCAACCTAACCCAACCCTAACCCAACCTAACCCAACCTAACCCAACCTAACCCAACCTAACCCAACCTAACCCAACCTAACCCAACCTAACCCAACCTAACCCAACCTAACCCAACCTAACCCAACCTAACCCAACCTAACCCAACCTAACCCAACCTAACCCAACCTAACCCAACCTAACCCAACCTAACCCAACCTAACCCAACCTAACCCAACCTAACCCAACCTAACCCAACCTAACCCAACCTAACCCAACCTAACCCAACCTAACCCAACCTAACCCAACCTAACCCAACCTAACCCAACCTAACCCAACCTAACCCAACCTAACCCAACCTAACCCAACCTAACCCAACCTAACCCAACCTAACCCAACCTAACCCAACCTAACCCAACCTAACCCAACCTAACCCAACCTAACCCAACCTAACTCAACCTAACCCAACCTAACGCAACCTAACCCAACCTAACCCAACCTAACCCAACCTAACCCAACCTAACCCAACCTAACCCAACCTAACCCAACCTAACCCAACCTAACCCAACCTAACCCAACCTAACCCAACCTAACCCAACCTAACCCAACCTAACCCAACCTAACCCAACCTAACCCAACCTAACCCAACCTAACCCAACCTAACCCAACCTAACCCAACCTAACCCAACCTAACCCAACCTAACCCAACCTAACCCAACCTAACCCAACCTAACCCAACCTAACCTAACCTAACCCAACCTAACCCAACCTAACCCAACCTAACCCAACCTAACCCAACCTAACCCAACCTAACCCAACCTAACCCAACCTAACCCAACCTAACCCAACCTAACCCAACCTAACCCAACCTAACCCAACCTAACCCAACCTAACCCAACCTAACCCAACCTAACCCAACCTAACCCAACCTAACCCAACCTAACCCAACCTAACCCAACCTAACCCAACCTAACCCAACCTAACCCAACCTAACCCAACCTAACCCAACCTAACCCAACCTAACCCAACCTAACCCAACCTAACCCAACCTAACCCAACCTAACCCAACCTAACCCAACCTAACCCAACCTAACCCAACCTAACCCAACCTAACCCAACCTAACCCAACCTAACCCAACCTAACCCAACCTAACCCAACCTAACCCAACCTAACCCAACCTAACCCAACCTAACCCAACCTAACCCAACCTAACCCAACCTAACCCAACCTAACCCAACCTAACCCAACCTAACCCAACCTAACCCAACCTAACCCAACCTAACCCAACCTAACCCAACCTAACCCAACCTAACCCAACCTAACGCAACCTAACCCAACCTAACCCAACCTAACCCAACCTAACCCAACCTAACCCAACCTAACCCAACCTAACCCAACCTAACCCAACCTAACCCAACCTAACCCAAACTAACCCAACTTAACCCAACCTAACTCAACCTAATCTAACCCAACTTAATCCATATATATAAATATAGTAAAAGTTGTTAGGTTTATGTCCAGGGGGTAACCATTGTCCATAATCGTCGGAAATCGAGTTAGGATTAGTGTATGCGACCATAAACATTGAGTGGCGCGTGAGTCTTTGGTCTTCAAATTTTTTAGGGAAATTTTTCAAAATCTTTTTTTCCGCACTGGGCACCCTAATAAACCGTAATCTGGTCACCCTAATCCATCGCAATCAAAGAAAATCGGTAATCGAAGTGTCACAAATTTTTTGTTGGTTTCTATCCTTCTTTTATATTATGTAGGACAAAATTATTAATTAAACTAAGTGACCTTATTAAGTAAGACAGCATGATGGTCAAATGACATTAGAAGGACATACACATATGATACCGGCCTGTAGACCGGTCGCGGTGGCGTCATATAATAATAAATATATACTTTCGCGATGAAAGACAGATTTTTGAAGGAAGATGACTGTTTATGTTATCGCTGGTCTAGACCTAAAAAGCTCTATTCAAAGTAGTACAGACATATGTTAAAGCAACCATATAAGTATTTTTTAAAATTATAGTTATACATAATATACCATACCCGTTTTGCCAGGGTCTTCGTCTTAACCTAACTTGTCATATTTAAAAACAACAACTGTCATTGGCAAGCCTTAATAACATTTTGTTATTTGGCACTCTATATACGTATTGCAACATTTTCTCAGTTAACAAGCATTAATTAGTATGTTTTGCATCGTAACTAGCTTTAAGACATTTATTGAGAAAATGGCAACATAAAAACAGTTAGTTTTCAAGCAAGCTTTCTGACTGTGCTTAGTTTTTAAATGTATACGGCCAGTTCGTTCTTAGGGCCATTATCTTATATCAACTTCTTTAAATTGTAAAACTGGATAAACAAAAAAGTGATGTTCCAACGCTTGTGAAGGAATTTGGAGGTCCTGTCGTTCTTACTTTGGTGCTATCCTTTTCTATACCATAGTTTTCTGTCTCTGATTGCACCAAAGAGAAGTGGAAGGGACTTAGGGGTAGAGTACCTAGAAATTTCTTTACGGGTCGGAGGATAGAGTTTAGTTGGGTTTCTTTGGGTCAACTTCTTTCTTAAAATGGAGTTTTATTCAGGGGAAAATACTTTTCCTTTGAATAAATATCTTTTATTTAATTCTTAGTATAACTCAATTTCTATCTTAACATATTTTATTAATTATTTACCATCATTTATTTCTGAATTGAGTTATCGTTTATACCAGTTTATCACTGTTTTAATTAAACATCAAATTACTTTTTTAAATAAAACTTTCTTGTTGCCAAACATTTTGTTTGTAATTTTATAATTTCCTTACCTTAAGTACCATACTATAACAGGTACCATCTGAATTAATTAGTTTATAAAAACATTTTTACATAATGAATTTTATAAAATAATAATTTATTTAAAATATAGCTATAAAAAGGTAAATAGAAAGTGTAAAATATTAAGATAAAAATGGTTGCAACCAATCTCAAAAAAGAGAAAATATAGTCCATAAGCAGTGATAATGTCTAGTGTATGAAGAAAAAGAAAATGAAGAACAATTGAACAGGTATGTATATATTTCCTACATTGATTGATTTAATTGAGAAAAACACCTATAGCGCACTTCCTTCAAGAACCGTCAAATTCCCTTTCGAGAGTTAAATTAGTCAATCAGTATCATATTTAATCTTTTAATTTACTATTTTTAAGTTGTTGCAAATTTGGTAGCTAACAACATTTAAGCCTTGACCACTTTATTTGACAGTACCACTGTCATATACAAAGGCCCCTGTTACAAAGTGGTGTCAGGTGTGGGGTAAATTAGTTTTTGGAAAATTTGTGAAAATTTTACGTTGCATTTTGAGAAAAACACAGTACTTTAGTTATGTCTAAGCCATTGGTAGTATTTTATAGGAAAATCTAATGGAAAATTTTAAAATTGTTCGTTTGAAAAGAAAATAGTTTTGCCTAGTTTTGTTTAAAACCAAAACTAATTTGTTGGAAGATGTGCTATAAATGTTATCTTGGTTGTTTAAATTACTAACATTATAATCTGTGTTACAATTTTTAATTCTTACTTCTTTTTTAATATCGTTTTTTGAGTTAAATAATTCTAAACCTAATAATACTGTTTTGGAAGATTTCAATACTCTAGCCAATTCTTGCTCAGAAATTGGCCTAAATATAAACTTTAAAAAATGTGAAATTTCAGTCGTTTCGGATCCAGATAATTATTTAGATTTATCAAAGGATATACTTCAAAAATACCCATTTGTTGAGAAATTTTCAAAAATAGATATACAAAATATTTCCCTTCTTGGTTGCCCCTTTTTTGCTCAAGAAATTGAAAAATTTCTGGAAAACAAAATGTGTTTTTTCAAAAGAATTTATGAAAAACTAAAAAGTATTGATTCCCATATAGCATATTTCCTTTTAAAAAATTCATTTGCTATTCCCAGGCTAACTTATCTCCTTCGCTGCGCACCTTGCTGGAATGCTCCAAAAAGTTTAGAAAAATTTGATATAATTTTAAAAGAATGTTTAGAAACAATATTTAACTGCACTTTGGATGATACTTCTTGGACACAATGCTCTTTATCTATTGATCTAGGCGGCTTAGGTATCAGAAAATTATCTTCACTTTGTTTTTCAGCTTTTCTTGGTTGCTCTTCGAATGTTCAAAATTTAATTTCTTCTATTCTTCCTCCATCCATTTTCTCAAATGAAGATTTGGACTATGCTAAAGCTTTAACTTATTATAAAAATTTGGGACATTTTTCAGATACTTCGACCTTAGAAAATCAAAAAGATTTTGATAAAAAATTATGCAAATTCTATTGTGACAAGTTAATTGCCCACTCCACTTCATTAACATCTAAGGCACGTCTTCTCGCCCTACAAGAGCCAGAAAGCTCAGCTTGGCTCAGAGCATTGCCTTCTTCAAATCTTGGGAATTTTCTAGACGACTCTTCTTTCCGTATATCGATATCGCTTAGACTTGGTCGACCTGTGTGTGAACCCCACGACTGCACTTGCAACAAGCAAGTTGATATTTATGGTCTGCATGGACTAAGTTGCACAAAAAGTGCTGGTCGTTTGGTTCGCCACAGGATGATAAACGACATCATTAAACGGTCACTTATTTCAGCAGGTTTTCCAGCTATTTTAGAACCACCTGGAGTGTGTCGGGATGACGGAAAGAGAGCAGATGGCATGACCCTGGTTCCTTGGAAGAGAGGAAAGGCTTTGCTCTGGGATGCTACTTGTAGGGACACCGTAGCTCCATCATATATTCCTAAAACTTGTATTAAGTCAGGAGAGGCTGCAAAAATGGGAGAAAATCAAAAAAATAATAAATATCGGGAACTTGTTGAGAGATTTTATTTTTGTCCATTCAGTGTGGAAACATTTGGTCCTTGGGGTGATGAAGCTAAGATGCTTGTTAAGGAAATTAGTTCAAAAATTCCTAACAAGAAAACTCTTAGCTTCATCACTCAAAAAATCAGTTTGGCAGTGCAAAGAGGTAACGTTGCTTCCATAATTGGTACCATTCCCGTAGAGTCCGGTTTGAATGAAATTTATTACATTTGACATTTGAATTTTATTTATTTTTTTTTTTTGTGTTACAATTATTTTTTGAATTTTTAATATTTTTGTATATCTTTTACTTAAGACAGAAAACACGAGAAAAATTATATTTTTTCTGTTGGATATAAGATCAGTCTTAAACATTAAAAAAAAAAAGATAAATTGGTAGAATGTTTTTTTATTGAAAAGTTTAGTTTGAATACTATCTGACTCCAGCACGCGATTAGTTAATCATTTTGCCTTATTAAGGCCTAACTAAATTCTAAACTTGAGTGATCACTCTTAACTCGCTGTTGAACACTAAGTCTGTCCTAACTATCATTATTTATTTTGTATTGTATAGTCAATGTAACTATCTAAACTGTTTAAACTAATTGGACAAAACAGTCCATCATTTTTAATTGTAACACAGTTGTTAAAATAAAGTCTCATTAAGGTTAAGATTTTCTTGTATTGCTATTTAAAGTCTATTTGTAGAAACTTGTGGATCATTTTTTTGTTCTAATTCATAATTTTAAAGAAATCTTTTATTGAATACACATAAAAATTAAAATGCACTGCTGGCTGGAATAATAATTACCAACCCTTTCTCTGACAAACTAGAGATTTTTAAGGACAACCGTCAAGTATAAATAAGAAGATATGATTTTTACTAATTAATTTATCGCATAAAAAAACTGCTATCAAGTTTTTTTTATGGTTCTTCAGTATTGATAGATATTTCTTAAAACCTTGTTAACTAAATATTTAAAAACATATTTGTTTTAATAATACAAAGATGTATTATAAGTCATTTATATCCTTGATTTTTGTATTTTTCTTGGTAGATATCGATTTTTCTACTTTATTATGGTTTTATTGTTTTTAATACCTGTGCCAAGCGAAATGGCAAATAGATTCCGCCAAATAATTTTATCATCATAATGCTCCAAAATGAGAAAAAAAAATCATTAATAAACCTAACCTAACGTAATTTTTCATGAATATTGCATAAATTTAAAAATTATAACTTTAGTTTCTATTTTTTTTTAATACTTTTCATACACAAGTGTGCATAGTAGTACAGTATACCTCTGCTTACATGGTCTATCTGCAACAGATAGTTGGCAATCATCATGACAATTTCATTTTGCATACATTCGTGCTACAGGGCTATTGTTAAGTATCTAGTCAAAATAAATTTATTAAACTGACCTGGCTACTAGCTGTACCCTATATAAAATATGAATAAGATGTTTTTTTCTCTATAATCATAGATATATGATTTACTAGATCCACCTATCGGTAAGCATGAGAGGTATTCTATTTTAAAATTTCAAGTTTTATTTTGTTTTACAGATTTTTAAATTTTATATTTTTGTTAGTGACTGTTTTTCTCAGTAACTATGTTGTCGATTAGAAAAAAATCATAAAGTTTCAGATGCACAAATCTTCTAAAATTTTAAGAGCACTATTAATTAAAACCTGAACTAAGTGAATAAATGTAGCTATAGCTATTCGATTCTATATAATTATCATTAAATTAAGAATTTGCATTTTATGTTACAAGAAAGCTATGTTTCTTTAAAAACAACAAACATATCAAATTATTCTTGCTATATAATTTTATTAAACATATATTATTCTTTATAAAAAAGAACTTTATTCTTAGTTCCCAAGTTTTCAGTGAAGGTAAATGTCATAAAAAGAACCTCTTGTATATTTGTTTTTTTTTTCAGAGAGACTTTATTTTTCTTTAACTAACATGTAGGTAATATCCAAGTAAATTTATTTTTATACTATTTTTAATCAAATTGAAAGATATTGTGTGGATGAACCTTTGTTCAAAGTAAAAAAGTATTTGTTGTCAAGTCGTTTCTGAAAAATGGTATAAATAAATAGTATAAAATTTTAAATTGACGCCACTGCGATACCTTCAATTTTCTTTGATCCAGGTACTAAACTCTCCGGACAAAAATTATGTGTTTTGTTCGTTAACCGTCTTAATTATCTTAATTGTCTCTGGTTTAGAATAAATTATTATGTAGGTAATACCATAATAATTTATAATAAGAACATTTTGGGAAAAACCACAGTAAAATTTCTATTAAGAGAAAAATCATTATCTTTGCCTTTAGTGAAATTAGAGCGTCTACGTGCGAAGTAAATAATTATAACTATTTGAGGTAATAAATAACTTATTAATCATAAGTCTCTCATAAATTTTTAACATTTTTTAACATGAAAACTTAAAGCACAGTGTAGATTGTCGCTATGTTTAAACCAACTATTCCAATTAGACCATCAATTTGTATCTAAAAACAATCGAAAAATTAAACTAACAATATTATTTTTAATTTAAAAATCATAATGTATGTTTCTTCATAAATGCTAAAAAAAATCAAAAACTTCATTAAGTCAGCACAAGATGACAGTTATTTCTTTACAAGAAATTCTTACCTATGTCAATACAATCTTATACATTTGGTATGCGTCCAACTTAGTAGATGTATTTTTGTCAAAAACAAATTGAAATTGTTCCCTGGAAAAAGGATATTAATGAATGATAACATATTTTAAATCTTAAAGTAATAAAATAATAACTTTTCGCTAAAAATTTAAACCTTCAAGAGCAAACTAAACCTTAACGGTTTACTAGTTACCGATTTGAAAGAAATAATGTATCCATCCTATTCGTTTTGTTTAAGGCATGTACTGAACATTGTTAACAATATCTTAGAGGTACTGAAAAATGAAGTTTTCTATAATTTAATTTTAAAAAAAAATCAAAGCACATTTAAACTAAAAAAGTGCTAAATTACCTCTTGGGAAATGCCCAAAAACTTATTGCTTAATACCTATTTTATATAAAAAATATTTAATCTCCTCGTCCTAGTCCTAGTCGTTCCTACGACGACTTTATTTTGCCATTTGAGAAAAAAAAAACGTACACGCTGTACGTAAACAGTACTTGAAAAAAACTCTAACTTAGCACCAGTTTTTCTTCATAACTAACCAAGGTGAAGATCTCGTTCCTTTGTGCACAATGTGTGTGATATCCACGAAGTGCGACAAACCACAGTACACAGAAAAAAAAAATTAAACTTATTTTGAGTTTGTCATTTATTTGTTCGATTCAACTGTGATTTAATCAACTCTTGTACTCGCAATTTCATCAATAGGTAAAATATTTTTTTTTTTAAATGGTGCTTTCTATCTATCTATTGAGCCTTCTTCGATCCATCTTTGGATATAGGCCTCCCCCAATATCTTTCACTCTTTTCTGTATGTCGCCGTGTTCATCCATCAGTTCCCGCATGTTTCTTCAAATCGCCCGCCCATCTCATTTGTGGTCGTCCCCTACTTCTTTTATTTTCCCAAGGTCTCCAGTTTACAGTACATTTGTTTGACAGAAAGACGATCGATTTAACAAATGTATTGGTGCTATTGACCATGTCTTAAATGAAATAATATTTTGTAAAGCCACACAGTAGTTTTGGAAAAAACATGACCTATCCTAGCATTCTCATAATGCCACAAATAAACACGGTAAAGATTTTTTGATATCCGTTTTTGCTTGTTTTTAAGAAGATTTAACAACCAACTAAAAATTATTTTGATTAATTTGATAAAGCTGAAAATATTTTAATGTCACCTGTGTTACATATCTTTATGACCATCAGTTTCTTTTAAGGGAGAAATTGCACAGTTTACTGTAAAATACATTATTTTTGTAAAATTTTATTTAAGAAGGTACAGACAAAATTAAGAGCAAATTTTAAATAGTTAAAAACATAATTAATTAAAATAAATAAATTTGATAACATCATGCCATGTTTGAAATATGTAGGTATAAACCAACCCAGACCTAATCAGTGATGTGAAATCGAAAAAAAAAGTAAAAACAATTAAAATTGTTTCTATAACTGAACCAAAGATAATGATATAAATAAATAAATCTATATTTTTTTTTATAATTTGACTTGCTTTTCAAAGTTGTTAAAAGTTTTTGATGTTTTTCCTAAAATATTAACTCACGTATTTTATTTAAGTTTAGTAGGTAATCATTTTATACTTATACGTCCTAAAAGTTATATTATTTAAACAAATAATTATTGAAATAAATTTAAACAATTTGACCCATTTCACTTTTTACTAATCAAAAGATGCCCATCTTTATTAAAGGAAATGAGAATTGTTGTAAGATATTGACATAATTTAAAATAGGTTCTACGTAACCAATTAGCTAATTAATGAAATTAGATAATAATAATATAGATAATGTCTAATAAAGTTCTGGATTGCTTAAGAAGAAGCAATAGCTAACACCCTTTGACATAAAAGTTAAAATAAACCAAAGAATTTGGTATTAAATATTTTGTAGATTAGATAGAGACAATTAAATTAATTAGATAAGACATTATTATAGCATAGAGGAATACGTAGTATATATTTCTCTTTGGTTATATTTAACGTTACAAGACAAAGCTTTTTCTTTGCTTAAGTTACTGCGCTAACTGCACTAGAAAAATATATTATGTAAAAAAAAAATCAATTTATTCAAAATGGGAAAAAATCGTTCAAAATTAAAATGTGTCTACCATCTTTTGAAAGGAACACATTTTTGTCTAAAGTACCCTCTTACAAAAGCATGTTAAGCTTGTTTTGAGAATTTTTAAAACACATGTTTAAATCAGGTACCTATAGACCTTTTTTGTGTAGCAACCAGAGCCTTTTGTAAATCGAGTCACAAGAGCTTTTAAAATGAAACACTATTTGGGAAAAACCCTTCTTTTATAGTATACAGTAACATTTTACCTACAGTATCATTTAATCAATCAATCAATCAATTAAACTAGGTGTAAGTACTCTATACCCTGTTTTTATATTTTTCAAGAAAAAAAAATGTATTTAGAAAAGTGCAGTTGTTTGTTTTGAATTTCATTCAAGTCGGTCAAGTGATTTTTGAGTTGCTCAACGAAAACTTCATACATGCATCAATTTTATATTTTTGATAAATCTTTAATAATCTTGATAAATCAGTAACGATCTGCTGGTTAAAGTTTATATAAAATGTCCTATAGGGTGAATTAGAAAGAAACCATAAGATTTTAAAAACTTCTTACAGTTAGTCAATATATAATATCTCAAGAAAAATATTTAAATGTTGCCACTAAATTAGAACCTAGAATATGGCTATTTGTCAAAATCATGACGGTTTTTACCTCGCCGTCTAAAAACTAAACATTTAGCACTAAGAAAGTAACTCACATTGAGCAGCAAGGCACTCACCCGTTGTTCAAGCGATCTACTGAAATCCGTTAACTTAAATTTGTCTTTATGAATCTAATCAATTAATGGATTTATATTTTTTTACAAATTATACTATAAAGTAATTAAAGACCTAGTTAACTATTGAGTTTTGGTTCTATTTTTATTAACTTTAAATGTATTATTTAAATTTTAAACTTAATTTGTCTTTTCTATAAAACAACTACTACAAGTGAAACCTATTGGTCTTTTTGTTTTGTTAAAATCAGTGGTTAAGATTTGGAAAAGTGAATTACTTTATTTTTCTTACGCTTTATCCAATGTTTATTTTAAAATTGATCAATGTTTTTTTTTCCTTAAATTTATAAGATCATCTTTGATCATAATAAGCCTTTATCAATTTCAACGGAAAGTAGCCCACAAGTATATCATTGATAAGTCCCTTGATTTACTTTACTAATTACTTGTATTTATCAAAAAGAAAATAAGCGCCCTTGAAAATGCCTACTTGCCAGGCATAAGGCCTCCATCTTTTTACTCATACTGTATGTTTGAGAAACTACAAATAACAGATGTATTTTTTTTTGAAATTTATTAGTTGTAAATAAAGTTCTATAATTTTTCAATTAATTTTTCTTTGCACAGTCAGACTATTTCACAGTTTTGACTGCAAATTATGTTGGTGTCCAGAGAATTAAACTTTTCTTTCATTTACGGTATCGTTTTATTTTTCCTTATGTGCCGGGACTGTTTTGGATAAGTACGTCCAGAATATTCTTAGCATACTTAGGGAACATAACATTTCAAAAGTTTCAAGGTTTATATACAAAGATTCTTTATTGTATTAACCAAGCTTGCGTAAGTATCTCAGTAACCGAAAGATTTAACACTCTTTGTACACTTGCTGTTGTTTTATTTTTTTTTGTCTTGTTTTTTCTTGTAAATAATAATAATTTTCATGCAATTATTATCAGACCATAGTTTTACATATTCATTCAAAAAGTATTTTTGATGCGTGATTAGTATTTTGTGGTAGTTGAACTAATTCTACATAGTTATTTAAATAAACAATTTTATTTTTCTTAATTTTGAGGTGAACACAAACATCTCAATCATAATCTTTACCAAAAATTTTAGTTTTTCTTAAACAGGTCAACTATCGGACCTTCACCATTTTTGTATAATACTACACATATTTTGAAAATCTCATAAAAATTAGTGATCCTAAGCTAGGATCTAAAAGTTAAAAGAAAAAAAATCTTTTCTAAAATTTATTTTCGTTGTTCACATATTTTAAATTTTTATTACTAGGTGTGGTTTTTTTTCCTCCTTGTTGTATGGCTAAATTTTGAGTTACACAAGCAAGCGTGTCTATCATCACATAAGAAAATGTAATAATATAAATCCATTAAGTAATGACTTTTTGCTTGAATTTTGCGTTTGTAGAACTGTTATTGTTTTATTCGCCTAAAATTTTTTTTATTTTTTATACATCTATTACGAGCACTCATTTTAATTTGGCATAAATGTATTTTAATTGTTAGTAAACTACGAAACCGATTTTAATGAAAAATACTAGTGTTATAAACACTGAGTCAACAGCGTAATAAGTTCATGTAATGATATTTTAAAGAAAAAGTTTTGTTATATTTTTTAAACGTTGTAGAAAATAGGTGTTTTAACTTCGTTTTCTTTTACAGGTGATGACCACGACAACCACGATGAAGTCTTCTGGATTTTGGACTTCTCTCACATAATATGTTTATATTTTTTTTTCCAGGATTGTATTGTATTTTATTGTTCTGTGTTGTATTGTTTCATATTGAGTTCTATATAGCCAAAATATTAAGTTCAAAGTTTTTAACCACTAATTGTTATAAAATTGTTCAGTAACTTTTGATAGTTTCTGTTTTATATATGAGAAGAGTCTATTTCTATTTTTTGAGCAATTATATATGAGAGAGAGGTATATTAGAGTTAAAGCATCCTAGAATTTTTCTTTTAATGTTTTTTTGATATGATTATATGGTATGGCAAATGTTTGTGCTAGAATTATACATTTATGTATATAGATTGATATAAAACAATAGACCAATAATAATTCGCCAAGTGAACTCGTCGCGTTTCCTTTTTTCTTTTGTTGTTTTTTTTGTAAGACGATGGCGAATTTATTTTTCTCGCTGTTTGAATCATTATAGATTTGATTATTTTATAAAATGTTTTTTTTTATGGAATGAGTGTTTTAGCTGGATTTTATACTTCCCAGCAAATTGAGAAGAAAACTGGGAGGTTATTTAGGGAAATTCTTCTCCACTCGAGAGGGTGCTTCAAATGGTATACCTATAATTAAAATGTTTAATCGGTCTATATTTGTTTTGTTTGTTGCCGTGTCTCCTAATATCGTAACTCAATTTTTGAATTACGGTATAGTCAGTTAAATGTTTTAACCAATCTTTATCAAGAAAATTGCTGAATTGGTAACCGTCAAACCATAGCTTATGTGGAGTACAGGTGAACTGACTAAAACAGCGGAAAAATATATGGGTTGGGGTTGTCAAGTAATTTTGTTAAAATGGGTCAAGTCAAATTGTTTTGGGAAAACTATTAGGTAAAGGTAAAACTTTGCCTATGATACGACAATAAATATTTCATCAGGAGAGTTCAATGAAGTCAGTAGACGTCACACCTTGTAGATACCACTAAGAGATCTAGGTTATTTTCTATTTCGTCATGTCGAGAACTCATTTTGAGTTATAATGGATAATTAATAGACCGAAAAACTTGTTTAACAAGAAGATTTGAAATTGTTTCTTTCTTCGTTACACACCTGTGTTTTTCTAACTTCGGTGAATATGGCCACTTCCTGGGAGTGTTGAATCCACAGTGTCTTATGTTTTCTAATTAGGAAGACAAAAGCGTTGTTGTTGAATAAATTTTATTTTATTTTACAATACATATTTCAATTTAAAAATGGTGCGCGTGCCTATATTTTTTTTATGACGAAACATGATTATAGATTTGGTACGCGAATGTCACTATACGCTTTGCAAGAACCTGTACTGGAATAATGGGGTTTTGTTTTAAAACAGGTTTTTATAGTAGACAGTTGGGCAATTTTTCTGACTTGGTTATAAAATAGGTTAATTAGATTATATTAAAATTTTAAATGGTAACTAAAAGTTTTACTATGTTTAGTATTTAACGGTATATGTAGGAATAAGTGTAGTTAGGAAAAAACCTAGGAGATACAACCATAACAGCAGACGGCTCTGTATGTCATATCAATAAAATTGTTTGGTTCTCATACGTGATATTTTAAAAACTGTTTAACACAAGGAAAATTAGATATTATAAAAACAGAAAAGAACAGCAGAATAACGTAGTATTTTATTTTCTTTTAATATTTTTGTGACCAACTCATTACTCTTTTTAATTTGAAGAGCTTATTTCAACTCTTTACGACCTTTGATATTATTTAAAATAATAAATTTATATATATTTTATTTATCAAACCTAAAAAAATAATTAAAAATCTGTTTTAATAACATCAATGAAGTAAGTAAATTCTAAGTCTATAAATTTTTGGCGCACAGCAAACATTTGTTTTTTCCTCTTTCAGATATTAATACGTAATTAGCATAAAAACAAACTGAGTGCAAAAGCACAAATCTAGTAAGGAAAATTTTAGTAATCCTGTATATCGGTATTCAGCATAACAGCCGTTGGCCTAGAGACAGTGTCTCTGTCGCGTTATGGCTAAAGTTCCATCTTTAAGTGTAAAGAACTTTTTATTGTTTTATTCCTTATACTTTGTTATAAGAGAGATACTATGTTTCTCTTCAGATAATATCTGCATCTATCAGATATCTTTAATATTTTTTTTTCCTTAAACAATGAAAATTCAATACCTAACTCTTTTTAATTTTTTTGGTATAGTCATTTGTCTTAATGACTAAGTCATTTTTGATCTTTTGTAAACTTTCAGTTATTTATCCTTTACCTTTTGTGTTAATTTAAAAAAATAATTACTTTTGATAAATATTCACATACCTTTGTGTTTTGTTTTATTTACCTATTGGTTAAAATATGAACGTAAAATCGTAAAGTCCATTATTTTAAAAAATAACTTAGTTTTTTTTATGATCCTTCTTGCTGAGAACTCTTGTTTTTCTAAGTTCCAGTAAACCAAACAATAACCACGTCATCGATGGTTACTTGTTCGATTTAAACATATTTTTTTAATCACTTTAAAGTAATTTTTTTTAAACTGGATATTATCATAGCAATCGTAACGCTGATAAGATACCTTTTTCTGGTTTTTTTTTGTCATATTGAGAATTGATAACGTCAATATTATCCAGGCTCCAATATAATACCCTTTAAAACTATTTCAAATCTTTTGTTAGTTTATCAATAAAACAATATTTTTTTTTTGTATTTTTCCCATAATGAAAATATGTTATAGTACTCTAACTCTATAAGTACTTTTTCTAGATAAAAATCTTAATAACTTTTAAAATCTGAACCTTTCCTTACCTATATGAGAATGAAATTTTTGCACTTTTCATTAGGTAAATATAAAAATTTAATTTAAATTACAAAAATGTTTTATCTTCTTCTAAAAATGTGATGTTTTTTTTAATGTTTGTTTTGTTTGCTCTCCTTGTTTATTATTGATTTAATTTTTTTTTGCATTCTATTATCAGTAATAAAATTATATGCTAGTGCACAGGCTTAAGCACTACATAAGAAAATAAATAACTAAAATATTTTTATTTTTATTGTCATCTTTAAATTATTTTGTTACCAACTAAAACTATGCCTTGATGTTTTTTTTTTAAATGTGTATTTAAGGTAAACAAAACTACCTATATCAATTTTGATGGAAATAAATAAATTCTTTAAGTAACTGAATAATTTTTTTTTTTAAAGAAAACTTTATAAAAAAGTTAGTATTTCTAAAATGATTGTTTATTTTTACTAGCAAGCATTGCCTCATTTCTTTTTATAACTTATTTTTAAGTCTTGCAGTATCTAACAAACCTGCTGGATTTTTTCTTAATATACGTTTTGTTGTTTTTTTTAAATCAACCTAATAAATTTTGTTTAATGTATTTTAGAGCATAAATAATTTTGTATATTTTGCGACAGCAAAAGCTCTAAGTTCTTATTTTGTAGTTTTGTAAAAGAGAAGGAATTATTTTCTTCACTCGAGAATTTTTTTTTTACACTCAATAGAGACAATTGAAGCAATAATCAACTGTAATTTTTGTTTTTTTAATCATTCGCTTCAATTAGATTTTTTTTAAAGAACTTTGTTGTTAACTAGGTATATTTTTTTATTTTGTTTGTTTTGAGTTATTGAAAATCGTCCACCGCCTCGAAAATCGGCAAAAATCTAAATTGGTCAAGTTTAAGTTTAAAAATTTTTTCATTTAAATTTTAAAGTAAAGTATTTTGACTCAAGGATGTCTAATTTATACACAAAGACATCAATTTTAACCTACTTTGTTTTGCTGCTGTTCTTAGTTTTTAGGAAATTGTATAAAATCATCCTACAATTTAAAAGAAAGTTAAGTTAAATTAACTGAAAACTACTTAGAAAATGAAATACCTAACAGATTATTTTAAAAATTATACTAAATCAATTTAAAATAAAAATATGTAACAAGATCTGAGAAATAAAAAGTTTAAATTGGAAAATTTTTGTTTTTTGCGAAAATTAAAAGAAAATTCGGAAAAATTGTGGAAATATTCTAGGAGGAGTTTTATTCTAAGTATTTTTTTTTTGATGTGTATATACATCTGGCTGGATTTATTCTATTGATATTTGTTCCATTTACTTTTTTCTGTTCTATTTAAATTTGTTCGATTGAATTTGAATCACCATAAAATTAAATTTTTTTTTATGACATTAATATCCTAAGTATGATATAAATTTGTAATAAAGTTTCTTTATTGATGTTTATTGTTTATCTTGGTATATTGGAATTTTTTTTAAATTTTCTTCTATTCTATCATATGAGTTATTTTGATTTGATTTGATATATGTTTTTTTTCGGTAGAGTATTCCATGTTTGTTTTAAAGATTGTTGTATTAACCTGGTAGTGTTTTTTATTACAATGCAAACGATAAACCAACTTTCTTTTAAAGTTTTTTTTTATTCAATATCAACTATTTCTTTTTAATTATTATGATAAATGTTTTTTTTTACATTTTAAAGTAATTACTAATAAAATATCAATTAGTGTTTGTAATTTCCTACTTTTATTTTTGTTTAGAATTTGTTTTTTATTATATTTTTTTAATACAAACACATTTCTTTGGTTAGACAAACTTTCTTAAGTGTTTGTCGTCTAACAAGTTTTAGTTCATCTAAAACTTATACAAAAACAATGATCATAAAATCTAAAATTTTCAATCTTTATTTTTTTTATTTTTGCTTAAATTTAATTATTGTTTTACATAAGGTTGGTTTATTGTTCTTAAAAACATTGTTTTTTTCTTGTATTAAAATCACTTTATTTTTAGGTCAGCTACTGCAAAGTTTTATCAGCCTGTTTTTTTCTACAAGGCAAAACAGTTCCATCAAACCAGCAAGCTAAGCCGAACCAAACCACTCCACCATTGCGGTCCTTACATCAGCTTAAGCAGCCATCAACGCTATGTCTTTTTACAATCGCTGAGCAAACCTCCAATTGGATATTTCTGCGCAGATTCATTGCAGAATTTGCTGTTCCCGTTTCAACGATGGCCAATGTATAAATTCAGATGTCACTATATACATGGTGTTTTTTCTAAACACTATAGGGGAAACGGTTTGGATTGGAGACTCCCTTCCTTAATTTACCTACGTTAATTTAAATGTTTTTATTTGTCTCCATAAATTTCTGCAGCAGACTATATATATATACTTTTCGGCAGTAGTTTTCGTACAATTTTTCAAAAAAAAAATATAAAAATATATACGTCTATATATTTTTATATTTTTTTTTTGTCAAGTTTTTTTGCCCTCATTTAGTTTAAGTTATCGTTGTTATTAAGCTATACAGATTTCTGTTCTTGCAGTACTGTTTGGAGTCTACTGATCGTTCACCATGTTTGTTGCTAACTAGCTGATCTAAGATGTTCTACCCAAACCAGTGTTGCTGTCCAGTTTTTCAAGATGTTTGTTCCAGCCAGAATGTTTTGTTGATTGTCGCTAATATCCAGGAGAAGACAAACGAAAACGAAGATAAATTAGATTAATTTGATTAAATTTGTTTGCACTATTTAATGCTTGTTGTGATAAACCATTTTATTTTGACTAGCGTTGAAAAAAAATTGTTTACACTTAAATCAGGGGGGAGTAATGTAATAATACGGTTTTTGCAGATTTGCTTTAATTTATTTAATATTTATTTTAATATATTTGTCCACTTATTTCTTAAAAGCAATTCAAATATTAACGGTTTCTTGATTTCTTTTCTCAGTGAAACCAAAAACCTAGAGAAAATATATCTGGAAGTAATTATTTTTAATTTATGACTGTTTATGTTATCGCTGGTCTAGACCTAAAAGGCTCTATTTAAAGTAGTACAGACATATGTTAAAGCAACCATATAAGTATTGTTTAAAATTATAGTTTTGCCAGGGTCTTCGTCTTAACTTAACTTGTCATATTTAAAAACAACAACTGTCATTGGCAAGCCTTAATAACATTTTATTATTTGGCACTCTATATACGTATTGCAACATTTTCTCAGTTAACAAGCATTAATTAGTATGTTTTGCATCGTAACTAGCTTTAAGACATTTATTGAGAAAATGGCAACATAAAAACAGTTAGTTTTCAAGCGAGCTTTCTGACTGTGGTTAGTTTTTAAATGTATACGGCCAGTTCGTTCTTAGGGCCATTATCTTATATCAACTTCTTTAAATTGTAAAACTGGATAAACAAAAAAGTGATGTTCCAACGCTTGTGAAGGAATTTGGAGGTCCTGTCGTTCTTACTTTGGTGCTATCCTTTTCTATACCATAGTTTTCTGTCTCTGATTGCACCAAAGAGAAGTGGAAGGGACTTAGGGGTAGAGTACCTAGAAATTTCTTTACGGGTCGGAGGATAGAGTTTAGTTGGGTTTCTTTGGGTCAACTTCTTTCTTAAAATGGAGTTTTATTCAGGGGAAAATACTTTTCCTTTGAATAAATATCTTTTATTTAATTCTTAGTATAACTCAATTTCTATCTTAACATATTTTATTAATTATTTACCATCATTTATTTCTGAATTGAGTTATCGTTTATACCAGTTTATCACTGTTTTAATTAAACATCAAATTACTTTTTTAAATAAAACTTTCTTGTTGCCAAACATTTTGTTTATAATTTTATAATTTCCTTACCTTAAGTACCATACTATAACAGGTACCATCTGAATTAATTAGTTTATAAAAACATTTTTACATAATGAATTTTATAAAATAATAATTTATTTAAAATATACCTATAAAAAGGTAAATAGAAAGTGTAAAATATTAAGATAAAAATGGTTGCAACCAATCTCAAAAAAGAGAAAATATAGTCCATAAGCAGTGATAATGTCTAGTGTATGAAGAAAAAGAAAATGAAGAACAATTGAACAGGTATGTATATATTTCCTACATTGATTGATTTAATTGAGAAAAACACCTATAGCGCACTTCCTTCAAGAACCGTCAAATTCCCTTTCGAGAGTTAAATTAGTCAATCAGTATCATATTTAATCTTTTAATTTACTATTTTTAAGTTGTTGCAAATTTGGTAGCTAACAACATTTAAGCCTTGACCACTTTATTTGACAGTACCACTGTCATATACAAAGGCCCCTGTTACATTGTTATTTTATTTTTTTAACATGCATTAAAAGTTGCCTCACAAATTTAAGAAAGAAACTATGGTTGCCTAGAATAAGACCAATTTAACCATAATTAAAATGATGGTATTTATATATTGGTATGGTATAATGTGTTTTATTTTATTGTTTATAAAAATTGCTCAGTTGAGTTATCTTAAATAAGATATAAGGAGTAAGCCATTTAGGAATCTTGATGTTGATTTTTTTAAAGCTTGATTCAAAAATCATAGACAGTGACAATGAACTGGAAGCACCTAGAAGTTTCAAATTTAGGGCAAATCGGTTCAATAATTTTGTAATAAAACAACTTTTATTGTCACGAGAACCCTACATAGCCGCAAAATTTCAAGTTTGGAGTTTATCAGAATATTTCTGAATACCTGTCACAAGGTTTCAAGCAAAGGTATAGCAAATAATTCAATTCGAGGTCAATAAAACCGTTTACAACTACCAGAATATTAAAAACATTTTGAGTAGGATAAAATTGATTAAAATATTCCAATAAGATGAAAAAAACAATAATTATTTTCTCCGAAGCTCATCTTGAAATATTTTACGAGAATTTTACAATTGTGAGCTAGACTAGTACATATACCGGATGGGCCAAAAAAAACCGGACAATTTTTTTTCATTATAAATTTTGAACTATCCGATCGATTTTATTGGGACAAACTGCACTGGACAGAGAATTAATCATAGTTTTGACTAAATATATTTTTTTGTTCGCCATCTTAAAATCCAAGATGGCGAACGAAATTAAATTGTACCCTTGAAAGATGCTCGTTTATTGTTGTGTTGCGAACATGTTTTAATTATTTATTTAAATCAGTAAAAAAGCTGCATTTCTGCCACGCACAAAAAGGTACGAATCAGCAAAATCGGTTCAATGTTTCTAAAAAAATATTTTTGTTTCAACCATTGTTTTGAAGATTATTCGATTGCCTTACCAATCATGCCTGCACTTATTTCCTTATAAATTCATTACTACTGAACCGATCTTGATAAAATAAAGAACATTCCGGTGAGAATTGATTGCTTTATAAAGACCATGATCACAATTTATTGCCATCTTAAAATTTAGCATGGCGGACAGAATAATACGTGATTCTTAAAAATGGCGTGTTTATTCTTATTTTCTGAAAATGTTTTAGTTTTTTTTTTAAATCAATAAAAAGACACCACTTTTATCCAACTTAACAAGGTATAAAGTAATAAAATTGGTTAAATGGTTCTCACAAAATCTGATTTTGTTTTAACCATTGTTTTACAAATTATACGATTGCATTGCCAATCCTGTCTGCATTCAATTCTGTATAAATTCATTATTACTGAGCTGATTTTAGTGAAATAAAAGACTTTATAGCGCAAACTAATTGATCTTTAAAGTTTGCATCATAATCTTTTATATTTCACTAAAATCGGTTTATTAATAATTAACTTATAAAGAAATCACAATACAATCGTATAATTTGTAAAACAATGGTTAAAAGAAAATCCGATTTTGTAAGAAGCACTACAACGATTTTATTAATGTGTACCTCTTTATGCTGGAGAAAAGTAGTGTTTTTTTTTTCAAATAAAAAGAACTAAAACATCTTCAAAAAATAAGAATAAATAAGCCATTTTGAAGAATCAAGTATGATTCTGTCCGACATCTTAAATTCCAAGATGACGGAAAATTTCGATAACAATCTTTAAAGAGCAATCAATTCTCACCACGATTTTTTTATTTCATTAAAATCGGTTTAGTGGTAACGAATTTATAAGGAAATGAATGCACACAGGATTGGCAAGGCAATCGTATAATATGCAAAACAATGGTTGATACAAAAATATTTGTTTTTTAGAACAACTAAACCGATTTTGCTGACTCGTACCTTGTTGTGCGTGGCAAGAATGCAGCTTTTTCACTAGTTTAAAAAAATGATTAAAACATATTCGCAACACAAGAATAAACGAGCACCTTTGAAGGGTACAATTTAATCTTGTCCGCCATCTTAGATTTTAATATGTCGAACAAAAAAATATATTTATTGTATTTGTGATTAATTCTCTATTAAGTGCATTTTATCCCATTAAAATTAATTGTATAGTTCAAAAGTTATAATGAAAAAAAAAATTATCCGGTTTTTTTTGGCCCACCCGGTAATTACAATGTTTAAATTTAGCATACATTAACCAATATACTAAGGTGATAACACATTGCATTTAGCTAACTAAATAATGCATTGTGGTTACAACGTATAGCACGGCGTGAAGTTACGGGTTTTGCTCATATACGGAATATTACGTATATGCTTTTGCTTTGGGTACAAAATTTAACCTTGTAATTTCGATTCGACATAAAGGCAGCAACAATGATTGGAATAATACTAGATATTCGGTAGCTTAGTGACGCATGGCGTTACAAAAATGGCCGAATTGGTGAAAATTGTAATAAACCGTTGAGTTTTAATTTCCTTTGTATTTAAATATTTAATTTAAATACACCGTAAGGTCAGGTTCAATATTTGGTATGAAATTTTTCCCTTCCTAGCCCGTGCAGCAATGGCTAGAGAAGGTATTGTTTTCGAGGAAAATTTTATTTTGAGATAACGTCGAAAATGTGTAATTTGGGTGTATTTTACCTATTTTAGCAATATCGTTATGACGCCTATCTCTGTGTGTGTGTGTGTGTGTGTGTGTGTGTGTGTGTGGTGTGTGTGTGTGTGTGTGTGTGTGTATGTCTGTCTGTAAGACCATAGCTCCCAAACCGCTAACACACATTTGATGTAGGAAGCTTAGTTTTTGAGAAAATCATATAAAACCTAAAAATTCTGGTTTATTATAAAAATATCCTAAATTTTCGTATGACCCTGGTATCAACTTTAGCTTTAACAATACTATATGATATACTGATTAATAGAGAAAATTATTTTCTAAAAAAAATGTTTTCAATATATTCCTTTCAAATAATTTTTAAAATAACTGAATAAAACCTATAATAATAATACGGATTTTTTGTGATCTTTAAAAATAGCCCCATAATTGGGACGCCCATGGAGTTTCCTACAATATACTCTATTATATATTTTGTCTATTATAAAAGTGGATAAAACCTAATTATTTCAGTTTATTTTGCATATAATATAGAAATACATGTCATAGATTTTTATTTAAAGGACACCAGAAAAACGAATTGAGCAAATTCCAAAATGACGGAAAAATGGTTAATATCATACCCCTAAAACTCTTAGCCTAACAGAAAAAACAAATTTTAGCATTTTCGTATAAAATTTTGTTGGTTATAATTTTTATTCGAACTTTTTTACGAAAAATAAGTTATTTTAGAAAAACAAAATTAGTGCGCCGGTTTTTTTTTTAAAAAGCGAGAGCAGACATCGCTTGAGGTCGCAAACTTTAAATATTATAGACCGTGAACCCTATAACGGTGCCAAGTTTCGGGCTTTTTACACCAAAACGGCATTTTATATCTCTAATGATTGAATCACTTAACTAATTTCAAGTCTAAAGGCCATAGGAAACTGTATGAATGGCTGTCGCAAAGATTTGATGTATTAGAAAATCAATCAAGTCAAGATAATTAAAACCGTTGATCAAGTCAAGTTAAATAAAACCGTTACAAACTACCAGAATAATTTAAAAAATGTAAAAAGATTAACAAAATTAGTTAAATTGTTTCAATACAATAATAATCCTCTACAGAGCCCCTTTTAAAATATCAGACCCAGACAGTCGTTTCTGAGAATTTTATTAAACATTCCAAGGGTCAAAGAAGCAGGTAAAATTTGAAATTATTATATATATATATATATATATATATATATATATATATATATATAT
Source organism: Aspidapion aeneum (assembly GCA_963576565.1). Lineage (NCBI taxonomy): Eukaryota > Metazoa > Arthropoda > Insecta > Coleoptera > Brentidae > Aspidapion > Aspidapion aeneum. Next base: position 80,744,353 of record OY755043.1, on the reverse strand, counting down.
ATATATATATATATATATATATATATATATATATATATATATATATATTGATGCACGCGCCGTTGTCACCTCAGCGTTAAGGATATGACGACCTGACCTCACCTATTTCTAGTAGTGTTACCACATATATAGGTACATATATGAGATGAGGGGAACTTCCTTTATCAGAATTTCAAAAGAGGGGTAAAGATTTTTTTTTAATATTTGATAAATACGTGGAATACGTTCGGACCTCAGGCCAATATACAACCTTTGGATATGTGCTATGTCCTGCCACCTCAGGCACTGTTGCCGGTTTTATTGAGGTGATAACGTATGACGTATATCTACCCTAACCTATAAGCAACGTATTAGCTTTATCTGACTAAATTTATATATTAAATACAAGGTAACAACGTTTTACTTTTATTTAGGGACACTTTAGGAAATATTACAACTTTAAAACGTTGCAAAAGTTTGTAAGACAAGATTAATGGTGGCAACGTACTGTATTTATATAAAAAACCGTACCTTTATACTTTCATTATAGAAAAACGGGCTGTTATTTTTTTTGAAATACTCATTTTGAGGCTTGTGATCTCAGAAATGTTGCATAGCTTAAAACTCCTAAATACAATTTTTGTTGGGAAATGGTTTACTTACTGTCAAAAATTCTACACATAGATCCGATAAACAAATAAAAGGGAAGTGTCAAAAATACAGTTTTTGGAATGCTAATAAATTTAATAGTTTATATTAATTTGTATATTTTTTGGTTTGCAATGATTATGACATGATTGATATGACAGAATTTTGAATATTTTTTAATTTATCCGTGAAAGTAAATTGAATAAAAAAGGAGTTGTAATAGTTAGTTAAGCCGTTTAAAACAGAAAAAAACACATGCAGGATATTGTGTTTGCCCACGCCACAGCCCAACGCGCATATTATAAATCTAGTAATAACCACCAGCAACCAAAAGGCTCAAATGTCACTTTACATTATCCCCTGAAAAATGCCACGGAAACATAAAAATTGACTGTATTTAAATGCAATTTTCTGAAATAAAATAAACGGATCCATGACGGATCTGATACCTTTCTAGCTAGCCTATTAGAACACTTTCCGTTTTTAGTTTTTTTGTACATATCTCAGAAAGGAAGGCTTTTATGAAGTTTCAAGGTATTACACAAATTATTAAGATAAAAGTGCTCCATTATATTTCCAAAGCCGCATATTGTTAAGATGCTCCGTTAAATAGTTCGCATTTAAAAAAAAAATTAATTGTCAAAAAACTATCAAGCATTAGTGGATTTGGACCAAAATCTATTCAGCTCGTTACAATGTCAAACACTATTTCACCTAAACATTTCATGAAAATGGGTTCAGCGGTTTAGGAGCTATCGTGTTATGGACAGAGATACACGCAGACAGACGTCACAACGATATTGCTCAGATAGCTTCAAACACACCCAAATAACGCAGTTTCGGCGTTATCTCAATCTATTTTCAAAACAACTTGCTTTGCTGCGATTTTCACTATTGTTTTGTCGCTTAAAAAGCAAAGCTTAGTAGGAGTAAGTTTTTTTCTTCTCTTGAAATAGCTGAATTCCTCCAAAGACATTGAATATAAGTTACGGCCAGGGACGTAGCTGCTATAGTGGGTCTTCTCATCGCAAATTAAATCAAAGTAATTTTTTTGTTTATGCTAGCCTGACCAGGTTAAAAACACTAAAAACGCGCATTTTTGTCCGATTAATTTACGTTAATTCTTTTTCCTGGCATTATCAATATTTTAAATTAGTCAAGTGTTTTAAGAATTGGCTATGTTGGCGCAAATTAAGTAAATAAGTCACATCCTTATTATTTCAAATTCGAATAAAACCCTAGTAATATGACATTTGTTTTTTTGCTAAATCCGTTTTGGTTCAAACTTACGTAGGTATTTTTAAGTAAAAAACTGGAAATAGTAAAGTATCTTTTTCACATGTTTGTTGACTCATTTTTTTAATTTAAAATTGGCTAAGTAAGTTAGTCAAAGATTTATCTTTATTAAAAACCGGATTTTCTTAATAAAAAATTTTTTAAATCCGAGGCGTTTTTAAAAGTTTCTTTGCCACCTATAAAACGTTCTTTGCCACCACAAAAAGAATTACTTATAAATTGTTGCCCTTCATACCTACACAACGGTAAATGTTGGATTCAATTTTCTTTTATTTATAACACTTTTTTTGGACATCGTATTTTATAGTCGAAGCAAATTAGGCATAAAAATGACGACTAGATGAACAAATTTATAAGGATTTGACATTTTGGTTGTGAACTCCTAGTAGGAAAAAATGTCAAAAATAATAACCAAAAAATAGAAAATCAATGTCAGGCTTTGCTTCCTATAAAGCTTGCATTTAGGATAGGTGTCCTTAAGGAAACCCCCTCTACCCTAGGATTAACCTCCTCACCAAACTGAACCTCACGACGATTTACTGCGTTTATCTCACAAACCGTAACTTTTTATATTCTTCATCAAATTTCAAGTTTCAAGATATATTCCACACATTTTAAATGTAAATACAGAAATTCTAACATTTTAATAATAAATTTTTTAATTCTTTTATTAGTGCTGAAAGCAAAAAATTTAATCCTGTAGTGCTTTTACCTACAAACAAAAGATAGAATAAAAGAAAAAATTAAGTAACTAAAAATAGCTTATTAAAATTTTAAAAACTTTAAGAACATTGACTAAGTAAATACTGTTTATTACTTAATTTTTAAACTAATAATTTTAATTATAATACTAAACTTTTCCTGTCAAAAACAAACTCTTTACATATACTATAAATAAAGAAATAAATCTTTATTATTTTTTACAGACACATACACACACACACACATGCATTCACATAAACCCATATACTATAGGTATAGGTACAGGTCAAATTACTTTGATAACTAGTGGACAGTGGTTTAATTATATAATAGATTCTTATGTACAGTAGGTCCGTAAAGTCTGGAATCACCCATTATTGCTGATTTAGAGACCGTTGATTGGATGACATGTTTGTTATTAAATAAATGACGTACTTCATGATTACTTTTAACACTATTTGACCAATCAGGGTGCTAAAAAAAATTATTTCATACAAATGTCTTTTATTAAGTGTTTAGGTATGGAGATACCTTAACAAAAATGTACCACATTTGTAATGACCTATCAAAGCCAAATGTGAATAAATATACCGGGTGTCCTATTTAAAGAAACATAAGTTTATGTCATAGCTTTTTCTGGAACATCCTGTATAATTAACCATAGCCTTTTCTAACTCGTATTTTAAATCTTTATTTGATATCCAAGCTTTTTTCTGAAAAGCTTGCAACTTTTTTAAAAAATTCGTGATTCTACACTTTACGGACACACTGTATAAGTAGGCATAATAAAGGGTTTTGAAAAAAGAGAAAGATTAAAATCGGAAAATACAAACTCTTTTGATTTGTTGACAAATGATTTAAAACATAGCATCTTTATTGAAATTCATTATAAATCTTTGCCCCAAGCAAAATAAACATCCTTTGTGTATGGGATAGGTTTGAATAAAACATAAAATAATACGGATTTTTTTTTGTGATCTTTAAAAATAGCACCATAATTGGGACGTCAATGGACTTTTCTACAATAAACTTTATTATGCATTTTCTCTAAAGTACTTAGTATTTAGAAAATTGGATAAAACCTAATTATTTCAGTTTATTTTGCTTATAATATAGAAATAAATATATGGAGGGGATATCTTTAACACTTTGTGGTTTGTATCCTAGCAAGAATATTACACATGCAACTAATTGATACTTCTGTAGAATATCTATCAATCTTTGTTTAATGTCATTACAATCATTCTTAAAAAATGAGCCGTTTTTAAGTTAAAGGCTACCAAAAAAAGGAAATTGTGCAAATTCAAAAATGACGACAAAATGGTTGATATCATACCTCGAAAACTATTACTCTAACAAAAACACTTTTTAGCATTTTCGTATAAAATTTAGTTTCTCTCTCTTTTACAAACCCCAAGGGATTTTAGAAAAACAGAATTTGTGCGCCATTTTCTTAAAAAAACTTCCTTAAACATTATGGACAATCAACCCTATAATTGTGCCAAGTTTCGGACCTTCTGCACCAAAACCGCATTTTATGTCTCTAATGATTAAACTACTTAACTAATTTTAAGTCAAAAGCCCATAGCACAGGGTTGAATAGCTGTCGCAAATATTTAATGTATTACAAAAACAATCAATCAACCGTCGAAAACTACCAGAGTAATCAAAGAAATGTAAGAAGACTAACAAAATTAGTCCAATTATTTCAATAAGATAAAAAATACAATATTAATCGTCTACAAAGCCCCTTCTAAAATATCAGACCCGAGACGTTTCCGAGAATTCGATTAAACATTCCAAGGGTTAAAAGCAGGTAATATCTGAAATTACATACAACAAAGAAACCCGTCTCTAAAATCTAAACCACAAGGTAGCCAAATTTCTGAGGTCGCTGCGACGCGGTCTTAACACGCAAAATACCTTTTATACCACCGAGGTGACTTAGTAGACCGTTTAGTTTCAGTAAAAGCGCCGCTAGCGCCACCGGTAGATACGTGAACTACACGGCCAAAAAGTAGCTATATATACCATTTTGTGACCTCAGAACAAAATTTTGCACACAGCTTGCTGAGTGTCTCAGGAGTCATCCCTGAAATTTTTATTGAAAAACGTTGACACCTTAAAAAAGTGAGGTGACAACGTTATATATGAGGTGACAGCGTAGTTTATATACTTTATTTTGAGGTAGCTACGTACCCTTTATCAATATATATATATATATATATATATATATATATATAAAAGAAACATAAAATAACATAAAATACGGCCTCATGGGGCCCCCTCAAAACTGACTCGGCCCCCCTAAAATTTTTTTTCTAAATACGCTACTATTTACTACAACCCTTATAGAGCATTTTAAGCAATCAAATGTGAGCGAATTTTGTATTTCTATGTGGTGTAAGGCACACCTTTAAAAAAGTCTGACAGGGCGTGTTAGACCCTGGGTTAAGATTCGTTTGTGAATATGTGACCAAGAGGTTATGTTAACAGCGATTTTGATCTACCAAAAGAACAGGAATTTAAAGAAAAAAATTAATATTTTTATTTATTTTTGGGTTCAAAAACTATTATTTATTTCCAATTTAAATTTGCCACTAAACATTCATGATAATGATTTTTGAGGAAGAGAGCATGCTCAATCTCAATTATGATCAAAATGGGATTTGGATTTGATTTTTTAGTGCCTGCTTTTAACTCACATGATACCCGTGTAAGGATCAAAATGATGTGACGCATACTGCAGCAATACAAAATCCGTTATTCTTTGGTTGCTTAGAATTGGATATATAAGGTAGCAATGAAGTTGCTCAGCCCCTTTTTATGATTATATCCTTTATGATTTTGTTAGGTTTTGAGAAAAATCGTAATGAAAAAGTTCGATTCTATTTTGCCCGATTATTACCAAATCTTTTTTACTGCGGGCGATTTTGCTCCTGTCTTATTTTATGAATAACATTTTTGATAATGTCCGGTTGTTAAAAATTTCGGTGTTTTTGAAATTGGTCTTATACATTAAGTTCTATAACGCCCTGAAAGGGCGTTAAAGACGGAAAGACAAGGCATTTTTTATTGACCCTATCCAATTTGGTTCCTATGGGCGGGTATTTCTTTTACAATAAAAACAGAGATAGACATTATTGAACATGTGAAACGGACAAAGATAGGGTGATTTTGCATGCTAATAATACCCTAGATATTATATGGGTACTTCTATCTCTTTTACACTGACGGCATAAGTGCGACAGAAAAGCAGGTTGGACCTTTAATCCACCTGCCGTATTTTAAGTGATTCTACCTGGTAGTCGGTTTATACAGGGAAAACTGATAGACAATGTTGTCTAAGTACGGAACTGAATTTTTTTGAATTTTGTGCGGGAATATTACAAAAAGAATACTTAAAACGTTTAAAAACAAGTTTAGAAGTAAGTATTTGAGTTTAAACATGGTCCGAAATTGTTTTTTGTGCCAAAGAAGAAAAAAAATCCATAAAAAAACATGGTAAGTCGTCTTGACGCATAGTTTTTGCTAAAACACGAGAAAGTTCAGTAGCGTCACGATAGATAGTTTTTTCTGCGACCGTGCGATTTTACTCTCACACAGTTTGATTCAGAAAGTGTCACTTCCCCGCACTTTTTTTTGCATTGCATGAAAATTAACAAAAAGAATTTGATTTTCTTAAAAATAATTTTTTTTTAAATGCTTACATACCGATTTTTATCCAGTTGTTTTTGTTTTTTCGAACCAAACTTTTGACATGTCACGGTCGAGTTTCATACATGTTGATGAATTGTTACATACATTGATCTATGTTTTTATAAATTTCGATAAATTTAATGTTTTTTGCGGACTTTACAGTAATTTTAAGTTAAATTTAGGTCTTTCATCGCGAAAGTATATATTTATTATTATATGACGCCACCGCGACCGGTCTACAGGCCGGTATCATATGTGTATGTCCTTCTAATGTCATTTGACCATCATGCTGTCTTACTTAATAAGGTCACTTAGTTTAATTAATAATTTTGTCCTACATAATATAAAAGAAGGATAGAAACCAACAAAAAATTTGTGACACTTCGATTACCGATTTTCTTTAATTGCGATGGATTAGGGTGACCAGATTACGGTTTATTAGGGTGCCCAGTGCAAAGAAAAAGATTTTGAAAAATTTCCCTAAAAAAATTTGAAGACCAAACACTCACGCGCCACTCAATGTTAATGGTCGCATACACTAATCCTAACTCGATTTCCGACGATTATGGACAATGGTTACCCCCTGGACATAAACCTAACAACTTTTACTATATTTATATATATGGATTAGGTTGGGTTAGATTAGGTTGGTTTAGGTTGAGTTAAGTTGGGTTAGTTTGGGTTAGCTTGGGTTAGGTTGGGTTAGGTTGGGTTAGGTTGGGTTAGGTTGGGTTAGGTTGGGTTAGGTTGGGTTAGGTTGGGTTAGGTTGGGTTAGGTTGGGTTAGGTTGGGTTAGGTTGGGTTAGGTTGGGTTAGGTTGGGTTAGGTTGGGTTAGGTTGGGTTAGGTTGGGTTAGGTTGGGTTAGGTTGGGTTAGGTTGGGTTAGGTTGGGTTAGGTTGGGTTAGGTTGGGTTAGGTTGGGTTAGGTTGGGTTAGGTTGGGTTAGGTTGGGTTAGGTTGGGTTAGGTTGGGTTAGGTTGGGTTAGGTTGGGTTAGGTTGGGTTAGGTTGGGTTAGGTTGGGTTAGGTTGGGTTAGGTTGGGTTAGGTTGGGTTAGGTTGGGTTAGGTTGGGTTAGGTTGGGTTAGGTTGGGTTAGGTTGGGTTAGGTTGGGTTAGGTTGGGTTAGGTTGGGTTAGGTTGGGTTAGGTTGGGTTAGGTTGGGTTAGGTTGGGTTAGGTTGGGTTAGGTTGGGTTAGGTTGGGTTAGGTTGGGTTAGGTTGGGTTAGGTTGGGTTAGGTTGGGTTAGGTTGGGTTAGGTTGGGTTAGGTTGGGTTAGGTTGGGTTAGGTTTGGTTAGGTTGGGTTAGGTTGGGTTAGGTTGGGTTAGGTTGGGTTAGGTTGGGTTAGGTTGGGTTAGGTTGGGTTAGGTTGGGTTAGGTTGGGTTAGGTTAGGTTAGGTTGGGTTAGGTTGGGTTAGGTTGGGTTAGGTTGGGTTAGGTTGGGTTAGGTTGGGTTAGGTTGGGTTAGGTTGGGTTAGGTTGGGTTAGGTTGGGTTAGGTTGGGTTAGGTTGGGTTAGGTTGGGTTAGGTTGGGTTAGGTTGGGTTAGGTTGGGTTAGGTTGGGTTAGGTTGGGTTAGGTTGGGTTAGGTTGGGTTAGGTTGGGTTAGGTTGGGTTAGGTTGGGTTAGGTTGGGTTAGGTTGGGTTAGGTTGGGTTAGGTTGGGTTAGGTTGGGTTAGGTTGGGTTAGGTTGGGTTAGGTTGGGTTAGGTTGGGTTAGGTTGGGTTAGGTTGGGTTAGGTTGGGTTAGGTTGGGTTAGGTTGGGTAAGGTTGGGTTAGGTTGGGTTAGGTTGGGTTAGGTTGGGTTATGTTGGGTTAGGTTGGGTTAGGTTGGGTTAGGTTGGGTTAGGTTGGGTTAGGTTGGGTTAGGTTGGGTTAGGTTGGGTTAGGTTGGGTTAGGTTGGGTTAGGTTGGGTTAGGTTGGGTTAGGTTGGGTTAAGTTGGGTTAGGTTGGGTTAGGTTGGGTTAGGTTGGGTTAGGTTGGGTTAGGTTGGGTTAGGTTGGGTTAGGTTGGGTTAGGTTGGGTTAGGTTGGGTTAGGTTGGGTTAGGTTGGGTTAGGTTTGGTTAGGTTGGGTTAGGTTGGGTTAGGTTGGGTTAGGTTGGGTTAGGTTGGGTTAGGTTGGGTTAGGTTGGGTTAGGTTGGGTTAGGTTGGGTTAGGTTGGGTTAGGTTGGGTTAGGTTGGGTTAGGTTGGGTTAGGTTGGGTTAGGTTGGGTTAGGTTGGGTTAGGTTGGGTTAGGTTGGGTTAGGTTGGGTTAGGTTGGGTTAGGTTGGGTTAGGTTGGGTTAGGTTGGGTTAGGTTGGGTTAGGTTGGGTTAGGTTGGGTTAGGTTGGGTTAGGTTTGGTTAGGTTGGGTTAGGTTGGGTTAGGTTGGGTTAGGTTGGGTTAGGTTGGGTTAGGTTGGGTTAGGTTGGGTTAGGTTAGGTTAGGTTGGGTTAGGTTGGGTTAGGTTGGGTTAGGTTGGGTTAGGTTGGGTTAGGTTGGGTTAGGTTGGGTTAGGTTGGGTTAGGTTGGGTTAGGTTGGGTTAGGTTGGGTTAGGTTGGGTTAGGTTGGGTTAGGTTGGGTTAGGTTGGGTTAGGTTGGGTTAGGTTGGGTTAGGTTGGGTTAGGTTGGGTTAGGTTGGGTTAGGTTGGGTTAGGTTGGGTTAGGTTGGGTTAGGTTGGGTTAGGTTGGGTTAGGTTGGGTTAGGTTGGGTTAGGTTGGGTTAGGTTGGGTTAGGTTGGGTTAGGTTGGGTTAGGTTGGGTTAGGTTGGGTTAGGTTGGGTTAGGTTGGGTTAGGTTGGGTTAGGTTGGGTTAGGTTGGGTTAGGTTGGGTTAGGTTGGGTTAGGTTGGGTTAGGTTGGGTTAGGTTGGGTTAGGTTGGGTTAGGTTGGGTTAGGTTGGGTTAGGTTGGGTTAGGTTGGGTTAGGTTGGGTTAGGTTGGGTTAGGTTGGGTTAGGTTGGGTTAGGTTGGGTTAGGTTGGGTTAGGTTGGGTTAGGTTGGGTTAGGTTGGGTTAGGTTGGGTTAGGTTGGGTTAGATTGGGTTAGGTTGGGTTAGGTTGGGTTAGGTTGGGTTAGGTTGGGTTAGGTTGGGTTAGGTTGGGTTAGGTTGGGTTAGGTTGCGTTAGGTTGGGTTAGGTTGGGTTAGGTTGCGTTAGATTGGGTTAGGTTGCGTTGGGTTGGGTTAGGTTGGGTTAGTTTGGGTTAGGTTGGGTTAGGTTGGCTTAGGTTGCGTTAGGTTGGGTTAGGTTGCGTTAGGTTGAGTTAGGTTGTGTTAAGTTGGGTTAGGTTGGGTTAGGTTGGGTCAGGTTGGGTTGGATTGGGTTAGGTTGGGTTAGGTTGGGTTAGGTTGGGTTGGGTTAGGTTGGGTTAGGTTGGGTTAGGTTGGGTTAGGTTAGGTTGGGTTAGGTTGGGTTAGGTTGGGTTAGGTTGGGTTAGGTTGGGTTAGGTTGGGTTAGGTTGGGTTAGGTTGGGTTAGGTTGGGTTAGGTTGGGTTAGGTTGGGTTAGGTTGGGTTAGGTTGGGTTAGGTTGGGTTAGGTTGGGTTAGGTTGGGTTAGGTTGGGTTAGGTTGGGTTAGGTTGGGTTAGGTTGGGTTAGGTTGGGTTAGGTTGGGTTAGGTTGGGTTAGGTTGGGTTAGGTTGGGTTAGGTTGGGTTAGGTTGGGTTAGGTTGGGTTAGGTTGGGTTAGGTTGGGTTAGGTTGGGTTAGGTTGGGTTAGGTTGGGTTAGGTTGGGTTAGGTTGGGTTAGGTTGGGTTAGGTTGGGTTAGGTTGGGTTAGGTTGGGTTAGGTTGGGTTAGGTTGGGTTAGGTTGGGTTAGGTTGGGTTAGGTTGGGTTAGGTTGGGTTAGGTTGGGTTAGGTTGGGTTAGGTTGGGTTAGGTTGGGTTAGGATGGGTTGGGTTACGTGGGTTAGGTTGGTTCAGTTTGATTATATACGGTTAGGTTCCGCTAGGATTGTTTAGGTTAGGTTTAGCTATATTAAGTTAGGTTCGGTTTAGTTTAACCAAATCGAACCGAACCAAACCGAATTTAACGGTTCGGTTTGGTTTGGTTTGGTTTGGTTGGTTCGACTCGGTTCGGTTCGGTTTGGTTCGGGTAGGTTTGGTTCAGTTTGGTTAGGTTCGGCTAGGTTTAATTTGTTTTGGTTAGGTTCAGCCAGATTCGGTCTGGTTTGGCTCGGTTCGTTTCGAATCGGTTCGGTTAGGTTCAGTTTTCTTTGGCTAGGTTTGGTTCAGTTTGATTATGTTTGGTTAGGTTCCGCTAGGTTCAGTTTGTTTCGGTTAGGTTTAGCTACATTCAGTTAGTTTAACCAAATCTAACCGAACCAAACCGAACCGTTAGATTCGGTTTGATTTGGTTCATTTCGATACGGATTGGTTCAGTTTGGTTTTGTTCGGTTAGACCTTCGATAAATTAAAAAAAAGTAAATAAATATTAATTTTTAGTGTTTTAAGGAATAAAAATTGATATAATGTTCAATTAAACTAATTTTTAATTGTAAAAATGTAGGAATCATAATTTTCTTGATTTTGTTTTGAATTTCATGCTTTTTTAAAAATTGTGCATTTTCATAAAAGGACCAAAAAAACTGACCCGATTTCGATCAGTGACCTTAGTTATTTCAAGTTTTTGTTAACAGCTGATAGACGTCAGGGACCGTTTTGTTTCAGTTTGAAATGAGAAAATGCTTCTTTTGTAGCAATTTGTATGGGTTTTAACGGCTTTTAAGAATTTTTCAATTTCAATTTTTTTGACAAAATCAACGATTTTCCGCAATTTTTTTTTAGAAATCACTATAAAATGGTCTAAAATTATCATTTTTCAAAAAACTTCGTAGTTTTAAGAAAGGTGGTAAAACGTACCAGACCCCTGCAATGTGTTGCAGTCTAGGACAACTGGGCGCCGCTAACTCGGCGCCACCAACTGGGCGGTAGGCCAACTGGGCGCCGGGCCAACTGGACGCCGAGCCAACTGGGCGCCGGACTAAAATATTTTTTCTTGATAAAATGTGCAGATGAAAAACAAACTTAAAAAAATTAAAATGGCGGATCCAAAGTGGCGGACTTTCTTATTTATGCATCGATATGTATCGAATATGGAACTTGGCGGTGTTTCAAGCAATGAACTTGTAATTACAAGTTCATTGGTTTCAAGTCGCAGAACACTACACCTACCAAATTTCAACACTCGACTTAATAGATGTTGAAATTTTTGTATAAATAACATATTTATTTTGTTTTTTGTCTGCACATTTTATCGACAAAAAAATAGTCCGGCGCTGAGTTGGCCCGGCGCCCATTAGGCCCGGCGTGGCGCCCTGTTGGCGGCGCCGAGTTGGCCCGGCGCCAGTTGTCCCATTCCTAATTGAAATTTTTAGTTCCGAAATTTCATCTGACTCGAGCATAACTTGTAGTCCACCCAAGAAGAGAAGAGTTGAAGAAGACCCTTGTTCAAAAAAAAAAAATATTTTACCTGGAAGGTACAACATTTGTAAAGTTCTAAGATGAAAACAATAATTTTAATACATCCACTGCACTTAGCATGCTTAGAAATTCTTTTTACTCTTTTTTTTTACTGAAGAGAATTTTGTAAACGCAGTATACACAAGTAAGTATTCATGAATTATTTATTATTCAAACAGAAAATTGTTGATAAAAAAATTCTAGTGGAATTCAACATTTTTATTTTGCGCCGCCACTGCCCTTTTTTATCTAAGACAAGCAAATAGAATATTTTTGCGATGTTGCATGTGTCCGGACTCACCAAACCGAAATTCTATTTTCATCCCTATCTTGCTCATTAAATTCTTACTTGTATTTGGTCAATTGCGATAAAAGCTTGATATAATGGCAATTTAGGCCCATGCCGGGTCTACACGTAGGGTATAGAAGTCAATGGTCTTATACATTGAGTTGTATAACGCCCTAAAAGGGCGTTAGAGACGGAAAGACAAGGCATTTTTTATTGACCCTATCCAATTTGGTTCCTATGGTCGGGTATTTCTTTTACAATAAAAACAGAGATAGACATTATTGAACATGTGAAACAGACAAAGATAGGGTGATTTTGCATGCTAATAATACCCTAGATAATATAAGGGTACTTTTATCTCTTTCACACTGACGGCATAAGTGCGACAGAAAAGCAGCTGGCTACCTTTAATCCACCTGCCGTATTTTGAGTGATTCTATCTGTTAGTCCGTGTATACAGGGAAAACTGATAGACAATGTTGTATAAGTACGGAAATGATTTTTTTTGAATTTTGTGCGGGAATATTACAAAAAGAAATCTTAAAACGTTTAAAAACAAGTTTAGAAGTAACTATTTGAGTTTAAACATGGTCCAAACTTGTTTTTTGTGCAAAAGAAGAAAAAAAATCCATATAAAAACAACATTTCATGGGTAAGTCGTCTTGACGGATAGTTTTTCCTAAAATACGAGAAAGTTCAGTAGCGTCACGATAGATAGTTTTTTCTGCGACCGTGCGATTTTACCCTCACACATTTTGATTCAGAAAGTGTCACTTCCCTGCACTTTTTTTTGCATTGCATGAAAATTAACAAAAAGTATTTGATTTTCTTAAAAATTATTTCTTTTTAAATGCTTACATACCGATTTTTATCCAGTTGTTTTTGTTTTTTCGAACCAAACTTTTGACATGTCACGGTCGAGTTTCATACATCTTGATGAATTGTTACACACACTGATCTATGTTTTTATAAATTTCGATAAATTTAATGTTTTTTGCGGACTTTACAGTAATTTTAAGTTAAATTTTGGTCTTTCATCGCGAAAGTATATATTTATTATTATATGACCACCGCGACCGGTCTACAGGCCGGTATCATATGTTTATGTCCTTCTAATGTCATTTGACTATCATGCTGTCTTACTTAATAAGGTCACTTAGTTTAATTAATAATTTTGTCCTACATAATATAAAAGAAGAATAGAAACCAACAAAAAATTTGTGATACTTCGATTACCCATTTTCTTTGATTGCGATGGATTAGGGTGAAAAGATTACGGTTTATTAGGGTGCCCAGAGTGCGCAAAAAAAGATTTTGAAAAATTTCCCTAAAAAAATTGAAGACCAAACACTCACTCGCCACTCAATGTTTATGGTCGCATACACTAATCCTAACTCGATTTCCGACGATTATGGACAATGGTTACCCCCTGGACATAAACCTAACAACTTTTACTATATTTATTAACAATAGGTAGGTTAGGTTTGGTTAGGTTGGGTAAGGTTGGGTTAGGTTGGGTTAGGTTGGGTTAGGTTGGGTTAGGTTGGGTTAGGTTGGGTTAGGTTTGGTTAGGTTGGGTTAGGTTGGGTTAGGTTGGGTTATGTTGGGTTAGGTTGGGTTAGGTTGGGTTAGGTTGGGTTAGGTTGGGTTAGGTTGGGTTAGGTTGGGTTAGGTTGGGTTAGGTTGGGTTAGGTTGGGTTAGGTTGGGTTAGGTTGGGTTAGGTTGGGTTAGGTTGGGTTAGGTTGGGTTAGGTTGGGTTAGGTTGGGTTAGGTTGGGTTAGGTTGGGTTAGGTTGGGTTAGGTTGGGTTAGGTTGGGTTAGGTTGGGTTAGGTTGGGTTAGGTTGGGTTAGGTTGGGTTAGGTTGGGTTAGGTTGGGTTAGGTTGGGTTAGGTTGGGTTAGGTTGGGTTAGGTTGGGTTAGGTTGGGTTAGGTTGGGTTAGGTTGGGTTAGGTTGGGTTAGGTTGGGTTAGGTTGGGTTAGGTTGGGTTAGGTTGGGTTAGGTTGGGTTAGGTTGGGTTAGGTTGGGTTAGGTTGGGTTAGGTTGGGTTAGGTTGGGTTAGGTTGGGTTAGGTTGGGTTAGGTTGGGTTAGGTTGGGTTAGGTTGGGTTAGGTTGGGTTAGGTTGGGTTAGGTTGGGTTAGGTTGGGTTAGGTTGGGTTAGGTTGGGTTAGGTTGGGTTAGGTTGGGTTAGATTGGGTTAGGTTGGGTTAGGTTGGGTTAGGTTGGGTTAGGTTGGGTTAGGTTGGGTTAGGTTGGGTTAGGTTGGGTTAGGTTGGGTTAGGTTGCGTTAGGTTGGGTTAGGTTGGGTTAGGTTGCGTTAGATTGGGTTAGGTTGCGTTGGGTTGGGTTAGGTTGGGTTAGTTTGGGTTAGGTTGGGTTAGGTTGGCTTAGGTTGCGTTAGGTTGGGTTAGGTTGCGTTAGGTTGAGTTAGGTTGTGTTAAGTTGGGTTAGGTTGGGTTAGGTTGGGTCAGGTTGGGTTGGATTGGGTTAGGTTGGGTTAGGTTCGGTTAGGTTGGGTTGGGTTAGGTTGGGTTAGGTTGGGTTAGGTTGGGTTAGGTTAGGTTGGGTTAGGTTGGGTTAGGTTGGGTTAGGTTGGGTTAGGTTGGGTTAGGTTGGGTTAGGTTGGGTTAGGTTGGGTTAGGTTGGGTTAGGTTGGGTTAGGTTGGGTTAGGTTGGGTTAGGTTGGGTTAGGTTGGGTTAGGTTGGGTTAGGTTGGGTTAGGTTGGGTTAGGTTGGGTTAGGTTGGGTTAGGTTGGGTTAGGTTGGGTTAGGTTGGGTTAGGTTGGGTTAGGTTGGGTTAGGTTGGGTTAGGTTGGGTTAGGTTGGGTTAGGTTGGGTTAGGTTGGGTTAGGTTGGGTTAGGTTGGGTTAGGTTGGGTTAGGTTGGGTTAGGTTGGGTTAGGTTGGGTTAGGTTGGGTTAGGTTGGGTTAGGTTGGGTTAGGTTGGGTTAGGTTGGGTTAGGTTGGGTTAGGTTGGGTTAGGTTGGGTTAGGTTGGGTTAGGTTGGGTTAGGTTGGGTTAGGTTGGGTTAGGTTGGGTTAGGTTGGGTTAGGTTGGGTTAGGTTGGGTTAGGTTGGGTTAGGTTGGGTTAGGTTGGGTTAGGTTGGGTTAGGTTGGGTTAGGTTGGGTTAGGATGGGTTGGGTTACGTGGGTTAGGTTGGTTCAGTTTGATTATATACGGTTAGGTTCCGCTAGGATTGTTTAGGTTAGGTTTAGCTATATTAAGTTAGGTTCGGTTTAGTTTAACCAAATCGAACCGAACCAAACCGAATTTAACGGTTCGGTTTGGTTTGGTTTGGTTTGGTTGGTTCGACTCGGTTCGGTTCGGTTTGGTTCGGGTAGGTTTGGTTCAGTTTGGTTAGGTTCGGCTAGGTTTAATTTGTTTTGGTTAGGTTCAGCCAGATTCGGTCTGGTTTGGCTCGGTTCGTTTCGAATCGGTTCGGTTAGGTTCAGTTTTCTTTGGCTAGGTTTGGTTCAGTTTGATTATGTTTGGTTAGGTTCCGCTAGGTTCAGTTTGTTTCGGTTAGGTTTAGCTACATTCAGTTAGTTTAACCAAATCTAACCGAACCAAACCGAACCGTTAGATTCGGTTTGATTTGGTTCATTTCGATACGGATTGGTTCAGTTTGGTTTTGTTCGGTTAGACCTTCGATAAATTAAAAAAAAGTAAATAAATATTAATTTTTAGTGTTTTAAGGAATAAAAATTGATATAATGTTCAATTAAACTAATTTTTAATTGTAAAAATGTAGGAATCATAATTTTCTTGATTTTGTTTTGAATTTCATGCTTTTTTAAAAATTGTGCATTTTCATAAAAGGACCAAAAAAACTGACCCGATTTCGATCAGTGACCTTAGTTATTTCAAGTTTTTGTTAACAGCTGATAGACGTCAGGGACCGTTTTGTTTCAGTTTGAAATGAGAAAATGCTTCTTTTGTAGCAATTTGTATGGGTTTTAACGGCTTTTAAGAATTTTTCAATTTCAATTTTTTTGACAAAATCAACGATTTTCCGCAATTTTTTTTTAGAAATCACTATAAAATGGTCTAAAATTATCATTTTTCAAAAAACTTCGTAGTTTTAAGAAAGGTGGTAAAACGTACCAGACCCCTGCAATGTGTTGCAGTCTAGGACAACTGGGCGCCGCTAACTCGGCGCCACCAACTGGGCGGTAGGCCAACTGGGCGCCGGGCCAACTGGACGCCGAGCCAACTGGGCGCCGGACTAAAATATTTTTTCTTGATAAAATGTGCAGATGAAAAACAAACTTAAAAAAATTAAAATGGCGGATCCAAAGTGGCGGACTTTCTTATTTATGCATCGATATGTATCGAATATGGAACTTGGCGGTGTTTCAAGCAATGAACTTGTAATTACAAGTTCATTGGTTTCAAGTCGCAGAACACTACACCTACCAAATTTCAACACTCGACTTAATAGATGTTGAAATTTTTGTATAAATAACATATTTATTTTGTTTTTTGTCTGCACATTTTATCGACAAAAAAATAGTCCGGCGCTGAGTTGGCCCGGCGCCCATTAGGCCCGGCGTGGCGCCCTGTTGGCGGCGCCGAGTTGGCCCGGCGCCAGTTGTCCCATTCCTAATTGAAATTTTTAGTTCCGAAATTTCATCTGACTCGAGCATAACTTGTAGTCCACCCAAGAAGAGAAGAGTTGAAGAAGACCCTTGTTCAAAAAAAAAAAATATTTTACCTGGAAGGTACAACATTTGTAAAGTTCTAAGATGAAAACAATAATTTTAATACATCCACTGCACTTAGCATGCTTAGAAATTCTTTTTACTCTTTTTTTTTACTGAAGAGAATTTTGTAAACGCAGTATACACAAGTAAGTATTCATGAATTATTTATTATTCAAACAGAAAATTGTTGATAAAAAAATTCTAGTGGAATTCAACATTTTTATTTTGCGCCGCCACTGCCCTTTTTTATCTAAGACAAGCAAATAGAATATTTTTGCGATGTTGCATGTGTCCGGACTCACCAAACCGAAATTCTATTTTCATCCCTATCTTGCTCATTAAATTCTTACTTGTATTTGGTCAATTGCGATAAAAGCTTGATATAATGGCAATTTAGGCCCATGCCGGGTCTACACGTAGGGTATAGAAGTCAATGGTCTTATACATTGAGTTGTATAACGCCCTAAAAGGGCGTTAGAGACGGAAAGACAAGGCATTTTTTATTGACCCTATCCAATTTGGTTCCTATGGTCGGGTATTTCTTTTACAATAAAAACAGAGATAGACATTATTGAACATGTGAAACAGACAAAGATAGGGTGATTTTGCATGCTAATAATACCCTAGATAATATAAGGGTACTTTTATCTCTTTCACACTGACGGCATAAGTGCGACAGAAAAGCAGCTGGCTACCTTTAATCCACCTGCCGTATTTTGAGTGATTCTATCTGTTAGTCCGTGTATACGATAGACAATGTTGTATAAGTACGGAAATGATTTTTTTTGAATTTTGTGCGGGAATATTACAAAAAGAAATCTTAAAACGTTTAAAAACAAGTTTAGAAGTAACTATTTGAGTTTAAACATGGTCCAAACTTGTTTTTTGTGCAAAAGAAGAAAAAAAATCCATATAAAAACAACATTTCATGGGTAAGTCGTCTTGACGGATAGTTTTTCCTAAAATACGAGAAAGTTCAGTAGCGTCACGATAGATAGTTTTTTCTGCGACCGTGCGATTTTACCCTCACACATTTTGATTCAGAAAGTGTCACTTCCCTGCACTTTTTTTTGCATTGCATGAAAATTAACAAAAAGTATTTGATTTTCTTAAAAATTATTTCTTTTTAAATGCTTACATACCGATTTTTATCCAGTTGTTTTTGTTTTTTCGAACCAAACTTTTGACATGTCACGGTCGAGTTTCATACATCTTGATGAATTGTTACACACACTGATCTATGTTTTTATAAATTTCGATAAATTTAATGTTTTTTGCGGACTTTACAGTAATTTTAAGTTAAATTTTGGTCTTTCATCGCGAAAGTATATATTTATTATTATATGACCACCGCGACCGGTCTACAGGCCGGTATCATATGTTTATGTCCTTCTAATGTCATTTGACTATCATGCTGTCTTACTTAATAAGGTCACTTAGTTTAATTAATAATTTTGTCCTACATAATATAAAAGAAGAATAGAAACCAACAAAAAATTTGTGACACTTCGATTACCCATTTTCTTTGATTGCGATGGATTAGGGTGAAAAGATTACGGTTTATTAGGGTGCCCAGAGTGCGCAAAAAAAGATTTTGAAAAATTTCCCTAAAAAAATTGAAGACCAAACACTCACTCGCCACTCAATGTTTATGGTCGCATACACTAATCCTAACTCGATTTCCGACGATTATGGACAATGGTTACCCCCTGGACATAAACCTAACAACTTTTACTATATTTATTAACAATAGGTAGGTTAGGTTTGGTTAGGTTGGGTAAGGTTGGGTTAGGTTGGGTTAGGTTGGATTAGGTTGGGTTAGGTTGGGTTAGGTTGGGTTAGGTTGGGTTAGGTTTGGTTAGGTTGGGTTAGGTTGGGTTAGGTTGGGTTATGTTGGGTTAGGTTGGGTTAGGTTGGGTTAGGTTGGGTTAGGTTGGGTTAGGTTGGGTTAGGTTGGGTTAGGTTGGGTTAGGTTGGGTTAGGTTGGGTTAGGTTGGGTTAGGTTGGGTTAGGTTGGGTTAGGTTGGGTTAGGTTGGGTTAGGTTGGGTTAGGTTGGGTTAGGTTGGTTCAGTTTGAGTATGTTCGGTTAGTTCCGCTAGGATTGTTTAGGTTAGGTTTAGCTATATTCGGTTAGGTTCGGTTCAGTTTAAGCAAATCGAACCAAACCGAACCGTTAGATTCGGTTTGATTTGGTTCATTTCGATACGGATGGGTTCAGTTTGCTTTTGTTCAGTTAGACCTTCGATAAATTTTAAAAAAGTAAATAATTATTAATTTTTAGTGTTTTAAGGAATAAAAATTGATATAATGTTCAATTAAACTAATTTTTATTTGTAAAAATGTAGGAATCATAATTTTCTTGATTTTGTTTTGAATTTCATGCTTTTTTAAAAATTGTGCATTTTCATAAAAGGACCAAAAAACTGACCCGATTTCGATCAGTGACCTTAGTTATTTCAAGTTTTTGTTGACAGCTGATAGACGTCAGGGACCGTTTTGTTTCAGTTTGAAATGAGAAAATGCTTCTTTTGTAGCAATTTGTATGGGTTTTAATGGGGTTTTAAGAATGTTTCAATTTCAATTTTTTTAACAAAATCAACGATAGTCCGCAATTTTTTTTTTAGAAATCACTATAAAATGGTCTAAAATTATCATTTTTCAAAAAACTTCGTAGTTTTAAGAAAGGTGGTAAAATGTACCAGACCCCTGAAATGTGTTGCAGTCTAGGACAACTGGGCGCCGCCAACTCGGCGCCACCAACTGGGCGGCAGGCCAACTGGGCGCCGGGCCAACTTGACGCCGAGCCAACTGGGCGCCGGACTAAAATATTTTTTCTTGATAAAATGTGCAGATGAAAAACAAACTTAAAAAAATTAAAATGGCGCATCCAAAATGGCGGACTTTCTTATTTATGCATCGATATGTATCGAATATGGAACATGGCGGTGTTTCAAGTCGCAGAACACTACACCTACCAAATTTCAACACTCGACTTAATAGATGTTGAAAGTTTTGTATAAATAACATATTTATTTTGTTTTTATCTGCACATTTTATCGAAAAAAAAATAGTCCGGCGCTGAGTTGGCCCGGCGCCCATTAGGCCCGGCGTGGCGCCCTGTTGGCGGCGCCGAGTTGGCCCGGCGCCCGGTTGTCCCATTCCGAATTGAAATTTTTAGTTCCGAAATTTCATCTGACTCGAGCATAACTTGTAGTCCACCCAAGAAAAGAAGAGTTGAAGAAGACCCTTGTTCAAAGAAAGAAAATATTTTACCTGGAAGGTACAACATTTGTAAAGTTCTAAGATGAAAACAATAATTTTAATACATCCACTGCACTTAGCATGCTTAGAAATTCTTTTTACTCTTTTTTTTTTACTGAAGAGAATTTTGTAAACACACACAAGTAAGTATTCATGAATTATTTATTATTCAAACAGAAAATTGTTGATAAAAAAATTCTAGTGGAATTCAAAATTTTTATTTTGCGCCGCCACTGCCCTTTTTTATCCAAGACAAGCAAATAGAATATTTTTGCGATGTTGCATGTTTCCGGACTCACCAAACCGAAATTCTATTTTTATCCCTATTTTGCTCATTAAATTCTTACTTGTATTTGGTCAATTGCGATAAAAGCTTGATATAATGGCAATTTTGGCCCATGCCGGGTCTACCCGTAGGGTATAGAAGTCAATGGTCTTATACTATTTTCCCTAAGATCTTGGGCGACTTCTTTTGTCCTTTGTAACGATGAATAGGGATTAAACTTTAATGACTAAGGCCAGAATAGCGGAAATGTTGTTATTTTATTTTTTTAACATGCCATAAAATTTCAAGTTTGGAGTTTATCAGAATATTTCTGAATACCTGTCACAAGGTTTCAAGCAAAGGTATAGCAAATAATTCAATTCGAGTTCAATAAAACCGTTTACAACTACCAGAATATTAAAATCATTTTGAGTAGGATAAAATTGATTAAAATATTCCAATAAGATGAAAAAAACAATAATAATTTTCTCCGAAGCTCATCTTGAAATATATTACGAGAATTTTACAATTGTGAGCTACCTAAAACCGGACAATTTTTTTTTATTATAACTTTTGCACTATCCCATCGATTTTAATGGGATAAACTGCACTGGACAGAGAATTAATCATAGTTTTGACTAAATGTATCTTTTGGTTCGCCGTCTAAAAATCCAAGATAACGAACCAAATTAAATTGTACCCTTCAAAGATGCTCGTTTATTCTTGCGTTGCGAACATGTTTTAATTATTTGTATAAATCAGTAAAAAAGCTGCATTTCTGCCACGCACAAAAAGGTACGAATCAGCAAAATCGGTTCAATGGTTCTAAAAAAAATATTTTTGTTTCAACCATTGTTTTGAACATTATACGATTGCCTTATCAATCATGCCTGCAATTATTTCCTTATAAATTCATTACTACTGAACCGATTTTGATGAAATAAAAAACATTCCGGTGAGAATTGATTGCTTTATAAAGATCATGATCAAAATTTATCGCCATCTTAAAATTTAAGATGGCGGACAGAATAATACGTGATTCTTAAAAATGGCGTGTTTGTATTCTTATTCTGAAAATGTTTTAGTTTTTTTTTAATCTATAGAAAAGCACCACTTTTATCCCGCTTATCAAGGTATAAAGTAATAAAATTGGTTAAGTGGTTCTCACAAAATCTGATTTTGTTTTCACCATTGTTTTACAAATTATACGATTGCATTGTCAATCCTGTCTGCATTCAATTCTGTATAAATTCATTATTACTGAGCCGATTTTAGTGAAATAAAAGACTTTATAGCGCACACTAATTGATCTGTAAAGTTTGCATCCTAATCTTTTATATTTCACTAAAATCGGTTTATTAATAATTAATTTATAAAGAAATCACAATACAATCTTATAATTTGTAAAATAATGGTTAAAACAAAATCCGATTTTGTGAGAACCACTACACCGCGCACCGATTTTATTAATTTGTACCTCATTATGCTAGAGAAAAGTAATGGTTTTTTTCAAATAAAAAAAAAACTAAAACATCTTCGCAAAATAAGAATAAATAAGCCATTCTGAAGAATCAAGTATGATTCTGTCCGACATCTTAAATTCCAAGATGACGGAAAATTTCGATAACAATCTTTAAAGAGCAATCAAATCTGATTGTGATTTTCTATAAATTAAAAAAAATAATAAAACGTTTTCGGAACATAAAAATAAACACACCATTTTGAAGAATCAAGTATGATTTTGTCCGGCATCTTAAATTCCAAGATGGCGGAAAATTTCGATAAAGCAGACATGATTGGCAAGGCAATCGTATAATATGCAAACCATTGTTTTGCATATGAAACAAAAATATTTTTTTTTAGAACAACTAAACCGATTTTGCTGACTCGTACCTTGTTGTGCGTGGCAAGAACGCAGCTTTTACACTAGTTTAAAAAATAATTAAAACATGTTCGCAACACAAGAATAAACGAGCATCTTTGAAGGGTACAATTTAATTTTGTCCGCCATCTTGGATTTTATTATAGCGGACAAAAATACTCTGCCAATCTATGGGCACCTAAGCTCACACTAGGTACTATAGTTATAGTGTGAGCTAATATAATCAAAAACTGAAATATATTTTTTTCAACTCCAGACTCAATTACCTTTCGTTTGATACCACACAAGCCATGTTTTGACTTAAACTCAAATTTTTTCAATCTACCCCCACCCTTTTAAAAAAACTAAAATGTATTTTGTTTAACTCCAGACTCAACTACCTTTCGTTTGATATCACACACGCCATATTTTCACTTAAACTCTAATTTTTGACATCTACCCCCACCCTTTTTTTAAAAATAAACTAAAATTCATTTTTTTTTAACTCCAGACTTAATTACCTTTCGTTTGATATCACACACGCCATATTTTCACATAAACTTTAATTTTTGGAATCAACCCCCACCCTTTTATTTGGCTTGCGTTCGGTGAATTTTGTTCATTTTTAAATGGGACCATCACGGCCCAAGACACAACTTAGGTACCAAATTTCATTAAAATCGGACAAGCGGTTTTTGAGTTATGCGGGTTGGTCGTTACAGACAGACAGACAGCAAAACAAAAAAGTTTCAAAATCATCTAAAACGCAAAGATATATAAAAAAATTTGAAATCGGAGCAACTTTTTTTTTTCGAAAAAATTACGATCACCATAGCTCACACTACTTATAGTAGTAGTGTGAGCTAAAATATATTTAGTGTATTTGTGATTAATTCTCTATTAAGTGCAGTTTGTCCCTTTAAAATTAATAATATAGTTCAAAAGTTATAATGAAAAAAAATTGTCCGGTTTTTTTGGCCCATCCGGTAATTAAAATGTTTAAATTTAGCATACATTAACAAATATACTAAGGTGATAACACATTGCCTTTAGCTAACTAAATAATGCATTGTGGTTACAACGTATAGCACGTCGTGAAGTTACGGTTTTTGCTCATATACGGAATATTACGTATATGCTTTTGCTCTGGGTACAAAATTTAACCTTGTAATTTCGATTCGACATGAAGGCAGCAGCAATGATTGGAATATTACTAGAGATTCGGTAGCTTAGTGACGCATGGCGTTACAAAAATGGCCGAATTGGTGAAAATTGTAATAAACCGTTGTGAGTTTTAATTTCCTTTGTAAGGAAAAAAAGTATCATACAAATTTAAATACACCATAAGGTCAGGTTCAATGTTTGGTATGAAATTTTTCCCTTCCTAGCCCGTACAGCAATGGCTAGAGAGGGTATTGTTGTCGAGGAAAATTTTATTTTGAAATAACGTCGAAAATGTGTAATTTGAGTGTATTTTAACTATTTTAGCAATATCGTCATGACGCCTATCTGTGTGTGTGTGTGTGTTTGTCTGTCTGTAAGACCATAGCTCCCAAACCGCTAAACCGATTTTCATGAAATTTTTAGGTAAAATATTATTCAATACTGTAGCAAGCTGATTAGATATTGGTCATAATCTATTATTCCTAATGACTGAATCAAAATATGCTAACTTTTTATCGAAGCATTTCATCAATATGCAATTTTTTTGATGTTTTAGTTTCTAAGATATTTACAAAAATCTGTTTTCAAAGCTGATATAGCGTGGAGTTCACTTGGAGTGTGCTAATGGGCTACGATGGTATCCGATCCGTCATGGATCCATCTATTTAAATTTCTGTGGCTTGCTGACGCTACGAGATCACAAAGATGGGCGATGGGCATAAATTCTATTACATCATTCTAAAAATTGGGTCTCTTTGTGAGGAGTAAAAGTAATATACCTCTTATAAGAATTTTGTCTACCCTCAAAACTTATGGAATTTTAGTATATTGTAGAATAAACCTTCGATATCAAAAAATTTTTATGGGCCCAACTTAATCTAATGACTAGTCAGGCACGGTTTTAAGGGAAAAAATGTATGGACTTTTAGTTAATAAATATCGGGCTAACCGCATAATTAGAAAAATAAATAAATAGTATAAGAAGTCGCCTAAAGCGGCCCCCTCACGAGCCAATTTGCAGGCGTAATTTAGCGTATCTGCATATCGTAGATATGAGCTTTTGCCAATATCTGTTACATACAGGGATGCTAAATTGCCCCTGTAAACTGACTAATCTATGATTCTATAATTGACTAGGCGTCTGAAAAAGGTGACGATTTTTTAGGATTACAAATATTCCCAATGCAGGGATGCCAGTGGAGTGGAAACTGGCAATTCTAGTCGTTTAAGTTATAGATTTTTAAAATTATAATTTAAATTCCTACAATAAAGTTCTAAACACATTTGATGTAGGAAGCTTAGTTTTTGAGAAAATCATATAAAACCTAAAAATTCTGGTTTATTATAAAAATATCCTAAATTTTCGTATGATCCTGGAGTATCAACTTTAACAATACTATATGATATACTGATAAAAAGAAAAAATTATTTTCTAAAAAAAATGTTTTCAAATGATTTTTCAAAAAACTGAATAAAACCTATAATAATAATACGGATTTTTTGTGATCTTTAAAAATAGCCCCATAATTGGGACGCCCATGGAGTTTCCTACAATATATAAAACCTAATTATTTCAGTTTATTTTGCGTATAATATTGAAATACATGTCATTACAATCATTCTCAAAAGAGTAGATTTTTATTTAACGGACACCAAAAAAACAAATTGGGCAAATTCCAAAATGACGGAAAAATGATTAATATACCTCTAAAACTCTTAACCTAACAAAAAAAAACACATTTTAGCATTTTCGTATAAAATTTTGTTGGCTATAATTTTTGATTCAAACTGTTTTACGAAAAATAAGTTATTTTAGAAAAACCGAATTTGTGCGCCGGTTTTTTTTTAAAAAGCGAGAGCAGACTTCGCTTAAGGTCGCAAACTTTAAGTATTATAGACCGTGAACCCTATAATTGTGCCAAGTTTCGGACTTTTTACACCAAAACGGCATTTTATATCTCTAATGATTGAACCACTTAACTAATTTCAAGTCTAAAGCCCATAGGAAACCGTATGAATAGCTGTCGCAAAGATTTGTCAAGTCAAGATAATTAAAACGGTTGATCAAGTCAAGTTAAATAAAACTGTTAAAAACTACAAGAATAATTTAAAAAATTTGAAAAGATTAACAAAATTAGCTATATGCTTTTTTATCTTATTGAAACAATTTAACTAATTTTGTTACATTTTTTAAATTATTCTGGTAGTTTTTAACGGTTTTAACTAACTTGACTTGATTGATTTTGTAATACATCACATCTTTGCGACAGCTATTCATACAGTTTCCTATGGGCTTTAGACTTGAAATTAGTTAAGTAGTTCAATCATTAGAGATATAAAATGCCGTTTTGGTGTAAAAAGTCCGAAACTTGGAACAATTATAGGGTTCACGGTCTATAATACTTAAAGTTTGCGACCTCAAGAGATGACTGCTCCCGCTTTTTAAAAAAAACCGGACCACAAATTCTGTCTTTCTAAAATAACTTATTATTCGTAAAAAAGTTTGAAACAAAAATTATAGCTAACAAAATTTTATACGAAAATGCTAAAAAGTGTTTTTTTTGGCTAATAGTTTTAGAGGTATGATATTAACCATTTTTCCGTCCTTTTGGAATTTGCCCAATTTGTTTTTTAGTGTCATTTAAATATAAATCTATGTATTTCTATATTATATGCAAAATAAACGGAAAATAATTAGGTTTTATCCAATTTTCTAATAGACAAAATATATAATAGAGTTTATTGTAGGAAACTCCATGGGCGTCCCAATTATGAAGCCATTTTTATAGTTCACAAAAAAATTCGTATTATTATTATAGGTTTTATTAAGTTTTTTGAAAAATCATTTGAGACGAAAATATTGAAAACATTTTTTTTAAATATTTTATTTCTCTTATACTCAGTATATCATATAGTATTGTTAAACCTAAAGTTGATACTTCAGGGTCGTACGAAAATTTAGGATATTTTTATGTTAAACCAACATTTTTAGGTTTTATATGATTTTCTCAAAAAATAATATATAACTTAACTTATTATATAACTTCA
The DNA here is from genome assembly GCA_963576565.1 of Aspidapion aeneum. Lineage (NCBI taxonomy): Eukaryota > Metazoa > Arthropoda > Insecta > Coleoptera > Brentidae > Aspidapion > Aspidapion aeneum. Next base: position 80,717,997 of record OY755043.1, on the reverse strand, counting down.
TCTTTTTCTTCTTAAAACCGTGCTTGAGTATTCATTAGATTAATGGGCCCATACAATTTTTTTGATATGGAAGGTTTATTCTACAACATACTAAAATTCCATAAGGGTAGACAAGAATCTTATAAGAGTGTGCTTAATCCCTTGTATATTACTTTTTCTCCTCAAAAAGAAACCCAAATCTTAGAATCGTATAATACAATTTATGCCCGTCGCCCATCTTTGTGATCTCGTAGTGTCAGCACGCCACAGAAATTTAAATAGATGGATCCATGACGGATCTGATACCATTGTAGCCCATTAGCACACTCCAAGTGAACTCCACGCTATATCAGCTTTGAAAACAGTTTTTTGTAAATATCTTAGAAACTAAGACATCTACGAAGTTTTTGATTAAAACACTTAAATGCGAAAAATACATTTTACTATATTCCGAAAATTGCATATTGATGAAATGTTTCGATAAAAAGTTAGCATATTTTCATTCAGTCATTAGGAATATTAGATTATGACCAATATCTAATCAGCTTGCTACAGTATTAAATAATATTTTACCTGAAAATTTCATGAAAATCGGTTTAGCAGTTTGGAAGCTATGGTCTTACGGACAGACATACACATACACACACACACACAGATAGGCGTCATGACGATATTGCTAAAATAGGTAAAATACACCCAAATTAGACATTTTCGACGTTATCTCAAAATAAAATTTTCCTCGAAAACAATACCTTTTCTAGCCATTGCTGCACGGGCTAGGAAGGAAAAAATTTCATACCAAACATTGAACCTGACCTTATGGTGTATTTAAATTTGTATGATACTTCTTTTCCTTACAAAGTAAATTAAAACTCACAACGGTATATTACAAATTTCACCAATTCGGCCAATTTTGTAACGCCATGCGTCACTAAGCTACAGAATCTCTAGTAATACTCCAATCATTGTTGCTGCCTTTATGTCGAATCGAAATGACAAGGTTAAATTTTGTACCCAGAGCAAAAGCATATACATCATATTCTGTCTATGAGCAAAAACCGTAACTTCTCGTGCTATACGTTGTAACCACAATGCATTATTTAGTTAGCTAAAGATAATAGTTTTATATATAGGCAATATTTTCTCACCTTAGTATATTGGTTAATTTATGCCTAATTTAAACATTGTAATTAAATGTACTAGTCTAGCTCAAATTGTAAAATTCTCGTAAGATATTTCAAGATGAGCTTCGTAGAAAATTATTTTTTTTTCATCGTATTGGAATATTTACATCAATTTTTATCCTACTCACAATGTTTTTAATATTCTCGTATTTGTAAACGGTTTTATTGAACTCGAATTGAATTATTTGCTATACCTTTGCTTGAATCCTTGTGACAGGTATTCAGAAATTTTCCGATGAACTCCAAACTTGAAATTTTATGGCTATATAGGGTTCTCGTGAAAATAAAAGTTATTTTATTACAAAATTATTGAACCGATTTGCCCTAAATTTGAAACTTCTAGGTGCTTCCGGTCACTGTCTATGATTTTGGAATCAAGCTTTAAAAAAATCAACGTGAAGAATCCTAAATGGCTTACTCCTTATATCTTATTTAAGATAACTCAACAGAGCATTTTTTATTAACAATAAAATAAAACACATTATACCCTACCAAGATACCATTATTTTAATAATATATGGTTAAATTGGTCTTATTCTATTCAACCAAGGTTTCTTTCTTAAATTTGTGAGACAAGTTTTAATGCATGTTAAAAAAATAAAATAACAAAATTTTAGTTATTCTGGCCTTAGTCATTATAGTTTAATCCCTATTCATCGTTACAAAGGACAAAAGAAGTCGCCCAAGATCTTAGGGGAAAATAGTATAGGACCAATTTCAAAAACAGCAAAATTTTTAATAACCGGACATTATCAAAAATGTTATTCATTAAAATAAGACAGGAGCAAAATCGCCCGCAGTAAAAAAGATTTGGTAATAATCGGGCAAAATAGAATCGAACTTTTGCATTACGATTTTTCTCAAAACCTAACAAAATCATAAAGGATATAATCATAAAAAGGGGCTGAGCAACTTCATTGCAACCTTATATATCCAATTCTAGCAACCAAAGAAGAACGAATTTTATATTACTCGTTTTTGTAAAATTTACGTTTTTGTTAACATTACGGCTTATGGAAAATCGGTTTGTTTGTCCTATGGAAGACATCTTGGATTGGATCATATGTTTTGTTAGACAGCCCTATTCACAAACGAATCTTAAACCAGGGTCTAACATGCCCTGTCAGACTTTTTTAAAGATGCATAGAAAAACAAAATTCGGTCACAATTGATTGCTTAAACTGCTATATAAGGGTTGTAGTCAACAGTAGCGTATTTAGAAAAAAAAATTAGGGGGGCCGAGTCAGTTTTGAAGGGGCCCCATGAGGCCGTATTTTATGTTATTTTATGTTTCTTTTTATGAAATATATTTAAAATATCTAAAAAATCTAAGCTACGGCCGGTGGGGGCCCGAGGCCGAGGACGGTTCAATTGTATAGCACCATCAGGTGAATGACAAAGCCAAGCCTCCATTTATAATTTTTTATACAAAACTTGAATTCTGTTTTTATCCGATTTTTACCAATTCTTTTTTGACCGCAGGCGATTTTGCTCATATCTTGTTTTGATGAATGACGTTTTTGATGATGTCCGGCTATTGATAACTCCGTTTTTGACAATGGAGTGTGTGATCTTTTACGATTTTTCTTTTTTTGTCTTTTATAATAAAGTGTGGGGGTCCTTAAGGTTTACTACACCCTTTAATCATATACGTAGTATTCCATTAAATAAGGGTGTTTCATGCTGGGCATTTGCTGGTTTTTTCCTATTCGCCACTTTGTCATAATAATGGTATTTTAACCGAAATGCATCGAAGAGAAGAAATACATTTTTAGTAGAAAACTTAATTATATAACATTTCCAAACTATCTGTGGCGCAACGGACCCGTTGCCACACAAAACATTATTATACTTTCTTGTTGAAAATAAATCAGCGGTGAATTGCATATTTATTTTATATTTATCAATAACTAGATTCAAGCAATACGTTGACTGTTTATAAAATATTTAAATTTAGTTAAATAAAGATAATACGTTGTTATCGCCCTTATATAAGATGTAGATCAAGGCTGCACGTTATCACCTTATTAAAACCGGCAACAGTGCCTGGGGTGGCAGGAAATACCACATATCCAAAGGTGGTATATCGGCCTGAAGTCCGAACGTATTCCACGTATTTATCAAATATTTGAAAAAAAAATCTTTACCCCTCTTTTGATATTCTGGTATAGGAAGTTCCCCTCTTCTCATATATGTACCTATATATGAGGTAACACCACCAGAAATAGGAGAGGTCAGGTCGTCATATCCTTAACGCTGAGGTGACAACGGCGAGTGCATCAATCTATTTATATATATATATATATATATATATATATATATATATATATATATATATATATATATTGATAAAGGGTACATAGCCACCTCAAAACAAAGTATATAAACTACGGTGTCACCTTATATATAACTTTAGTACCTCACTTTTTTGAGGTGACAACGTTCTTCAATGAAAATTTCAGGGACGACTCCTAACACACTCAGCAAGCTGTGTTCAAAATTTTGTTCTGAGGTCACAAAATGGTATATGTAGCTACTTTTTGGCCGTGTAGTTCACGTATCTACCGGTGGCGCTAGCGTCGCTTTTACTGTAACTAAACGGTCCACTGAGTCACCTCGGTGGTATAAAACGTATTCTGCGTATTAAAACCGCGTCGCAGCGGCCTCAGAAATTTGGCAACATTGCAGATTAGATTTTAGACGCTACGGGTTTCTTTGTTATATGTAATTTGTACCTGCTTTTTTTACCCTTGGAATATCTAATAGAATTCTCAGAAACGAGTGCCTGGGTGTGATATTTTAAGAGGGGCTTTGTAAAGGATTATTATTGTATTTTATATCTTATTGAAAGAATTTGACTAATTTTGCTAGTCTTCTGACATTTTTTTGCTTATTCTGGCTGGTAGTTTTTAACGGTTTTATTTAACTTGACTTGATTGATTTTGTAATATAATAAATTTTTGCGACAGCTATTCAGACACTTTCCTATGGACAAGACTTGATGTTAGTTAAGCAGTTTAACCATATAATATGACGTTTTGGTGCAAAAGGTCCGAAGCTTGGCACAATTATAAAGCGATGCCTGCTCTCGCCGCTTTTTTAAAAAAATGGCGCACAAATTCTCTTTTTTTTTAATTACTTGGTTTTTGTACAAAGTTTAAAACAAAAATTATAGCCAACAAAATTTTATACGAAAATGCTAAACTGTGTTTTTTGTTAGACTAAAAACAAGGTTCGAGGTATGATATTAACCATTTTTTCATTTTGGAATTTTCCCAATTTGTTTTTTTAGTGGCCTTTAAATTAAAAGTTTTTATATAAAAGAAATAAAGATAGAAAAATATTCTACAAAAATTATTAATAAGTTGCATGGGTAATATTCTTGGTAAGATACAAACCATAAAGTTTTAGGTCTACCCACATATACATATGTATTTCTATATTATATGCAAAATAAACTGAAATAATTAGGTTTTATCTAATTTTCTAAAAACTAAGTACCCAAGACTTCATGGGCTATTTTTAAAAATCAGAAAAAAAACCTGTTTTATTTCTATAGGTTTCGTATATTAGGTTCGCGCGCCGTATACCATCTTTTCTTGAAACATTTCAGCCGATATTTGACCTTTCTAAAACTCTACTTCGGAATGAGCTACGAATCTCAAACTTTGCACAGTCGTAGATCTTCACGGAGTTAACAAATCCTCTAAGTTTCATGGAATTCCATAACGTAGTAAAGTAGTTACGAAATTTCAAAAAACGTCGAAATTGCCACTCACTCACTCACTCACTCACTCACTCATGTATAGATCATCAATATTAATAATATAAATGAACTGTACTTCTAGACATGCTACAAAGCTGAAATTTGGCAGACTTATAGAAATTATGACGAAACCCCTGGAAAAAATCAAAAAACCCCAAAATTCTAATTTACTCCCCTCCCCCACACATGTAAAGTTCTGTAAAAGTAACATTGCCCACTTCCAGAAATGGCAGACTGATAGGAACTATGATAAAACTATAGAAAAAAAATTAAAAACATCAAAATTATAATTTACTTTCCTTCCCTCTAAATGTAAAATAATGTAAAAGTAACATTGCCCACTTCCGAACACGCTAGAGAGCTGAGATTTGGAAGGCCGATAGTAACTATGGTAAGACCATAGAAAAAAATTAAAACACTCCAAAATTCTAATTTACTTCCCTCCCCTATAAATGTAAAATTGTGTAAAAGTATCATTGCCCACTTCCAGAAACGCTCGAGAGCTGAGCTTTGGAAGTCTGATAGGAACTATGATAAAACTATAAAAGAAAATTAAAAAACCCCAAATTTTAATTAACTTCCCTCCCCTATAAATGTAAAGTTATGTAAATTAGCATTGTCCACTTCTAGAAACGCTAGAGAGCTGAGCTTTGGAAGACTATAGGAAAAAATTTAAAAACACCAAAATTTAATTACTTTCCTCCCCTATAAATGTAAAGTTATGTAAAATTAACTTTGCCTACTTCCAGGGACACTAGAGAGCTGAGCTTTAGAAGGCTGATAGGAACTATGACAAAACCATAGGAAAATATAAAAACCTCAACATTTTTAATATGCATTTCAAAAGTTTTGAACAATATCCCGCATATTTTATTACTTTAAAACTTAAATATTATCCAAATCCTTTAAACAAGCAGTGAGATCATAACAAAAACATTTCATGTAAAAAAAGCGAAGTACGCGAAAGTGGTATTCCCTAAAAAGAACTGAGATAAATGTAAAGCCAAGTTCTCCAATACATATTTTAAAATGAATGGTTCTTAATAGTTTCGAAATGTGTTTCTAAACTTGGCTATTACGGCTGCAAATGACTCTTAGGCACAGTAGCCCAGTAAATGCGTATTTAGAACTGCCGTTTTCGTAACAAAATTGCGGAAGTTTTTTTTTCAACGGTTTTATTTATATGTTTTCGAGGGTGCTGAAACCAAATTTATGGTTTGCTGTCTGGTATGAAGTCGGCTTTATAGCCAAATACGCAAAAAATCTGATTTTTTTCGCCCTTTTTTCAGTTTTTTGTCTATATCTCAAAAACTATTCGTTTATTGAAGATGAGCGTCCCATACAGAATTAAAATTTCCTACAATATACGTTATTAAACTTTTATTTTATGATAAGCGGTACCCGCGCTAGACCTCGCTAAAAAACAACTATTTTTTGATATTTTTTGAATTTTTAGAAAAACGCCCAGGCCCACCTCTTTCAAGTCGAGAAATAAACAAGTAATCAACAAAAAACTTAATGTAAAGTAAAAGAGCGTTAAAGAACATAGTTTCTAAAACTTGACGACAACGCAGGCGGACCCAGGGCTATCAAAACGGACGGGCCACGATCCTCCACTTTGTAGACGTCACATCGGGGGCTGATTTTTTTTAATGGTCAAGTCACGACACAATTGACTGTCCTTAAAATATTGAAGTTGAAATGACGGTAAATAAAGCCGAAAGCCGGTTTTGAGATTGTTTTTACTATATTCTTACAGAACAATTTTTTTTACTATATTCTTGCAGAACAATTTTTTTTAAATGTATAGTAATCCTTAATTTTTCAGAGCCGCTTCATTAGCTCACACAAAAATTAAATTGAAAGCAGAAGCGAATGTGACAAACACAGATGACAAATTCAAATACATGTCAAATATAACAGTTGGCATGCGGTACATGGCGGCTAATTTGAATTCAAAATAAGAAATGCAATAATCTTGCATCCTTACAAAAGTTTAGTAGAATATCGGGATAGTATCTGAGAATATTTCACTGAATTTTTGCGGAAATCTTTGGGCCATTCACTATTCGACGTACTGACAAATGCTCGAGCGGAACATGGAGCAATATATGTATTGAACAGCAGCTCATAAAGCATATGAAGGAGTTGAAGGAGGGTTGAGTAGAGCACGCGGATTCAATGAAGGCATCTTGGCAAGAAGGACGTTGGGAATGAATTCGCTTCAGCATATCGCAAATGCAATTGAGGATTTCTGCGGTGTAAACTTTGGAATGACCGATCAGCATGCGGACAGCCGTGATAAATTTTGACAACAATTGTACACTTAATATGTTGGAATGGTTTCGACAACACCCACCGTTCTTAGGAACCTCAGAACTAATATCAATCAGCACTGGGCTTCTATATCATAATCAATTGTCACTTGTCCAGGGAGGTGGGAACCAAGTGTATTAGACCACAAAATATCGACAAAATCTACTACATAAGAACAAATAAATTAAAATAAACGTTATATGGGGTTAAGAACGAGGACAAGAAAAGGGGAACATAATAACCAAAGTAAGAAAAGTATAGGAAATAGCGAAAATATAAATTCCATAAATGAGATAACCAATGACAACGACAAAATTGAAATTGTAAGGGAAAATTATGATGATTTCGAGGTATACATGGACATCATAGAATCGAAACAAGAGGTAATACGTACAAAAGACCGCCTAATAGAGGAACTTACAAATAAAATATTATTATTAGAAGAAAAGATTGAGCTTATTAGGGAAAATTTTAAGTTAAAAAATAATACAATAATGAAGCAAAAAGAGAAAGATGAAATATTAAACAATGATGATCATAAGAAAATAGATAATGAAAAGAAAAGCTACGCAACAGTAACTAGCGAAAGATTAGAAAAATCAGGAAACAAAACTCTTATGCAAAATAGCAGTTTTGTTACAATTAAACCTATAAAAGTGCAGGACTCCCAAAAAACAAAAAATGAATTAGGAAAATGTATTAATCCATCATCGTTAAATGTAGAAATTAGAAAAATTACAAATGAGAAAAATGGAGCAGTGAAAATTTTTTGTAAAGATAAGGATCAGGCAGAGAAGATTAAAAATGAGGTAGATAACAAAATGGGTGGAAAATATACAGCAAAAGAAGAAGAAAAAAGAAACCCTCGAATAAAGATAATTGGAATTGAAGCAGAAATGGAAAAGGACGAACTCAGAAAAGTTATATTGGAGCAAAATGATTATATAACAAACCAAAATTTAGAGGTGATAGTATTTAAAAAAATGAAATCAAAATTTATGGCAATTGTTGAAATTGACGGCGAAAACTTTTTAAAAATTATGGAGAAGGGTATTTTATTTATAAATTTTGCAATATGTCCTACTTATGAATCATTTGATATTCGGCGTTGTTTTAAATGTACGGGTTACAATCATTCGGCAAATGTTTGTTCAAAAAATCAAAATTGTATGAAATGTGGTTTACAAGATCACATGGCAAGTGCTTGTTCAACATCTCATCAAAATATAGAATGCCCCAACTGTTCGGAAATGAACAAAAAATATAATTTAGGATATTTTATCAATCATGGCCCATTTGATCTTAATTGTCAAGTTTATAAAAATCATATGGAAAAAAATAAATTAAAAATTAACTATTTTTCGAAAACTGTATAGCAATTAGAAAATAACATTAGACAAAAAAACAAAATATAACAAATTAATGCAGATGGTTTTCTAAGTGCAAAAGATGAAATTGTAGGTTTTATTGAATTTAAAAAGCCAATTATTTTATGTATAACAGAGACACATATCACGAAAGATATTTTGGAAAATGAACTTTTAATTAAAAATTACATTTTGTTTAATTGTTTGTCAAACTCTAGACATACAGGTGGTGTTATGGTTTTTGTCTCAAATGAAATATCAGTATCTAATCATAATATGATTTCACAAGATTATGAATATTGGTATTTGAAAATTGAATTTGGAATAAAATATCAAAATTATAATTTAAACGTTTATTATAGATCACCAGCAGGCAATATTAATAGTTTTTTGACATTTTTTAAATCTAAATGTGAAGAATATTGGGATTACAATGGAGTTAATATATACTTGGGGGATTTTAATATAAATTACGATAATGATGATTATTATGTTGAAAAATTAAAGCAATTGTTGAATTTTTATGGATTAAGACAAAAAATTAATGAATATACAAGAGTGACCAATACAACAAAATTAATGATAGATCTCGTTATGACGAATGATTTTTTCCTGGATTGTGGAATAGAAAAAACCCCTAAAATAAGTGATCATTATTGGACATAGATTGAAATTGTAGCACCATCTAAACAAGAGTCAAAAACAACATGCATTAAAATTTTAGACTATAAAAAATTATCAAAAACATTAATTGATTGTGATTGGAACAGAAACTTAAATGATAGTAATTTTATTTTTCAACAGATATATGATAATATAGAAAAAAGTATAAATAAGATACAAGAAATAAAAATAATACCATCAAAAAATTATGATACACCTTGGTTCAACAAAAAAAAATATCAAGCCAAAAAAGAAAGAGACAAAAAATTTTCTAAAACCAAATGTGAAAGTGACTGGATTGAGTATAAAGAGAAAAGAAATGATTGTGTAAAAATTTTAAGAAAAGAAAAAAGCTATACTTTGAAAACAAAATTGATAAAAATAAAGGTAATAATAAAAAAATGTGGAAAAGTTTAAAAATATTAATTAATTCCAAACCTAGGAATGAAATTAAAGAAATTATTTTTGATTACAAAAAAGAATCAGATCCAGAAATAGTAGCAGAAAGGTTAAATCAATACTATATTGAAAGTATAGAAATAGTTATTGACTCAATACCAAATACAACTTCAGACATTTTTAAAATTCAAGTTAATGAAAACACATTGAGCGAATTTAATGAGATTAGATTAAATCAGTTAAAAAATAAAATATCAAAATTAAAATCAAACAATAATAAAACAGAAATAATGAATAAAGAATTATTGAAAGAAACTTTTCCAGTTATAGGTTATCAACTACTAAATCTAATAAACACATGTTTGAAAAACGGTGAAATTCCGGATGAATTAAAATGTTCAACTATAACCCCTGTACCGAAAATAAAAAACATAAAAAAATATGACGAAATGAGACCTATTAATGTTTTATGGGACATAGAAAAATTATTAGAGGAAGTGGTTTACGATCAATTTTTAGAATTTATAGATGAAAACGAAATTTTAGTAGCTCAACAATCAGGATTTAGAAAAAAATATTCAACAGAAATTGCTGTTCAGTATGTGGTGGAAAATTGGAGGAGGTGTTTTGAAACAAATGAAATAGTTATTGGGATTCTTAGATTTTAAAAGGGCCTTTGAAACAATTGATATAGAGAGACTTCTACAAAAACTATATAACTATGGATTACGAGGAAAAGTTTTGGAATGGTTTAAAAATTATTTGTTTAACAGAAAACAACGTACTAAAATAATAAACACACTATCATCAAAAAAAGAAATCAAAATTGGGGTACCTCAGGGAAGTAAATTGGGGCCATTATTATTTATTCTTTACATAAATGATTTACCATCCATTTTAAAATATAGTTTAATTCAGATGTTTGCGGATGATACGTTAATTTACTTAAAAGGCAATTCTTTGAAACAAATTATTAATTTATTAAATTCTGACTTAAAATTAGTTTTAAATTGGTTAAATACAAATAAATTAAAGTTAAATGTTAATAAAACGAAATGTATGACAATAAATTTGAAAAGTAATCCATTAAATTTAGAAATTCAAATAATCAATGAAAAATTGGAAATCGTGAATTCATTCAAATATCTAGGAATTATAGTAGACTCAAAATTAAAGTTTAATTTATACTACGATAATATCATCTCGAAAATAGCAGCAAAAATTGGATATTTAGGAAGAATAAGTCATTATTTATCATTTTTCTCAAAAAAATGTGTATACAACACAATAATTTTGCCATATTTTTTGTATTGCTCAACTATTTTATATTCAGCTAATGAAGACATTCTGGAAAAATTACAAATTCTACAAAATCGTGCAATGAGAATAATTTTAAATGCAGATAAATATACCAAAATAAAATCAATGTTAAAGAAATTAAACTGGCTAAATGTAAAAAATTTAATATTTTATAATGTTTGTATTTTTATTTATAAAATTAATAATAATTTACTACCAGATTCCTTAAAACAATTTATAAATCAAAATTATAATTATCATACTTACAATACCCGGACAAAAGAAGATTTTCATTTAAGCACTACATCAAAATTAGTTGTTCAAAAATCAATATTTTCACGTGTAACAACAATAAATTAAACGTGTCAATTAAAAATGAACCAAATTTAAAAAAATTTTAAAAAAGTATAAAAAAATATTTATTTTCAATACAATTTATATAAAGCTATTAAATTTTATTAATATAGTGTTAGTTTATACCTATTTATTTATTTGTTGTTTAAATTTGAATTTTAAGTATAGTTTTAAGTTGATTTAAGAAAAAATTGTAGCAAATATGCTAAATAAAAGCTTAAAACAAAAAAACAAAACCATCAGCTCTTCCATCATCATTAATAACCATCCCGTGGTTATAAAGCCAGACACCCTGTTTTAAAGGATGGTTGTCGCCAAGCAGTCAGAAGAAGAACTAGAAGATTTCTTAACCTACGAATTGACTCCATATCCCTTATCTTTGTTCGATCAGATTGGAATGAGAAAAGGGACAAAATCTGCTTTGTACAAAGCATTTATACCGCTTCCAAACACTACGCGATTGGACAGCAGTACAGTATATGTGATTTATGGGGGCTTTGACGTCAGGTCATTCAAGGAATGACGATCCTGCGCACATATTTCGATTATTTCGTTAACTTAATTTTGAGTTTAATGTAACTACCTAATCAGTTGTAAATATATTAATATTTTCATGAAACATGGCTTGCCATCTAATTAATTTGACAAATGCGTCTCATAAAAATCTTTGTGAGAAAATTAAATATGGCAGACACAGTGGCGCACCCAGAAATATGTCTTGGGGGGGCCTTTGAGGGGGGCCCAATACCTTATGATGTCATATGTTAAAAATATTATTAGTATATATAAAATTAGGCTTGGGGGGAGCCGGGCCCAGAGCCCCCCCCTGGGTGCGTCCATGCCAGACATCTTGTTTATGATATATAATGTACTCATACGTGATATAAGGGTTTATTAACATATATATCTTTTGCGTTGCAAGGGATGAAAGTGGGTGTTTAGACGTTTTTGTCAATATACAAAAAAAACATTGTGTTTCACTGAACTCTAGCGCGGCGACCGCATAATATAAAATAAATGATGATAAGTTCATTTTGTAGGAAATTTTATTTGCTTTAATTTTGTATAAAACGCGCATCTTCCAAAAACGTATAGTTTTTAAGATATAAGCAAAAAACTATAAAAAGTGCTGAAAAAATCAGATTTTTTGCGTTTTTGGCTATAAAGCCGACCTCCTATGAGGCAGCAAACCATAAATTCGGATTCAGCACACTCGAAAACATATAAAACCGTTGAGAAAAATACTTCCGCAATTTTGTTTTGGAAAAATCACCATTTGACTACAGTGCTAAATTGAATGTAAAGAAGTCTGGCTGGAATACCAAAGTTTAGAAAAACATTTTTAAACTAATAAGAACCATTCATTTTGAAATTTGTATTGGAGAACTTGGCTTTACTTTTATCTCAATTCTTTTTACGGAATACCACTTTCGTGTACTTGGCTTTTTTACATGAAATGTTTTTGTTATGATTCAGTTTTCTAAAAAATCATTTAAGAGGATAATATTGAAAACATTTTTTTTTAGAAAATATTTTTTTATTTTAATCTGTATATTATATATAGTAGTGTTAAAGCTAAAGTTGATACTCCAGGGCCGTACAAAAATTAAGGATATTTTTATAATAAACCGAAATTATTAGGTTTCATGATTTTCTCAAAAAATAAGCTTCAAATGTGTTTAAAACTTTATTGTAGGAATTTAAATTATAATTTAAAAAATCTATAACTAAAACGGCTTTAATTGACAGTTACTCTCCACCGGCGTCCTTACATTGGGAATATTTGTAATCTTAAAAAATTGTCGCCTTTTTCGGACGCCTCTGGTGTGTAATTGGAAATTTAAACATTGTCAGATATACATTGGGTAAAAAATATATATGGTCTTATAACACAGGGCATAACATATTGTTACGGGTTCACAACGACAAATTAAAACTCGCAATTGTTGAAAACGATACGTCAATTTATTTCGACAAATTATGTACAAAAACACGCACTTAAACTTACTAATAACTTGCTAATAATTCACTACTATAATCGGTCTACTAACTTCGTGTTAATATCTCACGACCACTACAGTACGTTATCTGTGACTGACTGACTGATTCACGACGTCCGGCCTTATATATGAGGGGCTGCCTACTATTCGAGAACCCTTCCATCCTTGTTCGGTTCGGAATCATTCCAGCCCTTTTCTAGACGGACCGTTCGCATACCAGTTTGTCACAGATAACGCAACTAAAACCTAGATTAAGAATACAACCATAAAATACGTCAACCTAATACTACACTAAACCTAAATAAATTCTAACTATAAAATTTAAATACTTAAATTTGTAGCACTATCCTCCTCTTCAGGTTTGATCGCCTCGATCAACATTTCCCAAGTAAGGTTTTAGTCTGTCTAGATGAACAACTTTCATCTTGGACTTCGGGCTTTTCTGGATTCGGTAGACTACATCATTAATTCTCTTAACAACTTTATAAAGCCCTTCCCATGGTGGTGTCAACTTAGGTGATCTTCCTTTCTTGCGTTGAGGATTGTATAGCCAGACTTGATCATTCTCTTTGAACCCTGAAGAGTTTGCTTTCAGGTCATATCTCGCTTTCATGCGGTCACTGGCTATTTCTATTCGCTCTCTAACCACTTCATGGATATCGTGCAGCTTTTGCCTTAAACGTTCGACATAGTCATTAACCTCTAAGTGTTCTTCTTCAGGTGAACCAAACATGATATCACATGGTAAACGCAGTTCTCTACCAAACAGGATACTAGATGGAGTAGCTCCTGTCGTATTGTGAATGGCGGTTCTATAGGCCATCAAAAACAATGGAATATATTGGTCCCAATCTGTTTGGTGCTCATCAACAACTTTGCACAGATGTTCTTCTATTGTTTTATTAAATCTTTCAACCATGCCATCTGACTGCGGATGTAAAGCCGTAGTCCGTGTTTTATGTATTCCTAAAAGGCCACAGAGATTCTGGAAGAGCTTCGATTCAAAGTTTCTTCCATGATCTGAATGTAGTTCCAAAGGAATGCCAAATCGGCTGAAAACATCATTTACCAGAACTTCCGCAACTGTAGTGGCCTCTTGGTTAGGCAAAGCAAAAACTTCTGGCCATTTGCTAAAGTAATCCATGACAACAAGGATGTATTTGTTGCCCTTTTTAGTTTCTGGAAATGGTCCGGCCACATCAATAGCAATGCGTTCGAATGGTAGACCTACGTTATATTGTTTCATTTGACCTCTGGACCTTGTTTTGGGACCTTGGCTGGCTGCACAAGTCGAACATCGGCGGCACCAGTTTTTCACATCTTGAAAGTATTTGACCCAATAAAATCGGTTTCGAATTTTGTCCATGGTTTTATTTATGCCTAGGTGCGCGCCTGATTTTCCACCATGGCATTCGGCCATTATATTGTCTACCATGCTCCTAGGAACCACTACTTGATTAACCACAGTAAGGCCATCGGCACTTTCCTAGGCACGTTTAAGGATATTTTCCTCTACTATCAGTGAATCCCATTGTGCCCACAGTGATTTGAATATCACCCCTTGGTTTGCGATATCTTGCCATAATGGTCGTGGCTTGTTCTCTTCTTTCAATCGCAAGATAGGTCCTACATCTTTGTCGTTAAGTTGTGTGGTTCTAATCGAAGCCGACATCCATTCTTCATCGGGTTCTAACTTTATCTGGCGCACGTAGGTAATTCCTTCTTTCTGGTCAATTTTCCTGCAATGTTTACAATCCTCAGGGCAAGGTCTTCTGGACAATGCATCTGCATTATTATGCACCCTTCCCGCTCGGTGCTTAATTTGATAATGGTATTGTTGTAGCTTTTCTATCCATCTCGCGACTTGCCCCTCAGGTTGTTTCATTTTCATGAGCCACTGTAACGCAGCATGATCCGTTCTAATCAGAAACTCTTGTCCGTAGAGATATTTGTAAAAGTGATCTACGGATTTAACTATGGCTAGGAGCTCCTTTCTAGTAACACAATAATTTCTCTCTGGTTTGGATAGCTTCTTGCTGAAAAATTCGATGACCCGTTCTTCTCCATCTTGTACTTGGGAGAGTACTGCTCCTATGCCATCGTTGCTCGCATCAGTATCTAATATGAATTTTCCTTTTGGAATGGGATATGCAAGAATCGGACTAGAACATAATGCTGCTTTTAGTCTTCTAAATGCTTGGTCACATTCGGTATTCCATTTGTAAGAAGCTTTATCTTCTGTAAGTCTATGTAATGGAGACGCTATTTTGGCGAATCCTTCTACAAATCGTCTGTAGTATGTACACAGACCCAAAAAGCTTCTCAATTCATGTTTGTCACGAGGTTGAGGCCATTCTTTTATTGCTTGTAACTTCTTTTCGTCGGTATGGATGCCTTCTCGGGAAACGACGTGACCCAAGAACTCAACTTTTTCTAGGAACAGAAAACATTTCTTTGAGTTCAATTTAAGATTTGCGTTCCTGATTCTTGAGAATACTTCTCGTAAATTATCTAGATGATCTTGAAATGATTTCCCCATTACTATGACATCATCCAAATAGACTAGGCAGGTTTTCCAAGTAAGGCCTCGTAGAACGACTTTCATTGGTCTTTCAAATGTAGCTGAGGCATTGCACAGGCCAAATGGCATCACATTAAACTGATAAAGTCCACTTCCAGCAGAAAATGCAGTCTTCTCTTTATCTCTTTCAAAGATTCCTACTTGCCAATACCCACTTTTCAGGTCAAGAGTAGAAAACCAATATGATCCTGCCAACGTTGTTAATGTGTCGTCTATTCTTGGCAGTGGGTAACTATCTTTCTTGGTCACATCGTTAAGTTTCCTGTAGTCGACACAAAATCTAGTACTTCCATCCTTTTTAGTGACCAACACCACAGGAGATGACCAAGGACTTGATGACTCTTCAATAACACCGTCGCTGAGCATTTTATTAATCAGATTGTGAACTTCTTCTTGCTTGGCCATTAGTAGTCTTCTTGGGGGTTGTCTTATCGGTTGGGCATCGCCAGTGTTGATAGCATGTTGAATAAGGTTTGTGCGTCCCGAACTACTCCTAGTTTCGAAGATATTACTTTGTTCTTCTATAAACTCTCTCGCTTTACTAAATTCTTCTGGAGTGAGATGTTGCCAAGTTGACTCAAATTGCTGAAGTACCTCCATTGGTAACTTGCTTGTATCCTCGGAAGTTGGCTGTTCACATCTTGTTACTTTCTGTACTGGTTCAAATAATGCTACCACCTCCCCCTTATTAATTTTGACACTATTTGGGAAAGTATTGGCGACTCTAATCGGGATGTCTTTATCGGTTTTAACTAGTGATTTTGCAACGAGGTAGGTGTTGGGTGTGTTTTGTTGGCTTATGAGTCCGACACAGCTTGATGTTTTACTTTCCAGCCTCCCAAAAATTATGGTCTCACTGTTACCGACTAGTCTTGTTGTGCATACTGCCACCACCTTAATTGGTTCTTTATTGATGTGACTATTTGACAAAATGAACTCTTCGTTCCCAAATCAAAGGGTATTAAGTTTATTATCAAACGCAAATCCATGTATACTTATCAGGTCCATTCCCAAAACAAATTCGTCTTCTATGTCTGCAACTAATACCGAGTGGCGAATCTTCAACCTCCCCAGCTGTAGGTCTATGTCTGTCTGCCCCAACACGTCGGCGGATTCTCCAGTCACAGACTTAAGTGTTATTTTCTTTTCTGTTGGTCGAATTTTATATCTCGTTGCAATTTTGAACTTAAGCAATGATATGGCAGCACCAGTGTCTACTGTTATATTAACTTTTCTTCCATTAATAAGTCCGTCGATGTTAAGACTGACAGCAGTATGTTTTAAGCTCTTGATAGAGTAAATTTTCGGGGCTAAATTCCCATTAGCCAACACCCGCCCCTCTGCGTTGACTAGTTTTAGTTTTCCTTATCTCTTCTTCGGTACTCGGTCCCACTAGATGGTGAGCGAGACCTCATTTGGACACGACAATCGCGTTGAATATGCCTTGTACGTCCGCATCTGAAACACTTTACATTTGGAGGGGATCGTCTACTTTCTTTCAAAGAATCAATCTTCTCTATCAGTGATTGAAACAGTTGGTTTAGCGTTTTTAAGTTGACCTCATCTCCAGTGCTCATTTCTTCTCCCTCCTGAATTGAAACAGCTCTTACTTTTGGCCTCGACATATTATTTGATGATTCAATTTCAAGGGCTCGAATCAACACTTCACTGCTGTTATGGAAGCGTTCTCGACGAAGTAATTTTGCTAAGTCCGTGTCTCGCAAGCCGTTAATAAAGCGATCTACCGTGAAGGGATCTCTGTAATTTTCTGGCACTTCTGGGTAAGCCAAGTACATCAGCCTCCTGATATCCGCTTCATACTCTTGTAATGACTCCCCTGCTCTTTGTTGACGAACATTTAATTCTGACCAATGTAAATTTCGCAAGTGTTCGTCTCCATACCTTCTTTCTAGCGCTGCCACTAAAGCGTTATAATTCTGTTTTTGTTCGACTGGAATGGACCGTAAAAGTCCGAGTGCAGGTTCCCGTAGAGCTACTAACAACGCTCTAGCTTTTTCGTCCTCGTCCCAACCATTTGCAGCGGCGGCAGCTTCAAATTGTTGTTTGTAGGTGGACCAGGAGGACGTACCATCAAAATTTGGAGGCTTAATGTTCTGGTTGGGATTCACGACACATCCCTGAGCTTTTATTTTGTTGTGTTCTTTCTGAAGCTATATAAGCTGTTTCGACACGTCCTGGAATTTTTCTTCCATGGTTTGAAAAACTTCTTCCCTTACATTCTGTAGTTTGTTCTCCACTTTTTCTTCAACATGTTGTACCTTTTCTTCAACATTTTGTACCTTCTCTTTAACATTTTGTACCGTTTCTTCTACATTCTGCAAATTATTTTGTACCTTTTGTTCTACACTATGCATTCTTTGGGTTATTTCTTCCTTAAGATCTTCGGTTGCAGTCTTGAACTCTTCTCTCAGCTGTTCGGAGTTGCTCTTTATCTGATCGAAGTTTTCTTGCATGCTATCTAATGTCTGTCTCATGTCATTCTGGTTTTGTTCCATGGTCTGTTTCATATCGCCCTGATTTTGCTCAATGGTCTGTCTTATATCGTTCTGATTTTGAGCCATTTGAGCTGCTAGAGCCCGTATCATTTTAGTTAGATCTTCCATCTTTGCCGATCCTTGTCTAGTAAGCATCAACTTCCTGATAAATCACTTAAAACGTACATTTTAGGGCTATAAAGCGAATGTCGAAGTCGATTTTTCAATATCTCTTCCAATTCTTAAATAGAACCTAATGGAATGTTCTGGAATATACTGGTAAATGCTACTCTTTTTGCTACTAGGCAAATGCAGAAGTTACTTTTTGATTATCTCTTTTGGTTTTTGAATAGACCGTCGTAGAATGTTATGGAATATTCTAGAAATAATTTCTAATTCTTACTTTTAAAATAACTAAGCTACTGTCGAAGTCGGTATTTGTATATCTCTTCTAGTTTTTGAATAAAACGTCGTAGAATGTTATGGAATCCTCTAGAAATTCTTTCTAATTCTTACTTTTGAAATAACTAAACTAATGTCGAAATCGGTATTTGTATATCTCTTCTAGTTTTTGAATAGAACGTCGTAGAATGTTATGGAAATTCTTTCTAGTTCTTACTTTTGAAATTACTAAGCTAATGTCGAAGTCTCTTTTTGGATATTTCTTCTGGTTTTCGAATAGAGCGTCGTAGAAAGTGATGGAATGTTCTAGAAATTCTTTCTGATTCTTACTTTTAAAATTACTAATCTAATGTCGAAGTCGGTATTTGTATATCTCTTCTAGTTTTTGAATAGAACGTCGTAGAATGTTATAGAATATTCTAGAAAATCTCTCTTATTATCAATTTTTGGACTGTAAAGTTAATGTCGAAGTCGGTTCTTAAATATCTCTTTTAGTTTTTGAATAAAACAATATCGAACTTCTTCGAATATTCTGAAAAAATCACTTACTGTTTTTCTGTCCAATTGTCCTATCCGGTGGTAATATGTAAGGGTAGTCTTTGCACTATTCAGTTCCGAATATTCTGGCAAAATCACTTACTCTTCTTCTTTTTAATTGTCCTAGCCGGTGGTACTGTGTAAGGATAGTCTTTGCACTATTTATTTCTTTTAATCTCACTTCTGACACCAATTGTTACGGGTTCACAACGACAAATTAAAACTCGCAATTGTTGAAAACGATACGTCAATTTATTTCGACAAATTATGTACAAAAACACGCACTTAAACTTACTAATAACTTGCTAAAAATTCACTACTATAATCGGTCTACTAACTTCGTGTTAATATCTCACGATTACTACAGTACGTTATCTGTGACTGACTGACTGATGCACGACGTCCGGCCTTATATATGAGGGGCTGCCTACTATTCGAGAACCCTTCCATCCTTGTTCGGTTCGGAATCATTCCAGCCCTTTTCTAGACGGACCGTTCGCATACCAGTTTGTCACAGATAACGCAACTAAAACCTAGATTAAGAATACAACCATAAAATACGTCAACCTAATACTACACTAAACCTAAATAAATTCTAACTATAAAATTTAAATACTTAAATTTGTAACAATATTTCCCTAAAAGATTATTTAAAAAAAATACAGTGAAAAAATTTGTTGCTTTCATAAAGACCTCCGACTTTGGGTTTTTAAATATTAAAAAAATTATAAAAATTCGAGATTAATCAAGAAAGTTTATGACTACCCTCGGTCGATCGTTGATATATCACTCGATTTTAAATCACCAGGTGTTTGCGTCAAATTTGAGTACGAGGATCTATATGACGACATAAATCCAAACTAGCGGCATTAAGAGCGTTTTTAAGATATAAGCTAGTAAGTTTTCTTACAAACAAAAAACTAATAGTTTTTCTGTAAAACTAATTTGGCGAAAGTTATAAGTCAAAGTTTGTGAAAAAACAAGATGCTAAATGCTAAATGCTAAAATTAAGAAAAATCGAAAAGTGGTTTCGGCCAAAGAATTACCTGAGACTGATCTTAAGAATATCTACCTAATTCTAAAATTATAAATAAGTTTTTTTTGCAAAAAACTCGCCGTTTTAAGAAAACTAGAAAAATTTACTTCAAACAGTCGCTTCCGTAAAATTATCTGGATGTAGTGCGCTAAGACATAAGTTAGGCAAACATAACCTAACCCAGCGTAATCCAACCCAAACCAATTTAACCTAACATGACTTGGCCCGATTTTACATTATTTCCTAGTCGCGAGCATGCGACCGAAAAAGGTTTAGGTCAGGTTGGGCAAGCCGATCATTTAAAAAAAGGTATGTTGAAAATATGAGATAGCAGGGAAATATTTTACTTTTTGTATCTCTTTTTTGGTCCAGAACACACATTTTAATATGAATGTTTAATATAACGTCCTAGAAAATTTTTAAAAACCAGAAGGATCTTTTAACAATAATTCTGCATATTTGCAACCAATTTCTTGCATGAAGTACAAAAGCGCTAAAATTGAAAAAATAACTTTTTCAAAAGAATTTAAAAGAAAAAGCACATTTCAAATATTGATCGAAGGAGTCTTTTACATTTCAGTGTATGCAAGTAAAATAAATGGATTCATGACGGATCTGATACCTTCCTAGCTAGCCTATTAGCACACTTTAAGTGAAGCCATGATATAGCCCTGAAAACAGTTTTTTGTAAATAACTCAGAAACTAAGCTCCTATGAAGTTTTTGGTTATTACACAAATTATTAAACAAAATGTAGCCTACTATATACCGCATATTGATACGACGCTCCATTAGAAAGTTAGAATCTATAAAATTTTTTAATTGTCAAAAAACTATCATTAGCATTAATGGATTTTGACCAAAAACTAATCAGCTCTTTAGAGTGGCGAACACTATTTTACCTAAAAATTATATGAAAATCAGTTTAGCGGTTTGGGAGCTATCGCGTTACGGACAGAAATAATATACACACACATACATACACACACACACACCTACACACACACACAGACAGACATCACGACGATATTGCTAAGATAGGTAAAAATACATCCAAATATATTTTCGGCGTTATCTCAAATTTTTTTTTTCTTCGAAAATAATACCTTCTCTAGCCATTGCTTTGCGGGCTAGGAAGGTGAAAATACTTAAATATGGATAAAAATGATTTTCATGTGTCAAATTACCCATGTTTTGCTTTACATCATAATAGCACCCATTTAAAAAAAATTGAATATTTTACCGTTTTACTTAGAAGTATGAATGGGCGTACCCAGAGTGGGGAGGGTCTCGAGGGCCGGGCCCCCCATGCCTAAGATTTTTTTAGAGATTTTCCACATATTTCCTGAATAAAAAGATTAAAGAGTATAAAATTCGCCATTATGAGGTTTCGGGCCCACCCCAGGGGCCTCGCTCCCCCCCCCCAAGAACTATCCCTGGGTACGCCACTGGAGTAGGTAGGTACTACAAACTTGACATACCAAAGTTGAATTTAAAAGTAAGTCGTCGATCAGCTGTCATCGTTTAATGTAAAATTGTCAAAATATTGCTTGGTACTATTACTGCCTGGCAAGCGCGAATTTTGACCTAAACTTAGGGGGGGTAATGGTCGACGGAAAAAATATTTGTGCATTTATTTTTTTAGAGGGGGGAATTACCCCGTTACCCTCCCTAATGTATTTTGTGCCAAATTTAAACATGACTTGTACAGGTTGGGCCAATTTCGATGTTTTTTGGGGATTTTAGGTATTTCTAGCAGAGATAGATAAAAGCAAGTGGACTGAGCTTGATTTTCGAGACGTTTTCAAATATCAAAGCCGGTTTTTAATACATATGGCCGCGTTTGAACTACAAGGGGTTTAACTTTTTAATTTACCAAAATTTAATTTTTTATTAGAAACTTAACTGTCAAACTAAATTTATTTTATTACTTATTTTTTGATATGTGTTTTATTTAGGGTTGACCGTAATTAAATAACACGTCAAGAAGTTATTTAATACATATATTAAGGCAAAACAAGTTATAAAACATTAAATGTATAAATAATGCAACCCGGCCAAGTAGACGACTGGATATCACGAGTCTGGTGCCAACACGGGCCATTAAATAGTTCGCGCACTCTCCGCTATTTATGGCAGCACTTACCAGGGGACACACACATAGGACACTGCCGTAGTGACACAGAACATATCTAGATTAGAACAGTTACTACCATATAATACATCTCCACTTATAAGTTTAGCTTGTCTTGTTTTTTAACAAGGCGACCAGAACGAGTTTTATGACACTGATCCAAAACATTTGACCTAAAATCAGTTTTATTAGATTTGAAGAAAGCAGTTGGACTTTTACTTTGATTATCCAAAGAAGTGGACGTGGACGCAACCTCTTCACAACTAGAGTCAGGCAAAATAGCTTGATTAGAATTCTCAACATATTTATTTAAGGATTATCTCAAGTCCACTCTGTTTCTAGTGATGTCCTTACCATTAAAATCTTTAACAAGGTAAGACCTGCATTTGCATGCCTAGAAATTATCTGTCCAGGTTCCCATTTGTTTCTAACATGATTATACACTGTTACACTTGCGTTTGGGTTCAAAGGTTTTAAATCTTTGCCAGTTTTATGATAATTAGACTTATAAATATCTTGTCTACTTTCCAATTTGTCGTATACATTTTGACATAATTTAGGTTGCAACAAACTGGAATTAATGGGTAGTTTTGTTTTACAAACTCTACTCAGCAATAGCTCAGCCGGAGAATAGCCAATATGCTTTAATGGTGAATTACGGTATTGCAACAAAGCTGTAGGTAGATCACTATTTTCTTTAAAAACTTTGTTAATCATCTTTTTACCTATATCTACCCCTTTTTCAGCTAAGCCATTAGATCTTGGGTAATATGGACTTCTTAAAATAACTTCAAAATTCCAGTTTTTTGCATAATTTGAAGCTGTTTTTGACTAGCTTCTCTTGCTCTGCAAATATTTATTGCATCCGTTAATGTCAATTTTGGTTTACGCAATAATTCATCCCTGGTTTTGGAATCAAAATTTCCCCAAACAATTCTATCCCGTATGAACTCATCTAGCATGTTGCTATATTCTGTGGTTTTACCAGCTGTTCGTAACTCCGTCAAAAAAGTGTCAAAAGGTTGATTTTCTGTTTGCTGAATGCAATTAAATAAAAATCGTTCAAAAACCACATTTTTTTGAGGTTCACAGTGTTCTCGGAATTTTGTTAGAACATTTTCCAACGTTTTTTGGCCTGCAGGTAAAGGGTCAAAGGAGTTATACAAGTCGAGTCCATCATCTACTAGATTCAACAAAATCGCAATTTTTTTCTCATTAGTCACTTTAGCAAGATCTGCAGCAGTCAAAAAATTGTTAAATTTCTGCTCAAACTTTTTCCAGTTTTCTGCTAGACTACCCTCTAACGACAAGGGTTGTGGAGGCTTATAATAGTGCTCCATTGTCACTATCTACTTGTATTTAAGAAATTTTTAAACTCAAGAGCCAGATTTTCTTATCACAAGAACTAGAGCATTATTTTGTTTGATCACAAGAATTAGGTTATTTCATCACAAACACTAGATTTTTTTTTTCAAGAGTTTCAAGAGTCGAGAGGTTATACGCGCAACGCAAGAACGGGAGTAGGCAATCAAGCAGCCATTTTTGCACGTATCTAGCCGTTTCTATTGTACCAGGTTTTGTAGAGAGGTTTTCCAGAGTATTACGCCCTATTTATCGCGAAAACTAGATTTCACCTGACACCATGTTTTATTTAGGGTTGACCGTAATTACATAACACGTCAAGAAGTTATTTAATATATATTTTAAGGCAAAACAAGTTATAAAAAATTAAATGTATAAATAATGCAACCCGGCCAAGTAGACGACTGGATATCACGAGTCTGGTGCCAACAGGGCCATTAAATAGTTCGCGCACTCTCTGCTATTTCTGGCAGCACTTACCAGGGGACACACACATAGGACACTGCCGTCGTGACACAGAACATATCTAGATTAGAACAGTTACTACCATATAATACAATATGTAACATTAAAATTGTATTTTTCTTAATTTTTTGATATTTTGGATTTTTATTTTATATCTGAAGGCGCGGCAGTGCCTCTTCAAGTTCGCGCGCCGTACCATCTTTTCTTGAAAGGTTTCAGCCGATATTTGACCTATCTAAAACTCTACTTCGGAATGAGCTACGAATCTCAAACTTTGCACAGTCGTAGATCTTCATGGAGTTAACAACCAAGTTTCATGGAATTCCATAAAGTAGTAAAGTAGTTACGAAATTTTAAAAAACGTCGAAATTGCCACTCACTCGCTCACTGATGTATAGATCATCAAAATTCTACTGTACTTCAAGACATGCTACAAAGCTGAAATTTGGCAGACTGATAGAAATTATGACCAAAGCCCAGAATTCTAATTTACTCCCCTCCCCTATACATGTAAAGTTATGTAAAAGAAATGCTAGAGAGCTGAGCTTTGGCCGTCTGATAGGAACTATGATAAAACTATAGAAAAAAATTTTAAAACACCAAAATTATAATTTACTTCCCTCCCCTATAAATGTAAAGTTATGTAAAATTAACACTGCCCACTTCCAGAAATGCTAGAGAACTGAGCTTTAGAAGGCCGATTGTAACTATGATAAAACTATAGAAAAAAATTAAAACACCCCAAAAATCTAATTTACTTCCCTCCCCTATACTATCCCACTTCCAGAAACGCCAGAGAGCTGAGCTTTTTAAAACTAAAAGGCACTATAATAAAACTATAGGAAAAAATTTAAAAACACCAAAATTTTAATTTGCATTGCACACTTCCAGAAATGCTAGGGAGCTGAGCTTTGGAAGGCTGAAAGGACCTAAGATGAAACCATGGGAAAAAATTAAAAAACCCCAAACTTTTTATTTGCTCCCCACCCCTAGAAATGTAAAGTTATTTAAAAGTAACATTGCCCACTTCCAGAAACGGTAGAGAGCTGAGCTTTGGGAACTATGATAAAACTATAAAAGAACTTCCCTGCCCTATAAATGTAAAGTTATGTAAAAGTAACAATCTCCACGCTAGAGAGCTGAGCTTTGGATGGCTGATAGGAACAGTTATCTGGGGGCACGGTAGTGCCCCGCCAAGTTCGCGCGGAAATGGCTGTACCATCTTTTCTTGAAACATTTAAGCCCATATTTGACCTATCTAAAACTCTAATTCAGAATGAGCTACGAAACTCAAACTTTACACACAGTCGTAGATCTTTATAGAGTTAACAATCTCTACAAGTTTAATGGAATTCCATAAAATAGTAAAGTAGTTACGAAATTTCAAAAAATATCGAAATTGCCACTCACATGTATAGATCATCAAAATTCTATTGTACTTTCAGACACGCTACAAAGCTGAAATTTGGCATACTGATAGAAATTATGACCAAACCATTGGAAAAAATCAAAAAACCCAAAAATTCTAATTCACTCCTCTCCCCCATACATGTAAATTTATGTAAAAGTAACACTGCCCACATCCAGAGGCGCTAGAGAGCTGAGCTATGGCAGACTGATAGGAAATATGACAAAACTATAGGAAAAAACTTAAAAACCCCAAAATTTTAATTTACTTCCCTACCCTATAAATGTAAAGTTATGTAAAAGTAACATGCCCACTTCCAGTTACGCTAGAGAGCTGAGCTTCGGAAGGCCGATAGAAACTATAATAAAACTATAAAATAAAATTAAAAAACCCCAAATTATAATTAACTTCCCTCCCCTTTAAATGTAAAGTTATGTAAAATTATCATTCTCCTTTTCCAGAAACGCTAAAGAGCTGAGCTTTGGATGACTGATAGGAACTATGATATAAGTATAGTAAAAAATTTAAAAACAACAAAATTTTAATTTAGTTTCCTCCCCTATAATTGTAAAGTTATGTAAAATTAGCATTGTCTATTTCGAGGAACACTAGAGAGCTGAGCTTTAGAAGGCTGATAGGAACTATGATAAAACCATAGGAAAATATAAAAAAAACCTCAAAATTTTTAATAAGGCATTGCAAAACTTTTAAATAATATTCCTCATATTTTACTACTTTAAAACTTAAATATTATCCAAATCCTCTAAAAAAGGAGTGAAATCATAACAAAAACACTTCATGTAAAAAAAGCCAAGTAGTGGTGTTCCGTTACAAGAATTGAGATAAAAGTAAAGCCAAGTTCTCCAATACAAATTTTAAAATGAAAGATTTTCTCTAGTTTGGAAATGTTTTCGTAAACTTGGCTATTACAGCTGCAAATGACTCTTAGGCACAGTGCTAAATTGAACATAAAGATATAATTTTGATATGACTTACTTGGAAATTAAATACCAAAGAATGTCAAAGCTGCAAATTGACAGTTGTCTCTCCTCAATAAACACCATATTTCCTATTTCTTTCTCAGATACCGACATGATCATTTCATTTCATGGTTATGCTCGGGCTGAGTGAGGCCTAATGCGGCCGAAACGCTTCCCCGAGCTACCTTTACCTCTGAGGACTTGCCTGTAAAACTTTTTTGTTGAGACTTTTTACCTCGTGAAATTCCTTCAAATTTAAATAAATGACATCACGTCAACATTTGAGCCTTGTGATTGCTGGTGGTTATTATTAGATTAATAATATTCGCGTTGGGCTGTGGCGTGGGCAAACACATCATTCCTGTATATGGTTTTCCTGTTTTAAACGGCTTAACTAATTATCACAATTTCTTTTTTATTAAATTTATTGTTACGGATAAATAATAATTTTTTCAAAAAATTCTGTCATATCAATCATGTCATAAACATTGCAAACCCAAAAATATATAAATTAAGATAATGTATTAATTTTTTTTGCATTTCATGGAGTGTATTTTTGACAATTTCCTTTTAATGTTTATCAGATCTAGGTGTAGAATTTTTGACACTAAGTAAACCATTTTTCAACAAAAATTGTATTTAGGGCTTTCAAGCTATGCAACTTTTCTGAGATCACAAAACCACAAAATGTGCTTTCCAAAAAAAATAACAGCAAGTTTTTCTATAATGAAAGTATAAATGTTCGGTTTTTTATATGAAGACAGTACGTTGTCACCATTAATCTTTTCTTACAAACTTTTGCAACCTTTTAAAGTTGTACTATTTCCTAAAGTGTCCCTAAATAAAAGTAAAACGTTATATGTAATATTTAAATTTAGTTAGATAAAGCTATTGTTGCTTATAGACTTACGCCATACGTTATCACCTTAATAAAACCGGCAACAGTGCCTGAGGTGGCAGGAAATAGCACATATATAAAGGTTGTATATCGGTCTGAGGTCCGAAGGTATTCCACGTATTTATCAATCTCTCTTTTGAAATTCTGGTAAAGGAACTTCCCCTCATGTCATATATGTACCTATAGATTGGCTAACACCACTAGAAATAGGTGAGGTCAGGTCGTCATATCCTTAACGCCGAGGTGACAACGCCGAGTGCATAAATATATATATATATATATATATATATATATATATATATATATATATATATATATATATATATATATATATATATATATATATGTATATATATATTGATAAAGGGTACGTAGCCACCTCAAAACAAAGTATATAAACTACAGTGTCACCTCATATATAACGCTGTTGCCTTACTTGTTGCCTTACTTTTTTGTGGTGGCAACGTTTTTCAATAGAAATTTTAGGAATGCTTCCTGACACACTCAGCAAGCTGTGTGCAAAATTTTGTTCTGAGGTCACAAATTGGTATATATAGCTACTTTTTGGCCGTTTAGTTCACGTGTCTATCGGTGGCGCTAGCGTCGCTTTTACTGAAACGCAACGGTCTAAGTCACTTCGGTGGTATAAAACGTCTTGCGTGTTAAAACTGCGTCGCCGCGACCTCAGAAATTTGGCAACATTACAGTTTAGATTTTAGAGACTACGGGTCTCTTTGTTACATGTAATTTCAAATATTACCTGCTTCTTTGACCCTTGGAATGTTTAATAAAATTCTCAGAAACGAGTCTCTGGGTCTGATATTTTCAAAGGGGCTTTGTAGAGGATTATTATTGTATTTTTATCTTATTGAAACAATTTAACTAATTTTGTTAATCTTTTTACATTTTTTAAATTATTCTGGTAGTTTTTAAAGGTTTTATTTAACTTGACTTGATCAACGGTTTTAATTAACTTGACTTGATTGATTTTCTAATACATCAAATCATTGCGACAGCTATTCATACAGTTTCCTATGGGCTTTAGACTTGAAATTAGTTAAGTAGTTCAATTATTAGAGATATAAAATGCCGTTTTGGTGTAAAAAGTCCGAAACTTGGCACAATTATAGGGTTCACGGTCTATAATACTTAAAGTTTGCGACATCAAGCGATGTCTGCTCTCGCTTTTTAAAAAAAAACCGGCGCACAAATTCTGTTTTTCTAAATTAACTTATTTTTCGTAAAAATGTTTGAAACAAAAATTATAGCCAACAAAATTTTATGCGAAAATGCTAAAATGTGTTTTGTTGGTAGGCTGATAGTTTTAGAGGTATGATATTAACCATTTTTCCGTCATTTTGGAATTTGCCGAATTTGTTTTTTTGGTGTCCTTTAAATAAAAATCTACTCATAATGATTGTAATAACATGACAGACACCCACATGTATTTCTATATTATATGCAAAATAAGCTGAAAATAATTAGGTTTTATTCCATTTTCTAATAGACAAAACAATCCGTATTATTATTATAGGTTAATAACAGTCACCTTTTTCAAAGGCCTAGTCAATTATAGAATCGCAGATTAGTCAATTTACAGGGGCAACTTAGCGTCTCTGTATGTAACAGATATTGGCAAAAACTGATATCTACCATATGTAGATACGCTAAATTACCCCTGCAAATTGGCTCGTAAGGAGGCCGCTTTAGGCGACTTCTTATACTATTTATTTATTTTTCTAATTATGCGGTTAACCCGAGATTTATTAAGTAAAAGTCCATACATTTTTTGCTCCTTAAAACCGTGCTTGACTAGTCATTAGATTACGTTGGGCCCATAAAATTTTTTTGATATCGAAGGTTTATTCTACAACAAATTTTATAAGTTTTGAAGGTAGACAAAAATCTTATAAGAGGTATATTACTTTTACTCCTCACAAAGAGACCCAATTCTTAGAATGGTATAATACAGTTTATGCCCATCGCCCATCTTTGTGATCTCGTAGCGTCAGCAAGCCACAGAAATTTAAATAGATGGATCCATGACGAATCTGATACCATCGTAGCCCATTAGCGCACTCCACGTGAACTCCACGCTATATCAGCTTTGAAAAGTTTTTTGTAAATATCTTAGAAACTAAAACATCTACGAAATTTTTTATTTAAACACTTGAATGCGAAAAATACGTTTTGCTATATTCCAAAAATTGCATATTGATGAAATGCTTCGATAAAAAGTTAGCATATTTTCATTCAGTCATTAGGAATAATAGATTATGACCAATATCTAATCAGCTTGCTACAGTATTGAATAATATTTTACCTAAAAATTTCATGAAAATCGGTTTAGCGGTTTGGGAGCTATGGTTTTACAGACAGACATACACACACACACACACACACAGATAGGCGTCATGACGATATTGCTAAAATAGGTAAAATACACTCAAATTACACATTTTCGACGTTATCTCAAGATCTGCAGCAGTCAAAAAATTGTTAAATTTCTGCTCAAACTTTTTCCAGTTTTCTGCTAGACTACCCTCTAACGACAAGGGTTGTGGAGGCTTATAATAGTGCTCCATTGTCACTATCTACTTGTATTTAAGAAATTTTTAAACTCAAGAGCCAGATTTTCTTATCACAAGAACTAGAGCATTATTTTGTTTGATCACAAGAATTAGGTTATTTCATCACAAACACTAGATTTTTTTTTTCAAGAGTTTCAAGAGTCGAGAGGTTATACGCGCAACGCAAGAACGGGAGTAGGCAATCAAGCAGCCATTTTTGCACGTATCTAGCCGTTTCTATTGTACCAGGTTTTGTAGAGAGGTTTTCCAGAGTATTACGCCCTATTTATCGCGAAAACTAGATTTCACCTGACACCATGTTTTATTTAGGGTTGACCGTAATTACATAACACGTCAAGAAGTTATTTAATATATATTTTAAGGCAAAACAAGTTATAAAAAATTAAATGTATAAATAATGCAACCCGGCCAAGTAGACGACTGGATATCACGAGTCTGGTGCCAACAGGGCCATTAAATAGTTCGCGCACTCTCTGCTATTTCTGGCAGCACTTACCAGGGGACACACACATAGGACACTGCCGTCGTGACACAGAACATATCTAGATTAGAACAGTTACTACCATATAATACAATATGTAACATTAAAATTGTATTTTTCTTAATTTTTTGATATTTTGGATTTTTATTTTATATCTGAAGGCGCGGCAGTGCCTCTTCAAGTTCGCGCGCCGTACCATCTTTTCTTGAAAGGTTTCAGCCGATATTTGACCTATCTAAAACTCTACTTCGGAATGAGCTACGAATCTCAAACTTTGCACAGTCGTAGATCTTCATGGAGTTAACAACCAAGTTTCATGGAATTCCATAAAGTAGTAAAGTAGTTACGAAATTTTAAAAAACGTCGAAATTGCCACTCACTCGCTCACTGATGTATAGATCATCAAAATTCTACTGTACTTCAAGACATGCTACAAAGCTGAAATTTGGCAGACTGATAGAAATTATGACCAAAGCCCAGAATTCTAATTTACTCCCCTCCCCTATACATGTAAAGTTATGTAAAAGAAATGCTAGAGAGCTGAGCTTTGGCCGTCTGATAGGAACTATGATAAAACTATAGAAAAAAATTTTAAAACACCAAAATTATAATTTACTTCCCTCCCCTATAAATGTAAAGTTATGTAAAATTAACACTGCCCACTTCCAGAAATGCTAGAGAACTGAGCTTTAGAAGGCCGATTGTAACTATGATAAAACTATAGAAAAAAATTAAAACACCCCAAAAATCTAATTTACTTCCCTCCCCTATACTATCCCACTTCCAGAAACGCCAGAGAGCTGAGCTTTTTAAAACTAAAAGGCACTATAATAAAACTATAGGAAAAAATTTAAAAACACCAAAATTTTAATTTGCATTGCACACTTCCAGAAATGCTAGGGAGCTGAGCTTTGGAAGGCTGAAAGGACCTAAGATGAAACCATGGGAAAAAATTAAAAAACCCCAAACTTTTTATTTGCTCCCCACCCCTAGAAATGTAAAGTTATTTAAAAGTAACATTGCCCACTTCCAGAAACGGTAGAGAGCTGAGCTTTGGGAACTATGATAAAACTATAAAAGAACTTCCCTGCCCTATAAATGTAAAGTTATGTAAAAGTAACAATCTCCACGCTAGAGAGCTGAGCTTTGGATGGCTGATAGGAACAGTTATCTGGGGGCACGGTAGTGCCCCGCCAAGTTCGCGCGGAAATGGCTGTACCATCTTTTCTTGAAACATTTAAGCCCATATTTGACCTATCTAAAACTCTAATTCAGAATGAGCTACGAAACTCAAACTTTACACACAGTCGTAGATCTTTATAGAGTTAACAATCTCTACAAGTTTAATGGAATTCCATAAAATAGTAAAGTAGTTACGAAATTTCAAAAAATATCGAAATTGCCACTCACATGTATAGATCATCAAAATTCTATTGTACTTTCAGACACGCTACAAAGCTGAAATTTGGCATACTGATAGAAATTATGACCAAACCATTGGAAAAAATCAAAAAACCCAAAAATTCTAATTCACTCCTCTCCCCCATACATGTAAATTTATGTAAAAGTAACACTGCCCACATCCAGAGGCGCTAGAGAGCTGAGCTATGGCAGACTGATAGGAAATATGACAAAACTATAGGAAAAAACTTAAAAACCCCAAAATTTTAATTTACTTCCCTACCCTATAAATGTAAAGTTATGTAAAAGTAACATGCCCACTTCCAGTTACGCTAGAGAGCTGAGCTTCGGAAGGCCGATAGAAACTATAATAAAACTATAAAATAAAATTAAAAAACCCCAAATTATAATTAACTTCCCTCCCCTTTAAATGTAAAGTTATGTAAAATTATCATTCTCCTTTTCCAGAAACGCTAAAGAGCTGAGCTTTGGATGACTGATAGGAACTATGATATAAGTATAGTAAAAAATTTAAAAACAACAAAATTTTAATTTAGTTTCCTCCCCTATAATTGTAAAGTTATGTAAAATTAGCATTGTCTATTTCGAGGAACACTAGAGAGCTGAGCTTTAGAAGGCTGATAGGAACTATGATAAAACCATAGGAAAATATAAAAAAAACCTCAAAATTTTTAATAAGGCATTGCAAAACTTTTAAATAATATTCCTCATATTTTACTACTTTAAAACTTAAATATTATCCAAATCCTCTAAAAAAGGAGTGAAATCATAACAAAAACACTTCATGTAAAAAAAGCCAAGTAGTGGTGTTCCGTTACAAGAATTGAGATAAAAGTAAAGCCAAGTTCTCCAATACAAATTTTAAAATGAAAGATTTTCTCTAGTTTGGAAATGTTTTCGTAAACTTGGCTATTACAGCTGCAAATGACTCTTAGGCACAGTGCTAAATTGAACATAAAGATATAATTTTGATATGACTTACTTGGAAATTAAAT
Organism: Aspidapion aeneum; assembly: GCA_963576565.1. NCBI lineage: Eukaryota > Metazoa > Arthropoda > Insecta > Coleoptera > Brentidae > Aspidapion > Aspidapion aeneum. Next base: position 80,684,884 of record OY755043.1, on the reverse strand, counting down.
ACCAAAGAATGTCAAAGCTGCAAATTGACAGTTGTCTCTCCTCAATAAACACCATATTTCCTATTTCTTTCTCAGATACCGACATGATCATTTCATTTCATGGTTATGCTCGGGCTGAGTGAGGCCTAATGCGGCCGAAACGCTTCCCCGAGCTACCTTTACCTCTGAGGACTTGCCTGTAAAACTTTTTTGTTGAGACTTTTTACCTCGTGAAATTCCTTCAAATTTAAATAAATGACATCACGTCAACATTTGAGCCTTGTGATTGCTGGTGGTTATTATTAGATTAATAATATTCGCGTTGGGCTGTGGCGTGGGCAAACACATCATTCCTGTATATGGTTTTCCTGTTTTAAACGGCTTAACTAATTATCACAATTTCTTTTTTATTAAATTTATTGTTACGGATAAATAATAATTTTTTCAAAAAATTCTGTCATATCAATCATGTCATAAACATTGCAAACCCAAAAATATATAAATTAAGATAATGTATTAATTTTTTTTGCATTTCATGGAGTGTATTTTTGACAATTTCCTTTTAATGTTTATCAGATCTAGGTGTAGAATTTTTGACACTAAGTAAACCATTTTTCAACAAAAATTGTATTTAGGGCTTTCAAGCTATGCAACTTTTCTGAGATCACAAAACCACAAAATGTGCTTTCCAAAAAAAATAACAGCAAGTTTTTCTATAATGAAAGTATAAATGTTCGGTTTTTTATATGAAGACAGTACGTTGTCACCATTAATCTTTTCTTACAAACTTTTGCAACCTTTTAAAGTTGTACTATTTCCTAAAGTGTCCCTAAATAAAAGTAAAACGTTATATGTAATATTTAAATTTAGTTAGATAAAGCTATTGTTGCTTATAGACTTACGCCATACGTTATCACCTTAATAAAACCGGCAACAGTGCCTGAGGTGGCAGGAAATAGCACATATATAAAGGTTGTATATCGGTCTGAGGTCCGAAGGTATTCCACGTATTTATCAATCTCTCTTTTGAAATTCTGGTAAAGGAACTTCCCCTCATGTCATATATGTACCTATAGATTGGCTAACACCACTAGAAATAGGTGAGGTCAGGTCGTCATATCCTTAACGCCGAGGTGACAACGCCGAGTGCATAAATATATATATATATATATATATATATATATATATATATATATATATATATATATATATATATATATATATATATATATATATATATATGTATATATATATTGATAAAGGGTACGTAGCCACCTCAAAACAAAGTATATAAACTACAGTGTCACCTCATATATAACGCTGTTGCCTTACTTGTTGCCTTACTTTTTTGTGGTGGCAACGTTTTTCAATAGAAATTTTAGGAATGCTTCCTGACACACTCAGCAAGCTGTGTGCAAAATTTTGTTCTGAGGTCACAAATTGGTATATATAGCTACTTTTTGGCCGTTTAGTTCACGTGTCTATCGGTGGCGCTAGCGTCGCTTTTACTGAAACGCAACGGTCTAAGTCACTTCGGTGGTATAAAACGTCTTGCGTGTTAAAACTGCGTCGCCGCGACCTCAGAAATTTGGCAACATTACAGTTTAGATTTTAGAGACTACGGGTCTCTTTGTTACATGTAATTTCAAATATTACCTGCTTCTTTGACCCTTGGAATGTTTAATAAAATTCTCAGAAACGAGTCTCTGGGTCTGATATTTTCAAAGGGGCTTTGTAGAGGATTATTATTGTATTTTTATCTTATTGAAACAATTTAACTAATTTTGTTAATCTTTTTACATTTTTTAAATTATTCTGGTAGTTTTTAAAGGTTTTATTTAACTTGACTTGATCAACGGTTTTAATTAACTTGACTTGATTGATTTTCTAATACATCAAATCATTGCGACAGCTATTCATACAGTTTCCTATGGGCTTTAGACTTGAAATTAGTTAAGTAGTTCAATTATTAGAGATATAAAATGCCGTTTTGGTGTAAAAAGTCCGAAACTTGGCACAATTATAGGGTTCACGGTCTATAATACTTAAAGTTTGCGACATCAAGCGATGTCTGCTCTCGCTTTTTAAAAAAAAACCGGCGCACAAATTCTGTTTTTCTAAATTAACTTATTTTTCGTAAAAATGTTTGAAACAAAAATTATAGCCAACAAAATTTTATGCGAAAATGCTAAAATGTGTTTTGTTGGTAGGCTGATAGTTTTAGAGGTATGATATTAACCATTTTTCCGTCATTTTGGAATTTGCCGAATTTGTTTTTTTGGTGTCCTTTAAATAAAAATCTACTCATAATGATTGTAATAACATGACAGACACCCACATGTATTTCTATATTATATGCAAAATAAGCTGAAAATAATTAGGTTTTATTCCATTTTCTAATAGACAAAACAATCCGTATTATTATTATAGGTTAATAACAGTCACCTTTTTCAAAGGCCTAGTCAATTATAGAATCGCAGATTAGTCAATTTACAGGGGCAACTTAGCGTCTCTGTATGTAACAGATATTGGCAAAAACTGATATCTACCATATGTAGATACGCTAAATTACCCCTGCAAATTGGCTCGTAAGGAGGCCGCTTTAGGCGACTTCTTATACTATTTATTTATTTTTCTAATTATGCGGTTAACCCGAGATTTATTAAGTAAAAGTCCATACATTTTTTGCTCCTTAAAACCGTGCTTGACTAGTCATTAGATTACGTTGGGCCCATAAAATTTTTTTGATATCGAAGGTTTATTCTACAACAAATTTTATAAGTTTTGAAGGTAGACAAAAATCTTATAAGAGGTATATTACTTTTACTCCTCACAAAGAGACCCAATTCTTAGAATGGTATAATACAGTTTATGCCCATCGCCCATCTTTGTGATCTCGTAGCGTCAGCAAGCCACAGAAATTTAAATAGATGGATCCATGACGAATCTGATACCATCGTAGCCCATTAGCGCACTCCACGTGAACTCCACGCTATATCAGCTTTGAAAAGTTTTTTGTAAATATCTTAGAAACTAAAACATCTACGAAATTTTTTATTTAAACACTTGAATGCGAAAAATACGTTTTGCTATATTCCAAAAATTGCATATTGATGAAATGCTTCGATAAAAAGTTAGCATATTTTCATTCAGTCATTAGGAATAATAGATTATGACCAATATCTAATCAGCTTGCTACAGTATTGAATAATATTTTACCTAAAAATTTCATGAAAATCGGTTTAGCGGTTTGGGAGCTATGGTTTTACAGACAGACATACACACACACACACACACACAGATAGGCGTCATGACGATATTGCTAAAATAGGTAAAATACACTCAAATTACACATTTTCGACGTTATCTCATAATAAAATTTTCCTCGATAACAATACCATCTCTAGCCATTGCTGCACGGGCTAGGAAGAGAAAAATTTCATACTTAACATTGAACCTCCTTATGGTGTATTTAAATATGTATGATAATTATTTTCCTTACAATTACAATACATTAAGGAAATTAAAACTCACAACGGTATATTCCAACTTTCACCAATTCGGCCATTTTTGTAACCCCATGCGTCACTAAGCTACCGAATCTCTAGTAATATTTCAATCATTGTTGCTGCCTTTATGTCGAATCGAAATTACAAGGTTAAATTTTGTACCCAGAGCAAAAGCATATACGTAATATTCCGTATATGAGCAAAAACCGTAACTTCACGTGCTATACGCTGTAACCACAATGCATTATTTAGTTAACTAAAGGCAATGTGTTATCACTTCAGTATATTGGTTAATGTATGCTAAATTTAAACATTGTAATTACCGGGTGGGCCAAAAAAAACCGGACAAATTTTTTTCATTATAACTTTTGAACTATACAATTAATTTTAATGAGACAAACTGCACTTGATAGAGATTTAATCAGAGTTTTGACTAAATATATTTTTTGTCCGCCATATCAAAATCCAAGATGACGGACAAAATTAAATTTTACCCTTCAAAGATGCATAATAGTCTTGTGTTGCGAACATGTTTTAATTATTTTTTTAAACTAGTGAAAAAGCTGCATTCTTGCCACGCACAACAAGGTACGAGCCAGCAAAATCGGTTTAGTGGTTCTAAAAAAAAATATTTTTGTTTCAACCATTGTTTTGCATATTATACGATTGCCTTTGCCAATCATATCTGCATTTATTTCCTTATAAATTAATTACTACTAAACCGATTTTGATGAAATAAAAAACATCGTGGTAAGAATTGATTTCTCTTTAAAGATTGTTATCGAAATTTTCCGCCATCTTGGAATTTAAGATGGCGGACAGAATCATACTTGATTCTTCAAAATGACTTATTTATTCCTATTTTTCAAAGACGTTTTAGTTTTTTTGTTATTTGAATAAAACCACTACTTTTCTACCGTATAAAGAGGTACAAATTAATAAAATCGGTGAAGTGGTTCTCACAAAATCAGATTTTGTTTTAACCATTGTTTTACAAATTATAGGATTGTATTGTCATTTCTTTATAAATTAATTATTAATAAACCGATTTTAGTGAAAAATAAAATATCATAATGCAAACTTTAAAGATCAATTAGCTTGCGCCATAATCGGCTCAGTAATAATGAATTTATACAGAACTGAATGCAGGCAGGATTGGCAATGCAAAAGTATAATTTGTAAAACAATGGATAAAACAAAATCAGATTTTGTGAGAACCACTTAACTGATTTTATTACTTTGTACCTTGTTAAGCGGGATAAAAGTAGTACTTTTCTATAGATAAAATAAAAAAATCTAAAACATTTTCAGAAATAAAGGAATAAACACGCCATATTTAATAATCACGTATTATTCTGTCCGCCATCCTAAATTTTAAGATGGCGAAAAATTTTGATCATGATCTTTATAGAGCAATCAATTCTCACCAGGATGTTTTTTATTTAATCAAAATCGGTTCAGTAGGAAAGAATTTATAAGGAAATAAGTGCAGGCATGATTGGTAAGGCAATCGTATAATGTTCAAAACAATGGTTGAAACAAAAATATTTTTTTTTTGAACCATCAAACCGATTTTACTGATTCGTACCTTTTTGTGCGTGGCAGAAATGCAGCTTTTTACTGATTTAAATAAATAATTAAAAAATGTTCGCAACACAAGAATAAACGAGCATATTTGAAGGGTACAATTTAATTTCGTTCGCCATCTTGGATTTTTAGATTTTAGAACAAAAAAATATAATTAGTCAAAACTATGATTAATTCTCTGTCCAGTGCAGTTTGTTCCATTAAAATCGATGAGATAGTTCAAAAGTTAATATGAAAAAAAAATGTCCGGTTTTTTTTGGCCCACCCGGTATATAGCTCACAATTGTAAAATTCTCGTAAGATATTTCAAGATGAGCTTCGTAGAAAATTATTATTGTTTTTTTCATCTTATTGGAATATTTTAATCAATTTTATCCTACCCGCAATGTTTTAAATATTCTGGTTTTTGTAAACGGTTTTATTGAACTCGAATTGAATTATTCGCTATACCTTTGCTTAAAACCTTGTGACAGGTATTCAGAAATTTTCCAATGAAATCCAAACTTGAAATTTTGTGGCTATGTAGGGTGCTACTTCTAGGTGCTTCCAGTCACTGTCTGTGATTTTTGAATCAAGTTTTAAAAAAATCAACATGAGGAATCCTAAATGGCTTACTCCTTATATCTTATTTAAGATAACTCAACTGGTCATTTTTTATTAACAATAAAATAACACACATTATACTATACCAATATATAAATACCATCATTTTAATAATATATGGTTAAATTGGTCTTATTCTAGGCAACCATAGTTTCTTTCTTAAAGAAGGAGGCATAGGATTCGTTTTTGAGCTATACTTATTTAAATGTGCGCCACTGAAATATGGAAAAATATGACCATTTGTAGTTTTTTTGTAATAACTATGAACCAAATAAAAATAAAAAACTGATATTAGCTTTACTTTATTGGTAAAAGAGTTCTTTTAAGAATTTTATGAGTTTTTGACATATAGTTTCCGTCACATACCTACAGAGTGGCTCAAAATAATAATAAAAAAATACAGGAAAAATACCTGAGATTTATTAAATATGAAGAAAGGAAACTAAAAATGTATGGTCAAAATTAACTTCACTTGCTTTCATGTGATTTGCTTTAACTATTTTAGAGTGATGTTTGCATAATAGGTTATGTGATAAGCTTACAGGGTAAATAAAAAAAAATCATTCAACTCATGACACGTTTACTAATTGTCTACGGAATAGTGTGTTCACCGGGATGCGTTAAATGAGGTGAATTTATGATATGTTAGGGCCCAAGCCGTCTAAATACTCGCCTCAAAGAAATTGGGGGTCATCGGTTTCGTTTTCGAGCTGTAATCATTTAAATCTGCCACTAGAAGAAAAAAAAATGTGACTTTTTGTAAAGGTTTTGCTAAAACTTCTCGTCAAATATAAATAAAAAACCAATATTAATTTTATTTAGTTGAAAAAAAAACTCTTTTTAAGTATGTTTTCAATTTTTTTATAGTTTTCATCACATATCTACAGAGTGGCTCAAAATATGAATAACAGAAATACAGGAATAATAACTGGGATTTGTTAAATATACCTAAAGGGATGAAATTAAAAATGCATTGTCAAAATAAATTTATTTGCTTCAATGTGAGTCGTTGTGATTATTGTAAAGTAACATTTACATACATAATCGTTTATGTAGTAAACCGACAGGGTAAATCAAAAATTTTTTAAATTAAACAAATAATAGGTGTACTAACTGTGTAGCGGAATAGTGTGTTTAACGGGATGCGTCAGATCAGGTGAATTTGAGATATGTTAGAGCCCGAGCCATCCTAAAACTTGCTCAAAAAAAATGGAGGGGGGTCATCGGTTTTGTTTTTGAACTATACTCTTATGGATTTTCGCTACAACTTCTATCTCTTTATAGGGATAAAAAGTTGATATTTAAACTTTTATCAAATAAGTTTGTTCACAGGCTTTCTTTCTGAAAATTTTTGGCAGAACCCCCGGAAAGGGGTGAGTAGACCCCTTTTTGTCTTTTTGTCCTCACATTTCCTATATTCTAGCATTAAATAAGTATAACTCGAAAACAAAACAGATACTAAAAGGCACTATAATAAAACTATAGGAAAAAATTTAAAAACACCAAAATTTTAATTTGCATTGCACACTTCCAGAAATGCTAGGGAGCTGAGCTTTGGAAGGCTGAAAGGACCTAAGATGAAACCATGGGAAAAAATTAAAAAACCCCAAACTTTTTATTTGCTCCCCACCCCTAGAAATGTAAAGTTATTTAAAAGTAACATTGCCCACTTCCAGAAACGGTAGAGAGCTGAGCTTTGGGAACTATGATAAAACTATAAAAGAACTTCCCTGCCCTATAAATGTAAAGTTATGTAAAAGTAACAATCTCCACGCTAGAGAGCTGAGCTTTGGATGGCTGATAGGAACAGTTATCTGGGGGCACGGTAGTGCCCCGCCAAGTTCGCGCGGAAATGGCTGTACCATCTTTTCTTGAAACATTTAAGCCCATATTTGACCTATCTAAAACTCTAATTCAGAATGAGCTACGAAACTCAAACTTTACACACAGTCGTAGATCTTTATAGAGTTAACAATCTCTACAAGTTTCATGGAATTCCATAAAATAGTAAAGTAGTTACGAAATTTCAAAAAATATCGAAATTGCCACTCACATGTATAGATCATCAAAATTCTATTGTACTTTCAGACACGCTACAAAGCTGAAATTTGGCATACTGATAGAAATTATGACCAAACCATTGGAAAAAATCAAAAAACCCAAAAATTCTAATTCACTCCTCTCCCCCATACATGTAAATTTATGTAAAAGTAACACTGCCCACATCCAGAGGCGCTAGAGAGCTGAGCTATGGCAGACTGATAGGAAATATGACAAAACTATAGGAAAAAACTTAAAAACCCCAAAATTTTAATTTACTTCCCTACCCTATAAATGTAAAGTTATGTAAAAGTAACATGCCCACTTCCAGTTACGCTAGAGAGCTGAGCTTCGGAAGGCCGATAGAAACTATAATAAAACTATAAAATAAAATTAAAAAACCCCAAATTATAATTAACTTCCCTCCCCTTTAAATGTAAAGTTATGTAAAATTATCATTCTCCTTTTCCAGAAACGCTAAAGAGCTGAGCTTTGGATGACTGATAGGAACTATGATATAAGTATAGTAAAAAATTTAAAAACAACAAAATTTTAATTTAGTTTCCTCCCCTATAATTGTAAAGTTATGTAAAATTAGCATTGCCTATTTCGAGGAACACTAGAGAGCTGAGCTTTAGAAGGCTGATAGGAACTATGATAAAACCATAGGAAAATATAAAAAAAACCTCAAAATTTTTAATAAGGCATTGCAAAACTTTTAAATAATATTCCTCATATTTTACTACTTTAAAACTTAAATATTATCCAAATCCTCTAAAAAAGGAGTGAAATCATAACAAAAACACTTCATGTAAAAAAAGCCAAGTAGTGGTGTTCCGTTACAAGAATTGAGATAAAAGTAAAGCCAAGTTCTCCAATACAAATTTTAAAATGAAAGATTTTCTCTAGTTTGGAAATGTTTTCGTAAACTTGGCTATTACAGCTGCAAATGACTCTTAGGCACAGTGCTAAATTGAACATAAAGATATAATTTTGATATGACTTACTTGGAAATTAAATACCAAAGAATGTCAAAGCTGCAAATTGACAGTTGTCTCTCCTCAATAAACACCATATTTCCTATTTCTTTCTCAGATACCGACATGATCATTTCATTTCATGGTTATGCTCGGGCTGAGTGAGGCCTAATGCGGCCGAAACGCTTCTCCGAGCTACCTTTACCTCTGAGGACTTGCCTGTAAAACTTTTTTGTTGAGACTTTTTACCTCGTGAAATTCCTTCAAATTTAAATAAATGACATCACGTCAACATTTGAGCCTTGTGATTGCTGGTGGTTATTATTAGATTAATAATATTCGCGTTGGGCTGTGGCGTGGGCAAACACATCATTCCTGTATATGGTTTTCCTGTTTTAAACGGCTTAACTAATTATCACAATTTCTTTTTTATTAAATTTATTGTTACGGATAAATAATAATTTTTTCAAAAAATTCTGTCATATCAATCATGTCATAAACATTGCAAACCCAAAAATATATAAATTAAGATAATGTATTAATTTTTTTTGCATTTCATGGAGTGTATTTTTGACAATTTCCTTTTAATGTTTATCAGATCTAGGTGTAGAATTTTTGACACTAAGTAAACCATTTTTCAACAAAAATTGTATTTAGGGCTTTCAAGCTATGCAACTTTTCTGAGATCACAAAACCACAAAATGTGCTTTCCAAAAAAAATAACAGCAAGTTTTTCTATAATGAAAGTATAAATGTTCGGTTTTTTATATGAAGACAGTACGTTGTCACCATTAATCTTTTCTTACAAACTTTTGCAACCTTTTAAAGTTGTACTATTTCCTAAAGTGTCCCTAAATAAAAGTAAAACGTTATATGTAATATTTAAATTTAGTTAGATAAAGCTATTGTTGCTTATAGACTTACGCCATACGTTATCACCTTAATAAAACCGGCAACAGTGCCTGAGGTGGCAGGAAATAGCACATATATAAAGGTTGTATATCGGTCTGAGGTCCGAAGGTATTCCACGTATTTATCAATCTCTCTTTTGAAATTCTGGTAAAGGAACTTCCCCTCATGTCATATATGTACCTATAGATTGGCTAACACCACTAGAAATAGGTGAGGTCAGGTCGTCATATCCTTAACGCCGAGGTGACAACGCCGAGTGCATAAATATATATATATATATATATATATATATATATATATATATATATATATATATATATATATATATGTATATATATATTGATAAAGGGTACGTAGCCACCTCAAAACAAAGTATATAAACTACAGTGTCACCTCATATATAACGCTGTTGCCTTACTTGTTGCCTTACTTTTTTGTGGTGGCAACGTTTTTCAATAGAAATTTTAGGAATGCTTCCTGACACACTCAGCAAGCTGTGTGCAAAATTTTGTTCTGAGGTCACAAATTGGTATATATAGCTACTTTTTGGCCGTTTAGTTCACGTGTCTATCGGTGGCGCTAGCGTCGCTTTTACTGAAACGCAACGGTCTAAGTCACTTCGGTGGTATAAAACGTCTTGCGTGTTAAAACTGCGTCGCCGCGACCTCAGAAATTTGGCAACATTACAGTTTAGATTTTAGAGACTACGGGTCTCTTTGTTACATGTAATTTCAAATATTACCTGCTTCTTTGACCCTTGGAATGTTTAATAAAATTCTCAGAAACGAGTCTCTGGGTCTGATATTTTCAAAGGGGCTTTGTAGAGGATTATTATTGTATTTTTATCTTATTGAAACAATTTAACTAATTTTGTTAATCTTTTTACATTTTTTAAATTATTCTGGTAGTTTTTAAAGGTTTTATTTAACTTGACTTGATCAACGGTTTTAATTAACTTGACTTGATTGATTTTCTAATACATCAAATCATTGCGACAGCTATTCATACAGTTTCCTATGGGCTTTAGACTTGAAATTAGTTAAGTAGTTCAATTATTAGAGATATAAAATGCCGTTTTGGTGTAAAAAGTCCGAAACTTGGCACAATTATAGGGTTCACGGTCTATAATACTTAAAGTTTGCGACATCAAGCGATGTCTGCTCTCGCTTTTTAAAAAAAAACCGGCGCACAAATTCTGTTTTTCTAAATTAACTTATTTTTCGTAAAAATGTTTGAAACAAAAATTATAGCCAACAAAATTTTATGCGAAAATGCTAAAATGTGTTTTGTTGGTAGGCTGATAGTTTTAGAGGTATGATATTAACCATTTTTCCGTCATTTTGGAATTTGCCGAATTTGTTTTTTTGGTGTCCTTTAAATAAAAATCTACTCATAATGATTGTAATAACATGACAGACACCCACATGTATTTCTATATTATATGCAAAATAAGCTGAAAATAATTAGGTTTTATTCCATTTTCTAATAGACAAAACAATCCGTATTATTATTATAGGTTAATAACAGTCACCTTTTTCAAAGGCCTAGTCAATTATAGAATCGCAGATTAGTCAATTTACAGGGGCAACTTAGCGTCTCTGTATGTAACAGATATTGGCAAAAACTGATATCTACCATATGTAGATACGCTAAATTACCCCTGCAAATTGGCTCGTAAGGAGGCCGCTTTAGGCGACTTCTTATACTATTTATTTATTTTTCTAATTATGCGGTTAACCCGAGATTTATTAAGTAAAAGTCCATACATTTTTTGCTCCTTAAAACCGTGCTTGACTAGTCATTAGATTACGTTGGGCCCATAAAATTTTTTTGATATCGAAGGTTTATTCTACAACAAATTTTATAAGTTTTGAAGGTAGACAAAAATCTTATAAGAGGTATATTACTTTTACTCCTCACAAAGAGACCCAATTCTTAGAATGGTATAATACAGTTTATGCCCATCGCCCATCTTTGTGATCTCGTAGCGTCAGCAAGCCACAGAAATTTAAATAGATGGATCCATGACGAATCTGATACCATCGTAGCCCATTAGCGCACTCCACGTGAACTCCACGCTATATCAGCTTTGAAAAGTTTTTTGTAAATATCTTAGAAACTAAAACATCTACGAAATTTTTTATTTAAACACTTGAATGCGAAAAATACGTTTTGCTATATTCCAAAAATTGCATATTGATGAAATGCTTCGATAAAAAGTTAGCATATTTTCATTCAGTCATTAGGAATAATAGATTATGACCAATATCTAATCAGCTTGCTACAGTATTGAATAATATTTTACCTAAAAATTTCATGAAAATCGGTTTAGCGGTTTGGGAGCTATGGTTTTACAGACAGACATACACACACACACACACACACAGATAGGCGTCATGACGATATTGCTAAAATAGGTAAAATACACTCAAATTACACATTTTCGACGTTATCTCATAATAAAATTTTCCTCGATAACAATACCATCTCTAGCCATTGCTGCACGGGCTAGGAAGAGAAAAATTTCATACTTAACATTGAACCTCCTTATGGTGTATTTAAATATGTATGATAATTATTTTCCTTACAATTACAATACATTAAGGAAATTAAAACTCACAACGGTATATTCCAACTTTCACCAATTCGGCCATTTTTGTAACCCCATGCGTCACTAAGCTACCGAATCTCTAGTAATATTTCAATCATTGTTGCTGCCTTTATGTCGAATCGAAATTACAAGGTTAAATTTTGTACCCAGAGCAAAAGCATATACGTAATATTCCGTATATGAGCAAAAACCGTAACTTCACGTGCTATACGCTGTAACCACAATGCATTATTTAGTTAACTAAAGGCAATCTGTTATCACTTCAGTATATTGGTTAATGTATGCTAAATTTAAACATTGTAATTACCGGGTGGGCCAAAAAAAACCGGACAAATTTTTTTCATTATAACTTTTGAACTATACAATTAATTTTAATGAGACAAACTGCACTTGATAGAGATTTAATCAGAGTTTTGACTAAATATATTTTTTGTCCGCCATATCAAAATCCAAGATGACGGACAAAATTAAATTTTACCCTTCAAAGATGCATAATAGTCTTGTGTTGCGAACATGTTTTAATTATTTTTTTAAACTAGTGAAAAAGCTGCATTCTTGCCACGCACAACAAGGTACGAGCCAGCAAAATCGGTTTAGTGGTTCTAAAAAAAAATATTTTTGTTTCAACCATTGTTTTGCATATTATACGATTGCCTTTGCCAATCATATCTGCATTTATTTCCTTATAAATTAATTACTACTAAACCGATTTTGATGAAATAAAAAACATCGTGGTAAGAATTGATTTCTCTTTAAAGATTGTTATCGAAATTTTCCGCCATCTTGGAATTTAAGATGGCGGACAGAATCATACTTGATTCTTCAAAATGACTTATTTATTCCTATTTTTCAAAGACGTTTTAGTTTTTTTGTTATTTGAATAAAACCACTACTTTTCTACCGTATAAAGAGGTACAAATTAATAAAATCGGTGAAGTGGTTCTCACAAAATCAGATTTTGTTTTAACCATTGTTTTACAAATTATAGGATTGTATTGTCATTTCTTTATAAATTAATTATTAATAAACCGATTTTAGTGAAAAATAAAATATCATAATGCAAACTTTAAAGATCAATTAGCTTGCGCCATAATCGGCTCAGTAATAATGAATTTATACAGAACTGAATGCAGGCAGGATTGGCAATGCAAAAGTATAATTTGTAAAACAATGGATAAAACAAAATCAGATTTTGTGAGAACCACTTAACTGATTTTATTACTTTGTACCTTGTTAAGCGGGATAAAAGTAGTACTTTTCTATAGATAAAATAAAAAAATCTAAAACATTTTCAGAAATAAAGGAATAAACACGCCATATTTAATAATCACGTATTATTCTGTCCGCCATCCTAAATTTTAAGATGGCGAAAAATTTTGATCATGATCTTTATAGAGCAATCAATTCTCACCAGGATGTTTTTTATTTAATCAAAATCGGTTCAGTAGGAAAGAATTTATAAGGAAATAAGTGCAGGCATGATTGGTAAGGCAATCGTATAATGTTCAAAACAATGGTTGAAACAAAAATATTTTTTTTTTGAACCATCGAACCGATTTTACTGATTCGTACCTTTTTGTGCGTGGCAGAAATGCAGCTTTTTACTGATTTAAATAAATAATTAAAAAATGTTCGCAACACAAGAATAAACGAGCATATTTGAAGGGTACAATTTAATTTCGTTCGCCATCTTGGATTTTTAGATTTTAGAACAAAAAAATATAATTAGTCAAAACTATGATTAATTCTCTGTCCAGTGCAGTTTGTTCCATTAAAATCGATGAGATAGTTCAAAAGTTAATATGAAAAAAAAATGTCCGGTTTTTTTTGGCCCACCCGGTATATAGCTCACAATTGTAAAATTCTCGTAAGATATTTCAAGATGAGCTTCGTAGAAAATTATTATTGTTTTTTTCATCTTATTGGAATATTTTAATCAATTTTATCCTACCCGCAATGTTTTAAATATTCTGGTTTTTGTAAACGGTTTTATTGAACTCGAATTGAATTATTCGCTATACCTTTGCTTAAAACCTTGTGACAGGTATTCAGAAATTTTCCAATGAAATCCAAACTTGAAATTTTGTGGCTATGTAGGGTGCTACTTCTAGGTGCTTCCAGTCACTGTCTGTGATTTTTGAATCAAGTTTTAAAAAAATCAACATGAGGAATCCTAAATGGCTTACTCCTTATATCTTATTTAAGATAACTCAACTGGTCATTTTTTATTAACAATAAAATAACACACATTATACTATACCAATATATAAATACCATCATTTTAATAATATATGGTTAAATTGGTCTTATTCTAGGCAACCATAGTTTCTTTCTTAAAGAAGGAGGCATAGGATTCGTTTTTGAGCTATACTTATTTAAATGTGCGCCACTGAAATATGGAAAAATATGACCATTTGTAGTTTTTTTGTAATAACTATGAACCAAATAAAAATAAAAAACTGATATTAGCTTTACTTTATTGGTAAAAGAGTTCTTTTAAGAATTTTATGAGTTTTTGACATATAGTTTCCGTCACATACCTACAGAGTGGCTCAAAATAATAATAAAAAAATACAGGAAAAATACCTGAGATTTATTAAATATGAAGAAAGGAAACTAAAAATGTATGGTCAAAATTAACTTCACTTGCTTTCATGTGATTTGCTTTAACTATTTTAGAGTGATGTTTGCATAATAGGTTATGTGATAAGCTTACAGGGTAAATAAAAAAAAATCATTCAACTCATGACACGTTTACTAATTGTCTACGGAATAGTGTGTTCACCGGGATGCGTTAAATGAGGTGAATTTATGATATGTTAGGGCCCAAGCCGTCTAAATACTCGCCTCAAAGAAATTGGGGGTCATCGGTTTCGTTTTCGAGCTGTAATCATTTAAATCTGCCACTAGAAGAAAAAAAAATGTGACTTTTTGTAAAGGTTTTGCTAAAACTTCTCGTCAAATATAAATAAAAAACCAATATTAATTTTATTTAGTTGAAAAAAAAACTCTTTTTAAGTATGTTTTCAATTTTTTTATAGTTTTCATCACATATCTACAGAGTGGCTCAAAATATGAATAACAGAAATACAGGAATAATAACTGGGATTTGTTAAATATACCTAAAGGGATGAAATTAAAAATGCATTGTCAAAATAAATTTATTTGCTTCAATGTGAGTCGTTGTGATTATTGTAAAGTAACATTTACATACATAATCGTTTATGTAGTAAACCGACAGGGTAAATCAAAAATTTTTTAAATTAAACAAATAATAGGTGTACTAACTGTGTAGCGGAATAGTGTGTTTAACGGGATGCGTCAGATCAGGTGAATTTGAGATATGTTAGAGCCCGAGCCATCCTAAAACTTGCTCAAAAAAAATGGAGGGGGGTCATCGGTTTTGTTTTTGAACTATACTCTTATGGATTTTCGCTACAACTTCTATCTCTTTATAGGGATAAAAAGTTGATATTTAAACTTTTATCAAATAAGTTTGTTCACAGGCTTTCTTTCTGAAAATTTTTGGCAGAACCCCCGGAAAGGGGTGAGTAGACCCCTTTTTGTCTTTTTGTCCTCACATTTCCTATATTCTAGCATTAAATAAGTATAACTCGAAAACAAAACCGATCACCACCCACTTTTTCTTGAAACAAGTATTACGACGGTTTAGGCTCTAACATATCTCAAATTCAGTGCATCTGACGCATCCCAGTAAACATTTTCCACACACTATTCCATAGGCAATTAGTAGACATGTTATGTTATTATTATTCATAATTTGAGCCACTATGTAGATACTTAAAAAGACTCTTTTTTTTTTTCAACAAAATAACATTCATATTGGTTTTTTATTTTTCTTTCACGAGAAGTTATAACAAAAAACTACAAAATCTTACATTTTTCCATAATCCATTGGCGCGCATTAAACATTATAGCTTGAAAACGAAACCGGTGAAAACAAGCATCCGGACGGTTTAGGCTCAAACATATCTTAAATTCACCTCATTTGACGCATCCCAGCAAACACACTATTTCGTAGACAATTAGTAAATATGTCATGCGTTGAATTAATTTTTTTTTGAAATACCCTGTTAGCTTCTAACATAACATATTTTGCAAACATCACTCTAGAATAGTTAAAACGACTCACATGAAAGCAAGTAAAGTTAATTTTGGCTATGCATTTTTAGTTCCCTTTCTTTATACGTAATTATACAGGTATTTTTCCAGTATATTTTTAAAATTATTTTGAGCCACTCTGTAGGTATGTGATGCAAACTATATGTTACAAATTGACAAAATTCCTAAAAGGACTCTTTTGTCAATAAAATAAGACTAATATCATTTTTTTGTTTTTATTTGGCGATAAGTTATTACAAAGAAAACGACAAAAGGTCATATTTTTCCATATTTCAGTGGCGCGCATTTAAATAAGTATAGCTCGAAAACGAATCCTTTGACCCCCCAATTTTTTTTGGTAAAAATATTAGGAAGGTTTGGCTTTCAACATATCTCAAATTCAGCTCATCTGACGCGTCCCGGTAAACAATGTATTTAGTGCCTCCTCCTTTGTAAGGCAACTTTTAGTGCATGCTAAAAAAATAAAATAACAAAATTTGAGGTATTCTGGCCTTAGTCATTATAGTTTAATCCCTATTCATCGTTACAAAGGACAAAAGAAGTCTCCCAAGATCTTAGATAAAAATAGTATAAGGCCAATTTCAAAAACAGCGAATTTTTTAATAACCGGACATTATCAAGAATGTTATTCATTAAAATAAGACAGGAGCAAAATCGCACGCAGTAAAAAAGATTTGGTAATAATCGGGCAAAATAGAATCGAATTTTGCATAACGATTTTTCCCAAAACCTAACAAAATCATAAAGGAAGGGGGCTTGAGCAACTTCATTGCAAACTTACATATCCAATTCTAAGCAACCAAAGAAGAACGGATTTTGTATTGCTGCAGTATTCGACACATCCTTTTGATGCTTATACGGGTAACATGTGAGTTAAAAGCAGATACTTAAAAATCAAATCCAAATCCCATTTTGATCCCAAATGAGATTGCGCATGCTCTCTTCCTCAAAAATCGGTTTCATGAAAGTTTAGTGGCACATTTACATTGGAAATAAATAATAGATTTTGAAACCAAAAATAAATAAAAATATCAATATTTTTCTTTAAATTCCTGCTAAACAAAATCGCTGTTAACCTAACCTCTTGGTCACATATTCGCAAAGGAATCTTAACCCAGGGTCTAACACGCCCTGTCAGACTTTTTTAAAGATGTGCTTTACACCGCATAGAAATACAAAATTCGCTCACATTTGATTGCTTAAAATTCTAAAAAGGGTTGTAGTAAACAGTAGCGTATTTAGAAAAAATTTTTAGGGGAGCCGAGTCAGTTTTGAGGGGGCTCCATGAGGCCGTATTTTATGTTATTTTATGTTTCTATTTATGAAATATGTTAGAAATATCTAAAAAAATCTAAGCTACGGCCAGCGGGGGCCCGAGGCCGAGGACGCTTCAATTGTATAGCACTATCAGAACCGCCTTTGATTAGGTGAATGACAAAGCCAAGCCCCTATTTATAATTATCTATACAAAACTTGGATTCTGTTTTATCCGATTTTTACCAATTCTTTTTTGACCGTTGACGGTTTTGCTCACATCTTGTTTTGATAAATGACGTTTTTGATGATGTCCGGCTATTGATAACTCCGTTTTTGACAATGGAGTGTGTGATTTTGTACGATTTTTCTTTTGTCTTTTATAATAAAGTGTGGGGGTCCTTAAGGTTTACTACACCTTTTAATCATATACGTAATATTCCATTAAATAAGGGTGTTTCATGCTGGACATTTGCTGGTTTTTTCCTCTTCGATGCTTTGTCATAATTATGGTATTTTAACTGAAATGCGATGAAGAGAAGAAATACATTTTTAGTAGAAAACTTAATTATATTATATTTTCCAAACTTTCTGTGGCGCAACGGTCCCATTGCCACACAACACATACGTATTATACTTTCTTGTTGAAAATAAATCAGCGGTGAATTGCATATTTATTTTATATTTATCAACAACTAGATTCAAGCAATACGTTGTCACTGTTTATAAAATATTTAAATTTAGTTAAATAAAAATAATACGTTGTTATAGCCCTTATATAAGATGTAGATCAAGGCTGCACGTTATCACCTTAATAAAACCGGCAACAGTGCCTGAGGTGGTAGAAAATACCACATATCCAAAGGTTGTTTATCGGCCTGAGGTCCGAACGTATTCCACGTATTTATCAAATATTTGAAAAAAAAATCTTTACCCCTCTTTTGAAATTCTGGTAAAGGAAGTTCATAACAAAAACATTTCATGTAAAAAAAAAGCCAAGTACGCGAAAGTGGTATTCCGTAAAAAGGATTGAGATAATATTAAAGCCAAGTTCTCCAATACAACTTTCAAAATGACTGGTTTTTACTAGTTTGGAAATGGTTTTTTAAACTTTGCTATTTCAGCCAAACTTCTTTACGTTCATTTTAGCAATGTGCCTAAGAGTCATTTGCAGCCGTAATAGCCAAGTTTAGAAAAACATTTCCAAACTAGTAAGAACCATTCATTTTGAAATTTGTATTGGAGAACTTGGCTTTACTTTTATCTCAATCCTTTTTACGGAATACCACTCTTGCATACTTGACTTTTTTTTACATGAAATGTTTTTGTTATGATTTCACTGCTTTTTTAAAGGATTTGGATAATATTTAAGTTTAAAAGTAGTAAAATATGTTCAAAAGTTTTGCAATGCATAAAAATATTGAGGTCTTTTTATATTTCCCTGTGGTTTTATAATAGTTCCTATCAGCCTTCTAAAGCTCAGCTCTCTAGCATTTCTTGAAGTGGACAATGCTAATTTATATAACTTTATATTTATAGACGAGGGAAGTTAATTAAACTTTGGGGTTTTTTAATTTTCCTTTATAGTTTTATCATAGTTTCTATCGGCCTTCCAAAGCTCAGCTCTCGAGCGTTTCTGGAAGTGGGCAATGTTACTTTTACACAACTTTACGTTTATAGGGGAGGGAAGTAAATCAGTCCGAATTTCAGCTTTGTAGCATGTCTGGAAGAACAGTAGAATTTTGATGATCTATACATGAGTGAGTGGCAATTTCGACGTTTTTTGAAATTTTGTAACTACTTTACTACTTTATGGAATTCCATGAAACTTGGAGGGGTTGTCAAGTCCATGAAGATCGTCTACGACTGTGCAAAGTTTGAGATTCGTAGCTCATTCCGAAGGAGAGTTTTAGATAGGTCAAATATCGGCGGAAATGTTTCAAGAAAAGATAGTACGGCGCGCGAAATTGGTGAGGCACTGCCGTGTCCTCAGATACACGTACATATACATACATACACACACACACATACATATATATATATATATATATATATTTTTTATTTTTTTATTGTTGGCAAACCAGAAAATCTTTAGTACTATACGGCTCTAAATCACACAAGTAGGCAAATACAAGCTTATTTTTTTTGTTTATATTTTGACACTCTACAATTTGTTTTGGTAGAGCATTTTATGCATTGGTAGAAAGGGGAATTTTCATACAATGGGGCTTTCCCACATTTTTGAGACTAAGCCGATTTGTGTACTTTGGCCCAAGCTATTTACTGGAAATTTATTATTTTTTTCTAAAACTTCTTGGTTTTGGAGAAAATTAGGTTTAAAGTTGGAGGTCCACAAAAATCTTCAAAGAGTAACATGTAGGTAACCAACTTGACAAGAAATTAGGTCTACCAGTGTCCTGCGTGGGCCACTCATGGATAAAAATACCATTGATTTCGGATATCATGACGGTTCATGACAGTTGTGTCAGTTATATGTCACATTTGTTTTTCTTTTTCAACAAATGTTTTGATTTTAAAATTATTTTTTAATTTTTAAGTTTAGTGTGTATAGATTTGATTTTACGGCTGAAAAATGTTTGCGAGTGGTTGTAACAACACGAGCTAAAATCCTCCAGGGACAATATTATTGTCAGTCCCTTCAACTGAGTCCAGAAGAAGGCCTAGAATATATGCATGATTGGAATGAAACCCACGTCCTGTGTGTCCTAGCTGTCGAGCTAGAGAGAATAAAGTGTGCCAAGATTATTGTAAGTAAGAAATGAATGTGTACATTTATAGAAATAAAAGTAGGGATGCAAGGTTTTCACAGGGTAAATCCATAAAACATCATCAAACGACTAGGGGTCAGAAATTTTCGAAATATTTTAGCCAGTGTTAAGGTAGACCTCAGCTATGCCAAAATCACCAACTTTTTTCACCCTCCTCTTTCATTCATTTTTGACGAGTTAAATTTTTGTTATAGTTTTGCAGACCTAATTAAAAAAATATATTTCTCACACTAAGTTAGATAGTAACATGAAACAAATTTTACTATTCAAAGGAAACAAGAGCCTTTAACAGCAAGTAAAAGGTATTTTGAGCTTGGGTCTTTAAAGTGCCTTAACAGAGGCCTTAACTCTTTTTCAAAACCATTTTCTCAACAAAATTGTATGTATTTTTACAATGGTGAAAGAAGAGGGTCATCTGGGTTGTTACTAATTTGCCTTGGTAGCTCTTTACCTAAAGTTAAAAAATAGAATTTTAATAAAATGCCAGTTAAATAAAACTTTTTATTTATTTATTGTTTAAACTACAAAAACCAAAAAAACACTTGAGTATTTTCTGATGTTAGCATGAAAACATATGAAATATTATCCATGCTGGTTCAAACTTATGTTATATAAAATATATACCAGTAAAATAATTTTTAAATAACCATTTCATGCTGTTTGAATTTTATGAGAGTTTTTGAGGTGTTGATAGAACACTTGGTATCCTGTCCCCATCCCCTCTCTTTTTGTATTTTTTTATACCAGTGTGGGTACAACAAACGTTTGAGCAAACCTAGTGATAAAAATCATTACATTTTCCAGGTTGGGTTAATTAAATCCCTTTTTTTCATTGTTGTCCCCAAAATTTTAAGAACAAATAATGCTTGAAATAATGAAATTAATAAAACAAAAATTTTGGAATGGAATTTTTGTATTTGTTTTTCTTCATTAATAAACTGATATTATATAATGTGCATTTCGATTTCATCTTAGTTTTATTTAAAAATAGAGTGTTCTGTCGGTAGAGTTTTACACCGGTATTTATTATGATCTTAAAACTTAGCACTTGGATCCTATAGACCTTGACCAGTTTAAGTGTATTTTTTTTAAATACAGGTCAAATAACTGCAAGGTTTGGTTCATGCTAATGTGCAATAATAACATAGTAAGCATTTCTCAGTGAGTTTAATCTCACAATAATTCTAATTAACTTTAAAAATAAAGAAAAAACATATAAAATTTTTCGAATATGTCCTTTTTTAAAAATTTAGTCTTTGCATTTATAGGATTCCTTATGGGGTGGTTTAAAGTTCCAAAAAGTAAAAAAATAATCTATGGTCAATAAACAAAATTATATATAAATATTTTTCAATGCCAAATAATACATAAATAACTTAAAACTGTCTCTGTAAATGCATTAAGTACCATATTAAATACGGAATGGGACAACTGGGCGCCGCCAACTCGGCGCCGCCAACTGGGCGCCGGGCCAACTCGGCGCCGCAGTATCGTCCAGGGTTCTACAAAATAAAAAAAGTTCAAATTGTTTTTTTTCTGATAATTAAAATATATTTTTTATTCTTGCCAAAGCTTAAAGTTATTTAGGTAAAAAAATACCTCCTAACTACAAAATTTTGTGTGGGTGTCAAGCGCGGATTTGAGGGGGGGTAACTTGATAAAAACCCGCCCTAGAAAAAAATTAACTTTTTGCTAACAATTAAAGGGAAATAGGAGAATTACCCCCCCCCCCCCCACGAGAAAAAAAAATATTACAAATAATTTTTTCGTCGATTATTACCCCCTCTCTAGATTTTGACCCAGATCCGCGCTTGGTTGGTGTCGGTCAGTCGGCAACCTTTAATAGTTGTAATGTTAAGACGGGCCCCTCGGATCAGAAGTTTCACAGGCCAGAATAATATAAAAGATACCTATATAGCACATAGCATGTACATAAAAATATACAGGGTGTAATTTAAATGATGCGCGAGACTTTAAGGGATAGTGGCGAATGTTAAAAGTAGACAAAAAGCTAAAATAACTTTATATCAAAAGTTTTTTGTTTACAAGCGTTTATTAAGTTTGCACTATGAATTTTAAAAATGACAAATTTGACGTCAATGTATGACATATTTTAAAGAAATAGAGACGCAAGAAATTCATCAAAGTAACTTAAACTAAAATTTTTATTGGTTATCTTATTTTCTTGCCAAGTTCACTGGCGTTTCACTAAAATAATTTATGTTATCAGCGGTGAGTGACAACAATTATCATGCAACATATATACAAACCCGTTTGTCCGTCACAAATGCTTGTCAAAAATCGTTTATTTTAATTTTCCGACGCTTATGTCTCTCTAAACAAGTCTAGAGTATAGAGGACCGATATTTCCGTCCTTTGATTTTGACTATGATAAGTTTTGTCGCGTCCCTATTTCATTAAAATATGTCATACATACATGGCCAAAAAAATTTTTTCCAATAGGTATAGATTTGGTAATTTTTAAGATTATTTTTTTATAAACTAATAAATTAAAAACAAATTTAAGATAGGCGTTTGTACATATCTAAAGGCTCCTTAATACAAATAAAATATTAGCTCTACATTTATTAAAATGTTTTAAAACTGAATGAAATAAAATTATACCCTTCAAAGATGCTCGTTTATTCTTATGTTGCGAACATGTTTTAATTATTTTTTTAAATTAGTGAAAAAGCTGCACTCTTGCCGTGTACAACAAGGTACGTATGAGCAAAATCGGTTTGGTGGTTCTAACACTTGTCTTGCACGATTGCCTTGCCAATCATGTCTGCATTAATTTCCTTATAAATTCATTACTAATAAACCGATTTTGATGAAACAAAGGACATCCTGGTGAGAATTAATTGCTTTTTAAAGATCATGATCAAAATTTATGGCCATCTTAAAATTTAAGATGGCGGACAGAATCATAATTGATTCTTAAAAATGGCGTGTTTATTCTTATTTCCCGAAAATGTTTTAATTTTCTTTTTAATTTATACAAAAGCACTACTTTTCCCCCATATAGTGAGGTACAAACTAGTAAAATCGCTGTAGTGGTTTTAAAAAAAATCTATTTTTGTTTCAACCATTGTTGTAAAGATTATTCGATTGCATTGCCAATCCTGTCTGCATTAATTTCCTTATAAATTCGTTATTATTAAACCGATTTTAGTTAAATGAAAAAAATCGTAGTTCGAATTGATTATTCTTTAACGATTATAATCGAATTTAGCCGCCATCTTTAAAGTTAAGATGTCAGAATCATACTTCTTATTTTCCGAAAATTTAGCTTTTTTAATTTATAGAAAAGCACTACTTTCTTCAAATTAACAAGGTACAATATAATAAAACTGGTGTGGTTCTCACAAAATCCGATTTTGTTTTAACCATTTTTTATAAATTATAAGTTCTTTGTAAATTCATTATTACTGAATGGATTTTAGTAAAATAAAAACATCATGGTGCAAACTGATTGATTTTTAGAGATCAATCAGTTTGCAACATGAAGTTTTTTATTTCACTAAAATCAGTTCAGTAATAATGAATTTATAAAGAAATGAAGGCAGGCAGGATTGGCAATGCAATCGTATTTTCTGTAAACAATGGTTGAAACAAAAATATATTTTTTTCAGAACCCCCACACCGATTTACTAATTTGTACGACGTTGTGTGGGGGAAAAATAGTGCTTTTCTGTAAATTAAAAGAAAAACTAAAACATTTTCGGAAAATAAGAATAAACACGCCATTTTGAAGAATCAAGTATGATGTATGCTGTACGCCATATTAAATTTTAAGATGGCGATAAACTTTGATCAAGATCTTTAAAAAGCAATCAATTCTAACCAGAAAGTTTTTTATTTTATTAAAATCGGTTCAGTAGTAATGAATTTATAAGGAAATAAATGCAGACATGATTGGCAATGCAATCGTATAATATGCAAAACAATGGTTGAAACAAAAATTATTTTTTTTAGAACAACTTAACGGATTTTACTAATTTGTACCTTGTTGTGCTAGGCAGCTTTTTTACTAATTTAAGAAAATTATTAAAACATGTTCGCAACACAAGAATAAACGAGCATCTTTGAAGGGTACAATTTAATTTCGTCCGCCATCTTGGATTTTGAGATGGCGGACAAAACAATATATTTAGTCAAAACTCTGATTAATTCTCTGCCAAATGCAGTTTGTCCCATTAACATCGATTGTACAGTTCAAAAGTTATAATGAAAAAAATTGTCCGGTTTTTTTGGCCCACCCGGTATATTATTTTAATGATCTACATAAAAATTGCTTCCAAATTAAATAGGGCCATTTAGACTAAATGTTTGCGTGATGTTCTTTCCAACATTCTGCTATGGAAGAAAAATCTAAAAGTATAAAACTATGTCCTTAAATTATTTTTGTACATTGTGGAAAAAAATCTATAAAATATTGGCAAGCGACTAGGGGTTAGTCAGCAATTTTCAAAATATTTTAGTGTTAAATAAGACCCAACTTTTTCCACCTCCCTGTTTGGTTGGTTTTTGAGGAGGAGTTGCACTTAACACATGGTCAAATAGGAGAGGCTTCCTTTTCACGGAGGCAGGTTCCGAATAGTGTTTTTCTTAAACCAGCAACCACACAAGAAATCTATGAAATAATAGCAAAACTACTGAACAAATACTCATCAGGTATTCGAAAGTGGTGGCAGGCCCAACTGGACCTCCATGCACGGCGACCACATATGGATCTATTGTGCCCACGTGCCTGCATATTGAGTTTGACTGAAGTGGCATATTTTTTTCCACACAAAAAACTCAGATTACAACAATAAATGATTTAGGCTTAACACTTTGACTCAAAGATATGCCACTAAGGCCTGCATTATTACCCAGTGTTGTGATGTGCCTGTAGTTGTAATAAAGCGAGTTGCAAAATATATCAGTAAAGTTTGATCATTAAAAAAATGTTTGAGACAGGGGTTTTTCCAGAAGACCTAAAAGTGGCAAAAGTTGTCCCAGTTTTCAAAAAGGGTGATCCACAAGAAACAAATAATTATAGACCTGTGTCTCTGCTTCCATCAGTGTCAAAGGTCTTGGAGAGATCGGTATACAACCGCCTAATAGATTTCATTGAAAGAAACAACATACTGATTCTCAATATGGTTTCCGGCATTCAAAATCCACAGAGTTAGCAGATTTTAAAACTGTTGAATTTATAATGGACACCATCGACCATAAAATCCTCATGGAGCAGCGATATTATCAAAACTTATTTAGCTGACCGAAGCAACTAGTATGCATATCTGAACTGGGTGATAAGTATTGTACCTGAAAGGAAATAAATATATACTATACTGTACTATTCGGAGCCTGTCACTCTGAAAAAGGGGGTCCCTCAAGGTTTATTCCAGGGGCTTCTGTCTCCGTCTTGTTCTTGCTGTATGTAAACAATCTTGATGAAAATGTCCTTATTGAAATACTCTGTCAATTTGCTGATGATAGCTCCGCAACAGACTCTGAGCAAGCAACAAATCTTTTATCATGTAAATGCTCAGCAGCAGCTGAACAGATGAGACAGAGGTGCATTAACAAAAATCTTAAATTAAACACTGAAAAAACATGATTGGTTACGTTCTGCAAGAGCAAGACTGAGGAGTCACTCTATGTGGCAGTAAATCACAAAACCATAGTCACGCCCGACTGTGTTAAATTTTTGAGGCACTACTTAGACTCTACCCTGAGTTTTGAGAACCACACTAAACATGTAACAGCTAGGCTCAATAACTATTGTGGCCTAATCAAGATATTAAAGGACCAACTTTTCATAGAAACAATAAGAAATTTCTATTTTTCAAATATACAGTCAATTATTATGTAGACTCATAGTCTGCAAAGTTTCAAAATAAAAACCAAAATATTTTTATCTGAAAATAATTTTATTCATTCAAATTTGAATATTGACAAAATAAATAAAATTTATATTTTTTTTATTATTAACTGTACAAGAGGTCTCCTCATGTTTGTTTTTAAATGTCTTTTAGATGTTTTTTTTTAAATGATTTAAACTTTTTAATGTTGTCCTATTGGCTACTAATCTGTTTTACTTTATTTGAATTACCTTATTTTAAATTCTTTTTAAATAATCATTTTAAGAAACCAAAATTTGTGAATTGAGTGCAAATAAAGGATATTATCATGTTATAGCCGTTTTACAGACCTAATTTCAAAAAATTATATCTTTATAGTCCTTGCTATATGAAGTTACACTTTTGTCACTGACATGAAATAAACATATTTCCTAACCAGAAATATATTAAAAAGTAAATATGTCAAGTTGGTATCAATGATCTCTATATATTGGTATCAATGATCTCTATATATACAGGGTGAGGAAAAAGTACCGGGACCCCTAAATATCTCGATAACTAAGAGTTATTTGCAAAAATGGTCTAAATAAAAGTTTTAGGATTGAATTTGTTCTATTTGGTCGTGACATTGACATTGACGTATCTGTCAGCATTAGGAGTTTTTCGGAGGTTAACTTTAAAAATTTAAATGAAAACCATATTTTTTTCTTTTACCATTCGATGGAGAATAAAAATCTACGTTTAAAATGACATTGTAATTTTGTGTCAGAATGACATTTCGAAGAATATAAATTAAATAATTGATCTTAAAGTGGCCTTAACACTTTAAGAAACTCGTAGATTATTTAATTACCCCTGTATTTTATTATGCGTGTAGCTGTGACAATGACATTATATCTTAATATTGTGTCAAAACAAATCGCAAATTGTTTCTTGTTTGAGGGGTCCCGGTACTTTTTCCTCACCCTGTATATTACTTCGTATATAATTCAATGGTTGGTATAAACTTAAAGTTAAAACTGTCATTGGATAAAAGGTTCCTGACTGTAGGTTGAGGGAAAAAACTCACAGATAAAAACAACTCGAAGACATGCAATTTTTTAGATGTTTTTTGTTGTTGCTGCCAGCCTGCATATGATAAATAGAGAGGTTCGAAATGCCACAAAAGTGTAACTGCCTATGGCAAGGACTATACGCTAAGTAAGATAGCAATGTGAGACACATTTTCGTGTTTAAACGAAGCTGCAGCCTTTAATACCAAGCAGAAGTTATTTTGATTTTAAGTTTCCAAAAGGCCTTGGCATAACTTTTTCATAACAATTTTCTCAAAAAATTGACAAATTAAAAAAACTGTATTTACATAACAGTTAAAGGAGAAAGGTTTGTATTGTTATTATTTTTCCTTAGGAGCACTTTACCTAAAATAAAATAAATAGATCGGATGACGCATTATACCTTCCTAGCCGATTTTTGTAAATATCTCAGAAATGAAAGCTTCTACAAAGTTTTTGTTTATAACACAAATTATTGAGAAAAATGTTATCTACTATATTCCGAACACCACATATTGATGAGATGCTCCGTCATTAGCATCAATAATTTAGACATAAATCTAATCAGCTCGTTAGTGTCAAACACTATTTTTCATGAAAATTGGTCCAGCGGTTCCAGAGCAATCGTGGACCAGACAGACATACAGAATCATTATTATGATAAAGTGCAATGTACAGAGAAGAATGTCTGATGATGGTTAAATAAACTGAAACGTCACAAATAAAAAATATAGATTTTTATTGACCGATTCCCAGGTTTTAAAATATATAATTTATTATAAAATGGTGAAAGATAGAGAAAGTTAGGATTTAAATAAAGCAAAAACAAGAAAAACATCCCTGTAAGTTAAGAACTCATTCATTGTGTATGGTTCGATGTTAACTAGACATTGGAATAAAAAAAATTAAATAACTTTTGTCTTAATATTAGTTGTAGGTTTTTAGGCAGATGACATGACAAGATTGCTAAAATAGGTCCAAATAAACCCACATAACACATTATCTTAATTTTGAAAAAATAGGTAATAATATTATTGTTAAACTTATGTTTGTTATAATGTATGAATTTTATTTGACCATTTACCTATATGAATTTACATAAATGCTTTTTTTTTGTTTGTAACATAAATGACCGTTATTTTGTGATCGTATATCAACGTTATATTTTTATTGTACCAATGTTTAATCTTGCTAAACTTAATAATTGTACTTACTGAATACTTAGACCAATAAAGATGAATTTAAAATTCGATGTTATCTCAATTTTTTTTTAAACGAAAACAGTTCCTTCTCTAGCCATTGCTGCGCGGGCTAGGATGGTAAAAATGGATATTTAAAAAATGAACCGAACCAAAAAATTTTACACCAAAAAATAAAATTTTTTGATTGAAGATTTTTTAATAATGCATTTTTCAGCTATCTTCAAATTCGAACTGCTAATCTACCTTTATGGATTTGACACTGAGCTATGAAAACCAAAAAATTTTTTATTGTGATGACCATGCTGCTTTAAACATGTAAAATGAAATAAATCCTACTAAAATATTTTTTAAGCAATCATTTCATGCTGTTTGTTTAAATTTTAGTGAAATTTTTCAAGTTTAAAAAAAATCTGCCTCCTGCTCCCCTTCTTTACTCCTTTTTTGAGGTAATTTTTGAAAGAGATTTTACAATTTCTTACTCTATGAACATGTATTCCTTTTTGTCATTTTGTTTATAATTTCCTTTTTTTATTTTGGTTCCAATAATTTTAAGATTATAAATAATGAAATAAATAAAACAAAAAGCCTGCAAAGTGTTCTAAAACTTTAACACCAGTGTTTACTAAAGGGTCTAAATTCCTACATCTAAAAGTCTAGATTTTGGTTGAAGGGGCAAGTCACTTTTTCCCTTGGATGCAATAATTTTTAATATTTAGGTATTTGGCTTTCTTTATTGTAGCAATGACATTATATCCATACAAAACTTAAAAATAAATAAAAAAAGATATAATATTTTGGTTTGAAAATGGCAGACATATTTTAACTTCTAAACGGCACTAGGAGATGTGTTAATGAAAAAGGATTCTAATATATCTTGCAATTTTTACAATATTTAATTATTGATACATATTTAATACGGTCTAGGACAACTGGGCGCCGCCAACTGGGCGCCGGGCCAACTGGGCGCCGGGCCAACTCGGCGCCGCCAACTGGGCGCCGGCCAGCTCGGCGCCGGACTAAAATTTTTTTTTTGGATAAAATGTGTAGATGAAAAATAAAATATATTATTTATATAAAAACATCTTTAAAAAATCCTTTACGCAATATTTTTTACAAGCTTTTATTTAGCTTCAGATGTTCTGTCTAACTAACTATCTATCAAATCTTGTGAAGCGTTTTTGACACACGTAGTGGTCCCATGACAATACAACATTAAGAAAAAAATATCCTCCCACCCTACCCCCACCCCTTCTATAGAAAAATGTGTTTTTGACACACTTCCCGTTATCCGATTTGGATAAAATTTGGTATACACATAGTGGTCCGATGATAATCCAACAATAAAAAAAAATATCCTCCCTCCCCTACCCCCACCCCCTTCTATAGAAAAATTTGTTTTTGACACACATCCCGTAATCCGATTTGGATGAAATTTGGTATACATATAGTGATCCGATGACAATACAATATTAAGAAAAAAATATCCTCCCACCTCTACCCCCACCCCCTTTCATAGAAAAATGAGTTTTTGACACACTTCCCATTATCCGGTTTGGATGAAATTTGGTATTCACATAGTGGTCCGATGACAATACAACATTTAAAAAAAATATCCTCCCACCCTACCCCCACCCCTTCCATAGAAAATGCGTTTTTGACACCCTTCCCATTATCCGATTTGGATGAAATTTGGTATACATATAGTGGTCCGATGACAATACAACATTGAAAAAAAAATCCTGCCACTCCTACCCCCACCCTCATCTATTGAAAAATGCGTTTTTGACACCCTTCCCATTATCCGATTTGGATGAAATTTGGTATACATATAGTGATCCGATGACAATACAATAATAAGAAAAAATATCCTCCCACCTCTACCCCCACCCCCTTTCATAGAAAAATGAGTTTTTGACACACTTCCCATTATCCGGTTTGGATAAAATTTGGTTTTCACATAGTGGTCCGATGACAATACAACATTTAAAAAAAAAATCCTCCCACCCTACCCCCACCCCTTCCATAGAAAATGCGTTTTTGACACCCTTCCCATTATCCGATTTGGATGAAATTTGGTATACATATAGTGATCCGATGACAATACAATATTAAGAAAAAAATATCCTCCCGCCTCTACCCCCACCCCCTTTCATAGAAAAATGAGTTTTTGACACAATTCCCATTATCCGGTTTGGATGAAATTTGGTATTTACATAGTGGTCCGATGACAATACAACATTTAAAAAAAATATCCTCCCACCCTACCCCCACCCCTTCCATAGAAAATGCGTTTTTGACACCCTTCCCATTATCCGATTTGGATGAAATTTGGTATACATATAGTGATCCGATGACAATACAATAATAAGAAAAAATATCCTCCCACCTCTACCCCCACCCCCTTTCATAGAAAAATAAGTTTTTGACACACATCCCATTATCCGGTTTGGATGAAATTTGGTTTTCACATAGTGGTCCGATGACAATACAACATTTAAAAAAAATATCCTCCCAACCTACCCCCACCCCTTCCGTAGAAAAATGAGTTTTTGACACAATTCCCATTATCCGGTTTGGATGAAATTTGGTATTCACATAGTGGTCCGATGACAATACAACATTAAAAAAAATATCCTCCCACCCTACCCCCACCCCTTTCATAGAAAATGCGTTTTTGACACCCTTCCCATTATCCGATTTGGATGAAATTTGGTATACATATAGTGGTTCGATCACATACAACATTGAAAAAAAAAATCCTACCCCTCCTACCCCCACCCTCATTTATTGAAAAATGCGTTTTTGACACCCTTTCCATTATCCGATTTGGATGAAATTTGGTATACATATAGTGATCCGATGACAATACAATAATAAGAAAAAATATCCTGTCACCTCTACCCCCACCCCCTTTCATAGAAAAATGAGTTTTTGACACACTTCCCATTATCCGATTTGGATAAAATTTGGTATTCACATAGTGGTCTGATGACAATACAACATTAAAAAAAAATATCCTCCCACCCCTACCCCCACCCCCTTCCATAGAAAATGCGTTTTTGACACCCTTCCCATTATCCGATTTGGATGAAATTTGATACACACGTAGTGGTACCATGACAACACAACATTAAGAAAAAAATATCCTCCCACCCCTACCCCCACCCCCTTCCATAGAAAATGCGTTTTTGAGACCGTTCCCATTATCCGATTTGGATGAAATTTGGTGTACATATAGTGGTCCGATGACAATACAACATTGAAAAAAAAATCCTACCACTCCTACCCCCACCCTCATCTATGGAAAAATGCGTTTTTGACACACTTCCCATTATCCGATTTGGATGAATTTTGGTATACATATAGTGGTCCGATAACAATACAACAATAATGAAAAAATATCCTCCCACCCCTACCCCCCACCCCCTTTCCATGAAAAATGCGTTTTTGACACACTTCACTTCAATTGACTTTTATAAAATTTGGTATATGCATAAAGGCCCGATGGCAATACAGCCCAAACAAAAAATATATTTCTAACTCTACCCCCACCCTCTCCTTCCCCCAATAGAAAAATGAGTTTCCAAATACCTCACGATCAGCGATTTCATTATAATCTAGAATAAACTCTATTTATTTACTTCTGCATTTTTCTGCTAGATTGATTCTTGCAAATAGTGATAATTAATTGATACGGATATCTTATCTTAATAACATCGTCAAAATTATATATATTTTTTTTAATGTTGTATTGTCATCGGACCACTATGTGAATACCAAATTTCATCCAAATCGGATAATGGAAAGTGTGTCAAAAACATTTTTCTATGAAAGGGGGTGGGGGTAGAGGTGGGAGGATATTTTTTTATTAATATTGTATTGTCATCGGATCACTATATATGTATACCAAATTTCATCCAAATCGGATTATGGGAAGTGTGTCAAAAACACATTTTTCTATAGATGAGGGTGGTGGTAGGAGTGGTAGGATTTTTTTTTATTGTTGTATTGTCATCGGACCTCTATGTGAATACCAAATTTCATCCAAATCGGATAATGGGAAGGGTGTCAAAAACGCATTTTCTATGGAAGGGGTGGTGGTAGAGGTGGGAGGATATTTTTTTTTAATGTTGTATTGTCATCTGACCACTATGTGAATACCAAATTTCATCCAAATCGGATAATGGGAAGTGTGTCAAAAACATTTTTCTATGGAAGGGGGTGGGGGTAGGGGTGGGAGGATATTTTTTTCTTATTGTTCTATTATCATCGGACCACTATGTGTATACCAAATTTTATCTAAATCGGATAAAAGAAAGTGTGTCAAAAACACATTTTTCTATAGAAGGGGTGGGGGGGGGGGTAGGGGTGGGAGGATATTTTTTTCTTAATGTTGTATTGTCATGGGACCACTACGTGTGTACCAAATTTCATCCAAATCGGATAATGGAAAGTGTGTCTAAAACTCATTTTTCTATGAAAGGGGGTGGGGGTAGAGGTGGGAGGATATTTTTTTCTTATAATGTATTGTCATTGGATCACTATATGTATACCAAATTTGATCCAAATCGGATAATGGAAAGTGTATCAAAAACTCATTCTTCTATGAAAGGGGGTGGGGATAGAGGTGGGAGGACATTTTTTTCTTAATATTGTATTGTCATCGGATCACTATATGTATACCAAATTTCATCCAAATCGGAAAATGGGAAGTGTGTCAAAAACTCATTTTTTTATGAAAGGGGGTGGGGGTAGAGGTGGGAGGATATTTTTTTATTAATATTGTATTGTCATCGGATCACTATATGTATACCAAATTTCATCCAAATCGGATTATGGGAAGTGTGTCAAAAACGCATTTTTCTATAGATGAGGGTGGGGGTAGGAGTGGTAGGATTTTTTTTTATTGTTGTATTGTCATCGGATCACTATGTGAATACCAAATTTCATCCAAATCGGATAATGGGAAGGGTGTCAAAAACGCATTTTCTATGGAAGGGGGGTGGTAGAGGTGGGAGGATATTTTTTTTAAATGTTGTATTGTCATCAGACCACTATATGTATACCAAATTTCATCTAAATCGGATAACGAGATGTGTGTCAAAAACAATTTTTTTTATGGAAGGGGGTGGGGGTAGGGGTGGGAGGATATTTTTTTCTTATTGTTGTATTATCATCGGACCACTTTAATGATGTATTGTCATCAGACCACTATATGTATACCAAATTTCATCTAAATCGGATAACGGGATGTGTGTCAAAAACAGAGGATATTTTTTTCTTAGTGTTGTATTGTCATGGGACCACTACGTGTGTACCAAATTTCATCCAAATCGGATATTGGGAAGTGTGTCAAAAACGCTTCACAAGATTTGATAGATAGTGTTACGGGTTCACAACGACAAATTAAAACTCGCAATTGTTGAAAACGATACGTCAATTTATTTCGACAAATTATATACAAAAACACGCACTGAAACTTACTAATAACTTGCTAATAATTCACTACTATAATCGGTCTATAAACTTCGTGTTAATATCTCACGACCACTACAGCACGTTATCTGTGACTGACTGCCTGGTGCGCGACCCCGGCCCTATATATAGGATCGTCCATCTCTCTCGAACTTTCCGGCAGCCTTCGACGTCCGGAAAGTTCCCGCACTAACGCGACCGCAAGCCACAGACAACGCAACTAAAACCTAGACTAAGAATACAACCTTAAGATAAATCGACCTAATACTACACTAAACCTAAATAAATTCCAATTATAAAATTTAAATAACTTAAATTTGTAACACTATCCTCCTCTTCAGGTTTGATCGTCTCGATCAACTTTTCCCAGGTAAGGTTTTAGTCTGTCTAGATGAACAACTTTCATCTTGGACTTCGGGCTTCTCTGGATTCGGTAGACTACATCATTAATTCTCTTAATAACTTTATAAGGCCCTTCCCATGGTGGTGTCAACTTAGGTGATCTTCCTTTCTTGCGTTGAGGATTGTATAGCCAGACTTGCGCATTCTCTTTGAACCCTGAAGAGTTTGCTTTCAGGTCATATCTCGCTTTCATGCGGTCACTGGCTATTTCTATTCGCTCTCTAACCACTTCATGGATATCGTGCAGCTTTTGCCTTAAACGTTCGACATAGTCATTAACCGCTAAGTATGCTTCTTCAGGTGAACCAAACATGATATCACGTGGTAAACGCAGTTCTCTACCAAACAGGATACTAGATGGAGTAGCTCCTGTCGTATTGTGAATGGCAGTTCTAGAGGCCATCAAAAACAATGGAATATATTGGTCCCAACCTGTTTGGTGCTCATCAACAACTTTGCAAAGATGTTCTTCTATTGTTTTATTAAATCTTTCAACCATGCCATCTGACTGCGGATGCAAAGAAGTAGTCCGTGTTTTATGTATTCCTAAAAGGTCACAGAGATTCTGGAAGAGCTTTGATTCAAAGTTTCTTCCTTGATCTGAATGTAGTTCCAAAGGAATGCCAAATCGGCTGAAAACATCATTTACCAGAACTTCTGCAACTGTAGCGGCCTCTTGGTTAGGCAAAGCAAAAACTTCTGGCCATTTGCTAAAATAATCCATGACAAGGATGTATTTGTTGCCCTTTTTAGTTTCTGGAAATGGTCCGGCCACATCAATAGCAATGCGTTCGAATGGCAGACCTACGTTATATTGTTTCATTTGACCTCTGGACCTTGTTTTGGGACCTTGGCTGGCTGCACAAGTCGAACATCGGCGGCACCAGTTTTTCACATCTTGAAAGTAATTGACCCAATAAAATCGGTTTCGAATTTTGTCCATGGTTTTATTTATGCCTAGGTGCGCGCCTGATTTTCCACCATGGCATTCGGCCATTATATTGTCTACCATGCTCCTAGGCACGTTTAAGGATGTTTTCTTCTACTATCAGTGAATCCCATTGTGCCCACAGTGATTTGAATATCACCCCTTGGTTTGCGATATCTTGCCATGATGGTCGTGGCTTGTTCTCTTCTTTCAATCGCAAGACAGGTCCTACATCTTTGTCGTTAAGTTGTGTGGTTCTAATCGAAGCCGACATCCATTCTTCATCTGGTTCTAACTTTATCTGGCGCACGTAGGTAATTCCTTCTTTCTGGTCAATTTTCCTGCAATGTTTACAATCCTCGGGGCAAGGTCTTCTGGACAATGCATCATGCACCCTTCCTGCTCGGTGCTTAATTTGATAATGGTATTGTTGTAGCTTTTCTATCCATCTCGCGACTTGCCCCTCAGGTTGTTTCATTTTCATGAGCCACTGTAACGCAGCATGATCCGTTCTAATCAGAAACTCTTGTCCGTAGAGATATTTGTGAAAGTGATCTACGGATTTAACTATGGCTAGGAGCTCCTTTCTAGTAACACAATAATTTCTCTCTGGTTTGGATAGCTTCTTGCTGAAAAATTCGATGACCCGTTCTTCTCCATCTTGTACTTGGGAGAGTACTGCTCCTATGCCATCGTTGCTCGCATCAGTATCTAATATGAATTTTCCTTTTGGAATGGGATATGCAAGAATCGGACTAGAACATAATGCTGCTTTTAGTCTTCTAAATGCTTGGTCACATTCGGTATTCCATTTGTAAGAAGCTTTATCTTCTGTAAGTCTATGCAACGGAGACGCTATTTTGGCGAATCCTTCTACAAATCGTCTGTAGTATGTACACAGACCCAAAAAGCTTCTCAATTCATGTTTGTCACGAGGTTGAGGCCATTCTTTTATTGCTTGAAGCTTCTTTTCGTCGGTATGGATGCCTTCTCGGGAAACGACGTGACCCAGGAACTCAACTTTTTCTTGGAACAGAAAACATTTCGTTGAGTTTAATTTAAGATTTGCGTTCCTGATTCTTGAGAATACTTCTCGTAAATTATCTAGATGTTCTTGAAATGATTTCCCCAATACTATGACATCATCTAAATAGACTAGGCAGGTTTTCCAAGTAAGGCCTCGTAGAACGACTTCCATTAGTCTTTCAAATGTAGCTGGGGCATTGCACAGGCCAAATGGCATCACATTAAACTGATAAAGTCCACTTCCAGCAGAGAATGCAGTCTTCTCTTTATCTCTTTCAAAGATTCCTACTTGCCAATACCCACTTTTCAGGTCAAGAGTAGAAAACCAATATGATCCTGCCAACGTTGTTAATGTGTCGTCTATTCTTGGCAGTGGGTTACTATCTTTCTTGGTCACATCGTTAAGTTTCCTGTAGTCGACACAAAATCTAGTACTTCCATCCTTTTTAGTGTCCAACACCACAGGAGATGACCAAGGACTTGATGACTCTTCAATAACACCGTCGCTGAGCATTTTATTAATGAGATTGTGAACTTCTTCTTGCTTGGCCATTGGTAGTCTTCTTGGGGGTTGTCTTATCGGTTGGGCATCGCCAGTGTTGATAGCATGTTGAATAAGGTTTGTGCGTCCCGAACTACTCCTAGTTTCGAAGATATTACTTTGTTCTTCTATAAACTCTCTCGCTTTACTATATTCTTCTGGAGTGAGATGTTGCCAAGTTGACTGAAATTGCTGAAGTACCTCCATTGGTAACTTGCTTGTATCCTCGGAAGTTGGCTCTTC
This sequence comes from Aspidapion aeneum, assembly GCA_963576565.1. Taxonomy (NCBI): domain Eukaryota; kingdom Metazoa; phylum Arthropoda; class Insecta; order Coleoptera; family Brentidae; genus Aspidapion; species Aspidapion aeneum. The sequence continues at coordinate 80,647,756 of OY755043.1, read as the reverse complement.
ACATCTTGTTACTTTCTGTACTGGTTCAAATAATGCTACCACCTCCCCCTTATTAATTTTGACACTATTTGGGAAAATATTGGCGACTCTAATCGGGATGTCTTTATCGGTTTTAACTAGTGATTTTGCAACGAGGTAGGTGTTGGGTGTGTTTTGTTGGCTTATGAGTCCAACGCAGCTTGATGTTTTACTTTCTAGCCTCCCAAAAATTATGGTCTCACTGTTACCGACTAGTCTTGTTGTGCATACTGCCACGACCTTTATTGGTTCTTTATTGAAGTGACTATTTGACAAAATGAACTCTTCATTCCCAAATCTTAGGGTATTAAGTTTATTATCAAACGCAAATCCATGTTTACTTATCAAGTCCATTCCCAAAATAAATTCGTCTTCTATTTCGGCAACCAATACAGTGTGGCGAATCTTCAATCTTCCCAGCTGTAGGTCTATATCTGTGTGCCCCAACACGTCGGCGGATTCTCCAGTCACAGTCTTAAGTGTTATTTTCTTTTCTATTGGTCGAATTTTATATCTCGTTGCAATTTTGAACTTAAGCAATGATATGGCAGCACCAGTGTCTACTGTTATATTAACTTTTCTCCCATTAATGAGTCCGTCGATGTTAAGACTGTCAGCAGTATGTTTTAGGCTCTTAATAGAGTAAATTTTGGGGGCTCTATTCCCATTAGCCAACACCCGCCCCTCTGCGTTGACTAGTTTTAGTTTTCCTGATCTCTTCTTCGGTACTCTGTCCCGCTAGATGGCGAGCGAGACCATATTTGGACGCGACAATCGCGTTGAATATGCCCTATACGTCCGCATCTGAAACACTTTACATTTGGAGGGGATCGTCTGCTTTCTTTCAAAGAGTCAATCTTCTCTATCAGTGATTGAAACATTTGGTTTAGCGTTTTTGAGTTGACCTCATGTCCATTGCTCATTTCTTCTCCCTCCTGAATTGAAACAGCTCTTACTTTTGGCCTGGACATATTATTTGATGATTCAATTTCAAGGGCTCGAATTAACACTTCACTGCTGTTATGGAAGCGTTCTCGACGAAGTAACTTTGCTAAGTCCGTGTCTCGTAATCCGTTAATAAAGCGATCTACCGTGAAGGGATCTCTGTAATTTTCTGGCATTTCTGGGTAAGCTAAATACATCAGCCTCCTGATATCTGCTTCATACTCTTGCAATGATTCTCCTGGTCTTTGTTGACGAATATTTAATTCTGACCAATGTAAATTTCGCAAGTGTTCGTCTCCATACCTTCTTTCTAACGCTGCCACTAAAGCATTATAATTCTGTTTTTGTTCGACTGGAATGGACCGTAAAAGTCCCAGAGCAGGTTCTCGTAGAGCTACTAACAAAGCTCTAGCTTTTTCTTCATCATCCCAACCATTTGCAGCAGCGGCAGCTTCAAACTGTTGTTTGTAATTAGACCAGGAAGACGTACCATCAAAATTTGGAGGCTTAATGTTTTGGTTGGAATTTACAACACATCCTTGAGCTTTTATTTTGTTGTGTTCTTTCTGAAGCTGTATAAACTGTTTTGACATGTCCTGGAATTTTTCTTCTATGGTTTGAAAAACTTCTTCCCTAACATTCTGTAGTTTGGTCTCCACTTTTTCTTCAACATTTTGTACCTTTTCCTCAACATTTTGTACCTTTTCTTCTACATTCTGCAATTTATTTTGTACATTTTGTTCCACACTATGCATTCTTTGAGTTATTTCTTCCTTAAGATCTTCGGTTGCACTCTTGAACTCTTCTCTCAGCTGTTCGGAGTTGCTCTTTATTTGATCGAAGTTTTCTTGAATGCCATCTAATTTTTGCTCAAATGTCTGTTTCATATCGTTCTGGTTTTGTTCGATGGTCTGTCTCATATCATTCTGATTTTGTTCAATAGTGTGTTTCATGTCGTCCATGGTGTGTTTCATATCGCCCTGGTTTTGAGCCATTTGAGCTGCTAGAGCCTGCATCATTTTAGTTAGATCTTCCATCTTTGCCGATCCTTGTCTAGTAAGCATCAACTTCCTGATAAATCACTTAAAACGTCTATTTTAGGGCTGTAAAGCGAATGTCGAAGTCGGTTTTTCAATATCTCTTCCAATTCTTAAATAGAACCTAATGGAATGTTCTGGAATATACTGGCAAATGCTACTCTTTCTGCTACTAGGCAAATGTAGAAGTCACTTTTTGATTATCTCTTTTGGTTCTCGAATAGACCGTCGTAGAATGTTATGGAATATTCTAGAAATAATTTCTAATTCTTACTTTTAAAATAACTAAGCTACTGTTGAAGTCGGTATTTGTATATCTCTTCTAGTTTTTGAATAGAACGTCGTAGAATGTTATGGAATCTTCTAGAAATTCTTTCTAATTCTTACTTTTGAAATAACTAAACTAATGTCGAAATCGGTATTTGTATATCTCTTCTAGTTTTTGAATAGAACGTCGTAGAATGTTATGGAATCTTCTAGAAATTCTTTTTAGTTCTTACTTTTGAAATTACTAAGCTAATGTCGAAGTCTCTTTTTGGATATTTCTTCTGGTTTTCGAATAGAGCGTCGTAGAAAGTGATGGAATGTTCTAGAAATTCTTTCTGATTCTTAATTTTAAAATTTATAATCTAATGTCGAAGTCGGTATTTGTATATCTCTTCTAGTTTTTGAATAGAACGTCGTAGAATGTTATAGAATATTCTAGAAAATCTCTCTAATTATCAATTTTTGGACTGTAAAGTTAATGTCGAAGTCGGTTCTTAAATATCTCTTTTAGTTTTTGAATAAAACAATATCGAACTTCTTCGAATATTCTGGAAAAATCACTTACTATTTTTCTGTCCAATTGTCCTATCCGGTGGTAATATGTAAGGGTAGTCTTTGCACTATTCAGTTCCGAATATTCTGGCAAAATCACTTACTGTTCTTCTTTTTAATTGTCCTAGCCGGTGGTACTGTGTAAGGATAGTCTTTGCACTATGTATTTCTTTTAATCTCACTTCTGACACCAATTGTTACGGGTTCACAACGACAAATTAAAACTCGCAATTGTTGAAAACGATACGTCAATTTATTTCGACAAATTATATACAAAAACACGCACTGAAACTTACTAATAACTTGCTAATAATTCACTACTATAATCGGTCTATAAACTTCGTGTTAATATCTCACGACCACTACAGCACGTTATCTGTGACTGACTGCCTGGTGCGCGACCCCGGCCCTATATATAGGATCGTCCATCTCTCTCGAACTTTCCGGCAGCCTTCGACGTCCGGAAAGTTCCCGCACTACCGCGACCGCAAGCCACAGACAACGCAACTAAAACCTAGACTAAGAATACAACCTTAAGATAAATCGACCTAATACTACACTAAACCTAAATAAATTCCAATTATAAAATTTAAATAACTTAAATTTGTAACAATAGTTAGTTAGTTAGACAGAACATCTGAAGCTAAATATAAAAGCTTGTAAAAAATTGCGTAAAGGATTTTTTAAAGATGTTATTATATAAATAATATATTTTATTTTTCATCCACACATTTCATCAAAAAAAAAAATTTTAGTCCGGCGCCGAGTTGGCCGGCGCCCAGTTGGCGGCGCCGAGTTGGCCCGGCGCCCAGTTGGCGGCGCCGAGTTGGCGGCGCCCAGTTGTCCCATTCCGATCAGCGGTACTGCCTGCAAACAAACTCGCAGCTTTTGAGATATGGTGCTATACTGCCGCATGCTACGAATATCTTGAACTACTGTAAACGTAATAAATAAGAAAATATGTTAATGGGAATTTGTTTTTATGTTTTTGTCATAAATATACTGCAAACCTTATTAAGAACATTAGTTTAATGTACTAATTTATAAAAAAAACTTAAATAAATATAGTTTTTAACTTAGGTATACATTTTAAACTCTTAACCTAGACCAAAAAATTTCATTAATAAACTGTAGGGTAGGGTTTAAATCGAGGTTTAAATGATAAAATAAATGGATTCATGACGGATCTGATAACTTCCTAGCCCATTAGCCCACTCCAATTAAACTCCATGCTATATAAGCCTTGAAATCGGTTTTTTGTAAATATTTCAGAAACGAAAGCTCTTATGAAGTTTTTGCCTACAACACAAATTATTGAGAAAAATATGTTCTACTATATTCGGAAAACGGCATATTGATGCGACGTTCCGTTAAAAAGTTAGTATATTTTCAATTTCTTAACTGTCATTAGCATTAATGGATTTTGACACAAATCTAATCAGCTTGTTACACTGTAGAAAACTATTTTACCTGAAAATTTCATGAAAATCGGTTCAGCCGTTTAGGAGCTATCGTGTTACGGACAGACATACAGACAGACGTCAGACTGATATTGAATGGTCCAAATCTATATAATCTAATCTACTATATGCGGTTTTTAAATCTGTTTTTAAGGCTGATATATAGAGTTCACTTGGAGTGTGCCAATGGGCTAAGAAGCTATCAGATTCGTCATGAGGTTTACCTTGTTTGTGCCTTTTTATAACTGCGACATTCACTTTTCTTTTCAGAAAATTTGACGATCTCTTAAAATAAGCGCAGTAGACCTTGGTCGAAATATATGGAAACACACTGTACAGTGTTATAAAGTTTCACCCCAAAAAACTTTTTTGGTAATGCATGTAAAAACTTAAAATAAAAATAGATCAAAAAGGGACTTTGGTTAGCTCATTTTAAATATGACATTTATAGGTTATCTAAGCAACATATTAGTTTTAAATTGAAGAGCCTATATATTATATTATTTTTAAAGATTGAATACTACTTTGACGGTTAAAGCTTGATTTAATGACATTCTCGACAAATCTTAGAAGTAATTCTGTTTTTAAATTGTTAAAGTTATTAATATATTTTAACATAAATTACAATAATTCTTTTGACTGACATAAGAATGGAGTTAGGTTTGATGTATTCTATTATTATAAATATGTCAAAACAAATCCCAATTATTATAAGGTTATTAATTATCGGATTTTAAATACTGCTGGAAAATATATTTATATCTTGACTAGATTAAATATTTGAATTTATAAAAAATATCGTTAAATTAATAAATATTAATTCTTTAAAAATAATAGAAAATATAGAGGGGTGTTCCATTTAAATAATATTTTGGTCACATACCTAACTAGAAGGTTATAAATGTTATATTTGACAGCTATAGCTTAAAATTAGCTAAACAAGGGCCCTTTTTAAACTACTTTTATTTAAAATTTATTTTAAATGTATTACCAGAAAAGCTTTTTGGAGTGTAAGTTTATAATCGATCACACTGTATGAATAGTCCTTGCCATACGCAGTTACACTTATATGACTTTGATATGATATAACATTTCCTAACCCGAAATATTTGATAAATTAAATACGTCATGTTGGTATAAAATTAAAGACAAAACTGCCATTGTCTTAAATAAAAAGATGCTGACTGTATTTTGACAAAAAAAAAACGGACAGATAAAAACAACTCGAAACATGCCGTTTTTAGAACTTTTCTTGGTACTGTCATTATGCACATGATAAACAAAGAGGTTGGAACTTTCACAAAAGTGTAACTGCCTATGGCAAGGACTATACAGGGTTATTGGTTATATATGCTTGACTTTTATCAAGGGTTAATGAAGTTGATGGAAAAAACTTTAAATACAAAGTTGCATAATTATCTCCATATTATCTTTTGGACTGTGTCAAAAGTGTCGCTACAAATTTACATTGAAGTATACGGAATCCTATTTCAAGTCGATTATGATTAGAGCACTTTAATAGTAAATTAAAAATAATGTAACACAAAAACGGACTACCCAAATGTCAAGAAACTATATATTTTTAAAATGAGGACAAATATATCTTTTCTGGTGACCAATAATTTACAGGGTGTTGCCTTTAACTTAAGAAGGCTGTCTTTGTCACTCCTGACATAGTCCAAAAGAACAAAATTTGCCACGCAAATATAATCAATCAACCTGTACATAAAATACAAAAATGGAACAATACCTTGCATAGACGCACCCAAAATTGTTGAATTTGTATATCACCAGGAATCTTTATTTAAAACTACAGATACTACATTTAGTAAAAGAAATAACACGCTTGGTATGCATATATACTTTGTATGGATATATACCTCCAAATATTTTACAAGGAGGCATCACCTCCTCCATCATTGTTGAGGGGTGGTTTAATTGATTGTGATTTCTGGGTATATAAAAATTTTAACATTTTTCGTATGTCTATAAGATGGATGAAAAATACCACAGGGCTATAGTGTCAAGAATTGGCTTTATTGGTCTTCGTCACCTATTTTGATCGATTACCAGATTACCAATGATCCTCCCAACACTGCCTAAACTTAACAGACCCAGAAATGCCTCAGTAAGAAGTACTGACTGTTACGGTGTCTAAATTTTTTTTAAATTATTACCAGTTTAAGCTAGAGTAGTAATACCTAACGCGCATATCGCACTGATTCTTTAGCTCTAAAAAAATTCTACAGGGTGTCCCGCAAAGGACTTTACACACTCCTACCACAGATTTCTTAGACCAAAATAAGTCGATTAAAGTAAACTTACTTTAGTCCGAAATTGCTCCGTTTCCAAGATACAGGGTGGTAAATTTAAAAGATAAAATCTATTTTTGTAAATATTATGAAGTTTTAAATGTAATACTTTTAAAACTCGTACCCGGGGGTTTCTTAGGTTGCAAAATCCATGTCTTTTTTCTCAGTGTATTTTCTTACTTTTTTGGTTAGAAAAATATTTGACTAAACATTTTAAAGCAAAAAAGTTATTAGTCCTGTATCAAAAATCGGGACACTAAAACTGAAATAGCACAAAAGCCGCTTCCAATCTGCAGGAGTCAGCGAAATTACACCAAATGGGCCGCGGTGGACCGCTTCTTAATTTTAAACTCGTCAATCACATATCACAAAAAAATTTAATTTTGTAAAGATTGCTTTGCACTTTGCACATGTAATTATTGTCAATATAAATTGCCACAGAAATAATTTAGATTTCATCAAACTGGTCGATTTTTACATTTACAGCCCCTATCTAGAGGCTACCCCTGAGGATCAAAAATTTTGCATTTAGTGATATATGACCCACTCAGGTGCTGAGTTTATGAGATCCAGAATGATTTCCAGATTATGAAGTGGGGTTAAAATAAGATGTCGCTCCTTACAGCCCTAAGGGACCAAGGGCAAAGTATTAAGTATTTAAATTTAAAAAATAGCCCACCGCAGTTTGTGCAGTTTTGCTGACATAGGGAAGAGAATAAGTCAAACATTTTTTATGACAAAATTTGTTGCCCGTTCAATTTTTTTGTATGACTGACCTGTAAGTAATGGTATAAACTACCAATTCAGTCAAACCTATAGATGTGCAGGTGCAGTACAGAATACTTGTAGGCCTATATACAGTGTGTCCACAGATTGAGTACATGTAAGGTATAAATGACATAAAAAATTAGAATTAGATTTTTATTTTCTGGGAATCGCTCTTGCTTGGTCTCTAACTCAAATGTTAAAAAAATGAACCAAATCAATTAATATACAGGGTGGCTTGGTAGGCTGATTTGATAAAAACTGTTAAGATTATTTGTTTTAAAAATATCGGAAAAGGTTATTATCAAGAGTTGTTTAGAATCAAAAGTTACGTCAGATTCTCAATTTTCAGAAAAATCAACTTTTTTTGATTTTTTAAGTCGGTTATAAAAAAAATTTTAGACGATTTTTAGCTGATTGTTGTGAAAGTTGAGAATTAGCCGAAATTTTTAATTCTAAACAACTTTGCTTAATAACCTCTTCGATATCTCTTAAAACAAGGGTACTTTAATCTTAACAATTTTATAAAATCAACCTGATAAAACCACCCTGTATATTAATTGAGTTGGCTCATTTTCTTAACATGTTAGTTTAAGACCAAGCACGAGCGATTACCAGAAAATCACAATCTAAATCGATTTTTTTTGTCATTTATACTTTACCTGCACTCAATCCGTGGACACAATGTATGTGCCAAATTTCATTACTCTAGCTTAAAGCGTTAAGAATTAATAAAAAATTGCGACACCTTAAGCTTCTTTTTAATTAAGGTATTTTTGGGTCTGTTAACAGGTCAGGTCAGATGGGATTATTAATAAATAATAGATCAAAACAGGTGTCATAAAATCTTTATCAAAAAGCTAATCAATGAAAGACGCTATGGTCCCGTTTCAAGTTTTTAACAAAAACAGTCAAAAAACCCATTTAAGGTGGAGGGGGAGGGTTCGTTGGTTTCTTCATGAAACCCCGTATTCGCTAAATTCCGAATGTGGCTTGAACCAGGTGGTTCTCCTCAAACATTTTTTGGTATTTGACATTTCCAGCATCAGATAAAAACTATTTTTTCCAATTCCATGTGGTGGCGGTGCAGGATGGTTCCTCACTTCTTTTGTTAAGTCAAAACAGAAAAGCTATTCCATACTTGCAGCCCCCTGTGTTAAAATATAAAAGTTTCTCATTAGCATTGCATTAAAATAAAATGGACAGCCTGTTAAAATTGGTAAAGACAGCTTTCCTTTAATATTGCCAGTTTCTATTTATTTTAAATCATCATCTAAAATCTATTTAAAAAATCAATATGACAGCTGAATAGTTTTTATCCCCGCAGTACTATTGAGAGCTTAATATTGGCTACCCAAGGGGGAGGGGGCAGCCGGACGGCCAACGGAATTTTTGAAAAAAATATGTTAATATAATTAAACACTCTACAGGAAAAAAAGTGTAAATAAACAAAATTCAACTTCTGGGTAGAAACAGCGGTTAAATATTTGCACACTTTTTATATATTTGAAATTCAAACCAAACTGCTATTAAAGCAATTTTCATTAAGTTTTTAGACTAAACTTAAATAAGGGACAGGAGTTAACACAAAATAAATAAAATATAAGGGTAGTTTTTAAAGGGTTGGGAATTATAAACATAGGTACAGAAAGATATAGTCGTTAAATCATGATCATTCCTCAAATATATGTTTACTAAGAGCTGTAGTTTATAATATATTTGCAAAAAATAATTTCTACAGGTACACTCGTGCTCATAAAAATCCCGTACATGAAAAATCTAATTGATAATTTTGAGTGTCGCTTACTGAAAATCCACATGTCTCTGCATTTTTAATTTTTTTGTGAGATCCAAAATGTCAGAGTCAAATTTATAAATGTGTTTTTGTACTATATCTATAAATTTAAATTTTTTTACTTTTTCAGCTGCCATAACTCAAAAACCTATTTTTTAAATTTTTATCAAATTTGACAATTTTTTGTCTTACTTGACCACCATTCTATGTGCAAAGTGTTGATACATATTTTTATTTTTTGGGTTATAATTGTCTTAGAAAACCGAAAACCATCCAACAATAAAGTTCTCCTTTTTATTTTCAGTGTAGTTTTATAAAAATATTTGGGTATAATTTTGGTCAATACTAATAAGTTGTTAATGAAGAGAAGTTTAAAATACATTTTTTTAAAAATGCTTGTTTCTATAAAAATACTCTGCCAATATATGGGCCCCTAAACTCACACTAGGTACTATAGTTATAGTGTACGTGTGAGCTAATATAAATAAAAACTAAAATATATTTTATTCAACTCCGGACTAAATTACCTTTTGTTTGATACCACACAAGCCATGTTTTGACTTAAACACAAATTTTTGAAATCTACCCCCACCCGTAAAAAAACAAAAACTAAAATGTATTTTGTTAAACTCCGGACTCAATTACCTTTCGTTTGATATCACACACGCCATTTTTTCACTTAAACTCTAATTTTTGAAATATACCCCCACCCTTTTTTTTAAATAAATTAAAATGTATTTTTTTGAACTTCAGACTAAATTACCTTTCGTTTGATGTCACACACGCCATATTTTTCCATAAACTCTAATTTTTGAAATCAACCCCCACCCTTTTATTTGGTTTGTGCTCGGTGGATTTTGTTCATTTTTAAATGGGACCATCTCGGCCCAAAACCCAGCCTAGGTACCAAATTTCATTAAAATCGGCTAAGCGGTTTTTGAGTTATGTGCGTTGGTCGTTACAGACATACAGACAGACAGACAGACATACAGACAGACAGACGGCGCAACAAAAAAGTTTCAAAAACATCTGAAACGCAAAGATATATAAAAATTTTTGAAATCGGAGCAACTTTTTTTTTCTCGAAAAAATTAGGATCACCATAGCTCACACTACTATAGTATAGTATATGTGTGAGCTAAAATATTAGAAGCAAAGCAGTTTGCATAAAATGAGAAATTAGTGTAATGATAACACTGTAATGTTTCTATATCAGCAAGACCACTATTCAGGCAACTTAGGTAATATCTCGTTTTATATGATTATGAATCATACTTAATTTTGTGTTTAAATATTTTAAAAAAATTGTATTTCAAAACCTCCATAAACCTAGCAAGCCCACTTCAATAAAAATAAATAAAATACATTCCTGATTTATGTGCTCTTTATGTGCTAATTTCGTCCACTTTTTAAATTTTGGTGCTCCTTTGGTTTCCATCGAAATTTAATAAAATTATGGGCATGCTAGCTTTATACAGGGTGTTTCAACTAACAGGTAACAGAGGTATTTTTGGGTATTTTTCGTGCGAATTTGTAGAAACGCTCGGACACGTCGATTTTGTTTGCAAGGGGGACAACTTTTGGCTATCTTGAAATTTTCGTACACGGTTGTAAAGATATTCAAGAGAGCTTCAAAACAATGTATGACTAGACCTACTTTCCCTATTCAAAATATAGGGGTAAAGTATACCCCTCGTAGGGGGTTCGTGCTACAAAAATTTCAAGATAGCCAAAAGGTGTCCCACTTGCAAACAAAATCGACGTGTCCGAGCGTGTCGCCAAATTCGCACGAAAAATACCCAAAAACACCTGTGTTACCTTTTAGTTGAAAGACCCTGTATAAAGCTAGCAAGCCCATACATAAATAATAAATATTTTTATAATATTTATATGCGAAAATTAAGTGCTTTTTATGTGCTCTCGTTTGCTGAAAAGGAAATTTCATTTACCAAGGTTTTTAAACTTAAAAAAAAAATGTGTGGGCGAGCTTGCTTTATATAAAGCTAGCAAGCCCATACAGAACTAATAAGGTTATTTATATTATTTTTACGCCAGAATTAAGTGCTTTTTATGTGCTCCCGTTTGCTAGCAAGCCTATCTCTATGAAATTAAACAATATATTCCGGAATTATGTGCTAATTTCGTCTACTTTTTAAAATGTTTGTGCTCGTTTGGTTTCCACGGAAATTTAATCAAATGATTCGCATTCTATCTTTACATAAAGCTTGCAAGCTAATACAGAACTAATAAATATTTTTATAATTTTTATGTGCTCCTGTTTACTAAAAAGAAAATTCAATTTACCAAGTTTTTTAAGCTTTTTTTTAAGATGTGTGGGCTTGCTAGGTTTATATAAAGCTAGCAAGCCGTTTATATAAACCTAGCAAGCCGTTTATATAAACCTAGCAAGCCCATAAAGAACTTATAAGTATTTTTATATTATTTAAATACAAGAATTAAGTGCTTTTTATATGCTTCCATTTCCTGAAAAGAAAATTCCATTTACCAAGTTTTCTAAGCCTTTAAAAAAAATGTGTGGGGTTGCTGGTTTATATAAATCTAGCAAGCCTAAAAAGTACTTAATTTTCACGTATATATAATATAAATATACTTACTAGTTCTGTACGGGTTTGCTAACTTTATATAAAACTAGCATGCCAATATATTTTTTTAATTTTTTTTTTGGTAACCAAAGCACAAACATTTAAAAAGTGGACGAATTAGTACATAAAGAGCACATAATTCTAAAATTTATATTTTAGCTCACACTGCTAGTATACTATAAGTAGTGTGAGCTATAGTGATCCTAATTTTTTTCGGAAAAAAAAAGTTGCTCCGATTTAAAAAATTTTTATAAATCTTTGTATTTCAGATAATTTTAAAACTTTTTTGTCCCGCCGTCTTTAATGACCAACCCGCATAACTCAAAAATCGCTTGCCCGAATTGAATGAAATTTGGTACCTTGGATCGAGATGGTCCCATTTAAAAATGAACAAAATCCACCGAACGCAAGTCAAATAAAAGGGTGGGGGAGATACCTTTATACATATAAAGCCAGCATGCCAATCATTTTTAAATTTCAGTGGAAACCAAAGGAGCACAAAAATTTTAAAAAGTGGACTAAATTAGCACAAACAGAGCACACAATTCTGGAATATATTTTTTAAATTTTTATTGAGGTGGGCTTGCTAGGTTTATGGAACTTATTTCAAAAGTTAAAGGCAAACTTTTTAACCCATAACTTCAAAAACTATAAGTCTAATATACCAGATTTTTTTTTAGGAAGTTTGTGTTCTTTAACGTTTATTTAAAATTTTTTCTAAATTATCTAAATTAATAAAAAAAAAATTATTTTGTATCAAATTACCAAAAAAAAAAATAATTTTTTGGGCTTTACTTACTTTCCACTATTAATGTGTTTCATTTCTGTGCTAAAGAAATCCATATGATCTAAATAGTGGTAGTAATTCATATTGATCACTTCATAATCTACTTTTGGAAAATTGTTGGAACAACCTTTTGTGAATCCTTTTAATACCTAATCCTAAAAAGTAAGATAAAAATATTGTCCTGTTTATATAAAAATAAATGGATCCATGCCGGATCTGATACCTTCCTAGCTAGCATATTAGCACACTTCAAGTGAAGTCATGATAATATATCAGCCTTGAAAATAGTTTTTTGTAAATATCTAAGAAACTAAGGCTCTTACGAAGTTTTTAGTTATAACACAAATTATTAAGTAAATTGTAGTCTACTATACTCCGAAAACTGTATATTGATATGATGCTCAGTTAAAAAGTTAGCATTTTTCAAAGTTTCTTATTGTCAAGAAACTGTCATTAGCCTTAATGGATTTTGACCAAAATCTAATCAGCTCGTAAGATTGTCGAGCACTATTTTACCTAAAAATTTTATGAAAATCGGTTTAGCGGTTTAGGAGCTATCGTGTTACGGACAGAAATAATATACACACACATACAGACAGACATCACGACGATATTGCTAGGATAAGTCAAAATACACCCAAATAACAAATTTCCGGCGTTATCTCAAAAAAAAAATTTCGTCCAAAATAATACCTTCTCTAGCCATTGCTATGCGGGCTAGGAAGGTAAAAAATTGATATATGCAATCATCTGTTCATTAAAAGTGCATAAGGCGAAGTTGACTGTTTCTGGTGACCTAAGATTATTATATGAAATTGGCATTATGATTAGATAAAATTATTTAATTAATAGCAAATAAAGTGTAATCTATATCTCCTAAACTAATTAACCGAACCTAGCCACCTAACACAACCTATATAAATCGACTAAGGGGCCCTATTCTGACTTAGTTTTTTTTAATAAATTATATTTATCCTGTCTCCTTCTACATTTGTGTTTTCCTAACCTTTGTCAATTGATCTCAAACATATTCTTACTTTGTAGGTAAGTGTATATCTCTGAACATTTTTCCGACCCCCCCAAAAATGTCCTCAAACACAATAACACCCTGTATATAATATAGACAATGGTGTTTTTTTATAAATTGTGCATTTTCTTTTTAGAAAATGGGAGCACATAAAAAGCACTTAATTTTAGCATATGAATATTATAAAAATATTTATTATTTCTGTCTGGGCTCGCTAGCTTTATCTGCCATTAATTTTTTAAAATTTCTGTGGAAACCAAAGGATCACAAAAATTTTAAAAAGTGGACGAAATTAGCACATAAAGAGCACATAATTCTGGAATATATTTTTTTAATTTTTATTTAGGTGGGCTTGCTAGGTTTATAGAACATATTTCAAAAGTTAACGGCTACTAAAAAAAAATTGTCAAAATTTAACATAGTGACGAACTTTTTAACCAGTAACTTCAAAAACTATAAGTCTAATATACCAGAATTTTATTTGGGAAGTTTGTGTTCTTTAACATTTATTTAACACTTTTTTTCTAAATTATCTAAACTAATTTAAAAAAATTCAAATTACGAAAAAAAAATATATTTTTTTTGGGCTTTACTAGGTGAGTCTTAAGGCCAATTAATTTTTCGTTATTTTTGAACATCATGCAGTGTCCCCCTTTTGAGAAGTGTAATGAAATGACCCACTAACTTAATCTAATGTCCAAGATAACATCTAACTTACTTTCCACTATAATTGTGTTTCATTTCTGTGCTAAAGAAATCGATATGTTCTAAATAATGGTAGTAATTCATATTGATTACTTCATAATCTACTTTTGGAAAATTGTTGGAACAAACTTTTGTGGATCCTTTTAACACCTAATCCTAAAAAGTAAGATAAAAATATTGTCAGGTTTATTTTTAAAAAAATTGATATATGCAATCATCCGTTCATTAAGAGTACATAAGGCAAAGTGTTTGGTTCTCACTCAAATTAGTTTTATTTTGAGTTACAATTTTATTTATTTTTGTTTTTACAATTTTTGGAAATTTTACTGCGCTGCGGCGCCTTTAAGAGTTTTTTTTTGTTTATATTTTTAATTAACTTTAATACTATTTACAGGGTTCAAACCCTTCTAAATTAAAATTGGTACTAAGATATAAGTATTTACAATTTTTTATATACAAATTACAACTTACTATTACGTGTGCATAATGAAAAAAAATACTTGCAATACAAATTTCAATTTACGCGATGGTCTTGACATCCTTTGTTCCGTTCCTTCAAATGAAATATTTTCCCACTTGACCCGCCAGTGTATTAAACATCCTTTTTACCTATATACGAAATGGATCAAGGTGAAATGCCGTCGACCTCTAAAAATCAGTATTCACAAATCTGCAAAGGCGAACAGTTACTGTGTTCCTGTGATACTCGTACAAATATTTACGCCTTTTAAAGGCAATTTTTTACAAGCTCGCGAGCGGGCGTGATTACAAACTATATTACTAACTCTTTTCCCTGTGAAAACCTCCGGAGTTGAAGTGAAGATCTACCACAAGACGTCGCCAATTGGATTACCCTTGTAGCTCCTTTTTTGGTAAGTCAAGACCTCTTCATTTCGTCTTTTTTTACTTCATATTACTAGAATAGAGATTTGGGTACAATTTGGACGCAACTTAGAAATACTGTGTCTATATTTAACATCAAAACCAGTTTGGGTAGTCAGATTGATCTAGGTATTTTACAGTCCAGTTTGGGATTGACTTTCCCCTGATTTTCAATCTCAAACAAGGATTTTTCATGGTCCTTTGAACCGGATCAGTCTGGTTTTCCAACCCTTTCTGAGTTGCCCTTAATTTTCGCAAATCTTTATTTTTTATTTTTTAGCGATTTTTTTCATTACGCACAAACTTACGTTACAATTACGATTATTAGATTAGGTTATTACGATACATGATTACTAATGCTTTACTAGTGGTAGGTTTTAAAAACCGCCCTCTTACAATTTAAAAACCCAAGTTTTTAAAAATTTGCACCCATTAGGGGCCCCGTATTCGCATTCAAATTTACGTTTTTTGCGGTCTTTTTGCCTTCTTTAAGTTTGTTTCGAGCGCGATTCCTTATCAGTTTTAATTTTTTGTCGCCTGTCGGTCGAACGCTCGTTTTTCATACTTTTTACAATCGATATAAAATAAATTTATTATTTACAATTATTTACTATAATTCTTTGTAAATATACAATTGCTTTTTAATTTTATTAAAATGCCTACAATTACAAGCGAACAAAAAAAGAGCGTGCCTTAGCATTGCGAGGCGCCGTTTTAGACCAGTTAAAATTGATCGAGGATGCCGCCAAAAAGGCAGAATCAAATGCAGTGTATCTGAATCGTTTCAGAGTTGCTTTTCAGAGTCTTGAGAAGTTGCGTAAGAGTTTTGACGGTCATCAGAATACTTTGATCGCGCTTATTGCTTCCGAAAAAGAGGAACTTAAAATACAAAATGCCGTTGCGTACGATTTTTCAAACAGGCTCTTAGAGATTGAATCAATATTTTACACGTTAATTGAGGAACCCGAACAGAGCCAAAACTCTAACACTCAAGCGAATCAAAGCGTTTTAAATGATACTACGGTCGTGCATTGCCACGAACACGAGCATCATTACAAGCAAGGATGGATTTGCTTACTTTTTCGGGTGACCATCAAAAGTTTACTACTTTCATAGAGGTTTTCAATGCCTTAGTGCATACTAACAAATCTATGAGCCCCGTTGTAAAGTTTTCAACTTTACTTTCAGTTCTTTCCGGCACACCATACGCTTTGGTATCGCATTTGCCCTTGCAAAATGATAATTACGTCATCGCGTATCGAGCTTTGCTTGAAAGATACGATAATAGACGATTGCGTGCAGTTTCGTATTGGAAAAAATTGGAAAATGTTCCGCCTATGACATACGAAAATGTACAAACTTTACGTTTATTAATGAATACTCTCCAAGAAAATTTACAAGCATTAATTACCATGGAATACGAGGTCGAAAAATGGGAATTTATTACTACAAATATGCTCTTAGACAGATTAGATCCTCATACGAGGAAAGTTTTTGAGCATCAGCATGCCTCAACAGACATGCCTACTTACGATTACGTTAAAGATTTTATCCTTAAACAATGTACAGCCTTAGAGACCGTTTCTCTAAGTGCAAAAAATCTAAGATTTCTTTTACGAATAAAAATTACAATACAAGAGGTTCGCATGCTGCGCCTCAGCAGAATAAAAAATCTGCTTTTTTTACAAATACCAATCATACAATGGAGACTGCTACTTCCCACAATACAAATACCTTTAAGAGTTCTACAAATACTTGTTATTACTGCTCAGAAAGTCACGTGATCTACCGGTGTCCTAAATTTTTGGCCAAAAGTCCTTGCGAAAAACAGTGTACCAATTGTTTGGCCAATTTTCACATTCAAACCCAATGTACTTCTAAAAAACGTTGTTTTAAATGTGGTTTCCCCAACCACACTCACTTGCATTTTGAACGTACTCCTGCGGAGAGTGCCCCTGCTATTACCTACAATCCGTACCCGAGTTCGGAAAATTCTTCGCATTCGTCGTCTAATTCGACTGGAGTAGTTGAGAATCGGACATTCAATGTTAACATGGCGTTACATGATCACGCGGTTTTACTAAGCACCATTAGATTTAAAGTACAGGATCAATTTGGTCTTTGGCAAGAGGGTCGCGGAGTCCTAGACTAGAAATTAAATTTACCTCGTTTCAGTACTTCACTGACGTTGCAGGGTCTAGATGGTATGTGTACTTCTTCTAAAGCGGGAGTCCGTTGTACAATTTCTACTTTAGATGACGTTAGAAAATATAATTTAGAGGTCATCATCCTTGAAAAAATTTGCGATAATATGCCTTTTTCTACCTTTTCATTAAAAGATTATCCTTACATTGCCAATTTAAAACTTGCAGACAAATACTGTTTTGAAAGTGGAAAAATCGATGCTATTTTTGGAGCTGATTTTTTCCCATTGATCCTTGAAAACGGCCGAATTTCTAACGGTCCGGATCAGCCCGTTTGTCTAAACACTACTTTTGGATGGGTGGTAATGGGAAAAATTAATTTACCAAATTCGAGGCACCAAAATATAAATACTTTTTTTACTAAAATGAGCGATTCTAGTATCGAAAATACTCTCAAGTTATTTTGGCAAACAGAAGAAGTACCAGAGGTAATTTTTAAAACTCCGGATCAAGAGTTTTGTGAAAATTTGTTCCTAAAAACTACCTCTAGACACCCATCAGGAAAATACATAGTTGCGTTACCCTTTAAAATGACAGCCCCAGACTTTGGAAACACCCGAGATCTTGCGTTACGTAGATTTTATTCTTTAGAAAATCGACTTTTACGAGATAAAAAATTACATACTACATATTCGGACGTGCTAAAAGAATATTTAGAACTCGGCCATATGAGACCGGTTCCCCCTCCTACTTATTTACAAATAAATAACTATTTTTACATAGCGCATCATGCGGTAATAAAAAATGATTCTACAACAACCCCCGTTCAAATTGTGTTCGATGCCTCGAGTTGCGTTTTTAGTAAACCCTCACTAAACTTGACCCTACACGCGGGTCCAAAATTACAAAAAGATTTGGTAGCCCTGCTGCTAAATTTTCGTTTTTACAAGTTTACATACACATGTGACGTCAAACAAATGTTTCGTAACGTTTACGTCACCGCTGATCAGACTAGATATCAGCGTATTCTTTACAGATTTTCGCCGTCTCAACCTGTTATCGAATACGAACTTCTTACTCTAACTTTCGGTGTTGCCAGTAGTCCCTATTTAGCAATTCGTACTATAAAAATAAAATTTCGGACTTCCATTGTCTTTATTTATTTTAAAACACGACGTTTCGGTTAGTAAGTATCTCTAACCGTTATCAAGTGTGAACTAAACAATCTAGTCTCTAGGCTACTACTTATACTACTTGGTATGCAGTCAGGTGTGACGGCCCGCCCCCTTTTTAATCCTAAGACGCCTGTTTTCCTTAAGGAGTGGTTTCCATATGTTTGGTATGTCCGTGCTTGGTTGACTGAAAACTTCTTTATTCTGCATTATATACGCAGCTTCAATAAACTTTCGTTTTCTCCAATGCGACTCCTTATGTAAAACTTTAGCTTCTGTGATCATTTGACCAAGCATGATATGCTAAACCGGATTTTTCAATATCCCCTAATTGGGTACTTTTTAGATGTTCATTTACTCTAACCTGAAGAGGGCGTTTCGTTTCACCTACATATGATTTACCACACTCACACGGGAT
Source organism: Aspidapion aeneum (assembly GCA_963576565.1). NCBI lineage: Eukaryota > Metazoa > Arthropoda > Insecta > Coleoptera > Brentidae > Aspidapion > Aspidapion aeneum. The sequence goes on along the minus strand of OY755043.1, from coordinate 80,628,867 downwards.
TTGGTAAATACATTCCTTATTATTTGAGGGATTGTCTGGTTTTGTTTTAGTTACAAAACTTCTTATCGTATTTCCCGAAGAAAATACTGTTTTTATATTATAGTGTTTAGCTATTCGTCTTATGTTTTCTGAAATCCCTTGAACATATGGAATGTTAATAACACCTAACGGATTATTATTTTGAGAATTTGGTACATTTAGTTTGTTTTTAATTTTAAATATCGTTGAGTTTATTAATTTCTCGGAATAACCAATCTGTTGTAAGTCCTTTTTAATGTTGTTAATTTCTGTGGTTAATTCTTCATTATTACTACAAATATTTACGGCTCTTAAATACAAACTTCTTATAACTCCTTGTTTTGTTGCAACAGAATGATTAGACTTAAAATTTAGGTACTGTCCCGTGTGTGTAGGTTTCCTATATACAGTGGTTTGAATGTTTCTGTCTAATCGTTTGACAAGAACATCCAAAAAAGGTAAGGCCGAATCTTTTTCAATTTCCATGGTGCACTTGATTGTTGGTCGAATACCGTTTAAATGGTGTAGAAAATTTTGTAGTTCGTCATCATTTTCCGGCCATATAGTAAATGTGTAATCCATGTATCGTAGCCATAGTTTTGGTTTGACTCTTGCTGTGTTGATCGCATGGCCCTCGAACCACTCCATGTAGATGTTTGCTACCACTGGCGAAAGAGATGAACCCATTGGGAGTCCATCATTTTGCGCGTAAAACTTATCTTTCACTTGAAAGTAAGAGTTACGGAGACAGAGCTCCAAAAGATCCATCACCCCCTCCACCGATAGCGTTGTTCTCTCGTAAAGTGTATCATCAGTTTGTAATTTGTTTTTAATGATACTGAGTGACTCATTTATTGGCACGTTGGTGTAGAGACTTTCTACATCAAAACTTACAAATCTATCGCCGGGATCTAATTCGATACCTTTTAAAACCTCCACAAAATGTTCCGAGTTTTTTACAAAAGATTCGGACCCTGTAGTGGTTGAATTATGTCCAACAAAAACCTCGACAAAGTACTAGTCGGTGAGTCCCTGGAGCTGGTAATTGGTCGCAGTGGTATATCCTTCTTATTGATCTTTGGTAATCCATAAAAATGTGGTGCCTTACTGTGGTGTGGAGTCAGGCGGGATCTAGCAGCGCCCGGGATATTTTCAGCATACTTCTTCAAAGTCCTGTAGATGCGTCCTTCTATGGTGGTGGTTGGGTCTTTGGGTAGTTGCTTGTAGTCTCCTTTCTCCAGAACTTCTTGGATCTTTTTGTCGTAAGTCTCGACATCCATGATCACCGTTGCGTTTCCTTTGTCGGCCGGTAGAATCTTGATTGATTTGTCAGCCTGCAGGTTCTTGATTGCCCGTTGTTCTTGACTGGTGATGTTTGTCTTTTGTTGCCTCTTTCTGTCCAACGTTGTTCTTACTTTATGGCGAAACTCATCAGCTTCGGGTTGAGGTAGACTAACGGTCTCTATTGCCGCAATAATTTCCAGTGTCGGTGTCTGTGCTGGTGCAAGCCGTAAATATTTGTAGTTGTGCGTGCAAGGGCTGAAAAATAACGGAATTTCCTTCGATAGGTCGCCGGTATTGGCTTCACAAGCACATTTAAAAATAATTGTCGATATTGACGATTGAAAATGGAAAGTTACGATACATATGGAATTTTATATGAAAAGGCACCTACCTCGGACTCTCTTGCAGCTCCAGTCGACGTTTAAACGTCCAGTTTTTTCACCTCAAATTCACTTTTTTCGGGAACGTGATTTTGCTAGTGTCTTGTTGTGACGGTGGTTCTTTGCGCACTCATCGCGGCGCTGCTTGTCTTCCACGTGTCCGGTGCCGTGAAACCCCATATGCATATTTTAGAGCGCGAAAATTTAAACTATTTTAAACGCGCAGAAAAGGAAAAGAAAATGAAAATTAGGAAATTTCTTGCTTGCACCAACATTTTCCGGCCGCCAAAACACGTGTGTTTTTACTTAGTTAAGAAAAGGAAAGGAAAAAAAATAAATAATATTCGCCTATTAGCAATTAAACGATACAATTTAACACTAACCCAAATATGCATTAAATAATGCATGTAAATTAAAATTAAAAGAAAAGAAAAAATACTTAGAAAAAATTAAGAAAGAAAAAGAAAATTTTGCCTTATGCGTCGGGCATAGGCAAAGGACATAGTTTCACTACTGGTCGACGATATGTTCCTGTAGCTGTTTTAACGGTCACAACACGAATATGACCGTCTGAGCCAGGGTGTACGTCGACAATTCGCCCAACAGCCCATTGCAATGGCGGTTTTTGTTCATTCTTTACCACGACTAAAGTATTTAGTTTAATATTGTTAGAAGCCTCTGTCCATTTAGAACGCTGTTGCAAGGTGTTTAGGTACTCCAAGTTCCAGCGTTTCCAAAAATCGGACTGGAGCCTTTGCACCAGCTGCCAGCGGGACAGGGTGTTCAACTTGGAATCAGAAAATTCGGGTTCTGGTACGGAATTCAACGGTTCCAGGGTAAGAAAATGACCAGGGGTCAGTGGAAGAAAGTCATTCGGATCCAGACTTTGGGCATACAGAGGCCGGCTGTTTAGTATGGATTCGACCTGACACAAAAAAGTAAAAAACTCTTCATAGGTTAACCGTTGCTCACCTATTACACGTTTTAAATTTGCCTTGGTGGATTTAACTCCTGCCTCAGCTAGTCCGTTTAGGTGCGGACTACCAGGACTTGAAAAATGCCAGGTAATTTTTAGACTGTGACATGCTTCCTGGGAGTACTGTTTGAGTAAACGATCAGCTCCCAAGAACGCGCTACCACAATCTGAGTAAATGTCAGAGATTCTTCCTCTTCTTGCCACAAATCTCTTAAAAGCCGCAAGAAAGGTAGGGGTGGAAATATCGGAGGTAAGTTCTAGTGAACTGCCTTTGTTGCGGAGCAGACTAAGACAAGAATATAACCTTTGGATACCTTTGCACCTCGGTACTTTCCCATTGTAATTGGAAAGGGACCACAATAATCTATGGCAACATGTGAAAATGCCTTTACTTGAGAGATGCGTTGAGCAGGCAAGTTGCCCATGATTTGTACGGAAGGTTTAGGATTTAATCGATAGCATAAAATGCAATGAGAAGTTATACTCTCGATTGCTTAGCGAGGGGAAAGGATCCAAAATTGTTGTCTCAAGAGGTAATGCAACGTTTTTTGACCGGGATGACAGTACCTTTTGTGAGTGTACTCAATGACAAGTTGAGTAAGACGGTGAGAACGTGGTAAAAGTAAAGGGTGTTTTGCTGAATAAGAGAGTTCGGAAGAATGTGGTAATCGACCCCCCACTCTTAAGCAGCCTTGTGTATCTAGAAAAAGTGAAAGTTTACGAAATTGTTTAGGAAGTAGCTTTGCGTCATTCAAACGTGAAATGAGATCAGCAAAGATGGAACGTTGAACATGCCGAACGAGAACAATAAGAGAATGTTGAAGTTCTACTTCGGTAATATTTTCGTTAGGATATTTAGATTTCTTTTCGGTAAGGCGAAAAATATAGGAAATTATGCGTTGAATTTTCTCTAGGAAAGAGTAACGAGAAAGAAAAGTATCAAGCATGTGTGGTTCAACTGTGCATGTTTGAAATACTGATTTTCGTTCTTCCAGAATAACCTCGTTTTCCGGAGGGTCTGGACAGCGAAAATCATCAGGCCAGCTCTCTTTTGGTAGCCTAAGAAAACAAGGACCTTCCCAATACAAGTCATGTTTGACAAGTTGATTAGGCATAAGACCGCGCGAAGCACAGTCGGCTGGATTTAGCGCTGATGGAATATATTTCCAGGCCGTAGGAGAAATGGTTTCTTGAATGTGACAGATACGGTTTGCCACAAACGTTTTAAACCTGTGAGGTGAAGCCGCCAACCAGCATAGAACCACTTGGGAATCACACCATGCACAGATTTGGTTGAAGTTAAGAAAATCTGAATAAGTGTTTTGAATAAAGGAAATTAGGTCGCAAAGTAAAGTGGCACCAAGGAGCTCCAGTCGCGGAAGACTCACTGTTTTCACTGGTGCGACCTTAGATTTGGCCATTACAAGAAAGGTATGGATTTCTCCGGATACTGACTCCATTCTGAAATAGACCGTAGCCGCGTAACCTATCATAGAGGCGTCTGAAAAGCCGTGAAGTTCAATGCTACGTGGTTGATCAATGGAAAGGCGTCTAGGTAAATGAATATTTGAAAGATTTGGAAGTTCGGTTCGAAATTGATTCCAAACATTTACGATATGCGGAGGAGGCTGAGAATCCCAGTCCAGCTTCTCCTTCCACAGATCTTGCATGAGATGCTTAGCAAGTAAAGAAACGGGAGAACAGAAACCTAAGGGATCAAAAATTTTCATGATTTGAGATAAGATACCTCGCTTGGTGCATGGTTTATCTTCTGGTACGACCAAGTAGGTAAACGAATCTGAGATAGGATTCCATTGGAGACCTAATATTTTTACAAAATTAGGTTCGGATTTGTCGAAACGAATGGACATTTGTGTTTCTGATTCTGAGAATGAGGAGAGAAGTTCCGGACTGTTGCTCGCCCATTTTTTAAGTTCAAACCCTCCTAGGCGCAACAGGGAGATTAACTCCGACTGAAGTTCTTTGGCAGAGGCCACAGAATCCTGCCCAGTGAGCACGTCGTCGACGTAAATGTCTTTAAGAAGCACCTTGGAAGCATTAGGATACCTTTCAGACTCAAGTTTAGCTAGTTCTTGTATAGTACCAATAGCTAAGTAAGGTGATGACTTAAGTCCATAAACAACTGTTCTTAAGGAGTAGGTTTGGACAGGATCATCCTCAGAAAATCTCCATAGAATATTTTGATAACGCGTGTGCTCAGGAATAATTAAAATCTGTCGGAACATTTTTACTATGTCAGTAACAAAGGCTACAGCATGAATTCGAAAATTAAGTAGAATTTCACGGACATCATTTTGCAGTTTAGGACCTGCGCACAACGTCTCGTTGAGTGAGACACCTCTGGGACTACGTTGAGACCCATCAAAGACCACTCTTATCTTCCCAGTGTTCCAGACACTGTGATGAGGGATAAAGTAGGAATTATCCAAGACATCTTTAGATATAGGCGTAGGAATAGGTATCATGTGACCAGTGTCTAAATAATCCTGCATAAAATCTTTGTAAGCTTGATAATTAGCTGAGTCTTTGAGAAGTCTAGCTTCCTGAAGCTTGAAACGTTTTAAAGCGATTGGATAGGTGTCACCCAACTGGGGTTCTAAGTTTATGAAAGGTAATGGAACGACGAATCTACCTGATTCGTTGCGTGAAACTGATTGTGAAAATAATTTTTCGCACATAATATCCTCAGGACTGTGATGAACCTTATGTGGAACCTGCTCTATCTCCCAGAAGCGCTCTAGGCAGATATCCAGAGATGGTTCGATGGAAGTGTAACAGCTTATGGGTGATTGTGGATTTTGTTGCTTTGAAGTTTCAACTTTACCAATCAGCACATAGCCAAAGATGCTATTAAAAGCACTAGGTTGTCCACGCTCTCCGTGGATAACTCCCTCTTGTAAGAGATGCGGAAAAAGTTCACAACCTACTAGGACATCAATGGAACTTGGTATGTGGAAGTTTTGATCAGAAAGTTTGATATTGCGAATGTGATTCCACTTGCTCGAGTCGACAGCGCAAGAAGGAATCTCTGTACAAAGTTTTGTAAGTACTAAAGCCTCAAAATCAAAGGTAGGTCCCGCTTGACCTTGAGGTTTGATAAGACATTTCGTCTTACCTTTGGTATTGGAAGATGTCATTTGATTTAAGCCTTGAATAGAAGTAGAAAAGAAGCTTTTCGAAAGACCTAAACGATTTAGACATTTTTCTGAAATAAAGTTTGCCTCTGAGGCCGAATCGAGTAAAATACGAACTGGTTGGTAATGTCCCCTTGAGTCTAACATGTCAGCTACAACGGTAGAAAGTAGAAAAGTGGAATTTTTGGAAATCATTGTCGCATGACAGTTCGTGGAATGGCTTCCTGACATAGGGGTGCTATTGGAATTGGAAAGTGGAATATTAACGTTCTCTGGAGGATAAGAATTAACACTCACAGAGGGCGCTACTGGTTGTGGAACGTGAAGAAGACTGTGGTGCCTAGCTCCACACGTAAAGCAGTTGTAGGAAGAGGGGCAATTCACGGTCTGGTGAGCAAAATGTAAGCAATTTTGACATAGATTCACCTGCCGAACATAACCCATCCTTTCCTGTGGACTTTTGTTTTGAAATTCGATACATTTCGATAATGCGTGATTCGAAGAACATAGGTAGCATTTTATTTTTGGATTAAAAGTTCTGTTCTGATTATTTTGTATTTGAGGGTTGCTGCGTTGATTGCTATTTTGTAAAGTATTTTGTTGATTTCTTGAATTTGAACTTTGATTTGAAATAGTTTTATTGAAAGCAGAAGGTGAATTAAAATTATTAAAACTGTTTCTCTGAAAACTGTTCTGTTGAGAATTACGCGTAGTTTGAGGTTGTCTAGAGGTTTGATTTTGCCTACTAAAACTGGGCATTTGCACTACAGATTCGAGCGCAACGCAATGATTTTCTATAAACGTGTAAAGATCAGTGTAGGACGGAATTTCTGAATTGTTTTTATCTCTACTATAGTAAAGTTCGAAATCAGTCCTCATCTTGACTTCAAGTTTTGAGAGCATTATGTTAAAAGTAAGAAAGTCCCATTCTTTTGTAGGAAAACCAAGCTCATTTAAGATGGCTAGATTCTCAGAAAATGTATCCAACATGGAACGTAATTCTTTCCCAGAACTGGATTTAGTTGAAAGAAAGTTAATAGCATTCAAAGCGGTAGTAGCAATAATTAGTTTATTTTGATACCTCTTTACTAAGGTTTCATACGCAATGTGATAATTGCTATCTGCGAGGGGAATGGTTTTTACTAGAGAAAGGGCTTCATTCAGAACAGAACTCCGCAATTGTTGAAATTTCTCTATATCACTTAAATCAGAATTTTGATGTACCATGACTTTAAATAAGTCAAACCAGTGTTGCCAGTCTTTATAATTACCATTGAAAATTGGCAACCGTGGTTGTGGAAATGATCTTGTATTTGACCTCTGAACAATATTTTGTTGGTTAGGGTTGCCTACGTAATTGACAGGGTTGGCCCTAAAAAGGTCGTAGTAAATACCCTTACATTCATAATAAAGGTTGTCAAAGTCTTTTCTAGTTTTATCCTGCTCGTCAAATGAAAGTTTAAACTCTTCGAGAGAGCCAATAATTTGGTTATGAAAATTATAGAATTGAGCATGACATTCTTCGACGTCTTCATATCTGGATTTAAACAAAAAGTGAAACGCTGTATCCGACTTCGCTTTCAAAGCTACCTCGTGAGCTTCCGCCATTTGGTTGAAGCTCAAAAGCCTTTTGTCGCAAAGTTTTTTCTGTTTTTGCGTAGACATTTTTGTTTTTGAAAGTTAATTTGGTTTTAAAATTACCCAAAAAAATGCTTAAAATATAGCTTAAAATATAACCCGAATTTTAGCAAAAATTAAACAATTTTATTATTTTAATTTTATTAACTTTTTTCGAAAATTTTGAAATGAAATGTTTGTAAGTTTGTCTGTATGTTATTATTTGAACATATCCCTTAAAAAAAACTTTTATGTCTCACCAAGGATTGAACCCCGCACCTTTCGATTCCAAGTCGCACACTCTGTGCATACGACTAGCGGTCCCGTCTGAAAGTTTTTAAGAAACGACGGTATTCGAAGACGGCGACACTTGCACCTGCGCGTTAACGCGACACCTGTAAAATCGATAATTAGAAAAGTAGGTGGAAGAACCGCCTTAAAATTTTCACTTTCGGCGTATTGACGCCACTTTTACTGAAAATGTAATGAACAAAGCGATCAACTTTCTTTGATGAACTAGTAAACTATACGAAATATGTGCATTGGCTCTAGCTATTTTTGAACGGTAATAAACACTTCGATCAACTTTGAAGGAACATATCCCCAACAGGTCCTAAAACAATATGGTCTGATAATTGAAATTGCAATAAATTTTGAAATTTGAAATAGAAAATAGAAATTTGGAATTTTTGTAGGAAATTGGTGAACCACAGGAGTCTAGGTAGTTTGGAAAACTATTAATTTGGGTCGAAGGGCCATTAAATGTGCGTGCAAGGGCTGAAAAATAACGGAATTTCCTTCGATAGGTCGCCGGTATTGGCTTCACAAGCACATTTAAAAATAATTGTCGATATTGACGATTGAAAATGGAAAGTTACGATACATATGGAATTTTATATGAAAAGGCACCTACCTCGGACTCTCTTGCAGCTCCAGTCGACGTTTAAACGTCCAGTTTTTTCACCTCAAATTCACTTTTTTCGGGAACGTGATTTTGCTAGTGTCTTGTTGTGACGGTGGTTCTTTGCGCACTCATCGCGGCGCTGCTTGTCTTCCACGTGTCCGGTGCCGTGAAACCCCATATGCATATTTTAGAGCGCGAAAATTTAAACTATTTTAAACGCGCAGAAAAGGAAAAAAAAATGAAAATTAGGAAATTTCTTGCTTGCACCAACAGTAGTAATAATGAAGAATTAACCACAGAAATTAACAACATTAAAAAGGACTTACAACAGAATGGTTATTCCGAGAAATTAATAAACTCAACGATATTTAAAATTAAAAACAAACTAAATGTACCAAATTCTCAAAATAATAATCCGTTAGGTGTTATTAACATTCCATATGTTCAAGGGATTTCAGAAAACATAAGACGAATAGCTAAACACTATAATATAAAAACAGTATTTTCTTCGGGAAATACGATAAGAAGTTTTGTAACTAAAACAAAACCAGACAATCCCTCAAATAATAAGGAATGTATTTACCAAATCCCGTGTAAGTGTGGTAAATCATATGTAGGTGAAACGAAACGCCCTCTTCAGGTTAGAGTAAATGAACATCTAAAAAGTAACCAATTAGGGGATATTGAAAAATCCGGTTTAGCAGATCATGCTTGGTCAAATGATCACAGGATTCAGTGGTCAGAAGCTAAAGTTTTACATAAGGAGTCGCATTGGAGAAAACGAAAGTTTATTGAAGCTGCGTATATAATGCAGAATAAAGAAGTTTTCAGTCAACCAAGCACGGATATACCAAACATATGGAAACCACTCCTTAAGGAAAACAGGCGTCTTAGGATTAAAAAGGGGGCGGGCCGTCACACCTGACTGCACACCAAGTAGTATAAGTAGTAGCCTAGAGACTAGATTGTTTAGTTCACACTTGATAACGGTTATAGATACTTACTAACCGAAACGTCGTGTTTTAAAATAAATAAAGACAATGGAAGTCCGAAATTTTATTTTTACACAATCATTGTCTACGAGTTTCAAACAAAGAATTCGTACTATGTTACAGCTAGCTGAAGATTACTCAGATTTGCGGCTCAAGTCAGCTATTGTAAAAAATGATTTTTATATTGATGATGGGCTCTTTGGGGCTGACACCCTCGAAGACGCCATCTCGATGAGAAATCAGCTGATTGAGTTAATGCACAGAGGTGGCTTCGAATTGCGTAAATGGGCTGCTAACGACCCGAGATTACTTACAGATCTCCCGGAAGATCATGTCCAACTCAAGGATTTTTCTCTTGATTTTGAAAATAATACGATTTTAAAAATACTTAGCCTTAAATGGCACCCAGTAAAAGATTACTTTTTTTACTCCTTAAATTATACAGATCAAATTTGCACTAAAAGATCAATTTTAAGCAATCTGGCGCGTACTTTCGATCCCATCGGCTTTCTAACTCCAATCACTTTTTTTGCAAAGTTTCTTATATAGTACTGTTGGAAAGCTAACTTACAGTGGGACGATACCCCTAATTCAGAAATAATTACAAAATGGGAAAGGTACAAAGCGGAATTTAATACTTTATCTAAAGTTTCGATCCCGCGCCATATTGACTTAGCTAATATGACAAGCTGTCAGCTGATCGGTTTCTGTGACGGGTCCGAAAAAGGCTACTGTGCGGTTTGTTATTTACGAATTACTTACAAAAACAATACGGTAAAAACTTATTTTATTACAGCCAAAAGCAAAGTGGCTCCAATCAAAGTTTTAAGTATTTGTAGAATCGAACTTTCCGGTGCAGTATTAATACCAAAACTCCTCAGTTTTGTTGTGCAAAGTTACGAAAATAGATTAAAAATTGATCAAATTTATGCATTTTCAGACAGTACAGTCGCCCTTGCATGGATAAAAAGACCTTCGTATTCCTGGAAAACCTTTGTAGGGAACCGCGTTGCATACATTCACGAAAGAGTCCCTGCAGAAAACTGGGCATATGTTCCTACTCATTTAAATGCATCCGATCCAGGGTCACGCGGTCTCTTTCCTAGCGAAATTACCAATTTTTCACTTTGGTGGAACGGCCCTGACTTTCTTTTACAAAATCCTAAAACTTGGAATTTTCTTTCCAATGATACTATTTCCTCTGAGTCAGAACTCCTAGTTCGTGACGAAGAACGAAAAATTACTTTAAAAGTAACAGTTGATTTAACCTTCTTTGATCAATTCTATACAAAATATTCTACGTTATCAAAATTAATACGAATTTTGGCATACGTTTTACGTTTTTATCAAAATTTAATTTTTAAAACTAAAAAGGAACCTGTTTTTCTTTATCAAAACCTTACATTTTTTGAGCTAAGAAATGCTGAAATGTTTTTAGTCAAACACGCCCAACAAAGTTATTTTCAAAAAGAAATCTCCATGTTGGAAAATAATTTAGTTTTGCCAAAATCTTTTCGAAAATTAAGTCCCTTTTTGGATACACAAGGTTTCTTACGCGTTGGCGGACGTTTGACGCATTTTACGTCCTTAAATTACAACCAAAAATTTCCGATTTTATTGCCAAGCAAGGCTTTGTTTACTACTTTACTTATTGGGGAGATACATAAAATTCATCTTCATTCAGGTATACAAACCACACATTTTTTACTAGTTCAAAATTACTGGGTACTTTCTGCTAAGAAAATTATACGAAAAATGGTTTCTAATTGCAAGGTTAGCTGGAGGGTGGATCCGAAGCCTTATCAACCCTACATGGGTAACTTACCGAGATTTAGAGTTTCCCAACTTGGCGTTTTTAAACACGTGGGTGTTGACATGGCTGGACCAATCATGATCGGCGCAAGTCAGTTGCGTACTAGCAAACAATTAAAATCTTACATAGCTCTATTTGTTTGCTGTGTTACACGTTGTACACACATAGAGCTGATTTCCGATCTCACTTGTGATGGTTTCCTAGCGGGTTTTCGCCGTTTTATAGCCAGAAGATGTAGATGTACTGAAGTGTACTCGGATAATGGAGGCAACTTCTTAGCTTCCGCTAAATACTTTACAGAAATCTTTTCTTACGTTGCGGAAAAGGAGGCCATAAAATAATCCGCCAACTGCTAGCCACATGGGTGGCCTATGCGAAAGCAATATTAAATCTATGAAAACCCATTTAATTGGTGTTATCGGACAACAAGTCCTTACTTACGAGGAGCTATACACAGTCCTCACACAGGTAGAGGCTGTCCTCAATAGCCACCCTCTTACTCCCATATCATCTGACGCGAATGACCTTGCAGCCTTAACCCCAGGACACTTTCTTAATATGGAACCTCTTACTTGTCTTCCAGACCCTGATTTGGATGCAATTAAATTAAATCGATTGTCTCGTTGGCAATTGCTTACAAAATTACATTACGATTTTTGGCGTCGTTTTAAAGACGAATATTTACATACTCTTACGCAACGTCACAAATGGAATACTCCAGACGGGCTCGTTGCGAAAGAAGGTACAATGGTACTTATAAAAAACGAAAATACTCCACCATTGGAGTGGATTCTGGGGCGAATCACGGAGCTCATTTTAGGTACTGATGGTATCGCGCGCGTAGCCGTGGTTAAGACCACCAAAGGTATGTTAAAGCGACCACTAGTAAAGCTATGTCCTCTCCCTGTGGAGAATTGATTCCGAAAATGCCTGGCATTTTCAGGGGTGGGAGTGTTTCGTTCTCACTCAAATTAGTTTTATTTTGAGTTACAGTTTTATTTATTTTTGTTTTTACAATTTTTGGGAATTTTACTGCGCTGCGGCGCCTTTAAGAGTTTTTTTTTGTTTTTATTTTTAATTAACTTTAATACTATTTACAGGGTTCAAACCCTTCTAAATTAAAATTAGTACTAAGATATAAGTATTTACAATTATTTATATACAAATTACAACTTACTATTACGTGTGCATAATGAAAAAAAATACTTGCAATACAAATTTCAATTTACGCGATGGTCTTGACACCCTTTGTTCCGTTCCTTCAAATGAAATATTTTCCCACGTGACCCGCCTGTGTATTAAATATCCTTTTTACCTACATACGAAATGGATCAAGGTGAAATGCCGTCGACCTCTAAAAATTCGTATTCACAAATCTGCAAAGGCGAACAGTTACTGTGTTCCTGTGATACTCGTTCAAATATTTACGCCTTTTAAAGGCAATTTTTTACAAGCTCGCGAGCGGGCGTGATTACAAACTATATTACTAACTCTTTTCCCTGTGAAAGCCTCCGGAGTTGAAGTGAAGATCTACCACAAGACGTCGCCAATTGGATTACCCTTGTAGCTCCTTTTTTGGTAAGTCAAGACCTCTTCATTTCGTCTTTTTTTACTTCATATTACTACAATAGAGATTTGGGTACAATTTGGACGCAACTTAGAAATACTGTGTTTATATTTAACATCAAAACCAGTTTGGGTAGTCAGATTGATCTAGGTATTTTACAGTCCAGTTTGGGACTCATTTTCCCCTGATTTTCAATCTCAAACAAGGATTTTTCACAAAGTTGAGTGCATTTTTTGGTGATTTAAGATTATTATAAAATTATTTAAATAATAGCTAATAAAGTGTAATCTATATCTCCTAAACTAATTAACCGAACCTAGCCACCTAACACAACCTATATAAATCGACTGAGGGGCCCTATCCAGACTTAGTTTTTTTTTAAATCAATTATATTTATCCTGTCTCCTTCTACATTTTTGTTTTCCTAACCTTTGTCAATTGATCTCAAACGTATCCTTACCTTGTAGGTATGTATATCCCTGACCATTTTTCCCACCCCCCAAAAATGTCCTCAAACACAAAAACACCCTGTATATAATATAGACAATATATGTGCAGGTCAGCTATTAGTGTTGTTTTTTTGTGACATGTCTAGTTTAGGTAAAGTTTGTCTGGAAAATAAAATGTCAAGGTTTTTTAACAAATTAGTAAAACTATCTGTAATTTATGTATTTTTTTAAGAATCACTTGCACTGAGTTTAAACATTTGAAATCTACCACCCAATTATAACTATGCCTCTATTTTACTGAGGTTTTATCCATTGAAGAATTATATGTAGCTCATATTGTCCCCTTCATACAAAAACTAGAGAACTTGATAGATAGTTTATCTATTTCTTGTCACTCTTTAAGTCTTTAAACAAGTTTTGTTGCTCGTACACGATATCTAGATGATGCATTAAAAAGAGAAGAGATGAAAAATAGGTCAGCTTTAACTGGATAACTCAAAAGGCATATATTTCGAGTTATTTAATTGTTGCACTAAGGGGGTGATATTATGTAGGGTAAACAGCTCATGCCACAAATTCTCCGCAGTTACAAGTTTTATTATGCCTGGTTTAAACAGCCAACATAATGCACAAACCTAAATTTAGTAATATAGGTTTATGTCTTTTTCTACCATACCAAAAAAAACAAAGTCAAAGATATCACTAAATCGAATGGTGATCAGCTGCCCACAGTAGGTGTATAAATTTTTCTACAGGACCCCACAGGACTATAAGGACTTCCACAAGACTGTACAGGCCTATACAGGACCCCGAGGGTACTGGCGCCTAAGGGGTGCCCGAAGCATGATTAAGTACTAAGGCCAGCAAAGGCAAATCGGCTATATAAGAAAAATGTGAGTTGAGACGTTATGGCGCCTTTTCAGCCACAGGACTATACAGGACCCCACAGGCAGGACTATACAGGACATGTACAGGACTATACAGGACCAAAAATTTATTAAAGTCCTGTAGGACAGTGTACAAATTTGGTTCAGCTGATCACCCCTCGCACTAAATTTACGTTTGTGCATTGCGTTGCTGCGTAAACTAGCCCTAATATTATAACTTATTTTACAGTGGTATTTTTTAAAATGTTCGTTTTTTCGTCTCCCAGACGTTTGGCCACGCTATCCTGTCACACCCTCGCTTATATGTAACTTAAAAACTTACCTAGATTTGTATGCCCACTGTGGAAAATAACAATGTAAATAAATCCTTTCAAAACACAGAATTCAGCGGAAAAATCACTTAAAACGGTAAAATTTACAAAAAAAAATCAATTTATAAACACGACAAACGTTTTCTGACATTTCTGTGACAGAACGTCATTTTCTGTCAATTAATTTTAGCCCGAAAACTAAAAGGCCAACGCAAACAGTCATCCAGATAAATACTTTACTTTAAAAATTATTCCAATCGACCAGTTATTTAATGACGTCACCAGCATTGAATGACGTCACAAGTATTCGTTTACAAAAATTCCGTGGGGCACTGAATCGGTGATTTAAAATCGTTTTTTTCGGGAAAAAAAATAACATTTTTGGAAAAAAAAGTATTGGAATGGCTTCTAATGCCCTTTCGGCTGATGTATATCCAAAAAAAAAGGATATTTTTTTTTTAATGGGAAAGCCCCATTTTAATTTATGTATTGGAAGGGCGTACTGGCTTTTGTGTCCAGACGGGTTCTGGCGCACTTTTCCCATGTAAATCCCAATAAGACGAAAACGTGGTCTTTTTTTGCTTGCGACACTAGTTCTCTGCATCGGGCCCTCATATTTCCTACTACTACTATGTCGGTTTAGAACGTTTTTCTACGTTGTCCGACGCCTATTCTCCACCTCCTTCGATCCTGACAATCATCCTCAGTCAGATTTTTTTGACTCATTGATCTTTGGATTGACTGTTGCCATTCTAGTTTGGGACGCCCTCTTTTTCTGCGCCCTATTGGTTGCCATTCTAGGACCTGCTTTGGTAATCTTTCGTCGTTCATCCGTTGTACATGGCCGTACCATATCAGTTGCCTTCTTGTGATGTCATCCGTTATGCTTCCCTCTATTCCCATTCTTTCTTTTATGATCTCATTACTTATGTGATCTATTCTAGATATTCTCATTGATCTTCTTATTGCATCCATTTCGACACTTTATATTTTTGTTTTGTACTTTTCTGTTACGCGACAAGTCTCTATTTCATACAACAGCGTGCTTTTGACCATTGTTTCATATATGTTAAATTTAACATTCTTTTTTATCTCTCTGCTTCATAAAATACTGTTAAGACATCCAATAACTTTTTTTGCTTTTACTATTCTTTTTTCCAATTCTTTACAGTCTGTACCTGTCTTATCAAATGTGACACCCAAGTATACATACTCATTGCATGGAGATATTGTTTGTCCATTTTCTAGTACTAACTCACTGGATTCGTTTCCAATACATAAGTACTGTGTCTTGTCCACGTTCACTGTTAATCCCCACTTTTGGTATTCTTCTGTTAACTTTCTCATCATATACTCCATGTCTTCTTTATCATTAGCCACAATTACTTGGTCGTCAGCAAACTGTAGTGTGTATATGGTAAATCGGTCGTTAAGTTGTATTCCCATGCCGTGCACTTTACGTTTATAGTTTTTTAGAGCTTCTGCGATATATATTTTAAAAAGAGTTGGAGAGACACAACATCCCTGTCTTAAGCCTTTTGTTACCAGGAATCCTTTTGAAAGTCGATTTCCAATTTTATTATAGATTTTGACCCTTTGTATAGTTCTTTTATCGCTTTTATGTATGTTCGCTCCGCGAATGTTACTTTTTAGTTTTTTGTTAATTTTTAGTATTTTATTTTATTTTTTAAGTGAGGCCTTCAAAACTCTTAGGCCCTGGCAATTTAAAAATATTTCGTGAAAAATAATATTTTTGATCCATAAGGTGGCTCCCTCATTGGCACGTGTGGGAATCAGGAACTAATGATAGAGAAAAAATTGTTACTGTGATTTTGCTATTTCTTTGGCAGTCCCATTGAATGTTTGTGTTTCAAAAATACTCAAAAAACGGTCTACAGTGTGCCGACGAAGTTGGAGAAGAATTGGAGAGATCCTGCAAGTGGGGCCCCCAGGACCGACAGGAATCACACAAGAGGTTAGTGCCATTCGCCACTTTATGATCAGCTTTTTTCTCGCCATTTCTTACTTTTGGACAGGCTTACACCTTGGCCCTAGAGTTTTTTGAGGTATCCATAAATTGTGTGATAATTTAAAACCAGCAACATTAATAAATTACAGTCCATTATAATATTTTCGTGATACTGAACCCCGGCGATTCATTTTGTTCGCTTCGAACCGGATTTGTATGTTTGTGTAGGTGACTGGTGGAAGTCACCCGAGTAAACCTGAGTTGTGCGCCTGCTGTGTGTGTGACAGCAATCGATATACCCGCGATCAGTTGTCGTGTGGACTGGCCATGATTAGGTTTACTTCGCGAGACCCCCAATCGAACCATTTGCATATAAACGTGTGTGTATAGTGGAGTAGGTAGGTTACCCGGGTGAGTTAGCCGTTCTAACACACAGGATTTCTTTTTGAAAGCGTGATTATCGGTGCCTACGAAAACACTAGGCCACAGTTTTAGAAAATTTAAATAATCGTAAAATATTTTTTGATCGTTTTTGCAACGTTTTGCATGGTGTACCTTGCTGCCAACGTACATCCATAAATACGTATAGTGGTATTTTTTACAACAATTTTGTATTTTGAGTTAAAGCTATTGGCAAGATTTAAAAATTTTAATTTTTTAAAATAATTTTATTAATCATTATGGCTGGTGAAAAACTAAAAAGACTTTTGATGAAGCGTACCGCCGCTCTTAATAGGCTTAAAGAAACCTTTGATTTAGGCAAAACATTAGAAACGGATACTTCAAAAAAAGTGCAATTTTTGGTTCGCGCAGATGAAAGCGAGCAAATGTATGATGAGTTTTGTAAAAATCATAATTCTATTATAATGTTTCTCGAAGATGATTCGGAATTTGACACCCATGATGCTGTACGAAAAAATGCAGACCAGTATTATTATGGGATAAAATCGTTTAAACGAGTTATTTATGTAGAAGATGCCCCTGCATCTTTACAAAACACTAGCCATACCGTACAGGATAGTTCTCAAAATAATTTGCGGATTAAACTAGATGTCCCTAGCTTTGAAGGTGACGTCAAACAATGGTCGACTTTTATAGATATGTATAGAAGTTTAGTGCACGATAACGCCAACTTTTCTGTTATACAAAAATTTCATTATTTACATATGTCTCTTAAAAAAGACGCTTTTAACGTTATTAAAAACTTGCCAATAACTGAGAACAATTATTTAATTGCTTACGAAGCTTTGTTAAAGAGATATGGCAACAAGCGCTATACCGCTACTGCTCATTATCAAGAAATTTTTAACGCTCCCGCAGTTCTAAAGCCCTCTGTCAAAGAACTCCGAGCATTATTGGATACATTTTGTGAAAATATTGCTGCCCTGAAAGGTTTAAAATTTGATGTTGACAGTTGGGATTTTTTGCTATTTAATTTGATGCTACCAAAATTAGACGAAAATACTCGCACTGAATTTGAGAAAGAATATCGTAATAAGGAAATGCCTACTTTTTCAAATTTATGTAATTTTTTGGAGGAGTATTGCAAAGCATTAGACTCTGCGCAATTAATGAGTGTCCCTAGTACTCATTCTTCCAAAAAAGTGTTTCATTCGGGGAATAAAAAACATAATTTTTCAAGTTTTATGACTGAACAAAATCAAGGCGATAAAAATAATCTAAAAATGCGCTGTATTGCCTGTTCAGGTTATCATGTTTTATATAGATGCCAAACCTTTTTGGCAAAAACACCCCAGGAACGATCGCAGTTAGTTCGAGAACACAAATTTTGTTTTAATTGTTTAAAAACTTCTTCCCACTCTGTCAAAGAGTGTCCCAACTCAGTTCGTTGCAAATCCTGTAATTACCCCCACCACAGTCTTCTTCACTTTCCACGAAGAGAGTCCGAGCAGGGTTCCAATTCGAGTGCACCTCCATTAGGTCACGGTAATGTGGTACCCCCTCCACCTCCATTAGGTGATTCAGGTTCAACTTGTGGAATGACCCTGCCCTCAAATGTTCCCCTGGTTGGTTTTTCCCTTCTCTCGGCCCAATCGACAATCCTTTTGTCAACCGTAGAGGCGGATATCAAGTATCAATATGGCCAGTTTCAAAAGGTACGTCTGATGTTGGATACAGGTAGTATGGGTCATTTCATCTCTCAGGAATGTGCTAATAGATTGGGTTTACCATGTCAAAAGTTTTCTATTCCTATAGAA
Source organism: Aspidapion aeneum (assembly GCA_963576565.1). Classification (NCBI taxonomy): domain Eukaryota; kingdom Metazoa; phylum Arthropoda; class Insecta; order Coleoptera; family Brentidae; genus Aspidapion; species Aspidapion aeneum. The sequence continues at coordinate 80,610,326 of OY755043.1, read as the reverse complement.
GGGCTAAACAATATGGCTTGTGTCTGTAGGCGTGGCTTAATTCAGTGTCAAATCGGCCCTTGCGGGAAATCTGAACCTCTTTTTGATTTTAAAGCAATCATATTGCCAAAAATCTGTTCAAACCAGCCAAAAATGGTTGTTGATTCCTCCAAATGGGAGTACATTCGAAACCTGCCCATGGCAGATCCTAAATTTCATATTCCTGGCCCAGTTGATATTTTAATTGGGGCTGAATTAGTACCTTATATATTAGAGACTGGAAAAGTCGTTGGTAGTTCTGACCAACCGGTCGCTCTTAAGACTGCTTTTGGTTGGATTTTGCAGGGAAGAGCCCAATGCTCAACCCTTTCTAGCCACTTGATCAGCCTTCATGTTTCCACTGAGCCCACGCTCGATTTGTGCCTACAAAAGTTTTGGGAACTAGAAAATATTTCCAAACCTCTCCCTATGTCTCCCGATGAGATAAAATGTGAGGAGATCTACAAAGATACCACTTATCATGTCCCCTCTGGACAATTTGTAGTCTCACTACCTTTTAAATATGCCGAGCCCAAGCTTGGAAATTCTTATAATCAAGCATTAAAAAGGTTTATTATGCTTGAAAAGCGTTTACTTAAAGACACTCTCCTTAAGAGTTCGTATATTGATTTTATGAAAGACTATCTTGAATTAGGCCATATGTCCTTGATTTCGATGAAGTCCCAATACGCTTCGCCCACGGCTTATTATATTCCTCATTTTTGCATCTACAAAGATGGGAAAATTAGAGTAGTTTTTGACGCTTCTTGCGCTAGCTCTAATGGAGTATCGTTAAATGATACTCAGCTGACAGGTCCTAAACTTCAGCAGGATATTGCGTCTATTCTCTTGCAATTTAGGTTTCATCCTTATATCCTCATTTGTGATGTGCGCCAAATGTACAGGCAGATTCTTGTAAACCCCGCCCACAAAGACTTCCAGAGAATTCTTTGGCGTTTTTCAGAGCGGGAACCTTTGCAGGAATATGCACTTGGCACAGTTACTTATGGAGTTTCTAGTTCGCCTTATTTAGCTCTTAAAACTATGCAAGAGTTGGCAAATCTAGAAGGTCATAATTATCCTCAAGCAGCCGAAGTTTTGAGACATCAAATTTTTGTAGATGACTGTGTGGCGGGAGCCAACTCGATTGAATCCTTGCTCAGCTTACAGCAGGAGCTCAGAGCTCTTTTGAAAAAAGGTCATTTTGAACTGCGAAAATGGGCCAGCAATCATGAGGCCGTCCTCTCTGGTGTTTCGTCCTCACATTTACAAATGCCCTGTTCATTTGATAAAGAGGAACCCCTTTTCATTAAAGTTCTAGGCTTACAATGGAACCCGACCATTGACATTTTTTCATATAATTGTACACCCACACATCTCTCATGCACAAAAGGAATATTCTTAGCCAAATCTTTCGTATTTACGATCCTCTAGGATTTTTATCCCCAGTTGTGCTGTTAGCTAAAAGCATTATGCAGAGATTGTGGCTTTCTAAGGCAGGTTGGGATGATGCACCCAGTGCAGATGTTTGTCAACTGTGGAAACAGTTTAAACTGGAGCTCCCCGAGTTAGCTCACCTTGCCATTCCTAGGCAAATTTTCATAGATCAACCTGCTCGCATTGAAATACACGGTTTCTGTGACGCCTCCCAGATTGGCTACGGAGCTGCTGTTTATTTAAAATGCGAGGACTCGCAGGGAAATATCCATGTGTCTTTAGTCACAGGAAAATCAAGGGTTGCACCTCTTAAAATAATTAAGTCGATTCCCCGCATGCCCCTGCTGTTCTTTTGAGTGATCTTGTTTTTTATGTCAAACAAGTGTATGCACGATATGCAAACTTTGATGCTATTTTTGCATGGTCGGATTCTCAAGTCACGTTGGCATGGTTAGCTTCGTCAGCCCATCGCTGGAAGCCCTTTGTAGCTAACAGAGTATCTCACATCCATGAGCTTATTTCTTTCTCAAGCTGGCATTATGTCCCCACCGCAGATAATCCTGCTGATTGCGCTTCTAGGGGGTTGCAGCCAGCTGAACTCAAAAATCACAGTTTGTGGTTTCAAGGCCCCTCTTGGCTATGCCAAAGCATTGAACTTTGGCCCACTCAGCCTAGATTCACGGACTTTCTATCTCAGGAGGTTTGTGAAGAAGAAAGAACTATTGTTCTAAAGGCTACTTTTGATGACAATTTCATCCCTCTAGAGATTTTTCGTTATTCGTCATTTAGAACTATTTTAAATGTGATTGCCTTTGTCCTTAGATTTATTCATAACACAGGAAAAGGTCGTGAGAATAAGAGAACAGGAGTTTTGTCTCCCATTGAGATCCAAGAAGCTCTTGTTACTGTCGTTCGACATGTCCAACAATTTTGTTTTGGTGATATTTTTGAAAACCTAAACAAAAATCAATTACTTCCAAAGTTGTTTAGAAAATTAGCAGTCTTTCTAGACGAAGGTGGTTGCCTCAGGGTGGGTGGTAGGCTGAGACATTCGATGCTATCCTACGATGTGAAGCATCCGTTGCTTTTACCCAAATCTCACCGGTTGACCGAGTTAATCGTAGAATGGGTACACAAAACTAATTTGCACCCTGGCTTTAAGACCCTTCATTGTCTTATACTGCAACAATTTTGGATTCTTTCTCCGCGTTCTGCTATTTATCGAGTTCTTGCTCAATGCATTAAATGTTTTCGTTCTAAACCAAAATCTTACAATCCAAAGATGGCAGACTTGCCAGCAGTTCGAGTGTCTCAACTTAAGGTATTTTCTGCTGTCTGTCTTGATTACGCAGGTCCCATTGCGATCACCATGAGTAAATCTCGAGGAGCCAGGTCTTTAAAGGCTTATATATGCGTGTTCGTGTGTTGTGCTGTTAAAGCTATACACTTGGAACTAGTATCTGACCTCACTTCCGAGGCATTTATTGCCGCATTTAGAAGATTTGTTGCTCGTAGGGGTCGATGCTCAGAAATCATCAGTGATCAGGGAACTTCGTTTATTGGAGCGAATAGGCAAATATTGGAATATTTTAAATTAGCCGCCCAGACGGTGTCCATCCAATGGAATTTTAATAGTCCAGGAGCCCCTCATTTTAACGGTTTAGCAGAAGCGGGTGTGAAGTCGGTAAAAACTCACCTATATAGAGTACTAGGTGATTAAATCCTCACCTATGAGGAAATGTATAACTTTCTTACTGAAATTGAGTCAGTATTGAACTCAAGGCCTCTTTGTGCCATATCGAATGATCCCAACGATCTCCAATCTCTTACGCCGGCACATTTTTTAACTCAGGAACCAGTAAATTCTGGTCTACCTGATCCTGATTTGTCACACATCCAATTTAACAGGCTAAATAGGTGGCAACTTATTCAGCGAATGCATGCTGATTTTTGGCAACGTTGGCAGCAGGAGTACCTGCATACCTTGCAACAACGAGCAAAGTGGTGTGAGGACAGTGGTCGTATTGAGATTGGCACGCTAAATTTAATAAAAAATGAACAAAGCCCCCCCCTCCAATGGGCTATGGCTCGCGTTACCGCAGTGTATCCAGGCGCTGACGAGATTGTTAGAGTCGTAACTCTAAAAACTCCAAACGGAGTTATGCAGCGGCCAGTTGTAAAAATGTGCCCGCTGCCAGTAAACTAATTTTACAATTTATACCTATCTCCTCTACTGATACACTAGCGGTATAGATTCGTATGGTTACAACCGCGTATATTTATTTTCTTTTATTTTAAATTCTCTTTTTTTTTACGCCCCCGTGGGCTATGTTTGGGAAAATAATGAGCAGGAAATTTCTCTTATTTTTCCTAATGTTTTTTTTTTGATATATTTAGGTTACCTGGGTTAAAAACTTTAGGTTTTGGTGGGTGGAATGTTCGCTCCGCGAATGTTACTTTTTAGTTTTTTGTTAATTTTTAGTATTTTATTTTATTTTTTAAGTGAGGCCTTCAAAACTCGTAGGCCCTGGCAATTTAAAAATATTTCGTGAAAAATAATATTTTTGATCCATAAGGTGGCTCCCTCATTGGCACGTGTGGGAATCAGGAACTAATGATAGAGAAAAAATTGTTAAAAGACACTTGCTTTTCGGCAGCCATACTGCTCAAGTCATTTTACAAATTACTGTGATTTTGCTGTTTTGTGTTTCAAAAACACTCAAAAAACGGTCTACAGTGTGCCGACGAAGTTGGAGAAGAATTGGAGAGATCCTGCAAGTGGGGCCCCCAGGACCGACAGGAATCACACAAGAGGTTAGTGCCATTCGCCACTTTATGATCAGCTTTTTTCTCGCCATTTCTTACTTTTGGACAGGCTTACACCTTGGCCCTAGAGTTTTTTGAGGTATCCATAAATTGTGTGATTATTTAAAACCAGCAACATTAATAAATTACAGTCCATTATAATAATTTTCGTGATACTGAACCCCGGCGATTCAGTTTGTATGATTGATATTAGTTTGCTCTAACATTTTCCATAATTTTTCTACTGGAACGGTATCATATGCTTTTTGTAGGTCTACAAAGGTAACATGAGTCTCTATATTTCTGGCGCTTCTTTTTTCAATTACTTGTTTAAAACAAAAAACATTATCACTACAAGATCTGCCTGCGCGAAACCCACTTTGCTCTTCTTCTTCATGAAAATTATTCTCTATTAGATCTCTAAGAATCCTACCGTACAATCTACTTAGAGTACTGGTAACTAAAATTCCTCTGTAATTGTTGCAATCCAGCTTGTTTCCTTTTTTATGTATTAAGGATATGAATGCAAGTTTCCAATCATTAGGTACTGGATGTCCGTGTATGCATTGGTTAATAATATAGCATTTCAGCATATATTCCCCCAGGTCCGCTAGCTTTTCCGGATTTAAGCTTTTTAATATTATTCTTTATCATTTCTTTTTCGATGACTACTTCCTCTCCATGTACTTCTATGTCTCTTCTCGGAGAGGCTGCCAGATATTCGGGTCTCGTCTCCTGCAGCAGTCCCTTGTAGTGTTCTGTCCATTGTTCTGGTTTGATTATCTGGATGTTTACTTTTTCTTTTGTTGGGTTTTTTACTGTAGAAATGAATTTCCATACTTCAGAACTCTACCTACCTCCTACGTGTGTATTTATGTTGTGGCACTTGCGCTCGAACATTTCATTTTTTTCTGTGCGTATCAAATTTCTTAGCTGTCTTCTGGTTTCCCTGTAGATTTCTAGGTCTCTTTGCTCCTTAGTACTGAGCCATTTCAAGTATGTACGTTTTTTCTCTTTGACCATTTCCTGTATTTTGTCCGTCCACCACATCTTCCTGTTATTTCTATTATCTTGGTACCCAACAGCTTCGTTGTTTGCTTCCTTCAAGCTTTTTATTATGTTTGTATATATCTCTTCAAATGAGTGATTTGTGTTTATTAATTTTTCATCTAATCGGTTCTGATACAATCTTTGAGTACTTTCGATTTCTAGACTTCTAAAGTTGTATTTTTGATTGTCTTCGATGCTTTCTAGGTTTTCATTTTCTCTAATACTTTCGTCCTTATTTGTTTTTCTTAAAGGGAATAATATTTTTGCTCTTACCAGATGGTGGTCAGATCCACAGGTAACACCACGAAGTGCTCGCACATCATACCACTTTAATTGCGAGTGTTGTCCACCTATAGCATAATCAATGATTGATTTAAGATTTCTTGTTGGCTGAATCCAGGTATATCGATGAATATCCTTATGTTTAAAAAAACCATTATTTATTTTTAGGTTGTGGGTTTCACACAATTGCATCAGTCTTAAGCCATTATCATTTGTTACTTCCTCTTCAAATGGTCCTATCACTTTGCTCTGGGTTTGCCTACCAGTTCGGCTATTAAAATTGCCAAGCATAATTATTTCTCTGGTATCACCGATTTTTGTGATAGTCTCATCAAGTTGATCAAAGAACATTTGTTTTGTAGCTACTCTTTCATCATCTGATGGTGCGTAGACTGCTATTATGCTTATATTATGTCCAAGCATCTTCATGTTCACTCGAAGTATGTTTTCACTAATGCAATCGTAGTCTGTAATTTTATTCTTTAGATTTTTCTTTATTAACAAGGATACCCCTCTGGCTGCTCTTCTTTCTTTTGGGACTCCAGTGAATATATGGACAAAATTACCGACACTATTCGTACCTGTTCCTTCCTCATATTTCCTACATGACTTTAAATGGCGTATCGTATATTTTCATTTAATTTATTTTGCAGATTCTTAAATAAATCTTTAATTTTCATGTTAGGATGTGGCTTTAGTTGTATTTTTCAGGGTGACATAGTCGTCCTATTCATATGTTAAATATTTACGAGACCATTCGCTTCAGTGATAGTTGATATAACCTAACATGTCATTTATCAAAGATATTTTATTTTTTATTTGACTGTTAACAGTAATTTTTTTTTGTCTTTATACTTAATATTTTTAATATATTTAAAAGATTTTAAACGAGCATCTAAGGAGTTGCACTACTTAACTTAGCTACTTTTACAATGGCGCACAGCAACTACCTGGTATCATTAGATATTTTTTCTACTTTGTATTTACGTCTCAATTGTTTGTTTTTATTATGGGTAATATTCAAAATTGAGGATACATAATAACTTTTTTACATTTTTTTTATTATAATATTTATTTACAGAGTTTTTTACAGAATTAACTTATAAAGTATGACATTACAAACTTGTATAATGCTGTTCTTATATTTAAATTACAAGAGATGTTTTTACTCTTATTGTCTTAATGCTGTTACCACAAGCATAGTATTGTGTATAAATTACATTCATTCCTATTACCATCCTAAGGCTACTACTAAGGAGTACTACTAACAAGTAAAATAAATATTTTATTTTTACATTTGGACATCATTTGCAACTTATATCTATAGTCTTAATCATATTACTAATGAATATAAAAAGTCTAGTCCTACTAATTCTAATTTTATTCAATATACTATTCAACTCTATTGCTATTGCCTTAAGGATTAGTATTCCAATTTTCATAGCATAAATAGAGTTTTTCTACAAAGTCCTAGTATAACTAAAATATATTATAAGGTAACTTAATTTTAACATAATTGTCTTACAGCTATTACAGTTGTTGCTAAATATACATAGATACAACTTAAGACTAATAACATATTAATTGTGTTTAATGCAGTAGTGTCCCCAAGAAAGAGTTTCATATGAATCTTTTGATATGGATCGTCTATTATCAAAAGGACTTAGTCCAATTTTATTTTGTTTTATCGAGTACAGCTTATGTTTTTCTGATCTGCTTAGATTTTGTGACACCATTTTCTCTTTAAATTTGTTTAGGCAGTCAACATAATCATCAAATAATATTTCTGATTCGACTATACCTTTCTTAAAACCCTTTGCCTTTTTAGTAACTTTTTCAGTTGAGATATGGTTCAATCCTGTAATGTTTTTAGTCGATTCACAATTAAGAACTTTAAAAGCATACATTTTTGCTCTTAACCCAACAAAATGTGTCATGATATTTCCGTTGTTCTCATCTTTCATCATAACTAAAACTTTTTTATTAACTCTTGGTATATCATATGTATTGTCTTCAGGGTAATCTGAGGTATCAAAAAATTTGTAACTGTCACGGCGTATAGCTTCATATATATCACGGTTTCTTGTTTCATATACTAAACTATCAGTATCTGTATATTTTAATGAACAGTCTTTTGCAAAAATAGGTAGCATATAGTTATAATGAAATTCATATATGGTTGTTTTGGCAATATCTAAAATACACATACCCAGGTATATAGGGTTGTTAAAGTAAATTTCAGTTTTCTCAAGTTCTATGGCGGCCAGGTTTTCATTGAATATTGTAATGCTTTTAAACTCAGGTCGAGAAATCAGAGCTTCAGCCTCGTAGCGCCCATCCCAGTTTCGGACTAATTTGACATTATTATGATTTCGAATATTTTCCATAGTTTTGCCGAAAACTGCGTTATTCATCATTTTAAAAAGATTTTTTTCAAATTCGTTTTTAGCATTCTGTCTTAATTGAGTATTTAACTCAATATAAGGCTTTAGCCATGCCGATTGTTTAAAGCTTAAGATTCTGTGGATATGCTTTAGTTTAACACCAAGTTTTAATGCCTGTTTTAAGTTTATATAGTGAATTACATACTCTTTTTTATCAAACAATGTGGCCATAAGTTTTTTATTTGGATTGTTTTTTTCTTGAGGGGGACACATGCTCGGGACATGGCGGAAAGTCAGAGAAATAGTCATGCAGTGATGCGGGGATCTCCAAGTCAACTTCTAATATGTAAACCCTCTGAGAATTATTTGGCACTTCATCTACATTAAACATTTTTTGCTCATTATCAGTTAACCATTGAAAATCACCGTATGGTAGGTACTGACTCATGCTAGATCCATATTGATTGTTGATATTAAAATAGATTAAAAATGAAGTTGGCTTGTTGACATCATAATTTGGCATGTATTTGTTATTGGCCTCAACATATCTTATTGAGCACTGACTTAAACCTCCTCTAATACCACGTTCTATAAATGTGACCATATTGTAATCTGCTAATAGTTCTAAAGTTTGATTTGTCTTGTAGAGCATACAGTCCCATGTGTAACCAGGAAGAGTATTATAGTTAGCGGGATCTAAACCATATGTTTTATGGCAACTTTTTCTAAATTGCTGGAATACCACCATTAAAAGGACTATGTCGGATCGTAAATAATGTTCTAAATATTCATTTAGGCTTTTGCAATCAAAGCTATTCCAGACATTCTGTGCATGCTCATAATCACTCTGTGACATTTCTTTACCTTCTAAGGTGGTAAAAAAATTATGTTTTTCGGGTAACTTTGTTTCTTCCCATCCATCCATATAATCATAACAAAACACTCCCTTTCTTATCAAATACCAAATTGCAAACAATGCAAGGACGAAGCAGAAAACTTTTTTCTTATTTTTCTTTCTTTAATTTCACTTGTTGTTTATACTCCCTTTCTTGTTAGCAGTTTAATCTTATCTTCCGTAAAACTATGGAATTCTTTTTTTAAAAGAGGTTATTCTGGTAAATATGATACAAGATTGGACAAGCTGGTAGTTATGAATCGAAAAGAATCAATAAACCTAAATTCTATATAATTATTAACCAGCTTTTTTGTAAAAGATATATACTTTTCTTTGTTTACTGGTAGCAAATTGATTGCGCCATCTAACTTTGCTATACTGTAGATAATTAAACTGGCATCATATGAACTCAAATTATGGAAAATAATAGTCACGGTGTGAATATCTTTGAAATTTAAGTTACATTCATTATGTGCAGTACCTCGGTATTTCGATGTAAGGTGGTCACAGTCTCCTATCTTGCAGTCTCCTTTTGAAAAAGGTTTTTCGCAAACATGACAACTTTTAGATTGAGGAAAATCAGTCTTCTGTTTTTTAGTTAAAGGTTCCATTGGCAAATCACACAAGAATACAGTTTCCAAATCCTCTGCGAAATCCTCCAACTCCTTAGCAAACCATTCCATGCAATCGGGACCAGTTTAATGCCGATAGAAAGATAGAGTATCATCATATTCACATTTCATGTAATATCCAATAGAGCAAGGAACATGTTCTTGATATTTTTGAGTGTTGTTTCCAGTTTCCTTTTTTATAGGAACCAGCAAACATTCAGTATCTGCATAAACTATAAATGGGGCCATTTGTTTATTCTTAAAGTTTTTAAATTTTAATAATTTTTTATCTTCACTGCGTAATTTGGGTATGACAATACTTCCAATTTTTTGACAATCTTTAGAATGCTGATTCAATTTATCTTCAGAGGAAAAATAGTGTAAACATCTTTCACATATCCATTTCAAGGGTTTATTTTTACTCAGTTGACTACTTACAAGTCTTGAAAGATTTTTTACCCATACAAAATGGTTAAGTTGCAGCAGAGAGATATGAAATATCTTCATTTTCAGCATAATATGTGTTTTGAATCATAAGAATATTGACATGTCTTTCTTGTTTTTCATTAGTGATGTATGCAGGTCTTACTTTGTACCTTTTATCTACAGGTTTGTGAAGTCTATATACGTTTATAGATACATTATTTTGCTTTTCAAACTAAGCAACTTGGGTTAAAGTCATAGGGAATATAATGCCACTTAGGTTTAGGACTTCGCGGGGATGCGGATAGGATGTTGTTCTATCGGAACTATTTTCAACGGGATATAATGCCGACACCATACTTAGCCAAAGCATAAATTGTCATTGTTCTTGACATTTATACAAGCCTTACGATTAAGAATTTGTTTGGGTAGCTCTAAACAACAACCAGCTCTCATTGGATTGTACTTATTAATTCCTATAAGAAGGTTGTTTATTTTCAGGAGAGACCAACCAGATTGATTTTCCGCAAATTCTTCAAGATCAACCAATAACTGATTTTTCACATGCTTCTCAAACCATTTAACTAAATCAGTATTACGGTCAATAGCAGCATTCAAAGTATTAAAATGCTTTGTTTCAGTAATCATTTCTCGTTGTTTAAGAATTTGAAAATCCCCACTTAAAACTGTGTTTACTTTTACCATTTCCTCTTTTTTTTAAATATTTTGAATTCTCCTTTTAAATAAGCTACAACTGTCATCTAAAAATTGCTTCACATCGTTTTTTTTTAAGTTTGTAATCACACCACTTCTTAGCCGGTTATCAAAGGCTGAATTTATATCTTCCCACTGTACACGATGTTTTGCAGTTTTTCTGTTGACTCTTCCACCTCCTACCTTTAAAAGGCTTTTTAAATTGTGTTTGGACTCTTTAACTTGTACAAGGCAAGCTGTTAAGTGAGCTTTTTCAGCTATGGACTTATTCTTCTGCTAGCCAAAGCACAGTCCTTTAAAATTTTTACCATCGTCAGTGATCTTCAGCTGATCTTTAATTTATAGAACTAACAAAGTTGCAAAACTCATTTTTTCGGTTATTTAATTGTCTGATAGCTAATAATTACTTAAATGGGTTTTGAGCACAAGCGGCTAGGTGAAGATACAAAACCAGACTGAAATAGTTAAATGAGGATCATTTCTTTATAGAAAATCGTCAGATATCCACGCATGAGCATATGTCTTTTGTTCCCAATTGCACGCATGCGCATATGTCTCTTGTTCTCAATTGCGTTGCACACCAAACAAGTTCCTTCTTTGTATTACGTACTTTTTGGACCATTTTACTTAAAGTAGCATATATTTTGCACAAGATGTTTTTTAAGGTTTATGGTAGTAAAAGAGAGTTATAGGTTCAATTTCACACTTTTTTCGTCAACTGCTGTGTTTCTTGTGAGGGTAGATGAGCCTCTAAGAACTTATAAAAATTTGATGAAAATAAATTGGTATACATAAAATTTATGTTAGTTTTAGATGGAACTTTTATAAATAATTACTAGTTTTACAGCAAGAATATGTCAATGAAATGTTTAGCATTGTTGGTCTTTTTGTATACTTATTAACTTGCATATATACATATACACATAGCCACCAGAAAGTAAAGCTATTATTGTATGGAAGAGACAAAGACAAAGCTTCATGGGTATCATCGGGTACAGACATTGTTCAAAAATATGAAAATACCCTAGAAGATGATACCCATCAAGCTTTGTCTTTGTCTCTTCCATACAATAATAGCTTTATTTTCTGGTGGCTATGTGTATATGAATATAATGCAACTTAATAAGTATACAAAAAGACCAACAATGCTAAACATTTCATAGGCTTATTCTTGCTGTAAAACTAGTAATTATAAAACTTTTAACTAAAACTAACATAAATTTTATGTATACCAATTTATTTTTATCAAATTTTTATAAATTCTTAGAGGCTCATCTACCTTCACAAGAAACACAGCAGTTAATGAACAAAGTGTGATATTGAACCTATAACTCTCCTTTATTGCCATAAACCTTAAAGAACACCTGTTTGACATATTTCGGTTATAAAAAAAAAGAATGTAGTATATTGAACAGCTCATTCCTAATATTACTAAAATAATTTTAATTTTGTGCAAAATATATGCTACTTGAAGTAAAATGGTCCAAAAAGTACGTAATACAAAGAAGGAACTTGTTTGGTGTGCAACGCAATTGAGAACAAAAGACATAAGCGAATGCGTGCGAATGAGAACAAAAGACATATGCGCATGCGTGGATATCTGACAATTTCTATAAAGAAATGATCCTCATTTAACTATTTCAGTCTTGTTTTGTATCTTCACCTAGCCGCTTGTGCTCAAAACCCATTTAAGTAAATATTCGCTATCAGACCACAATTAAATAACCGAAAAAATGAGTTTTGCAACTTTGTTAGTTCTAAAAATTAAAGATCAGCTGAAGATCACTGACGATGGTAAAAACACGGCAAATATTTTACAAATTTTAAAGGACTGTGCTTTGGCTAGCAGAAGAATAAGTGTTGCGCTGAAGAACTCTAAGTTCGTAGCTGAAAAAGCTCACTTAACAGCTTGCCTTGTACAGGGTGATTTTTTTATAATTGCAAGATCGCTATAACTCGGTTATTATTGGGAGTAGAAAGTTCAAGCAAAAACTATTCGGTTTGGTAAATTATGGCCACTTTAGGCCCACCATTAGTATTAGCTCACACATATACGATACTATAGTAGTGTGAGCTATGGTGATCCTAATTTTTTCGAGAAAAAAAAAGTTGCTCCGATTTCAAAAATTTTTATATATCTTTGCGTTTCAGATGATTTTGAAACTTTTTTGTTGCGCCGTCTGTCTGTCTGTCTGTCTGTATGTCTGTCTGTCTGTCTGTCTGTATGTCTGTAACGACCAACGCGCATAACTCAAAAACCGCCTGGCCGATTTTAATGAAATTTGGTACCTAGATGGTCCCATTTAAAAATGAACAAAATCCGCCGAACAGAAACCAAATAAAAGGGTGGGGGTGGATTTCAAAAATTCGAGTTTATGTGAAAATATGGCGTGTGTGATATCAAACGAAACGTAATTGAGTCTGGAGTTAAACAAAATACATTTTAATTTATTTTAAAAAAAGGGTGGGGGTATATTGCAAAAATTAGAGTTTAAGTGAAAATATGGCGTGTGTTATATCAAACGAAAGGTAATTGAGTCCGGAGTTTAACAAAATACATTTTAGTTTATGTTTTTTTTAAGGGTGGGGGTATATTTCAAAAATTTGAGTTTATGTCAAAACATGGCTTGTGTGGTATCAAACAAAAGGTAATTTAATCTGGAGTTGAATAAAATATATTTCAGTTTTTAGTTATATTAGCTCACACGTACACTATAACTATAGTACCTAGTGTGAGCTTAGGGGCCCATATATTGGCAGAGTATTTTTTATAGGTTATAATATACAGGGGGCGACAATCAGATCAATTTTTTTAAAGGGAACATCCTATGTATTTTTGTATTTTTAAGTTCCGCAAAAAATTAGCTTTACAGATATATGTAACATTATGGCTCTATCTTTGTTAGTTTTCGAGATATTGACGATTGAAATTTCGAAAATTAGCAAATTTTAAATACGGTGCGGAGTATTTCCTGTAACAAGTCACAAACAATATTAAGATGTGTGGATACCTAATGACAATGTCAGTGCCAAATTTTAAATATTTATCAACAATGTTGCTTTATTCCAATGCAGAAAAGCAAGAGATACTTTTATTATATGCGAAAAATAATAAAAATGCCACTACTACTGCGAGAGAATATCGAGAACTGTATCCAGCCCGACAATGTCCTATTATATCCACAATTCTTAGGATATATAGAAAATTTCGTGAAACATCGTCTGTGAAATGAAAGAAACGAGTTGTTCGTCCAAACGAAGAGGCTAATTTAAATATTTTACTACATTTTCAAGAAAGCCCACAAATTTCTATAAGAAAAGTATCTTCCGCATTAGTGCAAGAAGGACAGGAACGCTTGACGTCTTTTACCAAAGTAATAAGTGTCCTAAGAACAAATTCTTATTGGGCATATAAACAACAAGAACTTCAAGGCCTAACACCCGATCAGAAAAGAAAAAGGGTAGAGTTTTGTCATTTTATGCATTAAAGACTAAACGCAGAACCCCGATTTTTAAATCACATTTTGTGGTCGGATGAGTCGACGTTTACAACTTGTGGTCTACCAAATAGACAGAATAGCAGACTATGGTCCACGACTAACCCTAATTTTGTAAAAGAAATTAAAAGACAGGGAAGACAATCCGTGAATGTCTGGTGTGGCATACTGAACGACCGTCTTGTTGGGCCATTTTTTTTTGAGCACTCTTTAACGGGACAAATTTATTTAAATTTTTTACAAAATTACTTAGAAATTTTTTTGGATGACTTGCCACTTAATCAATGAAGAAGATTGATTTTTCAGCAGGATGGGGCTCTTCCTCATAATGTTCATGAGGTTCGAGGATTCTTAAATAATAATTTTAATGAATGGGTTGGGAAAAACGGCACAATACGCTGGCCACCCAACAGTTTTGATTTAACTCCTTTAGACATTTTTACGGGGTCACCTTAAAGATAAAGTTTACAGATTGGAAGCGAGGAATACTCGAGAGCTCAGAGAATTAATATCACTGTCTGTCAATGAGCCTAATGAAAATTTTTCTAATTTAATAACCAGAACAATAAATAATTTTGTTACGTTAATTTTTATTTATTTATGGATTTAAAACAATTAAAACATTAAAAAAATTGTCGTCTTTTGATTTTAAATTTCTATGAAAAATGACAAAGATGATTATTTATATTTATCAAACTGTCAGTCAACATTGTTTTAGTTTGTTATTTACAGTCTATACGTTAAATATTCCGCACCGTATACCTATTTAAAATTTGCTAATTTTGGAATTTCAATCGTCAATATCTCGAAAACTAACAAAGATAGAGCCATAGTCTTACATATATCTGTAAAGCTAATTTTTTGCGGAACTTAAAAATACTAAAATATATAGGGTGTTCCCTTTAAAAAAATTGATCTGATTGTCGCCCCCTGTATATTATAACCTATAAAAAAATACTAATGGTGGGCCTAAAGTGGCCATAAGTTACCAAACCGAACAGTTTTTGTTTGATCTTTCTACTCCCAATAATAACCGAGTTATAGCGATCTTGCCATTATAAAAAATCACCCTGTACAAGTTAAAGAGTCCAAACACAATTTAAAAAGCCTTTTAAAGGTAGGAGGTGGAAGAGTGATCAACAGAAAAACTGCAAAACATCGTGTAAAATTCAGCCTTTGATAACCGGCTAAGAAGTGGTGTGATTACAAACTTAAAAAACAACGATGTGAAGCAATTTTTAGATGACAGCTGTAGCCTATTTAAAAAGAGAGAATTCAAAATATTTAAAAAAAAGAGGAAATGGTAAAAGTAAACACAATTTTAAGTGGGAATTTTCAAATTATCAAACAAGAAATGATTACTGAAGCAAAGCATTTTAATACTTTGAATGCTGTAATTGACCGTAATACCAATTTAGTTAAATGGTTTGAGAAGCATGTGAAAAATCAGTTATTGGTTGATCTTGAAGAATTTGCGGAAAATCAATCTGGTTGGTCTCTCGTGAAAATAAACAGCCTACTTATAGGAATTAATAAGTACAATCCAATGAGAGCTGGTTGTTGTTTAGAGCTACCCGAAAAAATTCTTAATCGTAAGGCTTGTGTAAATGTCAAGAACAATGACAATTTATGCTTTGGCTTGGCTATCGTGTCGGCATTATATCCCGTTAAAAAAAAATTCCGATAGAACAACATCTTATCCGCATCCCCGCGAAGTCCTAAACCTAAGTGGAATTAAATTCCCTATGACTTTAACCCAAGTTGCTTATTTTGAAAAGCAAAATAATGTATCTATAAACGTATATAGACTTCACAAACCTGTGGATAAAAGCTACAAAGTAATATCTCCATACATCACTAATCAAAAACAAGAAAGACATGTCAATATTCTTATGATTCAAAACACATTTTATGCTGAAAATGAAGATATTTCATATCTCTCTGCTGCAACTTACCATTCTGTATGGGTAAAAAATCTTTCAAGACTTGTAAGTAGTCAGCTGAGTAAAAATAAGGCCTTGAAATGGATATGTGAAAGATGTTTACACTATTTTTCCTCTAAAGATAAATTGAATCAGCATTCTAAAGATTGTCAAAAAATTGGAAGTACTGCCGTACCCAAATTACCAAGTGAAGATAAAAAATTATTAAAATTTATAAATTTTAAGAATAAACAAATGGCCCCATTTATAGTTTATGCAGATACTGAATGTTTGCTGGTTCCTATAAAAAAGAAACTGGAAACAACACTCAAAAATATCAAGAACATGTCCCTTGCTCTGTTGGATACTACATGAAATGTGAGTATGATGATACTCTATCTTTCTATGGGGTCCCTATTGCATGCAATGGTTTGTTAAGGAGTTGCAGGATTTCGCAGAGGATTTGGAAACTGTATTATGGTGTGATTTGCCAATGGAACCTTTAACTAAAAAACAGAAGACTGATTTTTCTCAATCTAAAAGTTGTCATGTTGAAAAACCTTTTTCAAAAGGAGACTTAATGATAGGAGATCATGACCACCTTACTTCGAAATAACGAGGTACTGCACATAATGAATGTAACTTAAATTTCAAAGATATTCACACCGTGCCTATTATTTTCCATAATTTGAGTTCATATGATGCCAGTTTAATTATCGAGAGTATGACAAAGTTAGATGGCGCAATCAATTTGCTACCAGTAAACAAAGAAAGGTATATATCTTTTACAAAAAAGCTGGTTATTAATTATATAGAATTTAGGTTTATTGATTCTTTTCGATTCATGGCTACCAGCTTGTCCAAACTTGTATCATATTTAACAGAATATCCTCTTTTAAAAAATGAATTCAATAGTTTTACGGAAGATAAGATTAAACTGCTAACAAGAAAAGGAGTGTTTTGTTATGATTATATGGATGGATGGGAAAAATTAAAAGAAACAAAGTTACCCGAAAAACATAATTTTTTTACACCTTATAAGGTAAAGAAATTTCACAGAGTGATTATGAGCATGCACAGAATGTATGGAATAGCTTTGATTGCAAAACCCTAAATGAATATTAAAAACTTTATTTACGATCCGACATAGTCCTTTTAATGGAGGTATTCCAGCAATTTAGAAAAAGTTGCCATAAAACAGATGGTTTAGATCCTGCTAACTATTATACTCTTCCTAGTTACACATGGGACTGTATGCTCTACAAGACAAATCAAACTTTAGAACTATTAACAGATTACAATATGGTCACATTTATAGAAAGTGGAATTAGAGGAGGTTTAAGTCAGTGCTCAAAAAGATATGTTGAGGCCAATAACAAATACATGGCAAATTATGATGTCAACAAGCCAACTTCAATTTTAATCTATTTTGATATCAACAATCAATATGGATATAGCATGAGTCAGTACCTACCATACGGTGACTTTCAATGGTTAACTGATAATGAGCAAAAAATGTTTAATGTAAATGAAGTTCCAAATAATTCTCAGAGGGGTTACATATTAGAAGTTGATTTGGAGATCCCCGCATCACTGCATGACTATTTCTCTGACGTTCCGCCATGTCCCGAGCATATGTGTCTACCTCAAGAAAAAACAAATCCAAATAAAAAACTTATGGCCACATTGTTTGATAAAAAAGAGTATGTAATTCACTATATAAACTTAAAACAGGCATTAAAACTTGGTGAAGAAACGCCGTGAGTGCTAAAATTTTCCCGTTTTTCCTATCTTCCAAGCGACCAAAACGACTGCAACTAGATGAAAACTAAGGTAGGTGCACTTTAGATATTTTATATGCATCGTTTTTACTGATTTCCTTTCAATAAACTTTACAATTACGTTTTTCAATTTCTTATCTTAAAATATTGGGTATTTCTCGAATGAGTGGTGTAAGTGGTGAACCAGCCAACCTAAACTCAACCCAACTTACGTTTGCACCCTCATTGGATATTAAAATATATATCGCAGTGGCTCTAAAAAACTGGAAACGTAAAGTGCACGGCATGGGAATATAACTTACCGACCGATTTACTATATACACACTACAGTTTGCTGACGACCAAGTAATTGTAGCTAATGATAAAGAAGACATGGAGTATATGATGAGAAAGTTAACGGAAGAATACCAAAAGTGGGGACTAACAGTGAACGTGGACAAGACACAGTACTTATGTATTGGAAACGAATCCAGTGAGTTAGAACTAGACAATGGACAAACAATATCTCCATGCAATGAGTATGTATACTTGGGTGTCACATTTGATAAGACAGGAACAGACTGTAAAGAATTGGAAAAAAGAATAGTAACAGCAAAAAAGGTTATTGGATGTCTTAACAGTATTTTATGGAGCAGATGGGAGCAATGGTAAAAAGCACGCTGTTGTATGGAATAGAGACTTGTCGCGTAAAGAAAAATACAAAACAAAAATGAAAAGTGTCGAAAGGGATGCAATAAAAAGATCAATGGGAATATCTAGATTAGATCACATAAGAAATGAGATCATAAAAGAAAGAATGGGAATCGAGGGAAGCATAACGGATGACATCACTAAAAGGCAATTGATATGGTACGGTTATGTACAACGGATGAACGACGAAAGAAAACCAAAACAGGTCCTAGAGTGGTAACCAGTAGGGCGCAGAAAAAAGGACGTCCTAAACTAGAATGGCAACAGTCAATCCAAAGATCAATGAGTCAAAAGAATCTGACAGAAGATGATTGTCGGACAACGTAGAAAAACGTTCTAAACCGACATAGTAGTAGTAGTTAAACTAAAGCATATCCACAGAATCTTAAGCTTTAAACAATCGGCATGGCTAAAGCCTTATATTAATTTAAATACTCAATTAAGACAGAATGCTAAAAACGAACGAAATCTTTTTAAATTGATGAATAACGCAGTTTTCTGCAAAACTATGGAAAATATTCGAAATCATAGTAATGTCAAATTAGTCCGAAACTGATATGGGCGCTACGGGGCTGAAGCTCTGATTTCTCGACCTGAATTTAAAAGCATTACAATATTCAATGAAAACCTGGCCGCCGTAGAACTTGAGAAAACTGAAATTTACTTTAACAAACCTATATACCTGGGTATGTGTATTTTAGATATTGCCAAAACAACCATATATGAATTTCATTATAACTATATGCTACCTACTTTTGCAAAAGACTGTTCAATAACATAGACAGATACTGATAGTTTAGTATATGAAATAAGAAACCGTGATATATATGAAGCTATACGCCGTGACAGTTACAAATTTTTTGATACCTCAGATTACCCTGAAGACAATTCACATGATATACCAAGAGTTAATAAAAAAGTTTTAGGTATGATGAAAGATGAGAACAACGGAAATATCATAACACATTTTGTTGGGTTAAGAGCAAAAATGTATGCTTTTAAAGTTCTTAATTGTGAATCGACTAAAAACGTTATAGGATTGAACCATATGTCAGCTGAAAAAGTTACTAAAAAGGCAAAGGGTGTTATGAAAGGTATCGTCAAATCAAAAATATTATTTGATGATTATGTTGACTGCCTAAACAATTTTAAAGAGAAAATGGTGTCACAAAATCTAATCAGATCAGAAAAATATAAGCTGTACTCGATAAAACAAAATAAAATTGGACTAAGTCCTTTTGATAATAAGAGATCCATATGATTAATAGTATATTGAATAAAATTAGAATTAGTAGGACTAGACTTTTTATATTCATTAGTAATATGATTAAGACTATAGGTAAGTTGCAAATGATGTTATGATGAAAATATTTATTTTACTTGTTAGTAGTACTCGTTAGTAGTAGCCTTAGGATGGTAATAGGAATGAATGTAATTTATATACAATACTATGCTTGTGGTAACATTATTAAGACAATAAGAGTAAAAACATCTCTTGTAATATAAATATAAGAACAGTATTATACAAGTTTGTAATGTCATACTTTATTAGTTAATTCTGTAAAAAACTCTTTAAATGAATATTATAATTAAAAAAATGTTAAACAAGTTATTACGTATCCTCAATTTTGAATATTATCCATAATAAAAACCAACAATAGAGACGTAAATACAAAGTAGAAAAAATATATAATGATACAAGGTAGTTGCTAAGCGCCATTGTAAAAGTAGCTAGGTTAAGTAGTGCAACTCCTTAGATGGTCGTTTAAAATCTTTTAAATATATTAATATTAAAAATATTAAGTATAAAGGCAAAAAAAATTTACTGTTAACAATCAAATAAAAAATAAAATATCTTAGATAAATGACATGTTAAGTTATATCAACTATCACTGAAGCGAATGGTCTCGCAAATATTTAACATATGAATAGCACGACTATGTCACCCTGGAAAATA
Source organism: Aspidapion aeneum (assembly GCA_963576565.1). Taxonomy (NCBI): domain Eukaryota; kingdom Metazoa; phylum Arthropoda; class Insecta; order Coleoptera; family Brentidae; genus Aspidapion; species Aspidapion aeneum. Next base: position 80,589,860 of record OY755043.1, on the reverse strand, counting down.
CAACTAAAGGCACATCCTAAAATGAAAATTAAAGATTTATTTAAGAATCTGCAAAATAAATTAATTGAAAATATACGATACGCCATTTAGGGTCCATCTCACCGACTTTTTTTTCGTTACTTAGCATAAAGCGTTTTTAATATAATAATAACATGACGTAATAAGGAACACTTTAGGCTAAGTAACGAAAAAAAGAGTCGGTGCGATGGGCTATTAAAGTCATGTAGTAAATATGAGGGCCCGATGCAGAGAACTAGTGTCGCAAGCAATATACTGTGACCGACCGGTTCAGAAAAAAGACCACGTTTTCGTCTTATGGGGATTTACATGGGAAAAGTGCGCCAGAACCCGTCTTGCCTATCTACTTCTGTGCTTATAGTTTTTAAAATCTGAGTTGTGCTTAAAAATAAATGTTAAGCATGAGTACATATAGATTCCAGGCACAGTCAGCATTTTATTTTTTTGAAAATAACCCCTGCATGACTGAGAGTAGGTCATACCAAATATTATCCTTATGGCTTTTTTTTGTAACAAAAATATTTCATCCAGACGATTTGAACCTCCCCATGACAGGCTACTATATTTGATTCTCCAATAGAAATTTGCATAGTAGATACACTTCAGAACTGAGCTGTCAAAGGATTTGGAGAGTACTCTAAGTGCATAGCATACATTGTTCAGCCTGTTACCTAACTTTTCAATTTGGTTGGTCCATGATCTTTGGGTCAAGCGAAACACCTAGAATTGTTACATTTTCTGAGAATGTGCAAAGAGTAGTCCCAAGCTGAATTTCTCTCTTTCCCTCCCCCCCCCCCCCACTGCGCAGTCCCAAACAACATGCAGTGGGTTTTGTTTTCGTTTAGGACTAGATCGTTGGAATAGAACCAGTTCCCAAGGTCCCAACTGTATTGCCCTCTCCAGATCCAGCATGTTTTTGCTTTAATTTTGATATTGGTGTCGTCGGCGTAGTTTACGAAGGTGATGCTGTCTGATTGAACAATCAATGGCAAGTCATAAACATAGCAGATAAAAAAAAGTGGTGCGAGGACACTACCCTGGGCTACACCGATATTGGTTGACATGTTTCTAAGAAAATATTGTATCCAGTCAGCACACCTGCCTCAGACCCCAAACTTGTTAAACTTCTGAAGCAGCACAGTATGATTTAAGGTGTTAAACGCCCTGGACAAGTCTAAGAACAAGCCAAGTGTAGCCTCGCGATCATCCAGCACATCAATAACACCCTGAATAAAGATGAGACTGCTGTTTCCGTGGATTTATTTTTAACGAAGCCATGCTGAAAAGTTGCAAAAAAATTTGAGGTCCTGAGAAACGTGTTAAACGTTTGTACATTAATGACTCTAGGATCTTGGAGAAGACAGACAACAAACTTACAGGGCGATAGTTATTTAATTCCTCTTGGCTCCCTTTTTTATGAATTGGAGTTATGGTGGCTAACTTCAAGCATTCAGGAAATATTCATTCGCCAAAGGATTGATTGAAAATATGTTTGAGCACTGGCGCAATTAAGTGTATACAGGATTTTAGTAATTTTGGGGAAATGTTATCGAACCCACTTGAAGTTTTAGGTTTAAACTTTCGAATATATCTGTTATCCTGTACTTTTGGATGCGCCTTCGAGACTAAGTGTTTTTTCCAGATTTTATTTTTAAGTCCCATGTTTAGATCTATTTTGGAGGTTGCTAACCTACCAATGAGGGGTAGATGGTCAAATTGCGATTTTGGAAAAAATATCAGACACTTCGATTTTAAATTTAATGGGGACACTCTTTAAGCATCTTGACGTTTCTGAAGTAGGCGCCTTCTAAGCAGGGTAAAAAAACGCCTTGAATTTAAATAGAAAAAGTGGATCGAGTACCACCATTTTACAAGCTTTTATTTAGCTTCAGATGTTCTGTCTAACTTTCTAACTATCTAACTATCTATCAAATCTTGTGAAGCGTTTTTGACACACTTCCCGTTATCCGATTTGGGTAAAATTTGGTATACATATAGTGATCCGGTGACAATACAATATTAAGAAAAAAATATCCTCGCACCCCTACCCCCACCCCCTTTCTACATACATAGAAAAATGAGTTTTTGACACACTTCCCATTATCCGATTTGGTTGAAATTTGGTATTCACATAGTGGTCCGATGACAATACAACATTAATAAAAATATATACTCCCACCCCTACCCCCACCCCCTTCCATAGAAAATGCGTTTTTGACACACTTCCATTATCCGATTTGGATGAGATTTGGTATACGTATAGTGGTCCGATGACAATACAACATTATAAAAAAAAATCCTACCACTCCTACCCCAACCTCCATCTATGAAAAAATGCGTTTTTGACACACTTCCCATTATCCGATTTGGATGAAATTTGGTATACGTATAGTGATCCGATGACAATACAACAATAATGAGAAAATATCCTCACACCCCTACCCCCCACCCCCTTCCATAAAAAAAGCATTTTTGACACACTTCACTTCAAAGGACTTTTATAAAATTTTGTATTTATGCATAAAGGTCCGATGGCAATACAGCCCAAACAAAAAATATATTTCTACCTCTACCCCCACGATCTCCTTCCCCCAATAGAAAAATGAGTTTGCAAACAACTCACGATCAGCGATTTCATTATAATCTAGAATAACCTCTTCTGTTCTATTATTGAACAAATATTTTCATTTAACAGAGTAGATAGCTGAGACTAAAAAGTAGAAAATAAGTTGATAAAAATTATTTTTTAACTCACAAGCTTTTGTAAAGTGCACTAAAAATTTAAAAATAATTTTCTAACATTCTAATATTGTCATAATAAGTTAATCTAAATTTGTGATCTAAACACTTAAAGAATATTCAACATAGCAGGTCATCAAAGATATGTTTGATGTGCCGTAATGTTATGTCATTGCAATACCTATGTCAGAGGAATTCTGGGGTATCTTGGGTCGGGTGGGTGGATTTGGTACCTCTGCCTTTTTCTGCTAGATTGATTCCTGCAAATAGTGTTATTTAATTGATACGGATATCTTCCATCAGTCGGCCATCGCTTTTATTATTATGATAATATTAGAATGTTTAAAAATCCATCAATTATTTGAATTTAAACATGAGAAGAACTTTAAACCGTTTTTTACGCAATATTCCAACAATTAAAAAAAACCCGAGACCAGTCTATTTTATTTTTGGTAGTAGTGCAATTGGATAATGCATTTATGTTTCCTAAATACATCGCCTTCGAGTGGCAAAACTTACTCCCAGAATTTAAAGGTATTCGAACTGCCTTTACAGGTGTCTTAAAATTTTAAAAATATATCGATGTTTTTGAGATATTTAAATTTTAATTTACTACGAAACCAACTGCAAACCGTTTTTTTATGAATTATTTCAACAATTTAAAAGAAACCTCCAAGACCTTTTGATTTTATTTTTGTTAGTTAGTAGTGCATTTTTGTGATGCATTTATATTTCCTAGATATACGCCCCTCAAGAGCAAATCTTATCCCTAAAATTTGAATAGGTAAAGTGGCTGAAGTAATAACTCATTTTAAAGATCTTTGAATTGCCTTTAGAGATCTGTTAAAACAATAAAAATTTATTGATTAGTTTTTGAGATATTTGAATTTTAATTACCCATGGAACCAACCAACCAACCAAGCCCTTTTTTAATAATTGTGCAACGTTTTAAAAGAAACTAGTTCATTTGCTTGTTGAATTTATGTTTTCTAAATACAAGCTCTTTGAGGGGTAAAAGTTATCCCAGATTTTGAATAACGGAACTGGGTCAAGTGATAACTCTTTTTAAAGATTTTTAAAACACCTTTACATTTGTGTCAAAACTTCGGATCGCTTAATTTAGGTCGTTATAACCGAGCGTCGCACAGTGTGACGAAATTGAAAAAAAATGGACATCAATTATTTTAAATTAGCAAATGTTTGTATTGATATAATAATCATGAATATTGATAAAATTGAGCGAAAATATTTGTTTTATAGTATATTTTTAATTTATTTCTACACAGATTGTGGTATAATTTTATTTGGAAACAAAAAAAATTTCAGATTTAAGGCTTACTAAAAATAAAACAGCATTTCTTTCCCTAGTTCTAAATAATGTTAATCCGAATCATTATACTCATTCCCTACTTCCATATTCATATCATCTAATAATTCCTGCGCTTTTGGATATAGTGAAACATTTTAGCTCACACTACTACTATACTATAGTAGTGTAAGCTATGGTGATCCTAATTTTTTCGTGAAAAAAAAAGTTGCTCTAATTTCAATTTTTTATATATATCTTTGCGTTTCAGATGATTTTGAAACTTTTTTGTGGCGTTGTCTGCCTGTCTGTATGTCTGTCTGTAACGACCAACGCGCATAACTCAAAAACCGCTTGCCCGATATGAATGAAATTTGGCACCTTGGCTGGGTCTTGGGTCGAGATGGTCCCATTTAAAAATGAACAAAATTCACCAAACACAAGCCAAGTAAAAGGGTGGGGGTAGATTTCAAAAATTAGAGTTTAAGTGAAAATATGGCGTGTGTGATACTAAACGAAAGGTATTTGAGTCTGGAGTTAAACAAAATTCATTTTAGTTTTTTTTTAAGGGTGGGGGTAGGTTTCAAAAATTAGAGTTTAGGCCAAAACATGGTTTCTGTGGTATCAAACGAAAGGTAATTGAGTCTGGAATTGAATAAAGTATGTTTCAGGTTTTAGTTATATTAGCCCACACGTACACTATAACTATAATACGTAGTGTGAGCCTAGGTGCCCATATATTGGCAGAGTATTTGTTCAACGGTATTTTTGTCGAATCAATGAAATTAATGGGTCTGACGAAATTAACAAATTATACAAAATATCTATTATATGTTTTGTTTTCTGCCAATTTTTCTGTATATATCACAATGCTATAAATAAATTCTTATCTTGATTCAAGCCAAGACAGTGAAATGTGTATAAAAATTATAATTGTTTATTTACCTTGTTTTGAATCCCTATCGACTAATGCAAAATACTCTGCCAATATATGGGCGCCTAAGCTCACACTAGGTGCTATATTTATAGTGTCCGTGTGAGGTAATTAAACTAAAAACAAACTGAAATATATTTTATCCAACTCCAGATTCAATTACCTTTCGTTTGATACCACAAAAGCTATGTTTTGACTTAAACTCTAATTTTTGAAATCTAGCCCCATTTTTTTTAACTAAAATGTATTTTGTTTAACTCTAGACTCAAATACTTTTCGTTTGATATCACAAACGCCATATTTTCACTTAAACTCAAATTTTTTAAAGCCACCTCCACCCCTTTTTCTTAAATAAATTAAATGTATTTTTTAAACTCCAAACTCAATTACCTTTCGTTTGATATCACACAAGCCATATTTTCATATAAACTCTAATTTTTGAAATATACCCCCACCCTTTTATTTGGCTTGCGTTCGATGGATTTTGTTCATTTTTAAATGGGACTATCTCGACCCAAGACTCACGCTAGGTACCAAATTTCATTCAAATCGAGCAAGCGGTTGTTGAGTTATGCACGTTGATCGTTACAGACAGACATACATACAGACAGACAGACAGACGGCGAGACAAAAAAGTTTCAAAATCATCTGAAACCCAAATATATATAAAATTTTTTGAAATCGGAGCAACTTTTTTTTCTCGAAAAAAGTAGGATCACCTTAGCTCACACTACTATAGTATAGTAGTAGTGTGAGCTAATAAATACCGCTGGAGCATGTGAAATAAAACCATTTTTTTTTCTAAGAATAGCAAATATTAGCAAATACAAAATTTCCACTTTTCTTCTCTAAAGGTGGCTCTGTCAAACAAGATATTTGCCAACTTATACAAATTTAAAAAAAAAAATTTAAGTCCACGGAAACGTAAACTTTCAATTCAAAAGAAAAGAAAGAAGGAAAAACGTTACCCGTGTACTTACTGCATAATTTTTCACAAAACTTACAGACATACTTTACTAAATGTGTAAAGATTATGCATACAAAAAATTATTTTTAAATAACTAATGCTTTTGTAGTAATTTATTTTTTTAAATGTGTAACGAAGTTACTAATTTCTATCTTTGTTAGGTCGGGGTAATTTAGGTTAAGTTGTTCTACAAGTCTCCTAAAGCATGGGCAGGTCTAATTTGTCGTGTAAAACTCTCGTAATCCATCGGCCGTGAGTAGAAATTATAAATTATTGACTCCAGATGCCGTGGGGGATATTCGTAGTTAGTCAGGATCATTCGGAAATGATCGGTTTTCTTTGATCCCCACCTCTGACTTCGTGGGGGTTAGTCGAAATCATTCGGAAATGATCGGCTTTCTTTGGTCCCCACCTCTAATGTCGTGGAAATTAATCAGAACCATTCGGAAATAATCGACTTCCTTCGGTTCCCCACCTCTAATGTCGTGGGGTTAGTCGGAGCCATTCGGAAGTGATCGGCTTTCTTTGGCCTCCCACCTCTGAAAAACGACCACTTCCGAACAGAGGCGATTTAAGCAATCGACACATCGTGTTCGACCCTTTTTATCCATCATCGCCCGCCGTAGCAAGTTTAAGTGCTAAAACTAAACTCGCGATATTTCTAGTGCACCGGTACCGAGACTGTCAAAAGGTAAGTGCGTAGGCTATTTTTAAGTATTTATTTTACGCTGTTTTTTATATTTAATGCAAAAATGTTTTTCTTTTGCTGGGTAAATTGCAGACGGTTTTTCTAACCCATTTTATTAAATTCGAATCTCTCCAATCCCGGACCGCTACCTTGGAGGCCATACAGGTAGGCACGCGTTCTTTAGAGCTGATTCCAAAGTTGGTAGATTTCCCTAAATCACCCTGATTTCCCGGACCCCTACCTTGGATGCCATACAGGAAGGCACGCGTCTTCCAGGGTTGATTTCAAATTGGTATATTTCCCGGACCCCTACCTTGGATGCCATACAGGTAGGCATGCGTCTTGTTGATTTTTAGTTATTTTCCGGTCCAGAGAAAATGCAATTTTCTAACTGGTGTAAATAGGCTTGAGCAAAAGGAAAATTGTATTTTCCAGTTTGACCCGTTTTGCTAATCCCGAACCACCCTAACTCCCGGACCCCTACCTTGGATGTCATACAGGTAGGCACGCGTCTTGTAGGGTTGATTTAAAGTTAAAGTCCCGGTTAGAAAACGATGCAATTTACCAGTAAGAAGTAATCTGTAGATTCTTGAGACCCGTTTTCTTGAACTAGAACCACTCTAATCCCGGACCCCTATCTTGGATGCCATACAGGTAGGCACGCGTCTTCCAGGGTTGATTTCAAATTGGTATATTTCCCGGACCCCTACCTTGGATGCCATACAGGTAGGCACGAGTCTTTTTCCTGATTTTGCCCGGTTAAGACAATGTGCACTTTCCTCCTGGGTACAAGATAATTCGAAGGAAAACTGCACATTTCATCTTTAACCCGTCTCTTTGACTCAAACCACTCTAATCCCGGACCCCTGTGGTGGATGCCATACAGGCAGGCACGCGTTCTTTAGGGTTGGTTTCAAAGTTGGTAATTCCCCAAATCACCCTGTTTTCCCGGACCCCTACCTTGAATGCCATACAGGTAGGCACACGTCTTATACAGGGTTGATTTTAAGCATATTCCCGGACTAAAGAATCTACATTTTAACTAGGAACAAACCGAGTAATAAAAGTGTTATTTGAGTTATAGAATAGCCAACGGACATGTAAATCCGTTATATACCGTTTCGTGAAAGCATTATCGAATTGTTCTTTGCTGGAACTTTGAAATGTATTCAATCGTGTCAAATTAAGACAAAGAAACCGCCTGTGCTTTGGGAATCCTGTTTAATTTGTTTAGAGTAAGAAAGTTATTAAAATTTGATTCTTGTAGCAAGGTTAGACAAATAAAAGTGGTACATTTTAGTTAAATTGCCTAAACATTAATTTTCCAACCATTCCATGAACCCGTTTTCTCGGCTGTCTAAAAGCTAGTCGTACTGGCCGGTGGAGACTCTAAGCTCCCTTATTTCTTAGAGTGGCGCCCAAGATTCCGTCCGAAAGGGTGAAATATTGAGTGTCAAATGTAAAAGACCGAAGTTTGCCAACCCCAAACTAGGTCCCTTTTACAAATTTGGCGCCCAACGTGGGGCCATTTGCTTCTTTCCCCTTTTGTTAAATTTTGTTGGAAGTTATTACCACTTTTACACTGTTTCTAATTTGACACATTGCCGTTTTCATATCATAATATATTGATATTTTGCCGTAAAAACCTCCTCAATTTTGACTTAAAACCCCAACTATTTCGATTCTAAACGTTTAATTGACTACTATTGACTCGTAATCGCCGTTATAACAGACAAAGCCCGAAAACTTCCGAGTATAGCCGATTGCTGTACGTGTTTCTCTTCGTGCCAGTTCGGGAAAATGATAGCTACTGATAAAACCCGAACTCTTCCGATTTAATCCGATTGCGTTTGAGTCACCGGTGTTTTTTAAATTAGTTTATTTTGAGAATCAACCACGTGTTTTGCTTCGGGTTGACTCGGAACAACTGTAGTAACCGATAAAATTTGATTCTGCCAAACTTAGTCGACTGCACACACCTGTTTTTCTTGGTGTCATTTCGTGAAAACGACAGCTACCGATAAAACCCGAACTCTTCCGAGTTCATCCGATTGCGTTTGGGTCACAGGTGTTTTCTACTTAGTTTATTTCGTTTAAGTTTCGAAAACGATAGCTACCGTTAAAACCCGAACTCTTCCGACTTCATCCGATTGCGTTTGAGTCACAAGTATTTTCTAAATTAGTTTATTTTGAGAAGCAACTACGTGTTTTGCTTCGAGTTGACTCGGAATAACAGTAATAGCCGATTAAACCCGATTCTTTCAACTTTAGTCGAATGTGGACACGTGTTTATCTTCGGGACATTTCGGAAAACGATAGTTTCCGATAATACCCGAAATCTCCCGAACCTATCCGATTGCATCTAGAGTAGTTACTTTCTGGGATCGGTTCGGATAGACGATAAACCGATAAATAACGAATATTTCCGCCTTTAGCCGATTTTACTTAGACAAACACGTGTTTAAAACGCTTTAATTAAAAATCCTTATTGTAGACTTTGAAGTAGTTAAAAAAAAACTAACCTAATAAAAATGTCTTTACATGAAAGTGACAACGGTTCCGTTTCTGGCTCCGACATAAATAGTGAGCCACTATTTGGAAACATGCCGGAAAAGCAAACGGGCGAAAATAATACAATATCTAAAGAAGACTCCGCTAAGTTTGGAACCCAACTTGAGGTTTTGCCAACATCAGCTTGGATTAATTATCTTAAGAAAAGCGAGATGGACGAAATTTACCTGCGTTTTGGCTTGTCCATGGAAGGAACCATGGAAGTTAAGAGAAAGAGACTCAGAGAATATATTCGTGAAGAACGAAAGTCCCCGAGGTTGACCCCGACTGTACACGAGCTCCCTGTAGTTACCAGTAACCCAATGATGTCCGTGGTTTACAATAAACCTATAACCTCTGTAAATACACAACAAACTTCCGTTACCTTTTCTGTTAGTACCGTAGATTTGCTCATAACCTCGTCTTATCAAACATTTACCAACAGTAAAATTCCCTGTTTTACCAACGTTGTACAAATTCCGACCTCGAGTATCACCTCCGTCACAAACTCAGCATTTACTTTTTTTCCTAATCAGGACCCCCTTAGATTGAATTTGGTTCTGTACTCCAAACTAATACCTCCGTATACCAAGCACCTCATATTACCCAGTTAGTATCAAATACCAGTTCGCAAGTTGACAACTGTAAATTTACATACCCAGCACCGCCTATAATACCGAACAGAGCGATTCCAAATTATACCCTTGCAAACGTCATACCGATAACCACAAGTTTTCAATACTCCACCGTACCGACCACTACCGAGCCGTATATACCATCTTACCCGTCAACTTATTACCTAACAAAACCTTATTTTCTACCGACTAGTTCCAACACCACATCCGTTTGTAATAACGTCAGCCAACAAGTTATACCCAGCTCATCCGTTAAATTTAATCCCACAGTATCGCATACAACTATGCAAAATGAAATTCCCATGATCTGGACCTTTTCCTACGATTCAATGCTAAAATATCCAACAATTCCAAATACTAACAACCGTTTACCGTCCACGATTCTTAGCCAAAGTCCAACCCTGAGGCAATAAGAAATTACCAAAAGTTACCCGTACCTTACAGTGGTACCTCATGTCAATATGAGAATCCGTCGACCTCAACCACCAGTAACGCTGAAACGATCATGATACCCGTAACAAATCCTATGTTTTCTAGCGATTCAAGCGGTAAATAACGCAAATTCTCCGGATAAAAGTCTTAATATTCCTGCTAGTACTCAAAACCCGTCTCGTGTACAGTATCCGATAAGTAATCCGTTTAATCAACATTTTAATGTAAGTCAGTGGAGAATCAGTTTTAATGGGCGTGGGGACCCTACGTCTTTTATAGAGCAGTTGGAAGATAAATGTACCGCTCATCAAATTGACCGAGAGTCCTTCATAAGAAACTGGATAAACTGGGAAACTTTTGTTCATGAATACAGAGAATACAAAAATCAAATGAGCCGGTATCTGACTATATTACCGATTTACAGACGCTTCTCCGCAGACACGGAGGGTACCCTTTATCGCGAGAATTAACCTGGTTGTACAGGAATTTATTACCAGAATATAGACGAGAGATTAAAAGATCTGATTTTATGGATATTTCGACATTTACTAGAGCTGTACGAGAGTACGAGCTACTTAGAGAAGAAATTAACCAGACCCGCACAAATGTGGAAAATTTTCGATCAGTTAGATCGCCACCTAATTCAAGGCAACAGTTAACGGTTCGGCAAGATTTAAGGCCATCCACCTTTAGCACCTCTGGTTTGGCACAAACTCGTCCGTCGAGTCCGCCTGTCCAAAATAGAATGGACCATAATCAGGATCAAAGAAATTCTAATCCCAGAGAAGAGACAAGACCAAATCGACCCAGTCGATCCGAAAACCGACCTACGCAACAGATAACGTTTTCTGGGGAAGGTAGAACGTTTACCAGACAAATTAACACACCAGCTGTTTGCTGGAGATGTGGAGAAACGGGGCACCTGAGAAACCAATGCCGATGCACCCCGAACGTGTTTTGCTCAAGGTGTGGCCAAGATGGAATATTTTCCAGAGATTGTCTGTGTTCCAGGCAGGAAAACTAAATGGAAGCTGTCAAAACCCGAGGCCAACACAGCTACCCGACACTCAGGCCTCACAGACCGATGAAATATCATTATGCTCCGATGGTCGACCTCATGTTGACGTAATGATTTTTGATAAGAAATATTCCGCTTTACTAGACACCGGAGCTAAAAGGTCTTATTGTGGAGATAAGCTAACGCAATATTGTCAAGAAAGACAGATTCAAGCTCAAACTTCACCCGTTACCCATGCCAAAGTTGCCGATGGTGCCGCTATACCGATTACAAGTGCATACTTGCTAGAACTTAAGGTAAAAGGAAAGATTTACAATGAAACTTTGTTGTATTTACCTGGTATGACGACAGATTTAATATTAGGAGTTGACTTTATGCGCAGAAATAAAGTGCAATTAGATTTCTTAAACGAAAACATTCAGATTTGCGGTCTTTAAACGGCGAAAAACTTCTCGTAAATGCTTTAAATGAGAAGCAAAATCCGAACTTATTACGGATACGGAAAGGCAAATTCTAGCTTAGGTCCGATTACTATTTCCATTAGTCGTTGAAACGCTGCAGGCGCTGCATGTAGCCCAAACGGCATAACTTTAAACTGAAAGAGCCCTCTTCCTGGTACAGTAAGAGAGAGTAGATTTGGTATCTATTATCGAGAACCCTGACCAGCTGACATTGACTCAAGACGAGCAAAAACGTCTAGATGCGTTTCTAGACCGAGAACTCACAGAATTTGAGCAAATCGTAGGCACAGCGCCGCTTGTGAAACATAAAATTAAATTAAAACCTAACACAGAACCAATTAAACAGCGATACCGTCCTCAGAATCCGAAGATGCAGGCCATTATAAATGAAGAAGTAGACAGAATGTTGAAAGAAGGTATTATAGAACCGTCATGTAGCCCGTGGAGTTCACCTGTTGTTATGGTCAGAAAGAAAGATGGGAAGTTTCGTTTCTGTATAGATTTTCAGAAAATAAATAATGTAACTCATAAGGATGCTTATCCTTTACCGTTTATAAACTCCATTTTGGATAAGCTACGTAAAGCCCGCTACATTTCCACTATTGATCTAAAGCAAGGATATTGGCAGATAGCACTTACCGAAGATAGTAAACCAATCACTGCCTTTACTGTACCAGGAAGAGGGCTCTTTCAGTTTAAAGTTATGCCGTTTGGGCTACATGCAGCGCCTGCAGCGTTTCAACGACTAATGGAAATAGTAATCGGACCTGAACTAGAATTTGCCTTTCCGTATCTTGATGATTTGGCCGTAATAAGTTCGGATTTTGCTTCTCATTTAAAGCATTTACGAGAAGTTTTCCGCCGTTTAAAGACCGCAAATCTGAAACTTAACCCAGAAAAATGTCAGTTTGGCCGTAGACAGTTAAAGTACCTAGGTCACATGATAACGCCAGAAGGAATCGGCAACGATCCAGGAAAAGTGGAAAGTATTTTACAGATACCTCCACCAGCAAATCAAAGGGCACTAAGAAGATTTTTGGGAGTTGCATCCTGGTACCGTCAATTTATTGCAAATTTTTCACAGATAGCAACACCGTTAAACAAGCTATTGAAAAAGAGAGAACCCTTTATTTGGACTGAAACTCAACAAACCGCATTTGACAAGTTAAAACAATGTCTGACTGAGGCCCCTGTTTTGGCCTGTCCAGATTTTTCTAGGCCATTTGTCCTACAGACTGATGCGTCGGAATACGGACTAGGCGTGGCCTTAATTCAACATTACCAAGATAGTGACCATGTAATCGCATACGCAAGTAGAACTCTTACCTCTACCGAGCGTAAAATGAGTGTGACAGAGAAAGAGTGCGCTGCTATAGTTTGGGGAGGAGAGAAAATGCGTCCCTACTTAGAGCTATACCACTTTACCGTTGTCACTGATCACCAGTCTCTCCATTGGTTGTTTTTTTTTAGATAGTCCATCTGGCCGGTTGGCCCGATGGCGGATGTTTTTGCAGCAATTCGATTTTGAGATAAGGTATCGTCAGGGAGTTTTAAATCGGATTGCAGACGCGCTATCTAGAGATCCGTTAGAGACTGGCGAATCCGAACCAGAAGCTGATCTAGTATTTGTTTTAGCTAATTTTACTCCATGTAACGGTATGCTAACAAATTAACTGAAGATGAAACAAACCCGAAAACATTTCCAGACTATTGCGTACGAGAAGGGCGATTGTATAGGCATTTCTGGGATATGTCTGACCTAAAAGATGACGAATTTTCCGACCCTTGGAAACTGTGTATACCGAAGACTGTCAGAGAGCAGGTTTTACAAGAAAACCATGACTCTACAACTGCTGGACACATGGGAATAGCTAAAACCGCCGCTAGGATTGCATTGCGGTATTATTGGCCAGGCATGTTTCGAGAAATCGCTGCCTATGTCCGATCCTGTTCTTTGTGTCAGCAATACAAGGTCTCGCAGCAGCAGACTCCAGGAAAGATGCAACCTTCACTCAATAAAGACCCGTGGGCTACTGTGTCTACAGACTTAATTGGCCCGTTACCGAGATCAGCAAAAGGATATTCGTTTGTTGTTATGTTTCATGATAGGTTTACCAAATGGGTAGAGTGTCGACCTCTACGAAAAGCTACCGCTAACCATGTTGCTCAAGCCTTACACGAGTTAATTCTCTCAAGGTTCGGTTGTCTAAAAGTGGTAATAAGTGACAATGGTGTACAGTACAAAGGTCAGGCTTTCCGTGAGATCATACAAAGTTATGGTATCCGTCACCGTTTTACTCCTGTTTATATTCCCCAGGATAATACTGTAGAACGAACTAATCGTTCCATGAAAACAATGATTGCACAATTTTCCGAGAATGAACACCGCCAATGGGATTTGCACCTGTCTGATCTCCAGTTTGCGTATAATACCTCCCGACATGAGGCTACCGGATTTTCTCCGGCTTTTCTTAACTTTGGACGTGAGTTAGAAATACCCAATGCGTTACATAGAATCCCACCAACCAAACCTGACCTTAATCCAGAACAAGTATCGAACCGTGTACAAAAGCTAAAAGAATTGTACGAATTGACCCGTGTTAGACTAGCTCGAGCGTATTCTTCGCAAAGCCGTTATTATAATTTAAGAAGACGTGAATGGCGATGCCATGTAGGGGATAAAGTCTTTAAAAAGGAACATCCATCCATTTTTATCTGTCATCGCCCGCCGTAGCAAGATTAAGTGCTAAAAATAAACTCGCGATATTTCTAGTGCACCGGTACCGAGACTGTCAAAAGGTAAGTGCGTAGGCTATTTTTAAGTATTTATTTTACGCTGTTCTTTATCTTTAATTCAAAAATGTTTTTCTTTTGCTGGGTAAATTGCAGACGGTTTTTCTAACCCATTTTATTAAATTCGAATCTCTCTTATCCCGGACCCCTACCTTGGAGGCCATACAGGTAGGCACGCGTTCTTTAGAGCTGATTCCAAAGTTGGTAGGTTTCCCCAAATCACCCTGATTTCCCGGACCCCTACCTTGGATGCCATACAGGTAGGCACGCGTCTTCCAGGGTTGATTATAAATTGGTATATTTCCCGGACCCCTACCTTGGATGCCATACAGGTAGGCACGCGTCTTGTTGATTTTTAGTTATTTTCCGGTCCAGAGAAAATGCAATTTCCTAGCTGGTGTAAATAGGCTTGAGCAAAAGCAAAATTGTATTTTCCAGTTTGACCCGTTTTGCTAATCTCGAACCACCCTAACTCCCGGACCCCTACTTTGGATGCCATACAGGTAGGCACGCGTCTTGTAGGGTTGATTTAATGTTAAAGTCCCGGTTAGAAAACGATGCAATTTACCACCGCTCCGTACAATGAAACGGAGAAGTAATCTGTAGATTCTTGAGACCCGGTTTCTTGAACTAAAACCACTCTAATCCCGGACCCCTATCTTGGATGCCATACAGGTAGGCACGCGTTCTTTAGAGTTGGTTTCAAAATTGATAAT
The DNA here is from genome assembly GCA_963576565.1 of Aspidapion aeneum. Lineage (NCBI taxonomy): Eukaryota > Metazoa > Arthropoda > Insecta > Coleoptera > Brentidae > Aspidapion > Aspidapion aeneum. The sequence goes on along the minus strand of OY755043.1, from coordinate 80,574,603 downwards.
TTCCCAAATCACCCTGATTTCCCGGACCCCTACCTTGGATGCCATACAGGTAGGCACGCGCATTCCAGGGTTGATTTCAAATTGGTATATTTCCCGGACCCCTACCTTGGATGCCATACAGGTAGGCACGCGTCTTTTTCCTGATTTTGCCCGGTTAAGACAATGTGCACTTTCCTCCTGGGAACAAGATAATTCGAAAGAAAACTGCACATTTCATCTTTAATCCGTTTCTTACACTCAAACCACTCTAATCCCGGACCCCTGTCTTGAATGCAATACAGGCAGGCACGCGTTCTTTAGGGTTCGTTTCAAAGTTGGTAATTCCCCAAATCACCCTGTTTTCCCGGACCCCTACCTTGGATGCCATACAGGTAGGCACGCGTCTTATACAGGGTTGATTTTAAGCATATTCCCGGACTAAAGAATCTACATTTTAACTAGGACTAAACCGAGTAATAAAAGTGTTATTTGAGTTATAGAATAGCCAACGGACATGTAAATCCGTTACATACCGTTTCGTGAAAGCATTATCGAATTGTTCTTTGCTGGAACTTTGAAAGGTATTCAATTGTGTCAAATTAGGACAAAGAAACCGCCTGTGCTTTGGGAATCCTGTTTAATTTGTTTAGAGTAAGAAAGTTATTAAAATTTGATTCTTGTAGCAAGGTTAGACAAATAAAAGTGGTACGTTTTAGTTAGATTGCCTAAACATTAATTTTCCAACCATTCCATGAACCCGTTTTCTCGACTGTCTAAAAGCTAGTCGTACTGGCCGGTGGAGACTCTAAGCTCCCTTATTCCTTAGAGTGGCGCCCATGATTCCGTCCGAAAGGGTGAAATATTGAGTGTCAAATGTAAAAGACCGAAGTTTGGCAACCCCGAACTAGGTCCCTTTTACAAATGAGCAACTTTTTTGAATAAATTTTTGTGACTTACGGACGGGCCAGTTTTAATTAAATTTATTTGAAAACTTAAAGTTAAAAAAAAAAATGCGAACCAACATAGCCTAGGGTGTTGCCAATTTGTGATGATGAAAAACAAAGTACTTTTCAAAGTTGACTTTATACCCAGATGTCCACTTTTTTCTCATATCGATACACTGTGCGTCGTTATATAGGGAAAAAATTGACAAAATTGGTTATATTAAAAAACTCCGATACATAACCGATATATTGTAATATTTGATATCGTTATAGGAGATATTTACTGTAGTTACTTTTTGGGATATTTAAGTTTTTAATGAAACGAATAAAACATTTCTGATTGCAACAGTATTCGTGTAAGTGAAGGACACATTCTAAATTATTGATGAATGTCGTGCAATAACGCATGAAATATTAGCTCACGTTAGAGGAAAATTTGAACAATTTTGTATGGAAAATGGTGGAATGTACTTTCAGCAATTCTTATTATTTTAAGGTAACATAATTTGAGTAAGAGTAATTAATTTTTTTTGAATATTTATAAAATGGAAATAAATGTCTCAAAACCTTATTGTGTTTCAAATATGTTTGCAATGAGAATAATTTTATTCGTTACATTTAAAATTTAAATATCTCAAAAACTAATTTTTAGAATTAAAAAGTTTTGAAATAACTTTAAAGGTATTTTAAATATCTTCAAAAAGAAGTTTCACTTTTACCCCTCAAAGCGGTCTAGGACAACTGGGCGCCGCCAACTTGGCGCCGCCAACTGGGCGCCGCCATCTCGGCGCCGCCAACTGGGCGCCGGGCCAACTGGGCGCCGGGCCAACTCGGCGCCGCCAACTGGGCGCCGGCCAACTCGGCACCGGACTAAAAATTTGTTTTTGATAAAATGTGTAGATGAAAAATAAAATATTTTATTTATATAAAAACGTCTTTAAAAAATCCTTTACTAACTAACTAACTATCTATCAAATCTTGTGAAGCGTTTTTAACACACTTCCCATTATCCGATTTGGATGAAATTTGGTACACACGTAGTGGTCCCATGACAATACAACATTAAGAAAAAAATATCCTACCACCCCTACCCCCACCCCTTCTATAGAAAAATGTGTTTTTGGCACACTTCCCGTTATCCGATTTGGATAAAATTTGGTATACACATAGTGGTCCGATAATAATACAACAATAAGAAAAAAATATCCTCCCACCCCTACCCCCACCCCCTTCCATAGAAAAATTTGTTTTTGACACACATCCCGTTATCCGATTTGGATGAAATTTGGTATACATATAGTGATCCGATGACAATACAATATTAAGAAAAAAACTATCCTCCCACCTCTACCCCCACCCCCTTTAATAGAAAAATGAGTTTTTGACACACTTCCCATTATCCGATTTGGATGAAATTTGGTATTCACATAGTGGTCCAATGACAATACAACATTAAAAAAAAAACCTCCCACCCCTACCCCCACCCCTTCCATAGAAAATGCGTTTTTGACACACTTCCCATTATCCGATTTGGATGAAATTTGGTATACATATAGTGAGCCGATGAAAATACAATATTAAGAAAAAAATATCCTCCCACCTCTACCCCCACCTCCTTTCATAGAAAAATGAGTTTTTAACACACTTCCCGTTATCCGATTTGGATAAAATTTGGTATACACATAGTTGTCCGATGATAATACAACATTTAAAAAAAATATCCTCACACCCCTACCCCCACCCCCTTCCATAGAAAATGCGTTTTTGACACCCTTCCCATTATCCGATTTGGTAGTATCATAGTGGTCCAATGATAATACAACATTTAAAAAAAATATCCTCCCACCCCTACCCCCACCCCCTTCCATAGAAAATGCGTTTTTGACACCCTTCCCATTATCCGATTTGGATGAAATTTGGTATACATATAGTGATCCGATGACAATACAATATTAAGAAAAAAAATATCCTCCCACCTCTACCCCCACCCCCTTTAATAAAAAAATGAGTTTTTGACACACTTCCCATTATCCGATTTGGATGAAATTTGGTATTCACATAGTGGTCCAATGACAATACAACATTAAAAAAAAATATCCTCCCACCCCTACCCCCACCCCCTTCCATAGAAAATGCGTTTTTGACACCCTTCCCATTATCCGATTTGGATGAAATTTGGTATACACATAGTGGTCCAATGATAATACAACATTTGAAAAAAATATCCTCCCACCCCTACCCCCACCCCCTTCCATAAAAAATGCGTTTTTGACACCCTTCCCATTATCCGATTTGGATGAAATTTGGTATACATATAGTGATCCGATGACACTACAATATTAAGAAAAAAAATATGCTCCCACCTCTACCCCCACCCCCTTTAATAGAAAAATGCGTTTTTGACACCCTTCCCATTATCCGATTTGGATGAAATTTGGTATACATATAGTAGTCCGATGACAATACAACATTGAAAAAAAAATCCTACCACTCCTACCCCCACCCTCATCTATAGAAAAATGCGTTTTCGATATACTTTCCATTATCCGATTTAGATGATTTTTTTAAAAAGAGAAAAAAATCATGTTCAGCGACGTTAAACACCACAAAGTTCTAAATTTATTATAAATCGATCCCTAAGCACTGCAATCTTTCAAGTTTGAGACAAGTCGGTTAGTAAATAAAAAATCTGCCATTTTTGATCCGCCATTTTGATTTTTTTAAGTTTGAGTAAAAAATTTTGTTAAATGACTTCAAGCAATGTAATATTTCAAGTTTGAGACAAATCGGTTAGTAAATAAAAAATCTGCCATTTTGGATCAGCCATTTTGATTTTTTTAAGTTTGTGTAAAAAATTTTGTTAAATGACCTCAAGCAATGTAATATTTCAAGTTTGAGACAAATCGGTTAGTAAATAAGAAAATCCGCCATTTTGGATCCGCCATTTTGATTTTTTTAAGTTTGAGTAAAAAATTTTGTTAAATGACCTCAAGCAATGTAATATTTCAAGTTTGGGACAAATCGGTTAATAAATAAGAAAATCCGCCATTTTGATTTTTTTAAGTTTGAGTAAAAAATTTTCGTAAATGACGAGGCATTTTGATTTTTCGATCCACCATTGTTGTAAAAAAAACGTAAATTGTAGTATTACCAGGTTACCAAACACTAGAACTGCCAAGATTCAACAGTCGACTTAATGGATTTAACTTTACTTAACAAAAACAGATTTCAAATAAATTAGTAAAAAAATTTCTTTTAAGTCACAAGCTTTCATAAAATGCACTAAAAATTAAAAAATAATTTTCCAACATTCTAATATTATCATGATAATAAAAGCGATGGCCGACTGATGGAAATTTTGAGGATGTTAGCACTATAAGATATCCGTATCAATTAAATATTACTATTTGCAAGAATCAATCTAGCAGAAAAATGTAGAGGTAAATAAATAAAGAAGAGTTTATTCTGGATTATAATGAAATCGCTGATCGTAAGTTGTTTGGAAACTCATTTTTCTATTGGGGGAAGGAGAGGGTGGGGGTAGAGGTAGAAATATATTTTTTGTTTGGGCTGTATTGCCATCGGACCTTTATGCATATATATATATATTATCAAATTTTATAAAAGTTATTTGAAGTGAAGTGTGTCACAAACGCATTTTTATGGAAGGGGGTGGGGGGTAGGGGTGAGAGGACATTTTTTCATTATTGTTGTATTGTTATCGGACCACTATATGTATACCAAATTTCATCCAAATCGGATAATGGTAAGTGTGTCAAAAACGCATTTTTCTATAGATGAGGGTGGGGGTAGGAGTGGTAGGATTTTTTTTTTCAATGTTGTATTGTCATTGGACCACTATATGTATACCAAATTTCATCCAAATCGGATAATGGGAAGGGTGTCAAAAACGCATTTTCCATGGAAGGGGGTGGGGGTAGGGGCGGGAGGATATTTTTTTAAATGTTATATTGTCATCGGACCACTATGTGAATACCAAATTTCATCGAAATCGGATAATGGGAAGTGTGTAAAAAACTCATTTTTCTATGAAAGGGGGTGGGGGTAGAGGTGGGAGGATATTTTTTTCTTAATATTGTATTGTCATCGGATCACGATATGTATACCAAATTTCATCCAAATCGGATAACGGGATGTGTGCCAAAAACAAATTTTTCTAGGGAAGGGGGTGGGGGTAGGGGTTGGAGGATATTTTTTTTATTGTTGTATTATCATCGGACCACTATGTGTATACCAAATTTTATCCAAATCGGATAACGGGAAGTGTGTCAAAAACACATTTTTCTATAGAAGGGGTGGGGGTAGGGGTGGGAAGATATTTTTTTCTTAATGTTGTATTGTCATCAGACCACTATGTGAATACCAAGTTTCATCCAAATCGGATAATGGCAAGTGTGTCAAAAACTCATTTTTCTATGAAAGGGGGTGTGGGTAGAGGTGGGAGGATATTTTTTTATTATATATGTATACCAAATTTCATCCAAATCGGATAACGGGATGTGTGTCAAAAACAAATTTTTCTATGGAAGGAGGTGGGGGTAGGGGTGGGAGGATATTTTTTTCTTATTGTTGTATTATTATCGGACCACTATGTGTATACCAAATTTTATCCAAATCGGATAACGGGAAGTGTGTCAAAAACACATTTTTCTATAGAAGGGATGGGGGTAGGGGTGGGAGGATATTTTTTTCTTATTGTTGTATTATCATCGGACCACTATGTGTATACCAAATTTTATCCAAATCGGATAACGGGAAGTGTGTCAAAAACACATTTTTCTATAGAAAAGGTGGGGATAGGGGTTGTTTGGATATTTTTTTGTTAATGTTGTATTGTCATGGGACCACTACGTGTGTACCAAATTTCATCCAAATCGGATAATGGGAAGTGTGTCAAAAACGCTTCACAAGATTTGATAGATAGTTAGTTAGACAGAACATCTGAAGCTAAATAAAAGCTTGTAAAAAATTGCGTAGGATTTTTTAAAAATGTTTTTATATAAATAATATATTTTATTTTTCATCTACACAATTTGTCAAAAAAAATTTTTTTAGTCCGGCGCCGAGTTGGCCGGCGCCCAGTTGGCGGCGCCGAGTTGGCCCGGCGCCCAGTTGGCCCGGCGCCCAGTTGGCGGCGCCGAGTTGGCGGCGCCCAGTTGGCGGCGCCGAGTTGGCGGCGCCCAGTTGTCCCATTCCGCCTCAAATGGCCTGTCCTTAAATTACGTAACGCTCTATGGGGGGGAGGGGGGGTTTGGCCTTGCGTTACACTCAATGTTTTTTTAATGTGTTTTTTCTTGAAAATGCGTTACGAGGGGGGGAGGGGGAATCAAAAATCCAGAATTTTTGAGTTACGTATTTTAAGGACATTCCCAAAGAAATTGTCTAGAAAACATAAATCCAAAATGCAAATGAACTAGTTTCTTTTAAAATGTTGCAATAATTCATTAAAAGTTTGAAGTTAATAATGAAAATTTAAATATCTCAAAAACTGATCAATAGATTTTTAAAATTTTAACACCATTGTAAAGGCAATTCGAAGACCTTTTAAAAAAGATATCACTTAACCCAATGTCCCTATTCAAATTGTAGGGGTAAATGTTTCTCTTCGAGGGGGGTGTGTAGGAAACATAAATCATACAAATGCACTACACACTAACAAAAATAAAATCGACGGGTCTCGGCGTTTCTTTTATGGTCGAATAATTCATAATGGTTTAAAGTTGGAAGGTTTTTAAAATTTTAACATAACTGTAAATAGATTCAAAACGCCTTCATAAAATAATGCCACTCGACGCACTTTCCCAATTTAAACTCAAAGGGTTACTTTCACCCTGGCTAGGAGGTACGACCCTCAGAAACGACAAGATATTTAAATACAAAATCTACGTGTCCGAGTTTTTTTTCCAAAATCACACTCTAAATACATAAAAAGGCCTCTTTCGATGTTCGTGATAAAGGGTGTTACGTGCGAAAAAAATAGTGGATTTAAAAAACCAAACTGAAACCATCCCAAATTATCATTTTTTTTTTAAAACCTCAATCCTTACCTCCTCGGAGGAGACGCAAAGTGGTTTTGCACTACATATACCAGAGCTTTGTGCCTTTACACGGCTTGGACGCATTACATTAAACTGCCATGAAGTGTGGTAAGGTGTCACTTTCGACACTTTTTGGATTGATTAATTGATATCTAAGGGCGTTTGCACACGGGACGGTAACGGTATGATTCGCCGCGCGTGATATATCGCGCCGCATCCGCTGACTGCTCGCCCACTACACTGTAAACGTGCGAAATGTGTCATGGACTGCGAGCTTTAAATGAAAGCAATGCACTAAAAATATAATTGGCGATATCGTGGTGTGGGCTATAAATCATTTAATCGTTGGCGTTCAAATGTCAGGCGACCGGAATTCGCACGTTTTTTGACCGCCAAATCGCAGGTTTGTGCGGCCTCGTCCTGCCGCGACTGTATTAAATATCTTCGTGGCATTTTTCAGCCAGTGGGCGACACTGCATTTTATTGTTTACAGGACGGTAACGGAGCAATTTTCCGCGCACAATAAATAATCTACGGTGCCGTACAAAAAACGGACGAATTCGGGTCCCCTGAGCTTTGAACGCCAATAGGATTAAATGATTTGTACCACACACCACGATATCGCCAACGATATTTTTAGCAACACGAAAAAATTATCCTTTATAGTATAGAGGGCGAGCACTCAGCGGATGCGTGCGCATTATTTCGCGCGCAGCAAATCATGCCATTACCGCCCTGTGTGCAAATGCCCTAAGGGTTTTACTATGTGATTTGTGGAAACAATGGTAGCAGTATGTAATCGCAAAAAAAAACTTTATTTTATTTTACCGGGGTGACTACAAAAGTGCTTAAAATGTAAAATTTTAAAAAATCTATGTTTAAGTAAGCTAAACTCTTAAAGTAATTTTATTTTCTTCGTGCTCATGTGGTCATTACTGTAATATCGAACTTGAAGTTTAAATTTCTGAAGTATAAAGAGCTAATATTAGTTTTATTTATTCCACCTCTTTTACTTGAGACATCATAGAAGTGTAAGAATAAGCCATTTTTAGTTGCTAAAAAAAAGGTTATTTGGTAATGCCCGTTTTTACACCTACGGACAGTGGCGGTTCCTCCATAAGTGCACATTTGCATGCATATACCTAAAGTGAACTCCCAAATTTTATTTAAAATAATTAAAATTTGATCATTCTTTAATTAGTAATTTTATCAGAAAGTATTAATAAACCCCAAAAGTAATTGACCAAAGACTTCAATATTAACTAGAAATTAATACCCGGTAAGTATTCGTGTCCATGCCAGGATGAGATGGATAGTGAATGCGCTATGATCTCTATATGGTTACTTTGCGTATTACAATTTATTGCCGCGCATTTCCGCGCTTTACTAGAACCAAATTCTATGCATGCATGTTATATCGTATTCTAATTACGAAATATAGAAAAATTGGACGACATGTCCCTATAGAATTTTCCAGTATATAGAACCTTGGCCTTATTTCGCTTGCGATATTATGCAGAAGTTGCGAGGATCGATGCCACTCGTACATCCGTGTTCACAGTTAGCGTTGGATGTTACAATACCTCATGTGAACTTTAAATTAGTGCATTGGGCTCGATTCTTTGCAAAACGCCAGTAATACTGACGCGTCAGTTATGCGGCAACGCCACTTCCCCGCTAGTCACCACCAAACACCAAACAAAACTTATATGACAAGTTGCACTTCGGGGTTCTGCAATAAATGCACAAACGATTGTTAATAAATGCTGTTAATCAGACTATTTTCGCACCTCTTAACATTTCTTACCTAATGTTTTCGTAATAGGCGCATATGATTTAGGTTCGATTATCGCCCATGGGAATTTAAAGGCTGCGCCTTTTCGATTGTGGAAAGACGTCGGAAAACTAAGACTTTCTCGTGCTTGTCCGCGCACGCGTAACTTGACTGTCATAACGTTGCATATTGATTAGCAATTTTGTTTTAACTTAATTTACTAGAAAAGTCAGATTTAAACTTAGGGTTTAATGAACAGTTCTCCCCGCTTTGTTTTGTCTGTAACTCACAATTGTGTTGTGTTTATTGCAATATTTTGTTTTATGTAATTCACTTAGTTTACTAGCTTAAACGGCTTCACTTTTTTTAGTTTTGAACTAGCATAGTATTGTCTAGAAGCTGAATTGCTTCCACATTCACATGCCGATGAAGTCTATCTTCATGGCTTTTTGAGTACTTTTTTATAGTCTCTGCTACAGTTTCGATTTTTAGATCTCGATGAAGGTCACTATTTCGAACGTACCAAGGTGCATTCATAATGAAGATGCCTTGTTGCTAAAGAAATACTAAAAAACTAAACCAAAACTAAAGAAATCTCATACCAAACGTGAGTACAAATAGACAAAACAAACAGACAAGAAACACAGTCACACAAAACTCTGTGACAAGGACATACAGCCAAGAAGCAGCAACAGCTACTATACCTGATATAAATATCAGTAGTCAAAATACTATGGAACAAACATTACAATTAATTTTGGAGAAATTTAATAAACATGATGAGCGATTAACTAAACTAGAAAGTAGCAATAACGGAGCTACCAATATGCCTCAAAATGGTCAGTAATCTTAGAATTCTAGCCTGGAATGCCAATGGTCTCTTGCAACATCAGCAAGATTTGCAAGTTATTCTAGACATAGAAAAAATTGACGTCTGTCTTGTGTTAGAAACGCATTTCACTAACCAGTCTCACATTAAATTTAAAGGTTATAAAGTGTATCATACAACTTACCCTAGTAATACTGCATATGGGGGAAGTGCTGTAATAATTAAAGAAAATATTCACACTATGAGGAGATGAGATATAAAACCATAGTTATAAGTGCTGTCTATATACCACCAAGGCACTTACTAAAGAAAAATCAATATCTTAATTTTCACAGAAAATTAGGAAGCCGTTTTATAGTTGGAGGTGACTTTAATGCAAAAAATACCTACTGGGCATCTAGACTGACGAATTCTAAAGGAAAAGCACTTTTGCAAGCTATTAATGAATATCAATGTGAGCCGATATCAACTGGTAAGCCCACATACATATGAACCGAATCCAACAGATCCAGGAAAAATTCCAAATCTAATTGATTTTTTTATAGTAAAAAATATATCTTTAAGTTTTGTAGATATAGAAGAAAGTTTTTATTTGCACTCAGATCAAATACAATAAGCACAGTGTGTTTGATAAATAAAAAAAATATATAAATACACTTTAAGCACATATTTGGACGGCGTTATGCAAAAAGCTACCAACCGTCACTACTGTCAAACTGAGATAATTAGTTCTCAAGTTTTTATTCATTAAAAAAGTTGTTATGGTTGTTTTAATATTTCTGTATAAGTTTTTCTTTATTCCTAATAGATCTTTTTATGTTTAATGCATGTTTGAATATTTGAAATATAAAAAAGTTCAAATTGGCGATCATTTGTGGGTTGGTAGGTTTTTGCTTTTTGCAAAATAGTTTCGTATTTTTTTTTTATTTCCAAAAAAATTAAATAGGTAGTGAAATTTAAATGAAGTATTAGTTTTAAAAAGTTTTAATTTTATTATGCTTTTTCAAAATCTAAATCTGTGTGTCTGTCTGTAACGACCAACGCGCATAACTCAAAAACGGCAAAAATTTCAATGAAATCTGGTACCTAGGCTGGGTCTTGGGTCGAGATGGTCCCATTTAAAAATGAACAAAATCCACCAAACACAAGCCAAATAAAAGGGTGGGGGTAGATTTCAAAAATTAGAGTTTACGTGGAAATATGGCATGTGTGATATCAAACGAAAAGTAATTGAGTCTGGAGTTAAGCAAAATACATTTTAGTTCTTGTTTTTTTAAAGGGTAGATTTCAAAAGTTTAAGTTTAATTTAAAACATGGCTTGTATGTTATCAAACGACAGGTAATTTAGTCTGGAGTTGAATAAAATATATTTCAGTTATATTAGCTGACACGTACACTATAACTATAGTACCTAGTGTGAGCTTAGGGGCATATATATTGACAGAGTATTAGCTCACACATATACTATACTGTAGTAGTGTGAGCTATGGTGATCCTAATTTTTTCGAGAAAAAAAAGTTGCTCCGATTTCAAAAATTTTTATATATCTTTGCGTTTCAGATGATTTTGAAACTTTTTTGTTGCGCCGTCTGTCTGTCTGTATGTCTGTCTGTCTGTTTGTCTGTCTGTCTGTCTGTCTGTCTGTATGTCTGTAACGACCAACGCGCATAACTCAAAAACCGCTTGGCCGATTTTAATGAAATTTGGTACCTAGGCTGGGTCTTGGGTCGAGATGGTCCCATTTAAAAATGAACAAAATCCACCGAACAGAAACCAAATAAAAGGGTGGGGGTAGATTTCAAAAATTAGAGTTTATGTGAAAATATGGCGTGTGTGATATCAAACGAAAGGTAATTTAGTCTGGAGTTAAATAAAATATATTTCAGTTTTTAGTTATATTAGCTCACACGTACACTATAACTATAGTACCTAGTGTGAGCTTAGGGGCCCATATATTGGCAGAGTATTTTTACATAGCATTACTTAAGTTTGAATTTTAGCTCACACCACTACTATACTATAGTAGTGTGAGCTATGGTGATTGCTCCGATTTCAAAATTTTTTATATATCTTTGCGTTTCAGATGATTTTGAAACTTTTTTGTTGCTCTGTCTGGTTCGGTTCGGTTCGGTTCGGTTCGGTTCGGTTCGGTTCGGTTCGGTTCGGTTCGGTTCGGTTCGGTTCGGTTCGGTTCGGTTCGGTTCGGTTCGGTTCGGTTCGGTTCGGTTCGGTTCGGTTCGGTTCGGTTCGGTTCGGTTCGGTTCGGTTCGGTTCGGTTCGGTTCGGTTCGGTTCGGTTCGGTTCGGTTCGGTTCGGTTCGGTTCGGTTCGGTTCGGTTCGGTTCGGTTCGGTTCGGTTCGGTTCGGTTCGGTTCGGTTCGGTTCGGTTCGGTTCGGTTCGGTTCGGTTCGGTTCGGTTCGGTTCGGTTCGGTTCGGTTCGGTTCGGTTCGGTTCGGTTCGGTTCGGTTCGGTTCGGTTCGGTTCGGTTCGGTTCGGTTCGGTTCGGTTCGGTTCGGTTCGGTTCGGTTCGGTTCGGTTCGGTTCGGTTCGGTTCGGTTCGGTTCGGTTCGGTTCGGTTCGGTTCGGTTCGGTTCGGTTCGGTTCGGTTCGGTTCGGTTCGGTTCGGTTCGGTTCGGTTCGGTTCGGTTCGGTTCGGTTCGGTTCGGTTCGGTTCGGTTCGGTTCGGTTCGGTTCGGTTCGGTTCGGTTCGGTTCGGTTCGGTTCGGTTCGGTTCGGTTCGGTTCGGTTCGGTTCGGTTCGGTTCGGTTCGGTTCGGTTCGGTTCGGTTCGGTTCGGTTCGGTTCGGTTCGGTTCGGTTCGGTTCGGTTCGGTTCGGTTCGGTTCGGTTCGGTCTGTCTGTCTGTCTGTCTGTCTGTCTGTCTGTCTGTCTGTCTGTCTGTCTGTCTGTCTGTCTGTCTGTCTGTCTGTCTGTCTGTCTGTCTGTCTGTCTGTCTGTCTGTCTGTCTGTCTGTCTGTCTGTCTGTCTGTCTGTCTGTCTGTCTGTCTGTCTGTCTGTCTGTCTGTCTGTCTGTCTGTCTGTCTGTCTGTCTGTCTGTCTGTCTGTCTGTCTGTCTGTCTGTCTGTCTGTCTGTCTGTCTGTCTGTCTGTCTGTCTGTCTGTCTGTCTGTCTGTCTGTCTGTCTGTCTGTCTGTCTGTCTGTCTGTCTGTCTGTCTGTCTGTCTGTCTGTCTGTCTGTCTGTCTGTCTGTCTGTCTGTCTGTCTGTCTGTCTGTCTGTCTGTCTGTCTGTCTGTCTGTCTGTCTGTCTGTCTGTCTGTCTGTCTGTCTGTCTGTCTGTCTGTCTGTCTGTCTGTCTGTCTGTCTGTCTGTCTGTCTGTCTGTCTGTCTGTCTGTCTGTCTGTCTGTCTGTCTGTCTGTCTGTCTGTCTGTCTGTCTGTCTGTCTGTCTGTCTGTCTGTCTGTCTGTCTGTCTGTCTGTCTGTCTGTCTGTCTGTCTGTCTGTCTGTCTGTCTGTCTGTCTGTCTGTCTGTCTGTCTGTCTGTCTGTCTGTCTGTCTGTCTGTCTGTCTGTCTGTCTGTCTGTCTGTCTGTCTGTCTGTCTGTCTGTCTGTCTGTCTGTCTGTCTGTCTGTCTGTCTGTCTGTCTGTCTGTCTGTCTGTCTGTCTGTCTGTCTGTCTGTCTGTCTGTCTGTCTGTCTGTCTGTCTGTCTGTCTGTCTGTCTGTCTGTCTGTCTGTCTGTCTGTCTGTCTGTCTGTCTGTCTGTCTGTCTGTCTGTCTGTCTGTCTGTCTGTCTGTCTGTCTGTCTGTCTGTCTGTCTGTCTGTCTGTCTGTCTGTCTGTCTGTCTGTCTGTCTGTCTGTCTGTCTGTCTGTCTGTCTGTCTGTCTGTCTGTCTGTCTGTCTGTCTGTCTGTCTGTCTGTCTGTCTGTCTGTCTGTCTGTCTGTCTGTCTGTCTGTCTGTCTGTCTGTCTGTCTGTCTGTCTGTCTGTCTGTCTGTCTGTCTGTCTGTCTGTCTGTCTGTCTGTCTGTCTGTCTGTCTGTCTGTCTGTCTGTCTGTCTGTCTGTCTGTCTGTCTGTCTGTCTGTCTGTCTGTCTGTCTGTCTGTCTGTCTGTCTGTCTGTCTGTCTGTCTGTCTGTCTGTCTGTCTGTCTGTCTGTCTGTCTGTCTGTCTGTCTGTCTGTCTGTCTGTCTGTCTGTCTGTCTGTCTGTCTGTCTGTCTGTCTGTCTGTCTGTCTGTCTGTCTGTCTGTCTGTCTGTCTGTCTGTCTGTCTGTCTGTCTGTCTGTCTGTCTGTCTGTCTGTCTGTCTGTCTGTCTGTCTGTCTGTCTGTCTGTCTGTCTGTCTGTCTGTCTGTCTGTCTGTCTGTCTGTCTGTCTGTCTGTCTGTCTGTCTGTCTGTCTGTCTGTCTGTCTGTCTGTCTGTCTGTCTGTCTGTCTGTCTGTCTGTCTGTCTGTCTGTCTGTCTGTCTGTCTGTCTGTCTGTCTGTCTGTCTGTCTGTCTGTCTGTCTGTCTGTCTGTCTGTCTGTCTGTCTGTCTGTCTGTCTGTCTGTCTGTCTGTCTGTCTGTCTGTCTGTCTGTCTGTCTGTCTGTCTGTCTGTCTGTCTGTCTGTCTGTCTGTCTGTCTGTCTGTCTGTCTGTCTGTCTGTCTGTCTGTCTGTCTGTCTGTCTGTCTGTCTGTCTGTCTGTCTGTCTGTCTGTCTGTCTGTCTGTCTGTCTGTCTGTCTGTCTGTCTGTCTGTCTGTCTGTCTGTCTGTCTGTCTGTCTGTCTGTCTGTCTGTCTGTCTGTCTGTCTGTCTGTCTGTCTGTCTGTCTGTCTGTCTGTCTGTCTGTCTGTCTGTCTGTCTGTCTGTCTGTCTGTCTGTCTGTCTGTCTGTCTGTCTGTCTGTCTGTCTGTCTGTCTGTCTGTCTGTCTGTCTGTCTGTCTGTCTGTCTGTCTGTCTGTCTGTCTGTCTGTCTGTCTGTCTGTCTGTCTGTCTGTCTGTCTGTCTGTCTGTCTGTCTGTCTGTCTGTCTGTCTGTCTGTCTGTCTGTCTGTCTGTCTGTCTGTCTGTCTGTCTGTCTGTCTGTCTGTCTGTCTGTCTGTCTGTCTGTCTGTCTGTCTGTCTGTCTGTCTGTCTGTCTGTCTGTCTGTCTGTCTGTCTGTCTGTCTGTCTGTCTGTCTGTCTGTCTGTCTGTCTGTCTGTCTGTCTGTCTGTCTGTCTGTCTGTCTGTCTGTCTGTCTGTCTGTCTGTCTGTCTGTCTGTCTGTCTGTCTGTCTGTCTGTCTGTCTGTCTGTCTGTCTGTCTGTCTGTCTGTCTGTCTGTCTGTCTGTCTGTCTGTCTGTCTGTCTGTCTGTCTGTCTGTCTGTCTGTCTGTCTGTCTGTCTGTCTGTCTGTCTGTCTGTCTGTCTGTCTGTCTGTCTGTCTGTCTGTCTGTCTGTCTGTCTGTCTGTCTGTCTGTCTGTCTGTCTGTCTGTCTGTCTGTCTGTCTGTCTGTCTGTCTGTCTGTCTGTCTGTCTGTCTGTCTGTCTGTCTGTCTGTCTGTCTGTCTGTCTGTCTGTCTGTCTGTCTGTCTGTCTGTCTGTCTGTCTGTCTGTCTGTCTGTCTGTCTGTCTGTCTGTCTGTCTGTCTGTCTGTCTGTCTGTCTGTCTGTCTGTCTGTCTGTCTGTCTGTCTGTCTGTCTGTCTGTCTGTCTGTCTGTCTGTCTGTCTGTCTGTCTGTCTGTCTGTCTGTCTGTCTGTCTGTCTGTCTGTCTGTCTGTCTGTCTGTCTGTCTGTCTGTCTGTCTGTCTGTCTGTCTGTCTGTCTGTCTGTCTGTCTGTCTGTCTGTCTGTCTGTCTGTCTGTCTGTCTGTCTGTCTGTCTGTCTGTCTGTCTGTCTGTCTGTCTGTCTGTCTGTCTGTCTGTCTGTCTGTCTGTCTGTCTGTCTGTCTGTCTGTCTGTCTGTCTGTCTGTCTGTCTGTCTGTCTGTCTGTCTGTCTGTCTGTCTGTCTGTCTGTCTGTCTGTCTGTCTGTCTGTCTGTCTGTCTGTCTGTCTGTCTGTCTGTCTGTCTGTCTGTCTGTCTGTCTGTCTGTCTGTCTGTCTGTCTGTCTGTCTGTCTGTCTGTCTGTCTGTCTGTCTGTCTGTCTGTCTGTCTGTCTGTCTGTCTGTCTGTCTGTCTGTCTGTCTGTCTGTCTGTCTGTCTGTCTGTCTGTCTGTCTGTCTGTCTGTCTGTCTGTCTGTCTGTCTGTCTGTCTGTCTGTCTGTCTGTCTGTCTGTCTGTCTGTCTGTCTGTCTGTCTGTCTGTCTGTCTGTCTGTCTGTCTGTCTGTCTGTCTGTCTGTCTGTCTGTCTGTCTGTCTGTCTGTCTGTCTGTCTGTCTGTCTGTCTGTCTGTCTGTCTGTCTGTCTGTCTGTCTGTCTGTCTGTCTGTCTGTCTGTCTGTCTGTCTGTCTGTCTGTCTGTCTGTCTGTCTGTCTGTCTGTCTGTCTGTCTGTCTGTCTGTCTGTCTGTCTGTCTGTCTGTCTGTCTGTCTGTCTGTCTGTCTGTCTGTCTGTCTGTCTGTCTGTCTGTCTGTCTGTCTGTCTGTCTGTCTGTCTGTCTGTCTGTCTGTCTGTCTGTCTGTCTGTCTGTCTGTCTGTCTGTCTGTCTGTCTGTCTGTCTGTCTGTCTGTCTGTCTGTCTGTCTGTCTGTCTGTCTGTCTGTCTGTCTGTCTGTCTGTCTGTCTGTCTGTCTGTCTGTCTGTCTGTCTGTCTGTCTGTCTGTCTGTCTGTCTGTCTGTCTGTCTGTCTGTCTGTCTGTCTGTCTGTCTGTCTGTCTGTCTGTCTGTCTGTCTGTCTGTCTGTCTGTCTGTCTGTCTGTCTGTCTGTCTGTCTGTCTGTCTGTCTGTCTGTCTGTCTGTCTGTCTGTCTGTCTGTCTGTCTGTCTGTCTGTCTGTCTGTCTGTCTGTCTGTCTGTCTGTCTGTCTGTCTGTCTGTCTGTCTGTCTGTCTGTCTGTCTGTCTGTCTGTCTGTCTGTCTGTCTGTCTGTCTGTCTGTCTGTCTGTCTGTCTGTCTGTCTGTCTGTCTGTCTGTCTGTCTGTCTGTCTGTCTGTCTGTCTGTCTGTCTGTCTGTCTGTCTGTCTGTCTGTCTGTCTGTCTGTCTGTCTGTCTGTCTGTCTGTCTGTCTGTCTGTCTGTCTGTCTGTCTGTCTGTCTGTCTGTCTGTCTGTCTGTCTGTCTGTCTGTCTGTCTGTCTGTCTGTCTGTCTGTCTGTCTGTCTGTCTGTCTGTCTGTCTGTCTGTCTGTCTGTCTGTCTGTCTGTCTGTCTGTCTGTCTGTCTGTCTGTCTGTCTGTCTGTCTGTCTGTCTGTCTGTCTGTCTGTCTGTCTGTCTGTCTGTCTGTCTGTCTGTCTGTCTGTCTGTCTGTCTGTCTGTCTGTCTGTCTGTCTGTCTGTCTGTCTGTCTGTCTGTCTGTCTGTCTGTCTGTCTGTCTGTCTGTCTGTCTGTCTGTCTGTCTGTCTGTCTGTCTGTCTGTCTGTCTGTCTGTCTGTCTGTCTGTCTGTCTGTCTGTCTGTCTGTCTGTCTGTCTGTCTGTCTGTCTGTCTGTCTGTCTGTCTGTCTGTCTGTCTGTCTGTCTGTCTGTCTGTCTGTCTGTCTGTCTGTCTGTCTGTCTGTCTGTCTGTCTGTCTGTCTGTCTGTCTGTCTGTCTGTCTGTCTGTCTGTCTGTCTGTCTGTCTGTCTGTCTGTCTGTCTGTCTGTCTGTCTGTCTGTCTGTCTGTCTGTCTGTCTGTCTGTCTGTCTGTCTGTCTGTCTGTCTGTCTGTCTGTCTGTCTGTCTGTCTGTCTGTCTGTCTGTCTGTCTGTCTGTCTGTCTGTCTGTCTGTCTGTCTGTCTGTCTGTCTGTCTGTCTGTCTGTCTGTCTGTCTGTCTGTCTGTCTGTCTGTCTGTCTGTCTGTCTGTCTGTCTGTCTGTCTGTCTGTCTGTCTGTCTGTCTGTCTGTCTGTCTGTCTGTCTGTCTGTCTGTCTGTCTGTCTGTCTGTCTGTCTGTCTGTCTGTCTGTCTGTCTGTCTGTCTGTCTGTCTGTCTGTCTGTCTGTCTGTCTGTCTGTCTGTCTGTCTGTCTGTCTGTCTGTCTGTCTGTCTGTCTGTCTGTCTGTCTGTCTGTCTGTCTGTCTGTCTGTCTGTCTGTCTGTCTGTCTGTCTGTCTGTCTGTCTGTCTGTCTGTCTGTCTGTCTGTCTGTCTGTCTGTCTGTCTGTCTGTCTGTCTGTCTGTCTGTCTGTCTGTCTGTCTGTCTGTCTGTCTGTCTGTCTGTCTGTCTGTCTGTCTGTCTGTCTGTCTGTCTGTCTGTCTGTCTGTCTGTCTGTCTGTCTGTCTGTCTGTCTGTCTGTCTGTCTGTCTGTCTGTCTGTCTGTCTGTCTGTCTGTCTGTCTGTCTGTCTGTCTGTCTGTCTGTCTGTCTGTCTGTCTGTCTGTCTGTCTGTCTGTCTGTCTGTCTGTCTGTCTGTCTGTCTGTCTGTCTGTCTGTCTGTCTGTCTGTCTGTCTGTCTGTCTGTCTGTCTGTCTGTCTGTCTGTCTGTCTGTCTGTCTGTCTGTCTGTCTGTCTGTCTGTCTGTCTGTCTGTCTGTCTGTCTGTCTGTCTGTCTGTCTGTCTGTCTGTCTGTCTGTCTGTCTGTCTGTCTGTCTGTCTGTCTGTCTGTCTGTCTGTCTGTCTGTCTGTCTGTCTGTCTGTCTGTCTGTCTGTCTGTCTGTCTGTCTGTCTGTCTGTCTGTCTGTCTGTCTGTCTGTCTGTCTGTCTGTCTGTCTGTCTGTCTGTCTGTCTGTCTGTCTGTCTGTCTGTCTGTCTGTCTGTCTGTCTGTCTGTCTGTCTGTCTGTCTGTCTGTCTGTCTGTCTGTCTGTCTGTCTGTCTGTCTGTCTGTCTGTCTGTCTGTCTGTCTGTCTGTCTGTCTGTCTGTCTGTCTGTCTGTCTGTCTGTCTGTCTGTCTGTCTGTCTGTCTGTCTGTCTGTCTGTCTGTCTGTCTGTCTGTCTGTCTGTCTGTCTGTCTGTCTGTCTGTCTGTCTGTCTGTCTGTCTGTCTGTCTGTCTGTCTGTCTGTCTGTCTGTCTGTCTGTCTGTCTGTCTGTCTGTCTGTCTGTCTGTCTGTCTGTCTGTCTGTCTGTCTGTCTGTCTGTCTGTCTGTCTGTCTGTCTGTCTGTCTGTCTGTCTGTCTGTCTGTCTGTCTGTCTGTCTGTCTGTCTGTCTGTCTGTCTGTCTGTCTGTCTGTCTGTCTGTCTGTCTGTCTGTCTGTCTGTCTGTCTGTCTGTCTGTCTGTCTGTCTGTCTGTCTGTCTGTCTGTCTGTCTGTCTGTCTGTCTGTCTGTCTGTCTGTCTGTCTGTCTGTCTGTCTGTCTGTCTGTCTGTCTGTCTGTCTGTCTGTCTGTCTGTCTGTCTGTCTGTCTGTCTGTCTGTCTGTCTGTCTGTCTGTCTGTCTGTCTGTCTGTCTGTCTGTCTGTCTGTCTGTCTGTCTGTCTGTCTGTCTGTCTGTCTGTCTGTCTGTCTGTCTGTCTGTCTGTCTGTCTGTCTGTCTGTCTGTCTGTCTGTCTGTCTGTCTGTCTGTCTGTCTGTCTGTCTGTCTGTCTGTCTGTCTGTCTGTCTGTCTGTCTGTCTGTCTGTCTGTCTGTCTGTCTGTCTGTCTGTCTGTCTGTCTGTCTGTCTGTCTGTCTGTCTGTCTGTCTGTCTGTCTGTCTGTCTGTCTGTCTGTCTGTATATCTGTAACGACCAACGCGCATAACTCAAAAACCGCTTGGCCGATTTTAATGAAATTTGGTACCTAGGCTGGGTTTTGGGCCGAGATGGTCCCATTTAAAAATGAACAAAATCCACCGAGCACAAACCAAATAAAAGGGTGGGGGTTGATTTCAAAAATTAGAGTTTATGGAAAAATATGGCGTGTGAGACATCAAACGAAAGGTAATTGAGTCTGGAGTTCAACAAAATACATTTTAATTTATTTAAAAAAAAAGGGTGGGGGTATATTTCAAAAATTAGAATTTAAGTGAAAAAATGGCGTGTGTGATATCAAACGAAAGGTAATTGAGTCCGGAGTTTAACAAAATACATTTTAGTTTTTGTTTTTTTAAGGGTGGGGGTAGATTTCAAAAATTTGAGTTTAAGTCAAAACATGGCTTGTGTGGTATCAAACAAAAGGTAATTTAGTCCGGAGTTGAATAAAATATATTTTAGCTTTTATTTATATTAGCTCACATGTACACTATAACTATAGTACCTATTGTGAGCTTAGGGGCCCATATATTGGCAGAGTTTTTTTATTAGTCACCCGCACTATTTTTCGTTCACCGCAATATTTTTTTAAATAATATTGTTTAGTTTTAATAATAATAAAGCAAAAAATAGGAATAAAAAAATAAGTAGCAGTTTACTTTAAAAAAATTATTTAATCTTAGGAGCAATTTTTATATTTTTTTATAAAACGATATTGCTAATTTTGGTATTTTTTTGCGCGGTTCCATGTAAAGATAATATATAAAAAATCACTAAAATGCTTTGGAGAGAGCCAAATAATTCAAAATTTTTAAAAATTACAAATTTAAATTTTGTTGAAAATCTCATTTCTACAGTTTTTATGAAAAAAACTCAAAATATTTGTTGAAATTGTTATAAAGCGGTAGAAAGATAGATCAACTGGCTATATAAAAGTGAAAGCAAAATTGTCCTACATATTACCGTTTTTGAGATATTTGGCAAAAAGTAGGTTACCATCAATCTTAAGTTTTAGGGCGTCGCGACGTCACCTATAATGCGACGCCCAGCAAAGCACTGGTTTTTCTTAACTCCGCATGGAGTCCTTAAACAGCATGCCAAGTTATATCAAAATCACCCAAAAATTAAATATTTCAAAATTGACTGCCCGACCATTTATTTTTAAGTGAAATTGTTTGAATGCATGAAAAAAAAACATGTATTTTTAGATCTCGGCCTCGGTTGGTTTAAAAATGAAATTCGCAATATCAAGTATAAAATAAAAGAACACATTTATCTAAAATGGCCAACCGTCCGGTTTTGGGCGGGACAATCCGGTTTTTTTGACTGCCGCCCGGTTTTTAAAATGTGTCCGGTATTATCCGGTTTTTTTCGAATATATCCGGTTTTGTCTGGTTTTTTTTAAAGAAATAGATCCCGTTCACATCGGCACATCCCATCAAATTAAAAAAATACTCTGCAAATATATGGGCCCCTAAGCTCACACTAGGTACTACAGTTATAGTGTACGTGTGAGCTAATATAACTAAAAACTGAAATATATTTTATTCACCTCCAGACTAAATTACCTTTCGTTTGATACGAAACAAGCCATGTTTTAACTTAAATTCAAATTTTTAAAATACACCCCCACCCTTAGAAAAACAAAACCTAAAATGTATTTTGTTTAACTCCGGACTCAATTACCTTTCGTTTGATATCACACACGCCATATTTTTACGTAAACTCTAATTTTTGAAATCTACTCCCACCCTTTTTTTTAATTTAAAATGTTTTTTATTTAAATCCAGACTCAATTACCTTTTGTTTGATATCACACACGCCATATTTTCACATAAACTCAAATTTTTGAAGTCTACCTCCACCATTTTATTTGGCTTGTGTTCATTGGATTTTGTTCATTTTTAAATGGGACCATGTCGAAAAAAGACCCAGCCTAGGTACCAAATTTAATTGAAATCGGGCAAGCAGTTTTTGAGTTATGCGGGTTCGTCGTTACAGACAGACAGACAGACACCACAACAAAAAAGTTTCAAAATCATCTGAAACGCAAAGATATATAAAATGTTTTGAAATCGGAGCCACTTTTTTTTTTCTCGAAAAAATTAGGATCACCATAGCTCACACTACTATAGTATAGTATATGTGTGAGCTAATTAAGTATTTAGGTGCATGAGGGGGGGGGGCTTGGGGGTTGAAGCCCTCTCCCCAAGAACCTAGAAATAGATTATTTTAAAAATATTTGTTTACCTACTGTTTAATAAGTTATTAAATAAAAGTGGACAAAAGTTCCAAGCCCCCCCCCCAAGGCGATTTTTTGTATACGCCACTGTAGGTGCATATCTAAAATAAGCATTAAAAATTATCTACAGTACAAAATTTAGTTCCATTTTTAAACATTGCATCATTTTTGAGACTAACTATTTATTTTTGTTGGCCTATTTGCTAATTGTTATGATGTGTACATACAATGTTACGATTATCATTTTTTAACAAAGTGGAAACAGTGTGATTTAAAAAATAATACAGAAATGACAATAAAAGTATAAAATTGAAAAGGGCCTAAAACAATTTTTGCAACAAATGATAATGGCTTGAGACTGATGCAGTTGTGTGAAACTCACAACCTAAAAATAAATAATGGTTGTTTTAGGCATAAGGATATTCATGGATATACCTGGATTCAGCCAACAAGAAATCTTAAATTAATCATTGATTATGCTATAGGTGGACAACACTCGCAATTAAAGTGGTATGATGTGCAAGCACTTCGTGGTGTTACCTGTGGATCTGACCACCATCTGGTTAAAGCAAAAATATTATTCCCTTTAAGAAAAACAAATAAGGACGAAAGTATTGGAGAAAAAAAACCTAGAATGCATCGAAGACAATCAAAAATACAACTTTAGAAGTCTAGAAATCGAAAGTACTCAAAGATTGTATCAGAACCGATGAGATAAAAAATTAATAAACACAGAACACTCATTTGAAGAGATATATACAAACATAATAAAAAACTTGAAGGAAGCAAGCATCGAAGCTGTAGGATACCAAGATAATAGAAATAGCAGGAAGATGTGGTGGACGGAAAAAATACAGGAAATGGTCAAAGAGAAAAAACGCACATACTTGAAATGGCTCAGTACTGAAGAACAAAGAGACCTAGAAATCTACAGGGAAACCAGAAGACAGCTAAGATATTCGATACGCACAGAAAAAAATGAAATGTTCGAGCGCAAATGCCACGATATAAATACACACGTAGGAGGTAGGCAGAGTTCTGAAGTATGGAAATTCATTTCTACAGTAAAAAACCCAACAAAAGAAAAAGTAAACATCCAGATCATCAAACCAGAACAAGGGACTGCTGCAGGAAACGAGACCCGAATATCTGGCAGCCTCTTCGAGGAGAGACATAGAAGTACACGGAGTGGAAGTTGTCATCGAAAATGAAATCATAACAAATAGTATTAAAAAGCTTAAATCCGGAAAAGCTAGTGGACCTGGAGGAATATATGCTGAAATGCTCAAATATGGATCAGAGAAACTAATCGAAAATCTTTCAATCAATGCATAAACGAACAGCCAGTACCTGATGATTTGAAAATTGCATTCATATCCTCAATACATGAAAAAAGGAAACAAGCTGGATTGCAACAATTACAGAGGAATTTCAGTAACCAGTACTCTAAGTAGATTGTACGGTAGGATTCTTAAAGATCTAGTAGAGAATTATTTTCATGAGCAAGAAGAAGAAGAGCAAAGTGGGTTTCGTGCAGGCAGATCTTGTAGTGATAATGCTTTTTGTCTTAAACAAGTAATTGAGAAAAGGAGCGCCAGAGATATAGTGACCATGTTGCCTTTGTCGACCTACAAAAAGCATATGATACCGTTCCAGTAGAAGAACTATGGACAGTGTTAGAGCAGACTAATATCAGCCATATATACATAAAAGCGATGAAAGAACTATAAAAAGGGTCAAGCTCTGGAATTAAAATTGGAAATCGACTTTCAAAAGAATTCCTGGTAACAGAAGGCTTAAGTCAGGGATGTTGTATCTCTCCAACTCTTTTTAAATATATATCGCAGTAGCTCTAAAAAACTGGAAACGGAAAGTGCACGGCATGGAAATATAACTTAACGACCGATTTACCATATACACACTAGAGTTTGCTGACGACCAAGTAATTGTAGCTAAAGACATGGATTATATGATGAGAAAGTTAATGGAAGAATACCAAAAGTGGGGATTAACAGTGAACGTGGACAAGACACAGTACTTATGTATTGGAAACGAATCCAGTGAGTTAGAACTAGACAATGGACAAGTGATATCTCCATGTAATGAGTATGTATACTTGGTTGTCACATTTGATAAGACAGGAACAGACTGTAAAGAACTGGAAAAAAGAATAGTAAAAGCAAAAAAGGTTATTGGATGTCTTAACAGTATTTTATGGAGCAGAGAGATAAAAAAGAATGTAAAATTTAACATATATGAAACAATGGTGAAAAGCACGCTGTTGTATGGAATAGAGAATTGACGCGTAACAGAAAAATACAAATCAAAAATGGAAAGTGTCGAAATGGATGCAATAAGAAGATCAAATAGAAAAACGTTCTAAACCGACTAAATAATAATAATAAGTAAAATACAAGGTGTCCCAAAATTTCCCTCACACGCTATATCTCTGTTAATAGTGAATATAAAATATTTTAAAACACGGGGTTTTTAATGATGCCTACTAGCCCTTAGCATCAAGTTGTCAATAGCTATTTTCCTATCAAGTGTGGAAAATCCACTTTTTCCGCACGAGACTGCCTAGTTGACCGTTGAAAAAGATTTTCCACAAGAGTTAGGAACAATTATTTTTCTACAAGCATCAGAAAAACATAAAAAAAATAAGTGATTTAAAAAAATACAGTGTTCTAGTCACGCGACTTTTTCCAAAATACAAGTGTTTTATAGAAATTTGACATCTTACCTTTTCACCATAGCAACCAAGGCATTTTGTAGGCATTATTGTTAATAGAAGCTTCAAATCTATACAGGTTTTTTTTTTAATTTGTCATTTCTCTGCGGAAATATTTTCGACACTAGTGCGGCAAAGTAAAATTTTTTGCACTAAGAATAGTGTGGAAAATCAAATTTTCCACACGCTTGTAGAAACAATATTTTTTCATGCATCAACCCCTAAGTAGCCACCACCAAGTTTTTTTTCTGAAATGGCAGCTCCTATTTTTTAAATTAAAATACAGGGACATAATTTACATGGTTACGATTATCATTTTTTAACAAGTGGAAACAGTTTAACTACAAAAATAAAAAGTGGGCCAATTTTTAATGACATTACAGAAAATGACAATAAAAGTATAAAATTAAAAAGGACCTAAAACAATTATTTAATAACAAGCGTGTATACACGGTGTCCCCGAATTTCCTTTACACGCTCTATCTCCGTTAGTGTAGCGGCCAAAGGAGCAGAATTTTAACATTGTAATGGGTTATAATAAAAAATTGTATTTGTCTATATATATATTTTATGAATACTTTTTTACTTAAAGCAAAATACCTATTGGAAATAAAAACAAAACATACGGGGTTGTATTTAGAATTGGCAGTAGATTTAAGAGTGCAATTTGAAAAAAAAGTCGGTGGTGGCTACTTAGGGGTTAATGTAAATAAGGTACTTAATTGAGTTTTTTAGAAGAAAAAAACAAAAAGAGGTCAGCGTCGTTTTTTTTTACGAGCTTCCTCTCAGATGCAAAAAAATACTCTGCCAATTTATGGGCACTTAAGCTCATACTAGGTACTATAGTTATAGTGTACGTGTGAGCTTTCAATTCCAGAAATAACCTTTCGTTTTATACCACATGTTTTGATTAAACTCTAATTTTTGAAATTTACCTTACCCTTTCTTTTAAACTAAAATGTATTTTGTTTAACTCCAGACTCAAATACCTTTCGTTGTATATTACACACGCCATATTTTTACATAAACTCTAATTTTTGAAATCTTCCCCACCCTTTCATTTGGCTTGTGTTTGGTGGATTTTCTTAATTTTTAAATGGGATCATCTCGACCCAAAACCCAGCCTAGGTACCAAATTTCGTTAAAATCAGGCAGAAAGTTTTTGAGTTATGCGCGTCAGACAGACAGACAGACAGACAGACAGACAGACAGACGGACAGACAGACAGACAGACAGACAGACAGACAGACAGACAGACAGACAGACAGACAGACAGACAGACAGACAGACAGACAGACAGACAGACAGACAGACAGACAGACAGACAGACAGACAGACAGACAGACAGACAGACAGACAGACAGACAGACAGACAGACAGACAGACAGACAGACAGACAGACAGACAGACAGACAGACAGACAGACAGACAGACAGACAGACAGACAGACAGACAGACAGACAGGCAGACAGGCAGACAGGCAGACAGGCAGACAGGCAGACAGGCAGACAGGCAGACAGGCAGACAGGCAGACAGGCAGACAGGCAGACAGGCAGACAGGCAGACAGGCAGACAGGCAGACAGGCAGACAGGCAGACAGGCAGACAGGCAGACAGGCAGACAGGCAGACAGGCAGACAGGCAGACAGGCAGACAGGCAGACAGGCAGACAGGCAGACAGGCAGACAGGCAGACAGGCAGACAGGCAGACAGGCAGACAGGCAGACAGGCAGACAGGCAGACAGGCAGACAGGCAGACAGGCAGACAGGCAGACAGGCAGACAGACGGACAGACGGACAGACGGACAGACGGACAGACGGACAGACGGACAGACGGACAGACGGACAGACGGACAGACGGACAGACGGACAGACGGACAGACGGACAGACGGACAGACGGACAGACGGACAGACGGACAGACGGACAGACGGACAGACGGACAGACGGACAGACGGACAGACGGACAGACGGACAGACGGACAGACGGACAGACGGACAGACGGACAGACGGACAGACGGACAGACGGACAGACGGACAGACGGACAGACGGACAGACGGACAGACGGACAGACGGACAGACGGACAGACGGACAGACGGACAGACGGACAGACGGACAGACGGACAGACGGACAGACGGACAGACGGACAGACGGACAGACGGGCAGACGGACAGACGGACAGACGGACAGACGGACAGACGGACAGACGGACAGACGGACAGACGGACAGACGGACAGACGGACAGACGGACAGACGGACAGACGGACAGACGGACAGACGGACAGACGGACAGACGGACAGACGGACAGACGGACAGACGGACAGACGGACAGACGGACAGACGGACAGACGGACAGACGGACAGACGGACAGACGGACAGACGGACAGACGGACAGACGGACAGACGGACAGACGGACAGACGGACAGACGGACAGACGGACAGACGGACAGACGGACAGACGGACAGACGGACAGACGGACAGACGGACAGACAAACAGACGGACAGACAGACAGACAGACAGACAGACAGACAGACAGACAGACAGACAGACAGACAGACAGACAGACAGACAGACAGACAGACAGACAGACAGACAGACAGACAGACAGACAGACAGACAGACAGACAGACAGACAGACAGACAGACAGACAGACAGACAGACAGACAGACAGACAGACAGACAGACAGACAGACAGACAGACAGACAGACAGACAGACAGACAGACAGACAGACAGACAGACAGACAGACAGACAGACAGACAGACAGACAGACAGACAGACAGACAGACAGACAGACAGACAGACAGACAGACAGACAGACAGACAGACAGACAGACAGACAGACAGACAGACAGACAGACAGACAGACAGACAGACAGACAGACAGACAGACAGACAGACAGACAGACAGACAGACAGACAGACAGACAGACAGACAGACAGACAGACAGACAGACAGACAGACAGACAGACAGACAGACAGACAGACAGACAGACAGACAGACAGACAGACAGACAGACAGACAGACAGACAGACAGACAGACAGACAGACAGACAGACAGACAGACAGACAGACAGACAGACAGACAGACAGACAGACAGACAGACAGACAGACAGACAGACAGACAGACAGACAGACAGACAGACAGACAGACAGACAGACAGACAGACAGACAGACAGACAGACAGACAGACAGACAGACAGACAGACAGACAGACAGACAGACAGACAGACAGACAGACAGACAGACAGACAGACAGACAGACAGACAGACAGACAGACAGACAGACAGACAGACAGACAGACAGACAGACAGACAGACAGACAGACAGACAGACAGACAGACAGACAGACAGACAGACAGACAGACAGACAGACAGACAGACAGACAGACAGACAGACAGACAGACAGACAGACAGACAGACAGACAGACAGACAGACAGACAGACAGACAGACAGACAGACAGACAGACAGACAGACAGACAGACAGACAGACAGACAGACAGACAGACAGACAGACAGACAGACAGACAGACAGACAGACAGACAGACAGACAGACAGACAGACAGACAGACAGACAGACAGACAGACAGACAGACAGACAGACAGACAGACAGACAGACAGACAGACAGACAGACAGACAGACAGACAGACAGACAGACAGACAGACAGACAGACAGACAGACAGACAGACAGACAGACAGACAGACAGACAGACAGACAGACAGACAGACAGACAGACAGACAGACAGACAGACAGACAGACAGACAGACAGACAGACAGACAGACAGACAGACAGACAGACAGACAGACAGACAGACAGACAGACAGACAGACAGACAGACAGACAGACAGACAGACAGACAGACAGACAGACAGACAGACAGACAGACAGACAGACAGACAGACAGACAGACAGACAGACAGACAGACAGACAGACAGACAGACAGACAGACAGACAGACAGACAGACAGACAGACAGACAGACAGACAGACAGACAGACAGACAGACAGACAGACAGACAGACAGACAGACAGACAGACAGACAGACAGACAGACAGACAGACAGACAGACAGACAGACAGACAGACAGACAGACAGACAGACAGACAGACAGACAGACAGACAGACAGACAGACAGACAGACAGACAGACAGACAGACAGACAGACAGACAGACAGACAGACAGACAGACAGACAGACAGACAGACAGACAGACAGACAGACAGACAGACAGACAGACAGACAGACAGACAGACAGACAGACAGACAGACAGACAGACAGACAGACAGACAGACAGACAGACAGACAGACAGACAGACAGACAGACAGACAGACAGACAGACAGACAGACAGACAGACAGACAGACAGACAGACAGACAGACAGACAGACAGACAGACAGACAGACAGACAGACAGACAGACAGACAGACAGACAGACAGACAGACAGACAGACAGACAGACAGACAGACAGACAGACAGACAGACAGACAGACAGACAGACAGACAGACAGACAGACAGACAGACAGACAGACAGACAGACAGACAGACAGACAGACAGGCAGCCAGACAGACAGACAGACAGACAGACAGACAGACAGACAGACAGACAGACAGACAGACAGACAGACAGACAGACAGACAGACAGACAGACAGACAGACAGACAGACAGACAGACAGACAGACAGACAGACAGACAGACAGACAGAGAGACAGAGAGAGAGAGAGACAGACAGACAGACAGACAGACAGACAGACAGACAGACAGACAGACAGACAGACAGACAGACAGACAGACAGACAGACAGACAGACAGACAGACAGACAGACAGACAGACAGACAGACAGACAGACAGACAGACAGACAGACAGACAGACAGACAGACAGACAGACAGACAGACAGACAGACAGACAGACAGACAGACAGACAGACAGACAGACAGACAGACAGACAGACAGACAGACAGACAGACAGACAGACAGACAGACAGACAGACAGACAGACAGACAGACAGACAGACAGACAGACAGACAGACAGACAGACAGACAGACAGACAGACAGACAGACAGACAGACAGACAGACAGACAGACAGACAGACAGACAGACAGACAGACAGACAGACAGACAGACAGACAGACAGACAGACAGACAGACAGACAGACAGACAGACAGACAGACAGACAGACAGACAGACAGACAGACAGACAGACAGACAGACAGACAGACAGACAGACAGACAGACAGACAGACAGACAGACAGACAGACAGACAGACAGACAGACAGACAGACAGACAGACAGACGGCGCAACAAAAAAGTTTCAAAATCATCTGAAACGCAAAGATATATAAAATTTTTTGAAATAGGAGCAACTTTTTTTTCTCGAAAAAATTAGGATCACCATAGCTCACACTACTATAGTATAGTAAGTTGTGTGCTAGCAAAACGAAATCGACCCCGATTGGCTCAATCTAGTCTTATGTCAATATACAAGCTCAAATACTAGAAATTTCTTCATTTTTTGGCAGAAAAATTTTGGTTTAGATATTGTCTATTTTAAACATCATACATTGCGATGTTTGAATTTCTTTACTACTCCATGGGCTAGCTACTGGCGTATAAGATTTAATTAATACTTAGGTGCCTACATATGTATTTTATTTATAATATCAAAGTATTTTCTAATAATGTACCTAAGAGTTTTAGAAAACTATACCTATTATTTGACAATAAAATAATAGGGACTAAAATTATACTACTGCAGAACATGCTAAAAACGATTTCGACTTACCTCAGCTAATTCATAAGCGGCCCCTTCGTTCTTTGAGATGACCTCAGGTGCCATCCAACCATATATAGTGAAACTTTCAGCGTAAGTTCAACGAATTCAGCCAAGAAATTTTGCAAAGTAAGGCAACATCGCACCCGCATTTTCGACTTTTTTACGGTTCGAGCTTTTAACGTTTCGACATAATTACGTTTCGATGATTTTGCGTCTCTTCTCCATTGCGTATCGCGCGTTTAATTTTCAAATTTTTTACGTTTCGACATTTTGACGGATCGACAAAATTACGATTCGTTTAAATTATTTTCTTCTACATTATTTTCGACAATTTTACGGATCGACAAAATTACGTTTCGCTTAAATTGCTTTCTTCTCTTTTATTTTTCAATTTTATTATTTTTCGACTTTTTTACGGTTCGACCTTTTTATAATTCGATTTTTTTACGGTTCGATCATTCTGCGAATCGACTTAACTACGTTTCGATGATTTTACGTTTCGATGCTTTTACGTTTTGACATTCTTACGGGTCGACGAAATAATGCTTCATCTAAATTATTTTCTACTATATTATTCTCGACAATTTTACGGATCGACAAAACTACGTTTCGTTTAAATTATTTTCATCTATTTTACTTTTGATTTTTTTATTTTCGACCAAATTACGGTTCGGCATTTTTTTTTTCGACCTTTTTACGTTTCGACAAAACTTTTTTCGATGTTTTTGTGGCGAGCCCCAGATGCACCCTATCACTGAAGCCAAACTGCATAATTTAAAGGAAATGATGCATCTCATTTTAGTTCGTTGTCTAAGAGGGAAATTTTGGGGTTTGTCTGCATTTTCGCGTACCGTAAAGAAATTTGGCACAGAGGTAAACCTAACCAAACCTAACCAAACCTAACCAAACCTAACCAAACCTAACCAAACCTAACCAAACCTAACCAAACCTAACCAAACCTAACCAAACCTAACCAAACCTAACCAAACCTAACCAAACCTAACCAAACCTAACCAAACCTAACCAAACCTAACCAAACCTAACCAAACCTAACCAAACCTAACCAAACCTAACCAAACCTAACCAAACCTAACCAAACCTAACCAAACCTAACCAAACCTAACCAAACCTAACCAAACCTAACCAAACCTAACCAAACCTAACCAAACCTAACCAAACCTAACCAAACCTAACCAAACCTAACCAAACCTAACCAAACCTAACCAAACCTAACCAAACCTAACCAAACCTAACCAAACCTAACCAAACCTAACCAAACCTAACCAAACCTAACCAAACCTAACCAAACCTAACCAAACCTAACCAAACCTAACCAAACCTAACCAAACCTAACCAAACCTAACCAAACCTAACCAAACCTAACCAAACCTAACCAAACCAACCTAACCAAACCTAACCAAACCTAACCAAACCTAACCAAACCTAACCAAACCTAACCAAACCTAACCAAACCTAACCAAACCTAACCAAACCTAACCAAACCTAACCAAACCTAACCAAACCTAACCAAACCTAACCAAACCTAACCAAACCTAACCAAACCTAACCAAACCTAACCAAACCTAACCAAACCTAACCAAACCTAACCAAACCTAACCAAACCTAACCAAACCTAACCAAACCTAACCAAACCTAACCAAACCTAACCAAACCTAACCAAACCTAACCAAACCTAACCAAACCTAACCAAACCTAACCAAACCTAACCAAACCTAACCAAACCTAACCAAACCTAACCAAACCTAACCAAACCTAACCAAACCTAACCAAACCTAACCAAACCTAACCAAACCTAACCAAACCTAACCAAACCTAACCAAACCTAACCAAACCTAACCAAACCTAACCAAACCTAACCAAACCTAACCAAACCTAACCAAACCTAACCAAACCTAACCAAACCTAACCAAACCTAACCAAACCTAACCAAACCTAACCAAACCTAACCAAACCTAACCAAACCTAACCAAACCTAACCAAACCTAACCAAACCTAACCAAACCTAACCAAACCTAACCAAACCTAACCAAACCTAACCAAACCTAACCAAACCTAACCAAACCTAACCAAACCTAACCAAACCCAAACCTAACCAAACCTAACCAAACCTAACCAAACCTAACCAAACCTAACCAAACCTAACCAAACCTAACCAAACCTAACCAAACCTAACCAAACCTAACCAAACCTAACCAAACCTAACCAAACCTAACCAAACCTAACCAAACCTAACCAAACCTAACCAAACCTAACCAAACCTAACCAAACCTAACCAAACCTAACCAAACCTAACCAAACCTAACCAAACCTAACCAAACCTAACCAAACCTAACCAAACCTAACCAAACCTAACCAAACCTAACCAAACCTAACCAAACCTAACCAAACCTAACCAAACCTAACCAAACCTAACCAAACCTAACCAAACCTAACCAAACCTAACCAAACCTAACCAAACCTAACCAAACCTAACCAAACCTAACCAAACCTAACCAAACCTAACCAAACCTAACCAAACCTAACCAAACCTAACCAAACCTAACCAAACCTAACCAAACCTAACCAAACCTAACCAAACCTAACCAAACCTAACCAAACCTAACCAAACCTAACCAAACCTAACCAAACCTAACCAAACCTAACCAAACCTAACCAAACCTAACCAAACCTAACCAAACCTAACCAAACCTAACCAAACCTAACCAAACCTAACCAAACCTAACCAAACCTAACCAAACCTAACCAAACCTAACCAAACCTAACCAAACCTAACCAAACCTAACCAAACCTAACCAAACCTAACCAAACCTAACCAAACCTAACCAAACCTAACCAAACCTAACCAAACCTAACCAAACCTAACCAAACCTAACCAAACCTAACCAAACCTAACCAAACCTAACCAAACCTAACCAAACCTAACCAAACCTAACCAAACCTAACCAAACCTAACCAAACCTAACCAAACCTAACCAAACCTAACCAAACCTAACCAAACCTAACCAAACCTAACCAAACCTAACCAAACCTAACCAAACCTAACCAAACCTAACCAAACCTAACCAAACCTAACCAAACCTAACCAAACCTAACCAAACCTAACCAAACCTAACCAAACCTAACCAAACCTAACCAAACCTAACCAAACCTAACCAAACCTAACCAAACCTAACCAAACCTAACCAAACCTAACCAAACCTAACCAAACCTAACCAAACCTAACCAAACCTAACCAAACCTAACCAAACCTAACCAAACCTAACCAAACCTAACCAAACCTAACCAAACCTAACCAAACCTAACCAAACCTAACCAAACCTAACCAAACCTAACCAAACCTAACCAAACCTAACCAAACCTAACCAAACCTAACCAAACCTAACCAAACCTAACCAAACCTAACCAAACCTAACCAAACCTAACCAAACCTAACCAAACCTAACCAAACCTAACCAAACCTAACCAAACCTAACCAAACCTAACCAAACCTAACCAAACCTAACCAAACCTAACCAAACCTAACCAAACCTAACCAAACCTAACCAAACCTAACCAAACCTAACCAAACCTAACCAAACCTAACCAAACCTAACCAAACCTAACCAAACCTAACCAAACCTAACCAAACCTAACCAAACCTAACCAAACCTAACCAAACCTAACCAAACCTAACCAAACCTAACCAAACCTAACCAAACCTAACCAAACCTAACCAAACCTAACCAAACCTAACCAAACCTAACCAAACCTAACCAAACCTAACCAAACCTAACCAAACCTAACCAAACCTAACCAAACCTAACCAACCTAACCAAACCTAACCAAACCTAACCAAACCTAACCAAACCTAACCAAACCTAACCAAACCTAACCAAACCTAACCAAACCTAACCAAACCTAACCAAACCTAACCAAACCTAACCAAACCTAACCAAACCTAACCAAACCTAACCAAACCTAACCAAACCTAACCAAACCTAACCAAACCTAACCAAACCTAACCAAACCTAACCAAACCTAACCAAACCTAACCAAACCTAACCAAACCTAACCAAACCTAACCAAACCTAACCAAACCTAACCAAACCTAACCAAACCTAACCAAACCTAACCAAACCTAACCAAACCTAACCAAACCTAACCAAACCTAACCAAACCTAACCAAACCTAACCAAACCTAACCAAACCTAACCAAACCTAACCAAACCTAACCAAACCTAACCAAACCTAACCAAACCTAACCAAACCTAACCAAACCTAACCAAACCTAACCAAACCTAACCAAACCTAACCAAACCTAACCAAACCTAACCAAACCTAACCAAACCTAACCAAACCTAACCAAACCTAACCAAACCTAACCAAACCTAACCAAACCTAACCAAACCTAACCAAACCTAACCAAACCTAACCAAACCTAACCAAACCTAACCAAACCTAACCAAACCTAACCAAACCTAACCAAACCTAACCAAACCTAACCAAACCTAACCAAACCTAACCAAACCTAACCAAACCTAACCAAACCTAACCAAACCTAACCAAACCTAACCAAACCTAACCAAACCTAACCAAACCTAACCAAACCTACCAAACCTAACCAAACCTAACCAAACCTAACCAAACCTAACCAAACCTAACCAAACCTAACCAAACCTAACCAAACCTAACCAAACCTAACCAAACCTAACCAAACCTAACCAAACCTAACCAAACCTAACCAAACCTAACCAAACCTAACCAAACCTAACCAAACCTAACCAAACCTAACCAAACCTAACCAAACCTAACCAAACCTAACCAAACCTAACCAAACCTAACCAAACCTAACCAAACCTAACCAAACCTAACCAAACCTAACCAAACCTAACCAAACCTAACCAAACCTAACCAAACCTAACCAAACCTAACCAAACCTAACCAAACCTAACCAAACCTAACCAAACCTAACCAAACCTAACCAAACCTAACCAAACCTAACCAAACCTAACCAAACCTAACCAAACCTAACCAAACCTAACCAAACCTAACCAAACCTAACCAAACCTAACCAAACCTAACCAAACCTAACCAAACCTAACCAAACCTAACCAAACCTAACCAAACCTAACCAAACCTAACCAAACCTAACCAAACCTAACCAAACCTAACCAAACCTAACCAAACCTAACCAAACCTAACCAAACCTAACCAAACCTAACCAAACCTAACCAAACCTAACCAAACCTAACCAAACCTAACCAAACCTAACCAAACCTAACCAAACCTAACCAAACCTAACCAAACCTAACCAAACCTAACCAAACCTAACCAAACCTAACCAAACCTAACCAAACCTAACCAAACCTAACCAAACCTAACCAAACCTAACCAAACCTAACCAAACCTAACCAAACCTAACCAAACCTAACCAAACCTAACCAAACCTAACCAAACCTAACCAAACCTAACCAAACCTAACCAAACCTAACCAAACCTAACCAAACCTAACCAAACCTAACCAAACCTAACCAAACCTAACCAAACCTAACCAAACCTAACCAAACCTAACCAAACCTAACCAAACCTAACCAAACCTAACCAAACCTAACCAAACCTAACCAAACCTAACCAAACCTAACCAAACCTAACCAAACCTAACCAAACCTAACCAAACCTAACCAAACCTAACCAAACCTAACCAAACCTAACCAAACCTAACCAAACCTAACCAAACCTAACCAAACCTAACCAAACCTAACCAAACCTAACCAAACCTAACCAAACCTAACCAAACCTAACCAAACCTAACCAAACCTAACCAAACCTAACCAAACCTAATCAAACCTAACCAAACCTAACCAAACCTAACCAAACCTAACCAAACCTAACCAAACCTAACCAAACCTAACCAAACCTAACCAAACCTAACCAAACCTAACCAAACCTAACCAAACCTAACCAAACCTAACCAAACCTAACCAAACCTAACCAAACCTAACCAAACCTAACCAAACCTAACCAAACCTAACCAAACCTAACCAAACCTAACCAAACCTAACCAAACCTAACCAAACCTAACCAAACCTAACCAAACCTAACCAAACCTAACCAAACCTAACCAAACCTAACCAAACCTAACCAAACCTAACCAAACCTAACCAAACCTAACCAAACCTAACCAAACCTAACCAAACCTCACCAAACTTTACCAAACCTAACCAAACCTAACCAAACCTAACCAAACCTAACCAAACCTAACCAAACCTAACCAAACCAAACCAAACCTAACCTAACCTAACCAAACCTAATTTTACTGAACATTTTCAAGATACCGACGAATATTGTTTAGGGTACCTAAAATTAGTTGCCTCAATTATACAGGGTGTCCCAGAACTAATGGTACATAGTTAAACTGTAGATTCCCTGGGTCAAAATATTACGATTTAGCCATACTTACCTTAGTCCAAAAGTTCGTACTAACCGAGATACAGGGTGTTAAACTTTATTTTAATAATTAATATTTTTGCAAAAGCTAACCAGCGTGTAAGTTTTTTTAAAATTGGCAAGACGATTCCGTCGAAAAATTTGATGTACAATGTACAGGGTGTTCCTTAGACCACTACCATTGCATAAAAATCAGTGTATTTTTGTTGAGCCTCGGTGTATACCAGTTTTTAGGTAAAATAATGGTTTTCCCATCCTTTTTATGTAAAAAAGTTATACTGTTTTAAAGTCGCTCAGAGCAACCGTTTTTGAGATTTTTGCATTTAAAGCTTTTATTGCATGTGAGTGATATGCCTAATTTATGTATGATACTTTCTTCAATTCTTTCTACTAATTAATAATTTTGCACAAAAAATACGGTTTGGTGGTTTTTGGGCATGGTAATGGTAAAAAAAATAAATCTTCTACAGGGAGTTCTCTTGGTCGGTAACTTAAAATAGGTCTAACTTTTTTGTTCTTCGGTGTATACAAGATTCTATTAAAAACATTAATTTTTTAATTTTATTTAAGTAAAAAAGTTGTAGCGTTTAGATGTCGCTTAGAGCAACGGTTTTCAAGATATTTAAATTAGAAGTTTTTATTGTATGCGTAAAAGATTTTTGATTAAATTCTTACCTACTTCATACATATTAGCTATGCATAATCAATACTTTTTTATAGCATTCTAAAGGGGCCTACAGACACGCGAGCATTTCTTGAGATTAGTACGCGCACTAATCTCTGCATACATGTACGTTTGGTGGAATTGCCTACACACACGAAGACAAAATTAAACGTTCTAAACATAAACACGATATTATCAATGCGTTTTGCCTAGACACCGAGAGATTTGCTCGCGTACATCGTGCGCGCGAACTAATCTTCGAGAGATATTTTAGGCGGATATTGTCTACACACGAAGAGATTAGTATGCGCAAACTTGTACGCGCGTACTAATCTCTAGAAAAGTTCGCGTGTCTGTAGGCCCCTTATAAGATTGGATGTTTTCTTAAGAAATATTAAGTTAAAAAATATACAGGATGGTTCTTGAATTATCATAAGTGTGTTATCATTGTTCGTTATTGCAACTGTGTAGGGCTTTGTTTTTAATGAGGAACAAAAACCTTTTGGTATAAGTTTTTTTTTAAATGGTAAGTAGGTATACTTTATTAATGCAAGTATTAGCTCACACATATACTATACTATAGTATACTAAGTTGCTCCGATTTCAAAATTTTTTATATATCTTTGCGTTTCAGATGATTTTGAAACTTTTTTGTCGCGCCGTCTGTCTGTCTGTCTGTATGTCTGTCTGTCTGTCTGTCTGTCTGTGTGTCTGCTAGGCCGATTTTAATGAAATTTGGTACCTAGGCTGGGTCTTGGGTCGAAATGGTCCCATTTAAAAATGAACAAAATCCACCGAACACAAGCCAAATAAAAGGGTGGGGGAAGATTTCAAAAATTAGAGTTTATGTGAAAATATGGCGTGTGTGATATTAAACGGAAGGTAATTGAGTATGAAGTTAAACAAAATACATTTTAGCTTTTATTTCTTCAAAAAAGGGTGGGGGTAGATTTCAAAAATTAGAGTTTACGTGAAAATATGGCGTGTGTGATATCAAACGAAAGGTAATTAAGTCCGGAGTTAAACAAAATACATTTTAGTTTTTGTTTTTTTAAGGGTGGGGGTAGATTTTAAAAAATTGAGTTTAGGTCAAAACATGGCTTGTGTGGTATCAAACAAAAGGTGATTTAATCTGGAGTTGAATAAGATATATTTGAGGTTTTAGTTTTATTAGCTCACACGTACACTATAACTATAGTACCTAGTGTGAGCTTAGGGGCCCATATATTGGCAGAGAATTTTTTAATTGTTTTGAAAGAAAATTTTAATTATCAATAAAATTAATATTTTATTATTTCTTTAAAAAAATATAAAATTTCTTAAGCATGGCGCTCTCAGCAACTAAGTTAAAATTTTAAAATTGACAAATAGCAATAAAACGTGTATAATTTTTATAATTGGTTTTATTAGCTCACACATATAATACTATAGTAGTGTGAGCTATGGTGATCCTAATTTTTTCGAGAAAAAAAAAGTTGCTCCGATTTCAAAAATTTTCATATATCTTTGCGTTTCAGATGATTTTGAAACTTTTTTGTTGCGCCGTCTGTCTGTCTGTCTGTCTGTATATCTGTCTGTCTGTCTGTCTGTAACGACCAATGCGCATAACTCAAAAACCGCTTGGCCGATTTTAATGAAATTTGGTACCTAGGCTGGGTCTTGGGTCGAAATGGTCCCATTTAAAAATGAACAAAATCCACCCAACACAAACCAAATAAAAGGGTGGGGGTAGATTTCAAAAATTAGAGTTTATGTGAAAATATGGCGTGTGTGATATCAAACGAAAGGTAATTGAGTCTGCAGTTAAACAAAATACATTTTAATTTATTTAAAAAAAAAAGGGTGGAAGTATACTTTAAAAATTAGAGTTTAAGTGAATATATGGCGTGTGTGATATCAAACGAAAGGTAATTGAGTCTGCAATTAAACAAAATACATTTTAATTTATTTAAAAAAAAAGGGTGGAAGTATATTTTAAAAATTAGAGTTTATGTGAAAATATGGCGTGTGTGATATCGAACGAAAGGTAATTGAGTCTGCAGTTAAACAAAATACATTTTAATTTATTTAAAAAAAAAGGGTGGAAGTATATTTTAAAAATTAGAGTTTAAGTGAATATATGGCGTGTGTGATATCAAACGAAAGGTAATTGAGTCCGGAGTTTAACAAAATACATTTTAGTTTTTTGTTTTTTTTAAGGGTGGGGGTAGATTTCAAAAATTTGAGTTTAAGTCAAAAGATGGCTTGTGTGGTATCAAACAAAAGGTTCATTTATTTAGTCTGGAGTTGAATAAAATATATTTCAGTTTTTAGTTATATTAGCTCACACGTACACTATAACTATAGTACCTAGTGTGAGCTTAGGGGCCCATATATTGGCAGAGTATTTTTTTATTAATAATAATTATTTATTAATTAAAATAATATTCTTTTAAAAACCTGCTTAAGTATACACCGAGGCACAAAACAATACACTGATGATTTTAATGCAATGGTAGTGGTCCAAAGAACACCCTGTACATTGTTGGAATCGTCTTGCAAATTTCAGAAAAACTTACATGCTGGTTAGTTTTTGCAAAAATATTAATTAGTAGAATGAATTGAAGAAAGTATCATACATAAATTAGGCATATCACTCACATGCAATAAAAACTTTAAATGCAAAAATTTCAAAAACTGTTGCTCTGAGCGACTTTAAAACTGTATAACTTTTTTACATAAAAAGGATGGGAAAATTATTATTTTACATAAAAACTGGTATACACCGAGGCACAAAAACAAGGCACTGATTTTAATGCAATGCTAGTGGTCCAAGGAACACCCTGTACACTATACATCAAAATTTTCAACGGAATCCTCTTGCGAATTTCAAAAAAAATTACACGCTGGTTATTTTTTGCCAAAATATTAATTAGTAAAAAAGTTATTAAAGAAAATCGAATTAAAAAAATAACGTTTAACACCCTGTATCTCGGTTAGTACGAACTTTTGGACTAAGGTAAGTATGGCTAAATCGTAATATTTTGACCCAGGGAATCTACAGTTTAACTATGTACCATTAGTTCTGGGACACCCTGTATAATTAAATTTAAGTTTGTATTTAGACTTTTTTATTTTTAAATATTTAAATTGAGGATTGTAAATGCCTATATTCCTAATAGTAAATTACATGTTTGGATAAATAACAAATGGTATTTTCAATTTTTTCCATATTTTTTATATTCTACTTATTCGGCGGCGCGTGAGGTTTAAAAGTGGCGGTTCTGCAAAGTGGGGAACAAAGACCAATAGCGTACCGCCAACGATCCAATGGGAGGGAGGGGTTTGAAAGTATAATTGTATAAATGTATATATCAAACATTTTATACAAAGATTTTTGAACAAGTTTACTAGCAATGCACCCAATTTTTTGCCTCATGGGGGTGGGGTTAACTCCTAACCCCCCCCCCCCCCCAGCGCTACGCCCCTGACAAAGACAAATTTAAAAAAAGTGCTAAAAACTTACCTACCCATTTTTTAGATTTTGTAAAGTCATGTGTAATCGAACGTAAAACACAGATTTTAAGTTTTATTTTTAAACCGTTCGAACAGTTTGTTTATTAGTACACTTTTAATTATTGAGGTTTATTATATTAACACTTTGTACATATAGTACAAAGGTAATAGATGGTCTTTGGTAACAGTCACTTCTTTTTTTATTTTTATTTACAAGTTCAATGCGTCTGTCTTTTTTATTGGCAAAACATTCAATCACTTTTTATCTGTAATTCAAAAGATATAGAATTTCGTTAAAGATCAAGGAATTTTAAATTTTTAAATTTTTAAATTCTCCACTTCCCACTCCTGTTCAGGATACCTCTTTTTCTCTGGATTTTCAACTAGTAATAGCATCTATTTGAACCCTCGAATTAGCTTGCTGGGGGTACGAGAGTCTTGTGAAGGTTTTTGAAAGGTATGTTACATTTTAAGGGGGTATCGGTTTAACCTATTTAATATGACTAAAGTTGCTTCGGATGTAGTTACACTTCTTTGTTTAACTTGTTTTAGCTGATGATGGGTCTTTTTAGACTCGAAACATGTACTAAATAAAATCCGAAACAATAAAGACTTTAGTGGAGAAGACATTCAGTTTTTCTTTGTATATAACATCTGACAAAACTTGTCAAAGTGGCAAAACGTTTTTAGAAAATCGAACAGATTTTGTAATTATCACCCTATAATAAATCA
Source organism: Aspidapion aeneum (assembly GCA_963576565.1). Lineage (NCBI taxonomy): Eukaryota > Metazoa > Arthropoda > Insecta > Coleoptera > Brentidae > Aspidapion > Aspidapion aeneum. Next base: position 80,533,258 of record OY755043.1, on the reverse strand, counting down.
ATATTAACAAGATGATTCAATAAATTTTTACCTACAGTACAGTGGTTGCTTAGGTTCTTTGTAGTTTGAGAGATGGAGCTCACCAGTCGCGAATTAGGATGCCCGTATTTTCGCGATGTTTTTACTATACTACCGACTGCGCCAATGTTAGATCGCTAAGCGCCATAAAGACTTTTTAAAAAACAATTTATTTCAAAATGTAAAAATCAAGTGTCGTGCTTGAGACTTAGATTAAAAATAATCTAATTCTAGAAGTAACAATACATTTTTATACTAAAACTAAATGCTGACTAGGCGTTCTCACGGTTGCAGGTGTCGATATGGAACACAAGTATGTTTGAATCTCGGATTCTGGAAGAAAACGGCGGTTGCCTGTAATTTGACTACTGCAGCGTTTGAATAATTCTTTTCTTTTTCCTTGTCGATTGGAATATTTTTCATATGACTTAATATGCTTTTCTTACTAAATATTACCTACTATTTGTTGAGTCTTTATTATTCTAATCTCAAATACTTAATTATATCGTGGCAGAATGCATCCACTCTACTTTGAAAGGCTACTAGGTACTTATTTTGCAGTTTTTATTACAATATAATTATCACTAGAAGGCGTTAAACCATAATGACATGATATTCAAAAGTTTGTTTTGACAGATCCAAAACTTGTTTTTCAGTGAAACAGGAAATTTTAGCATACAATCAACATACTTTTCAGACTAAACAAAGAATAGGGTTTGTTAAAATTAGTAGTGAAACAAACATAAAACGGTAACCAAAACACAAAAAAAAAACATTAAAAAATGGAACAAGTTTCATGGCTAATCGGGCAAAAAGGAGTTTTTTGTTTCCCTTATATTTTTCCGTGGGTAGCTTGAAAGCTTAACCTCACGGGGGTCCAAGATCTAATGGACACCTAATAAGTGTTGACAGTTAACCGTTTCGTCTTTATGGGACTCCTCAGAACACTGCTGGTCAAGTGACAAATCTTGCGAAGTTAATCAGACGGTTTTGTCTCTAATTAAATGTAATTAGTGAGCGAACTATAGCAAGAGGCGCCATCTACCGAGATACGAGAGAAACAAAAAACCAAAAGCAGGGGACACTGCTATACAATATCGATCAATGAAAAGATCGAATGCAAATAAAAGAAAACAACTATAGTCCGTGACCTACGACAGCTCTTTGTCTTTTCAGGCCGGATCAACGCATTTTGCATTTTTACCCGTCATCAAGACAGTGAGCGTCAATCAACGGAATTTTTAAGCCAAATAATACTAACAAACGTGAAATTTCATACCCGTGAATTTAAAAATCAAACAAGTTTCATGGCTAATCGGGCAAAAAGGCGTTTTTTGTTTCCCTTATATTTTTCCGTGGGTAGCTTGAAAGCTTAACCTCACGGGGGTCCAAGATCTAATGGACACCTAATGAGTGTTGACAGTTAACCGTTTCGTCCTTATGGGACTCCTCAGAACACTGCTGGTCAAGTGACAAATCTTGCGAAGTTAATCAGACGGTTTTGTCTCTAATTAAATGTAATTAGTGAGCGAACTATAGCAAGAGGCGCCATCTACCGAGATACGAGAGAAACAAAAAACCAAAAGCAGGGGACACTGCTATACAATATCGATCAATGAAAAGATCGAATGCAAATAAAAGAAAACAACTATAGTCCGTGACCTACGACAGCTCTTTGTCTTTTTAGGCCGGATCAACGCATTTTGCATTTTTACCCGTCATCAAGACAGTGAGCGTCAATCAACGGAATTTTTAAGCCAAATAATACTAACAAACGTGAAATTTCATACCCGTGAATTTAAAAATCAAACAAGTTTCATGGCTAATCGGGCAAAAAGGAGTTTTTTGTTTCCCTTATATTTTTCCGTGGGTAGCTTGAAAGCTTAACCTCACGGGGGTCCAAGATCTAATGGACACCTAATAAGTGTTGACAGTTAACCGTTTCGTCCTTATGGGACTCCTCAGAACACTGCTGGTCAAGTGACAAATCTTGCGAAGTTAATCAGACGGTTTTGTCTCTAATTAAATGTAATTAGTGAGCGAACTATAGCAAGAGGCGCCATCTACCGAGATACGAGAGAAACAAAAAACCAAAAGCAGGGGACACTGCTATACAATATCGATCAATGAAAAGATCGAATGCAAATAAAAGAAAACAACTATAGTCCGTGACCTACGACAGCTCTTTGTCTTTTCAGGCCGGATCAACGCATTTTGCATTTTTACCCGTCATCAAGACAGTGAGCGTCAATCAACGGAATTTTTAAGCCAAATAATACTAACAAACGTGAAATTTCATACCCGTGAATTTAAAAATCAAACAAGTTTCATGGCTAATCGGGCAAAAATGAGTTTTTTGTTTCCCTTATATTTTTCCGTGGGTAGCTTGAAAGCTTAACCTCACGGGGGTCCAAGATCTAATGGACACCTAATAAGTGTTGACAGTTAACCGTTTCGTCCTTATGGGACTCCTCAGAACACTGCTGGTCAAGTGACAAATCTTGCGAAGTTAATCAGACGGTTTTGTCTCTAATTAAATGTAATTAGTGAGCGAACTATAGCAAGAGGCGCCATCTACCGAGATACGAGAGAAACAAAAAACCAAAAGCAGGGGACACTGCTATACAATATCGATCAATGAAAAGATCGAATGCAAATAAAAGAAAACAACTATAGTCCGTGCCCTACGACAGCTCTTTGTATTTTCAGGCCGGATCAACGCATTTTGCATTTTTACCCGTCATCAAGACAGTGAGCGTCAATCAACGGAATTTTTAAGCCAAATAATACTAACAAACGTGAAATTTCATACCCGTGAATTTAAAAATCAAACAAGTTTCATGGCTAATCGGGCAAAAAGGAGTTTTTTGTTTCCCTTATATTTTTCCGTGGGTAGCTTGAAAGCTTAACCTCACGGGGGTCCAAGATCTAATGGACACCTAATAAGTGTTGACAGTTAACCGTTTCGTCCTTATGGGACTCCTCAGAACACTGCTGGTCAAGTGACAAATCTTGCGAAGTTAATCAGACGGTTTTGTCTCTAATTAAATGTAATTAGTGAGCGAACTATAGCAAGAGGCGCCATCTACCGAGATACGAGAGAAACAAAAAACCAAAAGCAGGGGACACTGCTATACAATATCGATCAATGAAAAGATCGAATGCAAATAAAAGAAAACAACTATAGTCCGTGACCTACGACAGCTCTATGTCTTTTCAGGCAGGATCAACGCATTTTGCATTTTTACCCGTCATCAAGACAGTGAGCGTCAATCAACGGAATTTTTAAGGCAAATAATACTAACAAACGTGAAATTTCATACCCGTGAATTTAAAAATCAAACAAGTTTCATGGCTAATCGGGCAAAAAGGAGTTTTTTGTTTCCCTTATATTTTTCCGTGGGTAGCTTGAAAGCTTAACCTCACGGGGGTCCAAGATCTAATGGACACCTAATAAGTGTTGACAGTTAACCGTTTTGTCCTTATGGGACTCCTCAGAACACTGCTGGTCAAGTGACAAATCTTGCGAAGTTAATCAGACGGTTTTGTCTCTAATTAAATGTAATTAGTGAACGAACTATAGCAAGAGGCGCCATCTACCGAGATACGAGAGAAACAAAAAACCAAAAGCAGGGGACACTGCTATACAATATCGATCAATGAATAGATCGAATGCAAATAAAAGAAAACAACTATAGTCCGTGACCTACGACAGCTTTTTGTCTTTTCAGGCCGGATCAACGCATTTTGCATTTTTACCCGTCATCAAGACAGTGAGCGTCAATCAACGGAATTTTTAAGCCAAATAATACTAACAAACGTGAAATTTCATACCCGTGAATTTAAAAATCAAACAAGTTTCATTGCTAATCGGGTTAACTGTCAACACTTATTAGGTGTCCATTAGATCTTGGACCCCCGTGAGGTTAAGCTTTCAAGCTACCCACGGAAAAATATAAGGGAAACAAAAAACTCCTTTTTGCCCGATTAGCCATGAAACTAGTTTGATTTTTAAATTCACGGGTATGAAATTTCACGTTTGTTAGTATTATTTGGCTTAAAAATTCCGTTGATTGACGCTCACTGTCTTGATGACGGGTAAAAATGCAAAATGCGTTGATCCGGCCTGAAAAGACAAAGAGCTGTCGTAGGTCACGGACTATAGTTGTTTTCTTTTATTTGCATTCGATCTTTTCATTGATCGATATTGTATAGCAGTGTCCCCTGCTTTTGGTTTTTTGTTTCTCTCGTATCTCGGTAGATGGCGCGTCTTGCTATAGTTCGCTCACTAATTACATTTAATTAGAGACAAAACCGTCTGATTAACTTCGCAAGATTTGTCACTTGACCAGCAGTGTTCTGAGGAGTCCCATAAGGACGAAACGGTTAACTGTCAACACTTATTAGGTGTCCATTAGATCTTGGACCCCCGTGAGGTTAAGCTTTCAAGCTACCCACAGAAAAATATAAGGGAAACAAAAAACTCCTTTTTGCCCGATTAGCCATGAAACTTGTTTGATTTTTAAATTCACGGGTATGAAATTTCACGTTTGTTAGTATTATTTGGCTTAAAAATTCCGTTGATTGACGCTCACTGTCTTGATGACGGGTAAAAATGCAAAATGCGTTGATCCGGCCTGAAAAGACAAAGAGCTGTCGTAGGTCACGGACTATAGTTGTTTTCTTTTATTTGCATTCGATCTTTTCATTGATCGATATTGTATAGCAGTGTCCCCTGCTTTTGGTTTTTTGTTTCTCTTGTATCTCGGTAGATGGCGCCTCTTGCTATAGTTCGCTCACTAATTACATTTAATTAGAGACAAAACCGTCTGATTAACTTCGCCAGATTTGTCACTTGACCAGCAGTGTTCTGAGGAGTCCCATAAGGACGAAACGGTTAACTGTCAACACTTATTAGGTGTCCATTAGATCTTGGACCCCCGTGAGGTTAAGCTTTCAAGCTACCCACGGAAAAATATAAGGGAAACAAAAAACTCCTTTTTGCCCGATTAGCCATGAAACTTGTTTGATTTTTAAATTCACGGGTATGAAATTTCACGTTTGTTAGTATTATTTGGCTTAAAAATTCCGTTGATTGACGCTCACTGTCTTGATGACGGGTAAAAATGCAAAATGCGTTGATCCGGCCTGAAAAGACAAAGAGCTGTCGTAGGTCACGGACTATAGTTGTTTTCTTTTATTTGCATTTGATCTTTTCATTGATCGATATTGTATAGCAGTGTCCCCTGCTTTTGGTTTTTTGTTTCTCTCGTATCTCGGTAGATGGCGCCTCTTGCTATAGTTCGCTCACTAATTACATTTAATTAGAGACAAAACCGTCTGATTAACTTCGCAAGATTTGTCACTTGACCAGCAGTGTTCTGAGGAGTCCCATAAGGACGAAACGGTTAACTGTCAACACTTATTAGGTGTCCATTAGATCTTGGACCCCCGTGAGGTTAAGCTTTCAAGCTACCCACGGAAAAATATAAGGGAAACAAAAAACTCCTTTTTGCCCGATTAGCCATGAAACTTGTTTGATTTTTAAATTCACGGGTATGAAATTTCACGTTTATTAAAAAATGGGTTAGGAATCGGCTTTGACCAATATTTGCCTGTCTTGAGCTCATGACCATAACAACAGTGCGCATGCTTCTCCTGACAATACCATGTTCCCATGGGTCACACCGAAGAGAACGGCGAACGAACGTCTTTCAAACGAAGTGATGATTACTCGCGCGACACAGAATACAGAATATTGGATTTTAAGAGAAGGGGATGATCATAGGGTCACTGCATCCTGGAAGCCTGACGTCTCCCAGGGGTAGCGACACGAGTGTCAAAACCGTACTCAAAATTCCATAGACGTTCGTGAAAAATACTCATTTTTATACAGTCTGAGAAAAAAAAATGTTTTAATAAAACTTAAAAAGAACTCGTTTTTATACAGCTTAAGAAATAAAAAATATGTTTCTTTAGTTTTTGGGTTATGAATATTTATTATAGGTATATTTATTGTTCAAAATCATTTTCTTTTAAATATTATTTGTGTTTTTTGTATAAAAATAATACGTAATAAATAAACAAAGAGGACAGGAATACATTTGTATGTTAAATGTTTATTAATAGTATTATAATATATATATATATATATATATATATATATATATATATATATATATATTTATCGGTTTCACAACGTTCTACGTCTTCCGATACCCAATCTCCACTCGTTTCTGTTTGCCCATAATTCATCATCTAGGCCTCATATTCTTATTTCACTGTCTATTCCTTCTCTCCAGCTTCTCCTTGGCCGTCCTCGTTTTCTTCGGCCAGTTGGTTTCCATTGTAGTATTTGTTTAGGTAGTCTTTCGTCATTCATTCTTTGTACATGTCCGTACCACACCAGTTGTTTTGTTCTTATATCATCCACTAAAGTACGTTCACCTACTGTCATAATTTCTCTTATTCTTTGATTTGTAACTCTTTCTCTTTTTGATTTCCCTGCTGCTCTTCTCCAATAGTCCATCTCCGTAGCGGAAAGCATTTTTTCTGTTCTATCCTTGATTGGCCATACTTCTGAGCCGTATGTAATAATACTTTTTATAATGGTGTTATATATAAGCTTTTTGTTATGTTTTGATATACTTTGGTCCCAAATTATTCCATTTAATAAAGTTATTGCTTTTCTTCCTTGTACGTTTCGATCTTTTATAGCTTTGTCTAGTGTTCCGTCAGCTGTAATTTTTAGACCTAAGTATTTATACTCATCACAGGAGTGAATTCGCTGCCCGGTATTTAAGATTAGATCCTGTTTCATTCCACCGATACACATATACTCTGTCTTATTGAGATTAACCTCTAGTCCCCACCTATTGTACTCTTCTATTAGTTTTCGTGTCATATATTCGAGGTCGTCATAATCCTGAGCCACTACTATCTGATCATCGGCGAAACATAAAGTATACAAGGTGGTTTCGTCCAACGGAATTCCCATGTTTTGGCATTTTCTCTTCCATACTTTAAGGACTTGTTCCAAGTATATCTTGAAGAGCGTAGGCGAGATACAGCAACCTTGTTTAAGACCTTTATTTACTTGAAAGCCTTTGGTTAGTTTTGCTTTTATTTTAACTTTTGCCTTACTATTGCGGTATAATTCTTGGATGGCCTTAATTAGTTGTACGCTTATGTTTGTGTTTTCCAACGCTTTCCAAAGTAGATTTAGTGGTATACTATCATATGCCTTCTGCAAATCCACGTAAAGCAGATGCAGCTCTTGACCGTATGCCATTTTCTTTTCAATAACTTGGGTTATACAAAAGAGATGATCTGAAGTCGATCTACCCGCCCTGAAACCAGCTTGTTCTTCTGCCTCCATGTCTTTATATTCGCTCTCTACTTTATTTCTTATTATTTTACCGTATATTCTGCTTAGCGTACTAGTCACAGATATACCTCTATAATTGTCACATATATCTTTCCTTCCTTTTTTGTGTATTGTGGATATATATGACGTTTTCCACTCAGTTGGGACTACAGTTCCATTTAAATATTTTTGGAAAAGATTCCGTAATCTCCAAAACAGTTCTTCAGTGCCATATTTAATAAGTTCGGCTGGGATATTCCCGGGTCCGGCAGATTTACCGCTTTTTAAGGTTGTGCACACGTTTTTGACCTCAGAGATTGTGAGGGGTACTGGAGATCCCATCGTTCTAATTATATTGTCTCTTGCGTCTTCCTTGAATTCTACTCTATCTTCAGTTAAAAGTTTTTTAAAATGCTCATCCCATTCTTTGTCTGGTATTGGTGAAATGATATCTCTGCATGTTTCTTTTTTAATCGATCTTATAGTTTTCCAGCTTTCGGTACTTCTCCTACCTCCTAAGTAAGAATCTATTTTCTGACACTTTTGCGTCCACGAATGATTTTTCTTATCACTGATCATTCTTCTCACCTTTGATTGCGCGATTTTGTATTCTTGTCTGCTTCTATCTGTCTTTTGGGATAAGTAGGTGTGATATAATTTCCTTTTTTCCTCTATTTCTCTCTCAATCTCAGCATCCCACCAGTATGGTTTTCTTCTTTTAGAAGTTTCTTCCACTAATCCTAGTGCTTCTTTTGCAGCTTGGTGGATGCTTAATGTAATACATTCGTATTCCTCATCTGGGGTTTCACCTGAACTTGTATTAAGTTTTTCGTTCAGTCTCTTTTTGTATAAGTTTTTTACGCTGTCATGTTCTAGGCTTAGTAGATTATATTTACAGTGATCAATTTCTTCAATCACTGTATCATCAAGATGTTGTTGATGCAGGCTTCGGCCTTGATAAGGAAAGAGAATTTTGGACTCCAGAAAATAGTGATCACTTCCGCATGTTGATCCACGTTTTGTTGAAATTTGTATTATAATATATCAAGGGATAAAATTAAGCTTTTATCACGAAGTTGATACGCTATTTTTGGCACTGTTTAGTTTATTTTTCAAGTTTTTTCCCATTTTTTGGGTGTTTTTAGGTTTTGTGGTTTTTTTTTAGTACCTTTTTATAGTTTTCGTAAGGTTCGGCTTTAATTACTTATAATTTTATAGTACATTTCATATATATATAATATTATTGTTCGAAAGCATAAACTTCGAAAATCATTTTCTTCAAAACGAAAATTGTTCGCAAACATTTTCTTTGAACAAAAGATCGAACAATCTTTCCTCGAAAAGAAAATTATTCCAAAACGTTTTCTTCAAACAGACATTTTTCGAAATCATTTTCTTCAAACGGAAATTTGTTTGAAAACATTTTCTTTGAACGGAAATTTGTTTGAAAATGTTTTTTTTTATACAAATTTGTTCAAAAACATTTCTTTGAAAACAAATTTTTCTAAAAAAAATTTTTAGACCTGGCTTGCCAAACTTAACACAACTCATATAGTTCGACTAATGTGGTATTTTTCTAACAATTTTTGGAAACAAAAACATCCCTGACTTCTTTCCCGGGATCCTAGAGGGTGTGAAACCAATGAAATAACCAACCGAAACCTATTTTCGAAAAACGATTTTCCTAAATTAGCTTTCCGATCCTCATTTTGGAAGGTTGAAATCGGTGTTACTCTAACCTTTCTCAATTGAGCACATCAGGGGGTATCTGGACCGGTTCGGATACGTTTGCGATCAATTGACAAAGTTTAGGAAAATACCAATTTCGACCTTCCCAAAGGAGGAAAGTAGACAAATTTTCAGACAGTTTGCGATCCCGGGAAAGAAGTCAGGGTTTTTTTGAAAAATATGTTAGAAAGACCTTGCCTTAGTCAAACCCTATATGAATTGGGTTAGGTTTGGAAATCCAGGTCTAGAGCGTCTTTTTTCGAAAAGCTTGCTTTAGAAGAAAATGTTTTCTATTCGAAGAAAATGTTTTTGAACAACTATTGCTTACGAACAAATTTCCATTCGAAAACAAATTTCCGTTCAAAGAAATAGTGTTCGAAGTAATTTCCGTTTGAAAAAAATGTTTTCGAATAAATTTCCGTTTGAAAAAAAATTTTTCGAACAAATTTCCGAAGGAAGAAAATGTTTTCAAACAATTTTCCGTTTGAAAAAATGGTTTTCGAACAAATTTCCGTTTAAAAAAAATGTTTTCGAACAAATTTCTATTAGAAATTGTTTTCATAAAAATTTCCGTTCGAAGAAAATTATTTCGAAAAAAGTTCTGCGACCCGTCGTGTTGCTACCTAAAAAAATACCTACCTTATTGGATGTTGGTTTTTTAAAAACTTTTATATGAGTGTGTGTGTGTACCTGTGTGTCTCTTACTTTGTTTTGCAAGCATTACAGTGTAGCTACTTTTGTTTGGACCTTTTGTTTTTCAATCTTTTGTATTTTCGACCTTTTGTACTTTCGAACTTTTGTATTTTCGACTTTTTCTACGTTCGACCTTTCCTTCGCCGCCCGCTTTTTTTTGAACACTAATAAAAATAATAGTAGGTATATTATAAACCTAGAGCGTACAGTGTTTACTTTTAATCCCACGGAGGGAATTTAAATGCCCTACCGGAAGGAGGGCTATAATTTGCTAAGTGACTAAAAGGGACTTTAATGCCAAGGTTTATTTTTAAATACTAAAAATAATAATAATCATAAACAAAATAAATAGGTATTAAACCACTTACCGTACTGTACTATTAGCATGTCAACCCCCCCGTATATAATAAAACAGTGGGCACTGATAGTTGTCATGGCATTACATTAAACAAAAGTCAGTCAGATGCTAACAAACAATGTGGAAAAAATAATATTTATTTCATAACAAACTAAATAAGTTTAGTCGAGAAAAAGTTCGAATTACATTTCTCGAAGATGGAAAAAACCACGGACCAAAGAATAAAGCATAATCTTACTTTGAGATGGGCATGGAAAAGGCCACCGAAGAAAGCAGCTTTCAGTACCGAAAATGATGCAATAAACAGAATTTCGAAAATTTCACCAAAAAGGTATTCCTGGTTTACATCCTGGAGAAGTCTGGAAAGTTAAATGCTTTGTTTATATGGAAGCAATATTCTATGCCGAAGGACACAATAACAATCGAAACGAACCAAGTATCAGCAAAGTACAGTAAGCTACGGCAAGCTGGAAGCAACAAAATAAACGTTATCGTGTATATATCTTGATTCCTTTTTGTTTTTTTTATTATGATAAAATAAAATAATCCAAAAACCTATATTTTGTCTTTATGATTTTAAAGAAATTACTTTTAATCACTGGGGACAAGAAATACTACCTTAGCCCATGGAAAAAGGGGTTAAACGTACACTTTTATTCCCTAGAGAGCATAAAGAAATTTATTAAATGATACAAAACCCAACATAATAGTTTTCTATATTTTAGAATATATATAAAACATGCAAACTATATTTTTGGTTTTTTGCACTGTGTGGGTCTTAATAAATATTGAAATCATAAAAAACTTAGTTTTTTTAGGTTTGTTTATTTGAACAGTAAAATGTATATACACCGGGTGTGACGGACAGTTCTTTACGTAACATTTGTAAACCATTTAATTTTTTTGAACATAAAAAAAGCTACGCTCCTGACAGTGTCAGATTTGTGTTTTTCGTAAATGAGGTTATGTTTGGTGTCGCTACCCCTGGAGACGCCAGGCTTCCAGGATGCAGTGACCCTAGATGATTACCGTTCCCAGAATGGCTACCCCCGGAATGGGACAACTGGGCGCCGCCAACTCGGCGCCGCCAACTGGGCGCTGCCAACTCGGCACCGCCAACTGGGCGCCGGCCAACTGGCCGCCGGGCCAACTGAGTTAACGCCAACTGGGCGCCAGCCAACTCGGCGCCGGACTAAAAAATTTTTTTTGACAAAATGTGTAGATGAAAAATAAAATATATTATTTATATAAAAACATCTTTAAAAAATCCTACGCAATTTTTTACAAGCTTTTATTTAGCTTCAGATGGTCTGTCTAACTATCTATCAAATCTTGTGAAGCGTTTTTGACACACTTCCCATTATCCGATTTGGATGAAATTTGGTACACACATAGTGATCCCATGACAATACAACATTAAGAAAAAAATATCCTCCCACTCCTACCTCCACCCCCTTCCATAGAAAAATTTGTTTTTGACATACATCCCGTTATCCGATTTGGATGAAAATTGGTATACATATAGTGATCCAATGACAATACAATATTAAGAAAAAAATATCCTCCCACCTCTACCCCCACCCCCTTTCATAGAAAAATGAGTTTTTGACACACTTCCCATTATTCGATTTGGATGAAATTTGGTATTCACATAGTGGTCCGATGACAATACAACATTAAAAAGAATATCCTTCCACCCCTACCCCCACCCCCTTCCATGGAAAATGCGTTTTTGACACCCTTGCCATTATCCGATTTGGATGAAATTTGGTATACATATAGTGGGCCAATGACAATACAACATTGAAAAAAAAATCCTACCACTCCTACCCCCACCCTCATCTATAGAAAAATGCGTTTTTGACACACTTCCCATTATCCGATTTGGATGAAATTTGGTATACATATAGTGGTCCGATAACAATACAACAATAATGAAAAAATATCCTCCCACCCCTACCCCCCACCCCCTTCCATAAAAAATGCGTTTTTGACACACTTCGCTTCAAACGACTTTTATAAAATTTGGTATATGCATAAAGGTCCGATGGCAATACAGCCCAAACAAAAAATATATTTCTACCTCTACCCCCACCCTCTTCTTCCCCCAATAGAAAAATGAGTTTCCAAACAACTTACGATCAGCGATTTCATTATAATCTAGAATATACTCTTCTTTATTTATTTACCTCTGCATTTTTCTGCTAGATTGATTCTTGCAAATAGTAATATTTAATTGATACGGATATCTTATCGTGGTAACATCCTCAAAATTTCCATCAGTCGGCCATCGCTTTTATTATTATGATAATATTAGAATGTTAGAAAATTATTTTTTAATTTTTAGTGCATTTTATAAAAGCTTGTGACTTAAAAAATTTTTTTTACTAATTTATTTGAAATCTGTTTTTGTTAAGTAAAGTTAAATCCATTAAGTCGACTGTTGAATCTTGGTAGTTGTAGTGTTTGGTAACCTGGTAATACTACATTTTACGTTTTTTATTACAACAATGGCGAATCGAAAAATCAAAATGCTTGAGGTCATTTACGAAAATTTTTTACTCAAACTTAAAAAAATCAAAATGGCGGATCCAAAATGGCAGATTTTTTATTTACTGACCGATTTGTCTCAATCTTGAAATATTACATTGCTTGAAGTCATTTAACAAAATTTTTTACTCAAACTTAAAAAAATCAAAATGGCGGTTCAAAAATGGCAGATTTTTTATTTACTAACCGACTTGTCTCAAACTTGAAAGATTGCAGTGCTTAGGGATCGATTTATAATTAATTTAGAACTTTGTGGTGTTTAACGTCGCAGAACATGATTTTTTACTCTTTTTAAAAAAATCATCTAAATCGGATAATGGGAAGTGTGTCAAAAACTAATTTTTCTATGAAAGGGGGTGGGGGTAGAGGTGGGAGGATATTTTTTTTTAAGATTTTTTTTTTCAATGTTATATTGTCATCGGACCACTAAATGTATACAAAATTTCATCCAAATCGGATAATGGGAAGGGTGTCAAAAACTCATTTTCTATGGAAGGGGATGGGGGTAGGGGTGGGAGGATATTTTTTTTTAATGTTGTATTATCATCGGACCACTATGTGAATACCAAATTTCATCCAAATCGGATTATGGGAAGTGTGTCAAAAACTCAGTTTTCTATGAAAGGAGGTGGGGGTAGAGGTGGAAGGATATTTTTTTCTTCATATTGTATTGTCATCGGATCACTATTTGTATACCAAATTTCATCCAAATCGGATACTGGGAAGTGTGTCAAAAACGCATTTTTCTATAGATGAGGGTGGGGGTAGGAGTGATAGGATTTTTTTTTTCAATATTATATTGTCATCGGACCACTATATGTACACCAAATTTCATCCAAATCGGATAATGGGAAGGGTGTCAAAAACGCATTTTCTATGGAAGGGGTGGGGGTAGGGGTGGGAGGATATTTTTATTAAATGTTGTATTGTGATCGGACCACTATGTGAATACCAAATTTCATCCAAATCGGATAGTGGGAAGTGTGTCAAAAACTCATTTTTCTATTAAAGGGGGTGGGGGTAGAGGTGGGATGATATATTTTTTTTAATGTTGTATTGTCATCGGACCACTATGTAAATACCAAATTCCATTCAAATCGGATAATGGGAAGTGTGTCAAAAACTCATTTTTCTATTAAAGGGGATGGGGGTAGAGGTGGGAGGAAATTTTTTTTCTTAATATTGTATTGTCATCGGATCACTATTTTTTATGAGAGGGGGTGGGGGTAGGGGTGGGAGGACATTTTTTTTTAATGTTGTATTGTCATCGGACCACTATGTAAATACCAAATTCCATTCAAATCGGATAATGGGAAGTGTGTCAAAAACTCATTTTTCTATTAAAGGGGATGGGGGTAGAGGTGGGAGGAAATTTTTTTTCTTAATATTGTATTGTCATCGGATCACTATATGTATACCAAATTTCATCCAAATCGGATAACGGGATGTGTGTCAAAAACAAATTTTTCTATGGAAGGGGGTGGGGGTAGGGGTGGGAGGATATTTTTTTCTTATTGTTGTATTATCATCGGACCACTATGTGTATACCAAATTTTATCCAAATCGGATAACGGGAAGTGTGTCAAAAACACATTTTTCTATAGAAGGGGTGGGGGTAGGGGTGGTAGTATATTTTTTTCTTAATGTTGTATTGTCATGGGACCACTACGTGTGTACCAAATTTCATCCAAATCGGATAATGGGAAGTGTGTTAAAAATACTTCACAAGATTTGATAGTTAGTTAGTTAGTTAGTAAATTATTTTTTAAAGATGTTTTTATATAAATAAAATATTTTATTTTTCATCTACACATTTTATCAAAAATAAAATTTTTAGTCCGGCGCCCAGTTGGCGGCGCCGAGTTGGCCCGGCGCCCAGTTGGCCCGGCGCCCAGTTGGCGGCGCCGAGTTGGCGGCGCCGAGTTGGCGGCGCCCAGTTGGCGGCGCCTAGTTGGCGGCGCCCAGTTGTCCTAGACCGGGCTACCCCGGTATACAACTCGCGGCTACAGGCAAAAATGCACTCTGGCTCCTTCGATTTCGCGGGTTAATTTGAACGTATATTTTTAAAATTCGTAGGGATCCAGGCTAGATCTTTTTGAGGTTTAGCATTTATGGAAATATTGGTACTATATAATTAAATTACATTTATAGTGAAGATTCAATATAAAAATACTCTGCGAATGTATGGGAACCTAAGCTCACACTAGGTATTATAATTAGTGTAGGTGTGAGCTAAGATAACGAAAAACTGAAATAAATTTATTCAACTCCATACTCAATTACCTTTCGTTTGATACCACACAAGCCATGTTTTGACTTAAACTAATTTTTGAAATCACCCTTTTTAAAAAAAGAAACCAAAATGTATTTTGTTTAACTCCAGACTCAATTACCTTTTATTTGATTTCACACACGCCATATTTTCACTTAAACTCTAATTTTTGAAATGTAACCCCACCCTTTCTTTAACATAAACTAAAATGTCTTTTGGCAAGCGGTTTTTGAGTTATACGGGTTGGTCGTTACAGACAGACAGACAGACAGACATACAGACAGACAGACGGCGCGACAAAAATGTTTCAAAATCATCAAAGATATATAAAAATTTTTGAAATCGGAGCAACTTTTTTTTATCGAAAAAATTAGGATCACCATAGCTCACACTACTATAGTATAGTAGTAGAATGAGCTAAAAAAATAAACAAAATATGAAATGTTTAAGTTATTAGCTGAACTAAAAAAAAAAAGATTTTGGGAAACACAAAAATAACAAGTGGGCAGATGCAAAAATAAATTATTCTTCTAGGTATTTACTCTTATAGGTTTTTATTATTTTTAGGAATCAACAATCAATTAATAAGTAACAATTGATTTGCTATTAAAATTTTCTCTTCTGGCTTAGGTTTTGCAAACTATTTTTTCTTGACTTTTTGGGCTGATTTTTGGTGGAAAATAAACGTCTTTGAGAAAGTACATTTTTATTATGAGGAATATTTTTTTTTTAGGTCGATGTATTTTTATATGAATTGAAACAATAACACAAACTAAATTTGACGGAACTAACGACACGACAAATATAAAACACGGACTAATTTTCAAAACTCAAACACCAGTATTTATTAAAGGGTCTACAGTGCTAAGTGCTACAATCCTAGGTTTAAAAGTCTACATTTTGGTTGAAGGTTTAACTTATTTTTCCCGTGAATGCAATAGTTTTTAATATCTATATAAATTGTTCATAAATACCTTGGGATATGGGTCATCTTTTTTTGTTGTAACAAAGACATTATTTCCACACAAAGGTTATAAATGAATAAAAATAATCAAATATTTTGGTTTAACAATGGTAGCCATATTTAAACCTCCAAATGTCACTAGGATATGTCGAATAAAAACGGTGTAAGTCAGTGTCAGCTGTCCGCTATATTTTACATGTTAATTTTTTAGACAAGTTAGCGACGATTAAACCGATAGTTGATTGTGTTAGTGAATGAGTAATTGAAAAGGGAGTCTAATATATCTTGTGCTTTTTACAGTATTTAAATATTGATATGTATTTAAAACGGTAATGCATCTACAGATATAGTTTTAAGCATTAACGTATTAACCGGAGGAGACTAGGAACCGCGGCAAAAATTCATTCATGAAAACAATTCGATTTGACCCATAGATGCTCCAATAAGTTGTAAAAGAACAGAAATATTTTTTGGAAAGACGATGGCAACGCTGTGCGACACACAGCAGACGTATGTTTATTCTTTATACATTGAATGGGTCGATCGATTTACCAGTGGCGGCGGCAAAATATTTATTTATTAACAGTAAATACCTAACTTATTAAAACAAGCAATTAATTTAGTTCATTGACAAAAAAAATTAATAGCATTGTTGAGGTTACTTAATACAGAAGTGGAATATTAAAAATAAGAGTCAGGCTATGATGAAAACAGCCCACTTGATTTTCGAACCGGGGCACTCATCGAGAATTGTGAAGTCATCTCCACCAGCCGAAAGCGGTATTAAAGGTGCGCTTATCACCCCCATGATTACAATTTTAAAGCTAGATATGTGTAGTGCCACTTTTTTTTGTATATAAAAAAGTAAATATGTCTAGTTCCTTTTTTTATAAAAAATGTGCAGTGATAATGTAATAAATTAACAGAGACCTGTTTGGATAAAGATATTTTAGAGCATTTTTCAAAAAGCCCTTGGTTTATTGCTTTGACGGGGACACAATTTGCTTACTTTGTGGATTTATTAAGATGGACCTCATACATGGGGTTAGTTTTACCCATTTGTTTTAATTAGGATTCTGACCATGGCCAGAACGAAAATAGCCTTTTTGGTTATGCTACTCTAGATTTTTCAATTTTCCCTAAATTTAAAATTTCTTGCAAATATATTTGTATTTACTGCCTCCTACGACGGTGGTTTTATCCCTTTTAGTAAGATTGAAGGTGTGTCTACGAAAAATATGTACCTAAAGAGCAACTCTTTTATATAGCGAGTTATTTTGAAAAAAGTTATTGCGACACCTATTCCGTCGGACGACCATCTCGGTTTTCATCAGCAGTTTCATTAGAAAAAATACTGGGAAAAAGTGCAACACAATTTCATTATTTTTTCCAGAAGGCTTTTTATAAATAAACTGATTCATGACGAATCTGATACCTTTCTAGCTACGTCTGTATAGTTCAAGTGAAGTCATGATAAATCAGCCTTAAAAACAGTTTTTGGTAAATATCTCAGAAACTAAAGCTGTTACGAAGTTTTTTTTTATATTCCGAAAACCGTATATTGATACGATGCTTTATTAAAAAGTTAGCATTTTTAACTTTTTAATTGTCAAAAACCTGTCATTAGCATTAATGGATTTTTACAACAAATCGGTTTAGCGGTTTAGGAGGTATCGTGTACGGACAGAAATAATATACACACACACACACACAGACAGACATCACAACGATATTGCTAAGATACACCCAAATAACACATTTTCGTTATTATCTCAAAAAAAAATCGTCGAAAATAATACCTTCTCTAGCCATTGCTACGCGGGGTAGGAAGGTAAAAATATAGAAACAGTTTAATTTATTTTAATAATTTTATTTAATAAAAATACAAGTGCATACGGTAGAAAGGTTAAAATTGTTACAACATACTTTGAGATGTAATAATGTAAAAATTAAATTTGTTATGTTACAGTTGAGGTGCCCAGTATCAAAGGCGAGTCAGTCAGAGTTTCATATCATATTTTTTTAGATAACTTTTTAACAGTTAACAGCTGTTTACCATAACAAATAGCATAGGCCAACGAAAAAAAGTTGTAAAAAGTTGTCTCAAAAATAATGATATCATCATTTTTACTTTTAAGTAAAACGCTTAAGGTAAATAGTTTCTTATAAAAGAAAATAATAAAGTTTCGTGAATCGCAAGGTAAGGTTCCCAAATTCTTAATAATTAAAAAAACAATAAACAAATGAAGACTGCTATGTTTGATATTGACAATTGACTATTGTAGATTTTGACTTCTAAGTTACAAAAATTCTGTGGAAATTTATAAACAGTATAATAATAGAAAGGCTGTACGTGTAAAATAATAGATTACTTAATGTTCTTTACCTAACAAGTGCAGAAAGTAGTACTTTTACACACGCAACGCCAGTTGTACACAGGACGCGAGGCAAAACTTCACTGGCGAAAGAACTACTGTATGCTGCCATATTTTGACTAAAATATGGCAGATTATAATGAAATCGCGTCGATCATTATAAATTGCATACATATTAAATGAAAGAGGTACAAACATAAAAAAATTGCATGTCTAAAAATCAAAAAAATATGTAAACACAATATATTTGCTCATTCTTGTTTTTGCCATCCGCGGCCAGGTTGCAAACTATCTGCAACAATTTTGTTCAAATCTTAATAGGTATAGGTAGGTGTGATCGTTGTGTACCACCAAATTAAAGTTATTGAACGACCCTTATATATTTTACATTTGTAAGATTTAAACAGAAAAAAACAAATTTGATTTTCATTTCTTATTCAATCAAGTTTATAAATGCATATTAAATGTCTAACTGGGCTTAAAACTTAAGAAGTTAGAAAAAAACATTTGCAAAAAATTTTTTCTACACAAAGCGTCCGTAAAAGTCCACTTTTTTATAAACTAAAACCTTAGGCTACCTAAACTCAAACTTAAACTTAACATTCAAGACATCTAGTGTGACATTTAAAAATAATGTGCACTGTTTTGTAAACATTTTTTTTTATTCAGTTTAAGTGCATTATTTCAACATTTTAATGTTATATTTAATGTTTTCTATAAGTTTGTTCAAACACTCTTCTTCAACGTTTTATTGTTTTTATGTATGTATGCTTGATATTAGTTTCCTCTCGTTCCTTTTCTCAATTACTTGTTTAAGACAAAAAACTTTATCACTACAAGATCTGCGTGCACGAAATGAACTGCTCATCTTCTTCTTGTTTATGAAAATTATAGTCTATTAGATCTCTAAGTTTATTTTAACATTCCTTTTAAAATATAATTAAAAGTCCAAAAATTTTCTGAAAAGTCTAAACGTGTTCTGTAAGCCTGAAAAAATTTGTAAAACTTTGAAAATGTTTTGGACATGTTCAAGAAAAGTATGAGGAATGGTTGACCAGAAGTGAACCCACATTGAACAAAAATGACCAAAAGTAAACTGAAAAACAGCCAGAAGTAAACGAAAGGCAACTAAGAGTGAACCACACGTAACTTAAAATACCTAAACCGAAAGTGACTGAAAGTGAACCGGAGAAAACTTAAAATAAGTAACCGACAGAGACTAAAAGTAAACTGGAAGTGAAAAGAAATAAGTTACCGAAAGTGAACTAAAACTCACCCAAAATGAGTTAAAAGTAACCGGAAGGGACCTGAAATGGCTAAAGTGTGACCAGAAATGACTGAAAGTGAATCGAAAGTGACGGGAAAAGGCTTAAAAATGACTGAAAGTGAACCGAAAGTGATAAAAAATCACTGAAAATGAGTTAAATCTGACCATAAGTGACGAAAAGTGAACCGAAAGTGACCTGAAATGATTTAAGGGCGACCGGAAGTAACTGAAAGTAAACCGGAAATAAATTAAAAGCGACTGAAAGTAAACCGGAATTGACAAGAAATGGCTTAAAAGTGACCGGAAGTGACTGAAAGTAAACCGGAAATTACTTAAAAGTTACCAGAACTGAGTCAAATTATTCTTGATTGAACTTAATTATGTTTATTCATTGCGGAATAAAATTGTTTTTGTACTTAAACTTCTTGTACGATTAATGCCCAACAAATCAGTTTTTTTATTGGTTTCGTGATGAATTCTAAGAACAAAAATTTTTTTTAAAATCATTTTGCTGAGTTCAATAGCATGATTATCTAATACGTCACTGTCATACAAATGGTCGCCACAATATTCAAATATTTTTGTCAAAAGTTCTTGCGTTAAAGTATTATTAATGAGCAGATTTATTAAATTTTTTATATTTTTATTAAAAATGCTTATGGTTTTATCAAATATTCTAAAATACTTTTCTGCCTCTTTGCAAATATTAATTGTTAATTCACTTGCCTTTACTAATCTTCCATAGGTTTTTTTGTTTTGTAGGGAAGATAATGTATCGCTAGTTTCCAAAAGAGAAATACACTTATGACAAGTTATAGAAAACTTAATTCCGCGTACCACAAAACCTGCAATATATATAATGACGTCTTCTTGGTAATCCGTTAAAATATTTCCAAATCTATTTTCGACTCTTAGACAGTCTGATACTTTATTTTGGATATCTTCCAAATACTGTTTACTTTCTTCTGGTATTGAGATGTTGTTTTGCGGAATAAGTTTTTTGCCCGAACCACATGTTAAATTGGTTATATTTGCCAAATCCAAAGAATTAGCGTTTTTTGATGCTTTTAGCTGAGATTGAATTAAAAGTCTTTTATACGCTGCCTCAAACTGTCGGGCTGAGGGGTTGTTATTATAGCCTCCTTTGCTTCTAATGACACTGAAAAAAAGTTCCAGGTGATCTTGAGAAAACTTAAAAGTAAGTAAATATTGCAGTACTTTTTTGTCTTTTACATATAGCTAAAAAATTTTTGAAACGCTTTGTATGCATACAAGCATTCCCAAAAATCCAGTTTTTTTTTTTTGAGTTTGGAGTATGGGTTTGTTGTTGTATGTAAGACCCAAAATATATTCTTTGACATCTTCAAAGCATTTTCTAAACAAGTCTTCGGTCTTAGTTGAAAATGGTCTTTTGTAAACATATTTGGCGAAACAATTTCTGGAGTTTAAAATGTCAAACAGATCATTAAATTTTTGTATAAAAATTGAAGTAGCTTCGGAGTTTTCAAACTCGGGGCATTTTAAATCATCTCTTAGGAATGAGATTGCGTCACTCACACTTTTGCTAATCGTTTGAGTTGCTAGCTTTACTTTCATTTTTTCCCTTTTCCAGTGAATATGTCTTAGGTTGACTTTAGTGGCTGCATGAAGCCCTTCATTTTTTTGTTTTTCAACCAACTTCTCTATGTACTCCCATTTGATTGCCCTGTTTTCACAATCTTTTAGATAACAAGCAGAGGCAAATGAATTCCTAATTAACTTGATCATATGACACGGATCGAGTATAAAAAATACAGGATTTCCAGTATTGGGATGTGGAAAATCTGTTTTTAAATTTTTTGGGTCGCTAAAGTCTGTTCCTAGTTTCGCCGCCACAGCCAGGTTTACTGGAGGAGCATCGCATGTAACCAAGGTTATGGTTACACCACTGCTACCTTCATTGTGCAAGAACTCTAGACATTTTTTTATCAGGCCAGCTTTCTCTGTGGCTGTTAAACCATTTATAAAAAAATACCCAACTGGAACCTTCCAGTGGCCCTTAAGACTACTGACTAGAAATACTAGGACCTCTCTAGCTTCCTCCAAAATCTCAGAGTTGAGTTTGGTGCCTATGTCCACGTATCCAGTGAATTTGTCTCCGGTCCATTCGACAAGTTTTCTTATTGACATTTCATCATAAATTAAACTGCAAAAAAGTTCGTCTGACGATCCTTCTTTCTTAAGCTGCAGTGCAGTTAAAGCTTCCTGAGTGAAGCCAGGACTTCCATTAATGGATCTAAACCATTTAGAAATTGTGGAAAGATCTGGCAAAGACTTATTAAATGTTTCCCTGACATAGGAGTAAGCCCGCGGCGAATAAAATGATAGTGTCAACGCAAATGATCTAAGAGATTCGTTGTACTTTTGTCGAGTAGAGCCTTGTAGAAGCCTCTCAAATACATCTTTGGGAACTCCAGATAAAGAAGCCTAAATTACAAATTAACTTATTAAGTAATTTACTAAATATACCGGGTGGGCCAAAAAAAACCGGACAATTTCTTTTTCATTATAACTTTTGAACTATTCAATCGACTTTAATGGGACAAACTGCACTTGATACAGAATTATTCAGAGTTTTGACAATATGTATATTTTTTGTCCGCCATCTCAAGAATCCAAGATGGCGGACCAAATTAAAATGTACCCTTCAAAGATCCTCGTTTATTCTTGTGTTGCAAACATGTTTTAACACAACAAGGTACGAATCAGCAAAATCGGTTCAGTGGTTCTAAAAAGAAATATTTTTGTTTCACCCATTGTTTCGCATATTATACGATTGCTTTGCCAATCATGTCTGCATTTATTTTCTTATAAATTCATTACTACTGAACCGATTTTGATGAAATAAAAAACATCCTGGTAAAAATTGATTGCTTTTTAAAGATCATGATCAAAATTTATCGCCATCTTAAAATTTAAGATGGCGGACAGAATCATACTTGATTCTTCAAAATGGTGTGTTTATTATATTTCAAGTTAGTAAAATTGGTGTGGTGCTTCTTAAAAAAATCTATTTTTGTTTCAACCATTGTTTTACAGATACTACGATTGCATTGCCAATCCTGTCTGCATTCTTTTCCTTATAAATTCGTTATTACTAAACCGATTTTAGTGAAATAAAAAAAAATCGTGGTGAGAATTGATTGCCCTTTAAAGATTTTTATCAACATTTTCCGCCATCTTGGAATTTAAGATGTCGGCCAGAAACATACTTGATTCTTCAAAACAAACATTTCTTTATAAATCTATAATTACTGAACCGATTTTTTGTGAAATAAAAACATTATAGTGCATAATTTAGAGATCAATCAGCTTGCGCCATAATGTTTTTTATTTCACTAAAATCGGCTTAGTAATAATCAATTTATAAAGAACTGAATGCAGACACGATTGCCAATGCAATCGTATAATTTGTAAAACAATGGTTAAAACAAAATCAGATTTTGTGAGAATCACTTAACCAATTTTACTACTTTGTACCTTGTTAAACGGAAAAAAAGTAGTGCTTTTCTATAAATTAAACAAAGTAAAACATTTTCAGAAAATAAAGATAAACACGCCATTTTGAAGAATCAAGTATGATTGATAAATCTTAAGATGGCGATAAATTTTGATCATGATCTTTAAAAACCAATTAATTCTCACCAGGATGTTTTTTATTTCATCAAAATCGGTTCAGTACTAATGAATTTATAAGGAAATAAGTGCAGACATGATTGCAAGGCAATTCAAAACAATGGTTGAAACAAAAATATATTTTTTTAGAACAATCCAACCGATCTTGCTGATTTGTACCTTGTTGTGAGTGGCAAGAATGCAGCTTTTTTACCAATTTAAATAAATAATTAAAACGTGTTCGCAACACAAGAATAAACGAGCATCTTTGAAGGGTACAATTTAATTTCGTCCGCCATATTGCATTTTCAGATGGCGGACAAAAAAATATATTTGATCAACACTTTGAATAATTCTCTGTAAAGTGCAGTTTGTCCCATTAAAATCGATGGAACACTTCAAAAGTTATATTGAAAAAAAAATTGTCCGGTTTTTTTTGCCCACCCGGTATATATTTTTATATTTATGAATTTCTTGCCCTCTGAATATTTTTGCAAGAGGGGAAAAATAGTTTTAGAGATATGTGGTAATTTTTTATATAAAAGGACAATTCCGGGTCCAAAGTTGCTCCTCAAAAAGTCTTTAACTTATTGGTGTAATTCAAAAAGTATAATTTAGAAGAAACCAGTTCTAAGGTCGGTTTTTTTAGCCCTAAACTTTCTTTAAATATTTTAGTTATAGTCTCGAAAACGTCATTTCGGTAACTGGCCCAAATGTAAAATTTAATATTTAAAACATTGTAATTCCTTTTCTTTTTTTAATTACAAAGTTTTAAAAGTAGATTTAAAATTCGTAGTGTTTACTTAAAAAATCTAAACGTAAAGCAAAAAGATTCCTGGTATTTTATACATATGTACCTGGAACAGCATTTGCAACATTTTGGTAATGACACAAACATAATCATATTTAAACTAATTGCTGTAAAATGTTATTTAAAATGTTTATATGTAAATAGTGTTACCGAAATGAAGATTTTTTTTTTAATTAACACTTAAATTAATATACAAATACTTACTTACAATTTTTTGGGAACCATATTAAAGTTTAATTGAACAAAATTGGGCATCAAAATTAAACATTTATTATTTTCAAAGTTGTAAACTTGAAATTGTTTTTTATGTGAAAAATACCCCCATATCTAAAAACAGTAATATTATTTTAAATAAATTATTTAAACATGTGTATGTGTGTATTTACTACGCTGTTATATCATATTGATTTCGAATTAGAAAAATTGATTGTGTTGTGAAGTAGAATCAGTACGATATTATATTAACAAATCATAAAGCTACAACCTACCGTAATTGTAGATTCTGAGTGCTCTGAAATAAGACGTTTTTCCTTTAATCTTTGCAACAGGTCCTTTAAAGATTTCACCTTTATGGTTAGTCTACTGACCGATTTCTGCAAAACTTTAATTTTTTTTCTTTTTTTATGCAAAGCTTCCTTGACCATTTGTAAGTTTTTTCTCCGTTTCTCTGGAGTTGAAAAGTCACTGGTAACTAGGTCCCCTGGATATCTTCTCTTTCTAAAAAACAAAAAAACTTGATGCGTTAGCTAGTGTCAATTCTGCACAAATTTAAAGCAATAAAGAACAAGGGATGTTAAAAACTGTACAAGAAAAAATATAATTTACCTTCTCTTATGTGCCAACTCCGTTGGTAAAACATCTGATATCTGACAAATATTTTCAGTTTCAGAGGCAGACAATGTGGTTGACGAATAACATGTAGGTCTAAAAAAATATTAATCAATTATTCTAGTCTTTTGTTTAATTGAAATAACTTGCTAGCTACTGTCAATTCTGTACAAATTTAAAGCAATAAAGAACAAGGGATGTTAAGAACTGTACAAGAAAAAATATAATTTACCTTCTCTTATATGCCAGCTCCGCTGGTAAAACATCTGCTATCTGGCAAATATTTTCCGTTTCAGAGGCAGACAATGTGGTTGACGAATGAGATGTAGGTCTAAAAAAATATTAATCAATTATTCTAGTCTTTTGTTATATTGAAATAACTTATAGAAAATCATTCAAAAAATCTGATTATAGCTTACTCTTTTTCTAATGGAACGCCAAGATGAGAGGGTCCTGCAACATCGAAGTCTGACTTCATTGGGCATCCTTTGGTAAATATGGGTTCCCTGAAGAATAAATTGTAAGTGATCATACGCTTATATCGTACTAAACTATAGTACCTATATACCGTGTGAGCCAAAAAAAAACAGGACAAAATGTTTTTCGTTATAGCTTTCAGGCTGTATTACCCATCTTAATGAAAAAAACTGAGCTTTGCAGGAAAGTGATCAGGCTTTTGAGCAAAGATATTTTTTTTTAATTTGTGTTACTATTAATATTAAAAGTAAGAGAAGTTTTCAAAAGTAGGAATGACTTGTTAACTTTCCTAATACTGTAGATAAACATCTACGCTTCAGAAACAATTTGACAAGTGGCATATTAGCCCAGTTAGCTGTCAACAACTATTCTGTAAAAAATTACAAAAATCTACAAATGTATCGACTTAACCTAAAAATCTATTTAATGTAGGATAGTTATTGTGTAGTTGATCTAACATTAGTAAGTGTTGTGTTTTTAACAAAAAGTGATTTAGAGCTTTATGGCTTTAAAGAGCAAAGCTTGCTTTCACAGGGTGAAATGTCTGCAATGATTTACCTTTTATGTTGGACAGGTCAGTTTTACTTTAAAATTATTTTCGTTTTATAGATTTAAATTTTATACAGTCTTAAACTTACATATCAACTTTTTCTTTTGGAACACCTAGATGGGAGGGTCCTGCAACATCAAACTTTGAGTCCATTGGGAATTCTTTGGCAACTATTTGTTCCCTGAAAAATAAATTATAAGTACTCATATGCTTATATTGACTCCAGCTGTAGTATTGGCACAGTATTTGGACAATTGAATAGATAAATATTGTATTTGCTTACCTTGTAATCAAATCGTCAAACAAATTTTGGGAGCCTGTATTCTTCACATCCTTTCGGGCAGGGCTGTCTGTTATTGTAGAATCAGATGCTATCGTACTTTGTGCACTACTTTTATGTTCAATTACTTAACCAGCTAACTAGCTTTAATTTAATGTAGTTTATTTCATTTATTATGATATTCTTACTTAGGATTGAGGGATTGAAAATAATCGACACAGTTTTATGAAAAGCCATTACCCAAAGAGGGATCTTTTATTCTTGTTCATCATCAGGTGTGTGTCATACAGAGTGTGCGCAATGATCACATATTACATTTTATCATGTTTTCACTATAGTTCAGACTAACTTCAAAATCAAATATCACATCTCCCTTTTTACAAAAAGTTATAAATTCCATTTCTAAATTAGAAAGTTTTTGTTTTAAATTATTTAAATTTTCTCTTTGGGTGGCACTAACACTAAATCACAAATGTAAACTTATCAGTCTTTTAAAGTCTTTTTTATCAGGTACAAAATACTTATTGTCTGTAATTCTTATTGACTAATAAAATTTGTTTTTTTTTAAATACATGTATTATTTCTTAACCTAAACACAAGACTAAAATACTAAACTACAACAATTAAAAACTTAACCTGACAGGTGGTTTTACCTTCCTACCTACCCTGGTAGTTTTTTGTTCAGGAGGGGAATGTCTCGGCATCTCTCTTGGAAAACCTAGGAATGAGTTTGGAGAGTTATCTCTTGATTGAGATGAAGTATGAAAATCAGAGCTATACTCAAAATTAGTGGTTTCTTCTGTAAAGGAATTACTTTGAGATGAATTACCTTGAGAAGATCTCGAGACACTTCCACTGATTCCTGGATCTAAAGAACTACTGGATCCTGCTTTTTCTATACTAGGATTTATTTTTAAATTTTCGCTTAATGAGCTCAGACTATCATATCTAAAACAATCCAATGTATTTAGCTTATTACATGTTGTTTTTGAGATATTTTTATTTTTATTAATATTTAAATTTTCAAAAGTATCTTTAGTTTGAATTTTATTTTTTTCAAAATTAACTTCATTTTGATTTAAATTTTCAAAATTATCTTTCGATGTTTTTTCTTTATTTTTTCCCCCTTTTTCTAATTTAGATTTTCTAATCAAAAGATGTTTTCTATTTCTAGTAACAATATTACCTGTTTTTTCTAGTTTAACTTCATAAGATCTAGGATTACTGTTTTTTCTTATCACAGTGCCATTAAGCCATTTATTTTTTGCTTTTAACTGGAAATTTTTTACTTTTACTAATGATCCAGGTTTTATATCACTTAAAATTTTGCTATTTCTATCAAAATATAGTTTTTGCTTATTTTGACTTTCAATTAACTTATTTCTGACCGAGGAAAGAGGTTGAACTTTTGGTTTTAATAATTTATCCCATACTGGAATTGTTGTTTTCAATCTTCTACTGAAGAGCAGTTGAGCTGGACTTGGAAGGTTTGGACCAATTGGTGTGCTACGAAGGTCCAACAGTGCTAAATAAAAATCTGTCCCAGATTCTGTACATTTTTTTAGAGTGTTTTTTACTGTCTGAACAAACCTTTCAATTTGACCGTTGCTCTGAGGATTATGAGCACTAGAAGTGACATGTTTAAATTGCCAACTACTAACAAAATTTTGAAATTCTTTAGACTTAAAACATGTGTCATTGTCAGACATTAAAGTATCAACAATTCCATGTGTAGAAAATAGTTTTTTAAGTGCAATTATTACACTTGAACTTTTATCATTTGCTAGTTTTTGAACGTCTACAAATTTTGAAAAATAGTCTACTGTAACTAAGTAGCTGTTGTTTTGAAAATAAAATATATCTGTAGCAACCTTTTTCCATGGTCCCAATGGTACTTTATGAGGTAGTAAAGGTTCTCTTTGGTTAGAATTACTATTAGATAAGCAAATATCACATGATTCAACTAGGTTTTCTATATCCAAATTTATAGAAGGCCAGAAAATCAATTCTTTAGCATTTAATTTAGTTTTAGTTATGCCTAGATGTCCTACATGAAGCCTAGAGAGCATTTCTTTTCTTAAAGAACTAGGTAAAAAAATTCTGTTATTTTTAAAAATTAAACCGTCTGCATAGCTTAAATCATCTTTATGACACCAATAAGCTTTATATTCTGGTTTTAAGTTTGATTTATTTTTAGGAAAACCTACAGTAATCAATTTAATCAAACCTTGTAAGTGCATATCCAATAAAGTCTCTTTTCTCAAAATTTCAAATTTCTCCTCAGAGATGGGCATATTTTGTGTGACAAAAAGAAGATGGTTCTCTACTTCTTCGCACTGTTTCTCAAAGTTTTCATCTACATTGTTTTGAAAAGCCCTACTTAATGCATCTGCCAAAAACAAATGTTTTCCTGGCTTGTATACTAAATTAAAAGAATAAGGTTGCAGCATTAATAACATACGCTGCAATCTTGCTGGTGCATTAATTAGTGGTTTTTTAATTATATTTACCAAAGGCTTATGGTCTGTCTCTATTGTTACATCTGAACGACCAAAAATGTAGTTATGGAACTTAGAACAAGCATGACAAATGCTTAATAATTCTTTTTCTATCTGCGCATAGCGTTTTTGAGTTGTTGTAAATGCTTTTGACGCGTAAGAAACAGGTGCATCATTCTGTAGCAAGACAGAACCACAACCATTTTGAGATGAATCACAAGATATGACTATTGGTAATTTAGGAGAATAAAACTGCAAAACTGGTGCATTAGAAAGTAAGTTTTTAATTTTCTCTTTGGGTGGCACTAACACTAAATCACAAATGTAAACTTATCAGTCTTTTAAAGTCTTTTTTATCAGGTACAAAATACTTATTGTCTGTAATTCTTATTGACTAATAAAATTTGTTTTTTTTTTAAATACATGTATTATTTCTTAACCTAAACACAAGACTAAAATACTAAACTACAACAATTAAAAACTTAACCTGACAGGTGGTTTTACCTTCCTTGATGCCGAGACATTCCCCTCCTGAACAAAAAACTACCAGGGTAGGTAGGAAGGTAAAACCACCTGTCAGGTTAAGTTTTTAATTTTCTCAAAAGAACATTCCTGCTCTTGACCCCATGAAAATTCTACATTTTTTCTTATAAGCAATCTTAATGGTTCAGTCAATTCTGAGAAGTTTGGTATAAATCTTTTTAAGTAATTTAAAATTCCCAATAAACGCTCTATGTCCTTAGGACATCCAGGTTTTTGTAAGTTTTTTATGGCCTCTATTTTAGCTATGTCTACCTCTAAACCTTTTCCAGAGAGGTGAAAACCCATAAATTTTACTGAGTCTAAACCTAACCTAAGTTTGTTTTTATTGAATTTTACATTGTTTTTTCTAGCTATATTGAATACCCTTTCAAGAGTGTTCAAATGAGTCTCCAAGGAGTCCGAAAATATCAACAAATCATCAATGTAGAGCTCTACCCCCTCTACTCCCTCAAAAATTTGCCTTAATTTTTTCATGAATACCTCTGAAGCAGAGTTTATTCCATAAGGAAGACGAAGGAAACAAAATCTGCTCCAAGGCGTGTTAAATGTTGTTAACAAACTACTTTTTTCATTTAATTGTACTTGCCAAAAACCATTGCTGCAATCTAATACGGAAAAAATTTTAGAGCCTCTCACTTTAGAAATAATATCATCGAGGTCAGATATATAAAAATGTTCCCTACGGATTGCTTCATTTAAAAATGTACTATCAATACAAAGGCGAAGGTCTTTATTATCTTTTCTTACAATTACCAGATTGTTGACCCACAGTGTTGGTTCTTCAACTTTTCTAATAACCTTTGCTTTTTCCATTTCTTCTAATTTATTTTTTAACTGTTGGTGGAGGGGGTAGGGTACTCTCCTTTGAGGTTGGATCCTTGGAGGGACATTTTCATCTACTTCTATATTATGTTCACCTGGCAGACATCCTAGACCCTGAAAAACATCATTATATTTCTTAATCAAATTTAGACAACTTTTTTTTATATCATTAATGCTGTTAACTTCAGAGCATAATTTTTTCTCTATTAATTTTAATTTCAAACATGAATTTCCATCTAATATAGGAGGTTTTTTGGTTTTTACCACATTAAATTTGACAAAAATGCTGTTACATATCACACCACATTTTTTTACATTTAAAAATATTGTCCCTATTGACAAAATTTTGCCCTCACAATATCCTACTAAGTTTGTGTCTGGCTTTTTTAATTGCTCTTTGGGTATTTTTAATTTTAAAAAGTAATCATAAGGTAAGATTGAGGTATCTGCCTCTGTATCTAACCTAAAAGGTACTGTTATTTTATTATTAATCTGTAAGTTTTGAACCCAATCATTTTTACATGATACACTACCTATCATATTTATACACAATTGATCCTGAGAAAAATTAACTGATTCGCAAGACGAAGAAAATTCAGAACTAAAAGTTTCTATGTTGTTTACATGTTTCTTAGATGAACACATATGAGAAAAATGGTTATATTTCCTACATTTTTTACAAAACTTACCAAATGCTGGACAAGAACGAACTTTATGGTTAGAACCACATTTGTAACAATTATTTATGTAATTATTCTTATTATTACGCAAATTATTTGAAAAATTATTAAAATGTTTACTCATCTTTTGTTTTTCTCCGCCATGTTGGTGACGTTTCGACGTAGAAGCGGCGGATCGATAATCCATCTGCGCATGCCCATTTGATGCTGGCTTGGTGAAATTTCTTGAAGGTCTGCCGACCATGTTTACATCCTGGTTCGATTCGACTTTACTGCCCATAACTTCGAGTCTTCTGGTTGTCGCTTCAGCGCTTCGGCAAGTTTCCAATGCTTTTGCGAGTGTTATGTTGTGTTCACGCAAAAGTTTATGCTTCATGGCTGTATCAGAGATTCCTAGAATTAACCTGTCTCTAATTAGGCTTTCCTGGAGTGTTCCAAACTCACAGGAATTTGCTAAGTGCCGCAATTCTGTCACATAGGTCTCATAACTTTCATCATCTCCCTTATCCCGAGTATTGAAGATGTATCTTTCGTATGTGATGTTTTTGGCTGGAATGAAATATTCTGTAAATGCCTCTATGATATCATCACATTTTTTCTTGTCCTTCCCGGTTTTAAAGTCTAAATTATTGTAGATTCTTAGGGCTTTGTCCCCTATTCTATTAAGAAGGATGAAACCTTTATTTTCTTGAGATTCAGCGTCCAGTTTGCTGGCTTTGAGGTATATATTAAATTTTTGGATAAAGAAAGTCCAATTGTCGGCCACGCAACCTGCAAAATTTAACTCACCGGGAGGAATGGCAGCGGCTTCGGTCGCCATTGTTTTTTCTTGGTCCACTTACGAACAACGTGTGGATCCTTTTCACTTAACTTCTGACACCATATCGTACTTTGTGCACTACTTTTATGTTCAATTACTTAACCAGCTAACTAGCTTTAATTTAATGTAGTTTATTTCATTTATTATGATATTCTTACTTAGGATTGAGGGATTGAAAATAATCGACACAGTTTTATGAAAAGCCATTACCCAAAGAGGGATCTTTTATTCTTGTTCATCATCAGGTGTGTGTCATACAGAGTGTGCGCAATGATCACATATTACATTTTATCATGTTTTCACTATAGTTCAGACTAACTTCAAAATCAAATATCACAGATGGTATGTCTAAACTATAAAATAAAAATTTAAGTAGGCCAAAATATAGTTACTTATACATATTCTTGAACTTACCTATCAGTTGCAAATGCAGAATGACTCATTTTGGGTAGGCCTCCTGGTATAATATATTTTGCTCCGTTAGTTCTAGTACCAATGTCCCAAGGTTCAAAATGATCAGAGCATAAAACAGAAATTTTGGATAAATGTCTGTTCTCTTCAATTCCAACTAAGGACAGCCATAACTTTCTTTGCTCTAAATCGTTGGGTAGCCTAAATTTATTATGTTAAGTATTAAAAAGTGAATTAATAATCGTAAAAAAATTTATTTAGCCATGTACAGGGGTCTCGACTTTTCTTGGTTATGTTGTTATTTTGAAAAAAAATTTTGGATTGGTTCTATATGCATTTTGTGCAAATCATTTACAAGTAACGATTAAAATAAAAACAAGGTAGCTTAAAAAGTGCCTCCAAAATTTTTTTGTTTTTTTATGATGATCTTATACCCAACATATTAATTTCTGTTCTTAGCAATTGCTTTATTATAGTTTTTTCGAAAATCTTTTTCGAATGATGTTTTGTTCAAATGACATTTTTTTTAAACAATTTGTTCAAAAACATTTTTGTTGAATGACATTTTGTTTGAATAACGTTTGGTTCGAAAACATTTTCTTCAAACAGAAAACTCTTTGAAAACCTAGCTCCTGTGTGTCTCTTTTTGGAAGGTCGAAATCAGTGTTACTTTTAACAATTGATCCTAACCTGTTAACCTAACCACACTGAACCCTAATCATTTGATCTCAAACGCATCCTAACTTGTCCATTCCAACAATTTTTTTTTATGGAAAAGTGAACAAAAAAGAGATTATTTGAACATACTATCAATCACAATGTTTACGAAGAAAATGTCAATCAATCACATTGCATTCAAACAAAATTTTAAAAAATGTTTTTGAACAAAACACAATTCTACAAAATCTCATATGAATTGAAGTAATTTTTGAACAAAAAGTTTTCTATCAGATTCTCGTTTAAAAGAAATGTTTTTGAAAAAAAAAATCATTTTAACAAAATGTTTTCGAAAAAGATGTTTTCAAACCAAATGTTTTCGAGCAGATTGACATTTAAACAAAATATTTTTTTTAAATTAGTTGCACATTTGAAAATAACAACTTTTTTTTTGAAAAAACTCGAACAAAATGTCACTTAAAAAAGATGTTTTCGAACAAAATGGTTTCGGTCAGATTGTCATGTAAACAAAATATTTTAAAAAAACAGTTGAACACGTTTTTGATCAGATTCTCATTTGAAAATGTTGAACAAAATATCATTGAACAAAATGTTCTTCAAAAAAATGTAATATAAAAAAGATGTTTTCATAAAAAATGTGCCATCGGATCGTCATTGGAACAAAATATTTTTGAATTGAATCATTTGAACTTAATGCTTTCGGCCATTTCAAAAATGTCATTCGAAAATGATATGTTTTTAACAAAATGTTTTCAAAACAAAACAGCATTCAACAAAATGTCATTCAAAAAACTAATTTTTGAACAAACCAAAAGTTTTTTATCAGGTTGATGTTTGAAACAATGTTTTTAAAAAAGATGTTTTAAAACACACTGTTTTCAACCAAAACGCCATTTGAAAAAGTAATTTTTGAACAAAATGTCATTCAAACAGAATATTTTTTTTTTAAATCATTTTAATATAATATTATAAAAACGTGATGAAAACAATGCCATTTAAACAAAATATCATTTTAGTTTAAAAAATTTTATTTACCACTTTGATTTTTTGACACATAATTTAATGCTGATATTATTTTGTAAAATGCCTTTTTTTATTTAACATTTAAAATGAGATAAATAAAAAAAACATATATCATCTCGCTTATAGTTAAAAATAAGTAATAAAAAAATATTTTATAAATGATGTAAGAAATAGGGTTAATTATACCAAGGCTGAAATTTACTTTTTGTTTTTAAATAAATTGCATTCAATTTTTAGATTTTAACAATCTTCCTTAGAAATGGATTTTATTTAACAATAAAAGAATTAATAATTAATTTGCTAACAGTTTATAGGGTTAAAAACAAATCTGCGTGTAGAGACCTCGTCTTTACACACTTTAAACGTTTGGTTATGATTCTTGTAGGTTGGTCTATTTTATTTCAGGTTAAACAACCCTAAAAATTAAGAGTAGGTAAAAATGACTAACCCATTCTAAAAAATTGCTTTGATCGATCCAAGGTATACGTAGGGGGTAAAAAAAATACTTGCCATATTAATAAGATACCTTTTTTTACCTTATTTGTTCAAAATCAAGGCTTGTAGTTCAGTTAAAAGTATCAAAACCTCAAAACTTAGGACACCCTGTACATTTTTTAACTAAACTTATGTTTAGACACTTGTAACAAATAAATAATTATTCACATAATAGCCTAATATTTGTTTTCTGATTTTATATTGATTTCTACGGCACTGGTCTTTGTTTTGTTTTGAAGGTCAAACAGGCTATATGAAACTTACTTGTGGAACGAAAGTTCTGGATTAATATGGTCGAGTTTTTTGCACACAATACACTCCCGCACCATTTTAAAGTCTTTTAAGAATAGTTTTTAGTCCAGATTGAAAATATAATTAAAAACAAAACACCAAAACAATTTCGATCGGCTAAGTCAGAGCTCAGCAACAACGCATCTGACCCTTTTACAAAATAGTAATGTGGCCAAAGGGGCTACCTGAAATTTCGTCCTGTATCGTTTTGGTTCGTTGTTTGCACCAAAAACAGCCTTATCTCTTTCTCTTGGATTGGTTTTAGAAGGTAGAAAGAAAAGGTAAAAAAATAAGATGCTTTAAGCGCTCGTAAACGACTTCGAGATGTTTTTTGTTCGCTTTCTTGAGACCTTCTAATCAAGAATACTTTTGTCTCTTTCTCTCGCATCGTTTTAACAAAAGAGTAACAAAATAAGATACATTACACGGGCCTAGACCATTGTGGCAGGTTTCTAGTTCCTTTGTTGTAGTGAGGGACCAGTAATCGAGAACAGTTTTATTTTTTTTTCTCGCACAGGTTTAATAAAGGAAAACGAAGGAGTAGCAAAACCAATGCTCGAAGCGTCTTAAAGTGATCATCGCTTGTTATGTTCATTCATTCATTGATATTTGGTAAATTGTATCATTATTATGGTAAGGGTTTGTAAGAAGAACAGTTTCGTCCTTGCCCCTCGCATTGGTTTAAAAAAGAAATAAAAGTAAAGGGAAAATGGGATAATTCTGGTGATTATTAAAGAGAAAGGAAATGGAGTTTTCTATGGACCAAACAAAAACAGTCGAGGACTTCTTTACTGCAGAAGTACGTTTTCCAAAACAAATTGTTTATCTAGACGGCCGAGTTTTTTGTTTATTTCCTAGTCTCCTCCGGTTAATACGTTAATGGTTTTAAGTTATTTATGTATTATTTAGCTTTGAATATTTTTGTATGTAAGTTTTTTTGTCAATCATGGATTATTTCTATTGTTTTTCGAACTTTAAACCACCCCTCAGGGGTGGTACTACAATTTGAGACTATTTTTAACGGGAATCCTATGACTGCACGGACTATGTTTCCAAAAAATGACATTTGGTTACAAAATTTTTATGTGGTTTTTCTTTATTTCTAAAGTTAATTTGAATTTATATGAGATCAAACTCACTGAGAAATGCTTACTATTTAATATTACTTTTATTGCACATTAGGGTGAACCAAATCTTTGCAGTAATTTGACCTGTCAGAATTTAAAAAATACACTTAAACCGGTCGGTATCAAGTCTATAGACTTGATACTTAAACCCGGTCTACAATGCTAAGTCTTGAGGTCTTAGTAAATACTGGTGGAAAGGACTTCAAACTTCAAACACTTCCATGCAGGCTACTCAAACAAAAACAAAACAATTAAAACATAACCTCGAAATCGAAGGAGCCAGAGTGCATTTTCGTGTGTAGCCGCGAGTCGGTATACATAGATGCGCGCTGACATAACGTGCATTGATAGAAGACTCACCAGTAGCGAAGAAGAAACCGTGATTGGACCAAAAGATCCTATTGTAAGGCAAAGCGGTTTTTGACATCTCATAATTATGAATTTTAGCATTATCTTTGTAGAGGTACTGGCTTTGTGAATCCATGGACTCTCGTAAATTGCATTGCTTAGAGCCAAACTCTATAAAGTGTTAATAACATTATTTATGAATATATTCTTACAAGTTGTAAATGGAAAATAACCGGACTAATATCATAACAGTTTTGACTGGTTACTAAACTATATCTAAACGACAGAACACCAAAGGGAAGAAATGCAAACTACGTGTTAAATCGTTGGTAACACAAGAATGACCTTGACACTTTCCAGAAAGAGAGAAGGTTGTTATCTATCTTAATCATCACTAGATATCGGCTGATCAGGCAACAGCTGATGTCTGTCAAAATAAATCAGCTGATATTTCTTTAAATATTTCAAATATTATTTGTTAAAAGTAATCAACTATTTAGTGAAAATCAAATGTGGGTTTTAGAAAAAATTAATTTTGTTTAAAATTTTAATTTAAAATTTTTGCAAAACCATAACATTTAACATCTTGGTATATTCTTTCCTTAAATTTACACAAAAATATTGTTAAATAGGAAAACTTTATGAACAATATTTTCGTACAAGTTTAATAAAAAATATTAAAATTATGTATGGAACGATTCTGAAAAAACTAAAAAATTTAATTTTAAACCAAAACATTTTTTTACCGTCTGCTTATATTCATTAAACAGTAAAACATAATCTTTGATAATTAATTAATAAATATATTTACTACTAGATACATTTTATATAGACCGTGATCAACATGAACAAAAATCAAAACACTTTATAAAATAAACACTTTACTAAACTACACCACCTTTCAGAAAAGACCGTTCTTTAAACTAAAACACTTCTAAGAATAAGGAGATATTTTGTCCATGACCTGCATTAGGAGCAATTTTGGAACCACCAGATAGCAAGACCTTCCGATGTAGGGGCTGACAACTTGAATAGATCTACAGGACTGTGGTGCCCATCAATACACTAGATTGTTTAATTTGACTATAAGAATTTCTTAAGTAATGGCATGGTTTTGATACTGAAGATGGTAAAACAATCCTTGAAGCAAATTAAATGTATACTGCAATGAGAGCACTCTGGCCCTTCGTGCCCCCTATGCAGCCTGAGAGTCTACAACTCCTCTGTGTGGTAGTTCTGCCACTGTATAATTTACATAATTACTTTTATAAAAGGGATATTACATTACCCATTTTGGCATACATGTTTTACTAGTAATCTTTATTATTGCACTAGTGATATAATCTAAATTTTAATTATTTTTTATTGTAGTTTGCAGCTTTCTGTAACAGATGACAAAAAAATATGTAACGCAATTTTAAGACAAAGCGCATTGAGTGTAATGCAAGGGTAAACCTCAATTCAAATCAATGTAAAAATCTTTATTTATAATTTTATAAGGTTAGGTACATAGTTATAATAACACGTGGCGAGATCTAACATGACTGTTCTATCTAATCACTTTTATAAATTATGAACAAATAGTAAAGAACAAAATTTATAAAAATCACTATAATCCTATTACAAATTTAAACTAATAATTTAGTTATAAATTCTTGCCTAGTTTTCCAAAAGCGCAGCAACATGACACGTAGGTTTTCTGTAAAATATTTAGAATTTAAAATTTAGGCAATAATATAAATTGATTTTAGATTGCTTTTCATTAAGATTTTTTAAATAATTTTTTGAATGTAGTTTTATTATTAGCGGACGGGGTTGAATTATGGGATCTGGTTGCAACATACGTAAAAGACTTTCAGAATAGAGCTTCCCTATGCCTGGGCACTGCATATAGTGTCCCTTATGCCACATTTGAGAAAAAAATTTGATTCGGAAGTTCTATTTATTTTATGTATTAATGCACACATGTCCAAGAAAAACGCATGTCAAGTCTAGCTACTCTGACTATATACCGGGTGGGCGAAAAAAACCGGACAATTTTCTTTTCATTAAAACTTTTGAACTATACTTAGAGTAATAAAAATATAATCAGTAATCAATGGCGGCCCCGTGTATGTTTTCCCTATTCGTGGCGGTCATTGCTGAAAACTTAAAATTTACAGAATCCCCGGCGATGGCAACTGGATTCAACTCGCAAAAACCAAGTGGGCTGAATTTTCACAATATTTTCATAAACATAGCATTTCTTGATTATTTTTACGCCCAACTAAGTTCTTTTTGAAAAAAATAAAACTCAACACAAAGTAAAAAAACACCAAAAATTCAATACACTGGGTCCGACGGCCAAGACAACACTACGTTTAATACAAACAGACATACATGTTACTGTCGGTGTCGACCTTCGAGCTTAGGAAAATCCTCATTAAACATGTTGCCATTATATAAGTGAAAAAATAATCCTTTGTTTGAAACTCGTAGACAATGGTTGAGTAGAAGTAAAACTTCGGACGTCCATGTCTTTATCTGAGGGCACGGCAGTGCCTTGCCAAGTTCAGGCTGCCGTACCATCTTTTCTTGAAACATTTCAGCCCATATTTGACCTATCTAAAACTCTACTTCGGAATGAGCTACGAAACTCAAACTTTGCACAGTCGTAGATCTTTATAGAGTTAACAACCTCTCCAAGTTTAAATTTCAAAAAACGTCGAAATTGCCACTTACTCACTGACTCACCCACTCATTTATAGATCATTAAAATTCTACTGTACTTCCAGACATGCTACAAAGCTGAAATTTGGCAAACTGATAGAAATTATGACCAAAAACCTGGGAAAAATCGAAAAACCCCAAAATTCTAATTAACTCCCCTCCCCTATACATGTAAAGTTATTTAAAAGTAACATTACCCACTTCTAGAAATGCTAGGGAGCTGAGATTCAGCAGCCTGATAGGAACTATAATAAAACTATAGGAAAAAATTATGGCACCCCAAAATTTTACTATATTTCCATCCCCTATAAAAGTAAAATTATGAAAAAGAGACATTGCCCACTTCCAGACATGCTAGAGAGCTGAGCTTTGAAAGGCCGATAGTAACTATGATAAAGCTATAGAAAAAAAATCAAAACACCTCAAAATTCTAATTTACGCCCTTCCCCTATAAATGTAAAGTTATTTAAAAGTAACACTGCCCACTTCCAGAAACGCTAGAGAGCTGAGGTTTTTAAGACTGAAAGACACTATGAAAAAACTATAGGAAAGGACTTAAAAACACCAACATTTTAATTTACTTCCCTCTCCTATAAATGTAAATTTATATAAAAGTAACATTGCCCACATCCAGAAACGCTAGAGAGTTGAACATGAAAATTTTGCTTTACTTCCTTCCCCTATACATGTAAAGTTATGTAAAAGTAACATTGTCCACTTTCAGAAACGCTAGCTAGCTTTGGAAGGATCATAGTTCCTATGATATGATAAAAAAAATTAAAAAAACCTCAAAATTTTAACTAAGGCATTGCAAAAGTTTTGAAAAATATTCCGCATATTTTACTACTTTAAAAATGAAGTATTATCCAATTCCTTTAAAAAAGAAGTGAAATCATAACAAAAACATTTCATGCAAAAAAAGCCAAGTACACGAAAATGGCATTCCGTAAAAAGAATTGAGATAAAAGTAAAACCAAGTTCTCCAATACAAATTTCAAAATAAAAGGTTCTTACTAGTTTGGAAATGTTTTTCTAAACTTAGTTATTACAATTACAATGAGTCTTAGGCACAGTGCTAAATTAAACATAAAGAAGTTTGGCTGTAATGGCAAAGTTTAAAAAAAACATTTCCAAACTAGTAAAAACCTTTCATTTTGAAGTTTGTATTGGAGAACTTGGCCTTACTTTTTTCTCAATTCTTTTTATGGAATGCCATTTTCGCGTACTTGGCTTTTCTTTACAAAAAATGTTTTTGTTATGATTTATTTTAAACACGACGTTTCGGTAAGTATCTCTAACTGTTTTCAAGTGTAAAATAAACAATTCAGTCTAAAGGCTACTACTTATACTACTTGGTATGCAGTCGGCCCGCCCCTTTTTTACCTTCCTAGCCCGCACAGCAATGGCTAGAGAAGGTATTGTTTTCAAGGAAAAAATATTTTTTAGTTAACGGCGAAAATGTGTTATTTGGGTGTATTTTGACCTACCCTAGCAATATCGGCGTGATGTCTGTCTGTGTGTGTGTATGTATATCTGTCCGTAACGCGATAGCTCCTAAACCCCTTAACCGATTTACATGAAATTTTAAGTAAAATAGCACTTGATACTGCAACGAGCTGATTGGATTTTAGGATCAATGCTAATGACAGTTTTATGACAGTTAAAAGGTTTAAAAAATGCTAACTTTTTAACGAAGCGTCGGACCGATAAGCGGTTTTCGGAATAAAGTAGCGCGCGTTTTTTGGAAAAAAATATGTTTCAAAGTTGATATAACGTTGACTGTGCTAATGGGCTAGGAAAATGTCAAATCCGTCATGGATCCATTTATGTAATTCTAAGACGCTTGTTTTCCTTAAGGTGTGGTTTCATATGTTTGATATGTCCGTGCTTGGTGGACTTAAAACTTCTTTATTCTATATTAAAAACGCAGCATCATTTCGTTTTCGCAAATGTCACCAATGACAAAATAATGCGGAATTGTATTGTTACCAAAAAAAAACTACAAAACTACTAAATTCTTTGTTAGAGAAAATTAAAACAATCCTATGAAATTTTCGTTTGGATGGTTAATAGTGCTTCAACTCTCCGAACAGGAAAGCCGCATTTTAAAATAATAAAATAGAATATCCTTAATACCGGTTAAAACTGCTAGGATTCCCTTTTTCCCTGGGGATATAGTCCAAGTAGCTCAAAGCCAAACCCGGCCCTGCTAACACGAAATCCGTTATATGATGTCATACACCTGTTGCCACGTCCTGAAAAAATTGTGGGAAAAGGGACCATTCATAAATTATGTTGTCTAAATGAGTTTTTATCGCAGGATGTTATAAGAAATACACAGCATAAAATGACGCGACGCGGGCTAATTAACCGCATGACAAATTAGGGCCTGTCCTTAAATTATGTAACGCATTAGGGGGGGTCAGACGTCGCGTTATGCAGCGTTACAGGGGGGTGGGGGGTGTTCTGTTACGCATTACTTAACATCCTTTACCTACAACCAAAACTAATATTTTTGCAAAGAAGAAAGATGGAAAACGTAATCGATAAAAATCAAAATGAATTTTATACTTCACACAAAGGTATGTGTGCCTAACTTGCGAGTGTCAGAAGGAGAGAGAAGAGTTGATTTTGGTTGTTTTCCTACTTACACAAGGTTGCATCTCTAAACGTACGTTTCTGTGTGTTTCACGTCTTCAGTAGAGAACAGCAAACCCAGGTAAGCCAATTTTAACCAAAACCAACTCCTACATATGAAATGCTCGCGGCGGTGCAATGCGAGTAAACTCCAAGGTTTAGCGCCATCTAGCAGACTGGCTCGAGCACTCGAAACTTTAAGCACACTGGCATCGTCTTGTCGTACGTAATCACGTAGCAACTAAAAGGCCGTAATTGGCTTACCTGGGTTTGCTGTTCTCTACTGATGACGTAAAACACACAGAAACGTACGTCTAGAGATGCAACCTTGTGTAAGTAGGAAAACAACCAAAATCAACTCTTCCCTCTCCTTCTGACACTCGCAAGTTAGGCACACATACCTTTGTGTGAAGTATAAAATTCGTTTTGATTTTTATCGATCCACATACAGCACGTTTTCCATCTTTCTTCTTTGCATATGCTTCGGGCAGTACGGCCTTTTAGTTGCTACGTGATTACGTGGTTTTAATACCACATTAATGGACGAAACTTGTCATAGATGGCGCTTCGGCGTCTCAGAGAAGACGATGCCAGTGTGCTTAAACTTTCGAGTGCTCGAGCCAGTCCGCTAGATGGCGCTGAACCTTGGAGTTTACTTGCATTGCACCGCCGTGAGCATTTCATATGTAGGAATTGGTTATGGTTAAAATTGGCTTACCTGGGATTGCTGTTCTCTACTGATGACGTGAAACACACAGAAACGTACGTCTAGAGATGCAACCTTGTGTAAGTAGGAAAACAACCAAAATCAACACTTCCCTCTCCTTCTGACACTCGCAAGTTAGGCACACATACCTTTGTGTGAAGTATAAAGTTCGTTTTGATTAAAATTTTTGGTTAAAAAAAAATTTAATATAAAAAACTGCACGTTTTAAAATCAATAGTTTTAAAAACATTTTTAAAACGTCTGCTTCCGACCTAGGGGATATTTTAAAAACGTACGTAAAGAAACCTTAATGTCCAAAAAAGTCCTTGGAACGCCCTTTTTTAAGACCTTTTAAGAACGTTTTTCGGACGTTTGCCAAAATGTTTGAAAGACGTCTAGAAAACTTACTAGGGACGTTTAAAAAATGTTCCAGGGGACTTTTTATGACGTTTTAAAAAAGTTTCGGGGACGTTTTCAAAACGTACGTTTAGGGACTTCAATATTCGAAAAAGGCATATACGTAATATTCCAATAGTCCCTGGTACCTATGTACACAATGGTTGGCGTTTGATGCAAACATTCAGAAATAAAGGTACGAAAAATGCACAGATACCAAATTAACATAGATAGAGTTTTTGTCAACTGAACGCCGATGATTTGACGTAACGAATACAAGAATAAAATAATATTCATGCGTAAAAGTATAATCAATCAGGACATTTTATCTTAAGGACCACAAAGAGGAGAGACTTATACCCATTGATATTGCTATTTTAAATATGTTTGCATTCTGCATTGTAAGGTACCATAGGTATTGCAATAATACGTAGGTACTATATGGAAATAATATACAAATGTCTTTGAAAGCAACCAATCAGGTCTTTTATGCTTAAAGACCCCAAGGCCATCATGAATGGGCAGTGACCGTGGGTATTGGATTATTATGTATATGGAAAAAGGTCCGTGGTGCGTTTTTGAGGGTCGTTATTACGTTTGTAAAACATCCTTACAGAATGTTTTAAAATGTTTTAAGAATATTTTTCGGACGATTGTCAAATTTGATTTTTTATTAAAACAAAAATTTCGGACTTCCATTGTCTTTATTTGAAACTCGACGTTTCCATGATTAAGTATGTCTAACCCTTTTCAAGTATACTGTTACAAATTTAAGTTATTTTAATTTTATAATTGGAATTTATTTTGGTTTAGTGTAGTATTAGGTTGATTTATCTTAAGGTTGTATTCTTAGTCTAGGTTTTAGTTGCGTTATCTATGACTTGCGGTCGCAATAATACGAGAACTTTCCGGACGTCGAAGGCTGCCGGAAAGTTCGAGAGAGATGGACGATCCTATATATAGGGCCGGGGTCGCGCACCAGTCAAAGATAACCAATGGTAGTGATCGCTAGATGTTAACGTGAAGTTAATAGGCGAATTAAAGTAGTGAATTATTAGCAAGTTATTAGTCAGTTTAAGTGCGTGTTTTTGTACA
Organism: Aspidapion aeneum; assembly: GCA_963576565.1. NCBI lineage: Eukaryota > Metazoa > Arthropoda > Insecta > Coleoptera > Brentidae > Aspidapion > Aspidapion aeneum. The sequence continues at coordinate 80,489,788 of OY755043.1, read as the reverse complement.
TAATTTGTCGAAATAAATTGACGTATCGTTTTCAACAATTGCGAGTTTTAATTTGTCGTTGTGAACCCGTAACAATTGGTGTCAGAAGTAAGATTAGAAGAAATAAATAGTGCAAAGACTATCCTTAAATAGTACCACCGGCTAGGACAATTGGACAGAAAAACAGTAAGTGATTTTTCCAGAATATTCGAAGAAGTTCGATATTGATTTATTCAAAAACCAAAAGAGATATTTAAGAATCGACTTCGATATTAGCTTAGTTAGTTAAAAAGTAAGAATTAGAAAGAATTTCTAGAATATTCCATCACTTTCTACGACGCTCTATTCGAAAACCAGAAGAAATATCCAAAAAGCGACTTCGACATTAGCTAAGTTATTTAAATATTTAAATAGTGAGAATTAGAAAGGATTTCTAGAATATTCCATAACATTCTACGACGATCTATTCGAGAACCAAAAGAGATAATCAAAAAGTGACTTCTAGCCAATACCAACTTTTCAGGTCAAGAGTAGAAAACCAATATGATCCTGCCAACGTTGTTAATGTGTCGTCTATTCTTGGCAGTGGGTAACTATCTTTCTTGGTCACATCGTTAAGTTTCCTGTAGTCGACACCAAATCTAGTTCTTCCATCCTTTTTAGTGACCAACACCACAGGAGATGACCAAGGAATTGATGACTCTTCAATAACACCGTCGCTGAGCATTTTATTAATGAGATTGTGAACTTTTTCTTGCTTGGCCATTGGTAGTCTTCTTGGGGGATGTCTTATCGGTTGGGCATCGCCAGTGTTGGTAGCATGTTGAATGAGGTTTGTGCGTCCCGAACTACTCCTAGTTTCGAAGATATTACTTTGTTCTTCAATAACCTCTCTCGCTTTACTAAATTCTTCTGGAGTGAGATGTTGCCAAGTTGACTCAAATTGCTGAAGTACCTCCATTGGTAACTTGCTTGTATCTTCGGAAGTTGGCTCTTCACATCTTGTTACTTTCTCTTCTGGTTCAAATAATGCTGCCACCTCCCCCTTATTAATTTTGACACTATTTGGGAAAATATTGGCGACTCTAATCGGGATGTCTTTATCGGTTTTAACTAGTGATTTTGCAACGAGGTAGGTGTTGGGTGTGTTTTGTTGGCTTATGAGTCCGACGCAGCTTGATGTTTTACTTTCTAGCCTCCCAAAAATTATGGTCTCACTGTTACCGACTAGACTTGTTGTGCTTACTGCCACCACCTTTATTGGTTCTTTATTGATGTGACTATTTGACAAAATGAACTCTTCGTTCCCAAATCTTAGGGTATTAAGTTTATTATCAAACGCAAATCCATGTTTACTTATCAGGTCCATTCCCAAAATAAATTCGTCTTCTATGTCTGCAACTAATACCGAGTGGCAAATCTTCAACCTCCCCAGCTGTAGGTCTATGTCTGTCTGCCCCAACAAGTCGGCGGATTCTCCAGTCACAGTCTTAAGTGTTATTTTCTTTTCTGTTGGTAGAATTTTATATCTCGTTGCAATTTTGAACTTAAGCAATGATATGGCAGCACCAGTGTCTACTGTTATATTAACTTTTCTTCCATTAATAAGTCCGTCGATGTTAGGACTGTCAGCAGTATGTTTTAAGCTCTTGATAGAGTAAATTTTGGGGGCTAAATTCTCATTAGTCAACACCCGCCCCTCTGCGTTGACTAGTTTTAGTTTTCCTGATCTCTTCTTCGGTACTCTGTCCCACTAGATGGTGAGCGAGACCTCATTTGGACACGACAATCGCGTTGAATATGCCCTGTACGTCCGCATCTGAAACACTTTACATTTGGATGGGATCGTCTACTTTCTTTCAAAGAATCAATCTTCTCTATCAGTGATTAAAACAGTTGGTTTAGCATTTTTAAGTTGACCTCATCTCCAGTGCTCATTTCTTCTCCTTCCTGAATTGAAACACCTCTTACTTTTGGCCTAGACATATTATTTGATGATTCAATTTCAAGGGCTCGAATCAACACTTCACTGCTGTTATGGAAGCGTTCTCGACGTAGTAATTTTGCTAAGTACGTGTCTCGCAAGCCGTTAATAAAGCGATCTACCGTGAAGAGATCTCTGTAATTTTCTGGCATTTCTGGGTAAGCCAAGTACATCAGCCTCCTGATATCCGCTTCATACTCTTGTAATGACTCCCCTGCTCTTTGTTGACGAACATTTAATTATGACCAATGTAAATTTCGCAAGTGTTCGTCTCCATACCTTCTTTCTAGCGCTGCCACTAAAGCGTTATAATTCTGTTTTTGTTCGACTGGAATGGACCGTAAAAGTCCGAGTGCAGGTTCCCGTAGAGCTACTAACAACGCTCTAGCTTTTTCGTCCTTGTCCCAACCATTTGCAGCAGCGGCAGCTTCAAATTGTTGTTTGTAGGTGGACCAGGAGGACGTACCGTCAAAATTTGGAGGCTTAATGTTTTGGTTGGAATTCACAACACATTCCTGAGCTTTTATTTTGTTATGTTCTTTCTGAAGCTGTATAAGCTGTTTTGAAACATCCTGGAGCTTTTCTTCCACTGTTTGAAAAACTTCTTCTCTTACATTCTGTAGCTTGGTCTCCACTTTTTCTTCAACATTCTGCAATTTGTTCTGTAACGTTTCTTCTACATTCTGCAATTTGTTTTGTACCTTTTCTTCTACATTCTGCATTCTCTGACTTATTTCTTCCTTAAGATCTTCGGTTGCTGCCTTGAACTCTCCTCTAAGCTGCTCGGAGTTCCTCTTTATTTGATCGAAGTTTTCTTGAATGCCATCTAATCTTTGCTCAAATGTCTGTTTCATATCGTTTTGGTTTTGTTCAATGGTCTGTCTTATATCGTTCTGGTTTTGAGCCATTTGAGCTGCTAGAGCCTGCATCATTTTAGTTAGATCTTCCATCTTTGCCGATCCTTGTCTAGTAAGCATCAACTTCCTGATAAATCACTTAAAATGTTTATTTTTTTTGGTCTATAAAGCTAATGTCGTAGTCGGTTTTTTTTAATATCTCCTCTGATTCTTAAATAAGACCTAATGGAATGTTCTAGAATATACTAGTAAATGTCACTCTTTCTGCTACTAGGCAAAAGTAGGAATCTTTGAAAGAGATAAAGAGAAGACTGCATTCTCTGCTGGAAGTGGACTTTATCAGTTTAATGTGATGCCATTTGGCCTGTGCAATGCCCCAGCTACATTTGAAAGACTAATGGAAGTCGTTCTACGAGGCCTTACTTGGAAAACCTGCCTAGTCTATTTGGATGATGTCATAGTAATGGGGAAATCATTTCAAGATCATCTAGATAATTTACGAGAAGTATTCTCAAGAATTAGGAACGCAAATCTTAAATTGAACTCAAAGAAATGTTTTCTGTTCCAAGAAAAGGTTGAGTTCCTGGGTCACGTCGTTTCCCGAGAAGTCATCCATACCGACGAAAAGAAGTTACAAGCAATAAAAGAATGGCCCCAACCTCGTGACAAACATGAATTGAGAAGCTTTTTGAGTCTGTGTACATACTACAGACGATTTGTAGAAGGATTCGCCAAAATAGCGTCTCCATTACATAGACTTACAGAAAATAAAGCTTCTTACAAATGGAATACCGAATGTGACCAAGCATTTAGAAGACTAAAAGCAGCATTATGTTCCAGTCCGATTCTTGCATATCCCATTCCAAAAGGAAAATTCATATTAGATACTGATGCGAGCAACGATGGCATAGGAGCAGTACTCTCCCAAGTACAAGATGGAGAAGAACGGGTCATCGAATTTTTCAGCAAGAAGCTATCCAAACCAGATCGAAATTATTGTGTTACTAGAAAGGAGCTCCTAGCCATAGTTAAATCAGTAGATCACTTTCACAAATATCTCTACGGACAAGAGTTTCTGATTAGAACGGATCATGCTGCGTTACAGTGGCTCATGAAAATGAAACAACCTGAGGGGCAAGTCGCAAGATGGATAGAAAAGCTACAACAATACCATTATCAAATTAAGCACCGAGCAGGAAGGGTGCATAATAATGCGGATGCATTGTCCAGAAGACCTTGCCCTGAGGATTGTAAACATTGCAGGAAAATTGACCAGAAAGAAGGAAATACCTACGTGCGCCAGATAAAGTTAGAACCAGTTGAAGAATGGATGTCGGCTTCGATTAGAACCACACAACTTGACGACAAAAATGCAGGACCTATCTTGCGATTGAAAGAAGAGAACAAGCCACGACCATCATGGCAAGATATCGCAAACCAAGGGGTGATATTCAAATCACTGTGGGCACAATGGGATTCACTGATAGTAGAAGAAAACATCCTTAAACGTGCCTGGGAAAGTGCCGATAGCCTTACTGTGATTAATCAAGTAGTGGTTCCTAGGAGCATGGTAGACAATATAATGGCCGAATGCCATGGTGGAAAATCAGGCGCGCACCTAGGCATAAATAAAACCATGGACAAAATTCGAAACCGATTTTATTGGGTCAATTACTTTCAAGATGTGAAAAACTGGTGCCGCCGATGTTCGACTTGTGCAGCCAGCCAAGGTCCCAAAACAAGGTCCAGAGGTCAAATGAAACAATATAACGTAGGTCTGCCATTCGAACGCATTGCTATTGATGTGGCCGGACCGTTTCCAGAAACTAAAAAGGGCAACAAATACATCCTTGTTGTCATGGATTACTTTAGCAAATGGCCAGAAGTTTTTGCTTTGCCTAACCAAAAACCTACAGTTGCAGAAGTTCTGGTAAATGATGTTTTCAGCCGATTTGGCATTCCTTTGGAACTACATTCAGATCAAGGAAGAAACTTTGAATCAAAGCTCTTCCAGAATCTCTGTGACCTTTTAGGAATACAAAAAACACGGACTACGGCTTTACATCCGCAGTCAGATGGCATGGTTGAAAGATTTAATAAAACAATAGAAGAACATCGGTGCAAAGTTGTTGATGAGCACCAAACAGATTGGGACCAATATATTCCATTGTTTTTGATGGCCTATAGAACCGCCATTCACAATACGACAGGAGCTACTCCATCTAGTATCCTGTTTGGTAGAGAACTGCGTTTACCATGTGATATCATGTTTGGTTCACCTGAAGAAGCACACTTAGAGGTTAATGACTATGTCGAACGTTTAAGGCAAAAGCTGCACGATATCCATGAAGTGGTTAGAGAGCGAATAGAAATAGCCAGTGACCGCATGAAAGCGAGATATGACCTGAAAGCAAACTCTTCAGGGTTCAAAGAGAATGATCAAGTCTGGCTATACAATCCTCAACGCAAGAAAGGAAGATCACCTAAGTTGACACCACCATGGGAAGGGCCTTATAAAGTTGTTGAGAGAATTAATGATGTAGTCTACCGAATCCAGAGAAGCCCGAAGTCCAAGATGAAAGTTGTTCATCTAGACAGACTAAAACCTTACCTGGGAAATGTTGATCGAAACGATCAAACCTGAAGAGGAGGATAGTGTTACAAATTTAAGTTATTTAAATTTTATAATTGGAATTTATTTAGGTTTAGTGTAGTATTAGACTGATTTATCTTAAGGTTGTATTCTTAGTCTAGGTTTTAGTTGCGTTATCTATGACTTGCGGTCGCAATAATACGAGAACTTTCCGGACGTCGAAGGCTGCCGGAAAGTTCGAGAGAGATGGACGATCTTATATATAGGGCCGGGGTCGCGCACCAGGCAGGCAGTCAAAGATAACCAATGGTAGTGATCGCTAGATGTTAACGCGAAGTTAATAGGCGAATTAAAGTAGTGAATTATTAGCAAGTTATTAGTCAGTTTAAGTGCGTGTTTTTGTACATAATTTGTCGAAATAAATTGACGTATCGTTTTCAACAATTGCGAGTTTTAATTTGTCGTTGTGAACCCGTAACAATAGAAACGTACTTTTTAGGTACAAAAAATCTACGGTAAAAAAATAATATCGCGTAATTTGCGCGCCACCGTTAGCAGAGACAAATGCGCGTAACCAAAACACTGACAAAGCAAATGCGCTAACAAATCGAATTGCCCTATTCAGCCGAGGAGGACCAGAAGCCGAGGATAGTTGATTAGTTGACCCAGTTCGGTTAGTACTCAAACCTGGACCGGTTAGGTTAGTATATGAAAAAAAACTTTCCTAACCAGAGCAGGATACTTTTTGCTTGTATAATAAGCTAACCGGGTCAGGTTAGAATCCTAACCTTACCGGGTCAACTTTTCAACTATCCTCGGCTCCTGGTCCATTTCGGTTGGACAGGGCAAATCGACTTGTTTATAGGGTTAGTACTCTGATAAAAATATGTGCAAGCAATGCGAGGTTTTTGGGCGCAAATGACCCACGCACTATTGACTCAGCGCCTTATTCAAAAGTTGGGGCCTTAGAAAGGACCTAAAAATTACATTTTAGATTTTCGCGTTTTTAAATCATTTTTTTTGGGACGTTTGAAAGACGTACTTTTTAGGTACGCAAAGGTTGGGCCTTAAGTGACCTTAAAGTTAAGTTTTAAAAACCTTCAGTTTTGGGCGTTTTTAATAAACGTACGGTTCAGGTACGCAAAGGTTAGGACCCTCAGGTACCTTAAAAGTACGTTTTCAAAACGTCCTTATTTTGTAAGTTTTTAAAACGTCCTTTTTACGACGTTACAAAAACTTAATTTTTAAATATGCATTTTAGGGCTTTTGTAGGTACGGGTAAATTAAGGGCCGAAAGATACCAAAAAAGTACATTTTGAAAACTTTTTGATTTACATGTTTTTAAAATGTATTTTTTGGTAAGTTTTGAAAATGGACCCAATTGGACGTTTGTGAAACTTTCCATTTTGAACATTTTTAAAACGTACTTTTTAGATATGGGGACGTTGGGGCCTAAAGAGAAAATTTTTCGAAAAAAAATGTTTTTTCAATAAGAAGTTTTTCAAAAAACTATTTATAAAAAAAACAAAACAATATTTTTTACAAAAAATTATTTTTAAAAATAATAATTTTTTAAAAAGTAGCTTTTTCATAAACTAATTAATTATAAAAAAAAAACTAAGAATTTTTTTATAATACTTAATTTTAAAAAAATTTTAGAATTTTTTTTTATTATTATTTTTCAAAAATATGTTTGTATACGAAATAAACAAAATTGCACTGTTAAACCTCGTCGCCGGCGTATTTTCCCATTCCCTTATCAAAATGGGGATATTTTGTTACGCGCTATTTCGTTACAGAGATTTTTTTACATTGTTATTCAGCTTATTAAAAAGCTAAAGAATTAGCCGAAGCGATCTTCTCGGGCATTAGAATATACCACCCGATTAAAAAAATTGACATTTCGCTTAAATTAAAAATAAAGAACGCTTTTTCACCCCCCTGCCTATTTACATAGTCTACCTAGAAATCATTTGTTCAATAAACATTAAAAAAAATATTTTGTCTGTAAAAAATAGAAATATGTAAAGTAGGGGGGGTGATAGCAAACGTTATGTAATTTTCTAGGGGGGGTCAGTGGTTTCGTTACAGGTGCGTTACAGGGGGGAGGGGGAGTGTCAAAATTTCGGGATTTTTGCTTTACGTAATTTAAGGACAGGCCATTATCGCACGGTTTAATACCCTAACCAGCTCAAAGCACCATAATTTTGATAAGGTAAAAAATTTAACTTTACTTATTATTTATAAAATTTTACAGAGGCCGAAGAGACGGCAACAGCGGAAAAGCTACATTGTTTACCAACAAATGAATGAGTGACCGCCGAAAACGGGGCTCTTTATATTTTATTACTCTAAGGAACTACACCATCGACTTTATTGGGATAAACTGCACTTGCCAGAGAATTAATCAGAGTTTTGAATAAATAATTTTTTTTGTCCGATATCTGAAAATGCAAGATGGCGGACAAAATTAAAATGTATCCTTTAAAGATGCTCGTTTATTCTTGTGTTTTGCTAACATGTTTTTTGATTATTTTTTTAAATCGATAAAAAATCTGCAGTTTTGCCACGCATAACAAGGTACGAATCAGCAAAATCGGTTCGGTGGTTTAAAAAAAAACATATATTTTTTTCAACCATTGTTTTGAATATTATTGCCTTGCCATTCATGCCTGCATTTATTTCCTTATAACTTCATTAATACTGAACCGATTTTGATGAAATAAAAAACATCCTGGTGAGAATTGATTCCCTTTTAAAGATTATGATTAGAATTTACAGCGATCTTAAAATTTAAGATGGCGTACAATCATAATTGATTTTTCAAAATGGCGTGATTATTCTTATTTTCTGACAATGTTTTAGTTTTTTTGCAAATTTATAGAAAAGCAAGTGAAGTCGGCTCGAGTCGACTAACTGTGAGAGCTAGCGATATGATGATGCAGATGAAGGCCAGTATTATTAATTTAGCCTTGTTGAAGTTTACACTTCTGCCGTGTGGTCTTAAGCACACATAATTTTTTTAATTTATAGAAAAATACTACTTCTCTCCCGCATAACGAGGTACAAACTGTGCGTTTTTTTTATAAATGGGTTTCTTCATTTTTTTTGTGTTCTTGAGAAAGTGCCTTGTCTCTTTCCTAAATAATTTTGGCTGGGCTGGTGGCCGTCTATTGGTGTCGCCATTGTTTTTGTGGTTATTGGCACTTATTGGCACTGCAGTAGTTGCAGATTATACCAAAGACGGTATAACTGTGAGCCGTCGTTGTTTAGGCGAATTTTAGTGACGCTCACATCCTTTGAGGAGGGATTTAAGGCGGCCTACGCCATTTCTACGGGAAAGAAGCGTGGTAAATTCAATTTTTCTTTTATTTTTTTTTTTTAATTCTTCAAGACAATACTTGCCTTCGCAAATTGTAATTGTTTTTCGTGTGAAATGTAATTTTACTTCAGCAGACGTGTGGAATTTTTAGAGTTTTTTTTTATATTTTTTTTAACCACGTTTTGGATAAAAACTATATATTGTTTTTTTCTTTGGGTACAGCGTGTCCCATTTTCGATGGGATTAAATGGGAAACTCGGTTATTATTAAAGATATCGATTTTCTGACTGCACCTTACCGTGCTCTTTTTTGGAACCCTTAAAAATGGTGTAATCAGATTTTTTATACCCCGTGGTTTCGCTAATACAGGGAGATTTTAAAAAAACTGCATTTTAATTAATTCCTTGTATCTCGCTTATTTTGCAAGATATTTTTATTCTGTAAAAACCTTTCTATGGCAACTTTTTTAAAGAAAAATAATGGCGTTGTCAATTTTTTTAAATATTGTTTAGTTTTTGAGATATGGTATTTATCATAAAAAAAATTAAATACGGACCTGGATTTTTTTTATTACTATTTTGATTGGTTCCATGCTGTTATTACCTTAAAATAATAAAACGTTAATATTTTTTTAATTTAAGGTGAAAAAAACTATTGAATATTTAAAAAAAGATTATAGTCCGAACCTGGAAATTTCCAACGTAATTATAAATTAAAAATTGCAAGACAAACTAGTTGAACGATTTTTAGTTTATCTTTTTTGAAATGATAATTAAAAGATTTATAAATAAAGTAAAAAACGTTAAAAAGTTACAAAAATAATATCATACTAATTATTTGATGGTATCACAGCAGGTCGTGAAATTTACAAAACAAAATCGTGGCATTGACATTGTCATTTTACTTGTCATTTTTGTGAATGGCTTACAATTATTTTAAACTGGCTAGAAATCGACCATATCCAGATTTTGAAAAATGTGATATGTTTGACTGCTTCATTCAAGCAACAAAATCCTAATATTTAAATGGCAGAAATATTTTTATGCAAAATGCGTTAAGAAAAATTACTCAAAAATGAAAAATCAGAAAAATTAGTTATTTTTTGTAATTTGTTTTTCTTTGCATTTTTCGTAGACTTTGTTTCAAATAAATCTGTAAATTAACGTAAAACCATTTTAATATGCTGAGTATCTAAACAGTTAAACTAAAAATTGTTTAACTAGCAATTTTTAATTTATATTTATGTTGGAAATATCCAGGTTTGGACTAATTCTTTTTTTTTAAATATTAAATATTTTTTTTTACCTTAAAACAAAAAAGTTTAAAATTTTTATTATTTTAAGATAATACTAGCATGAAACCAATCAAATTAGTAATGAAAAAAATCCAGGTCTCTATTTAATTTTTTTATGATAAATACCATATCTCAAAAACTAAACAATATTTTAAAAAGTTGACAACGTCATTATTTTCTTCTAAAAAACTTGCCATGAAAAGGTTGTTACAGAATAAAAATATCTCGCAAAATAAGCGAGCTACAAGGGATTATTAAAAATACAATTTTTCCAAAAACTCCCTGTATTAGCGAAACTACGGGGTATAGCAAAAATCTGATTACGCCATTTTTAAGGGCTCAAAAAAACAGCACGGTAAGGTGCAATCAGACAATCAATATCTTTAATAATAACCGAGTTTACCACTTAATCCCATCGAAAATGGGACACGCTGTACAGCCCGTCCATTCCATCGACGGGACAGTTTTGCTGGTGGAACGAGGTTCGAGCCAGTTGTAACCCTGGGAAAGGTAGGTTAGGATTAATTTAGTTCATCTGTTTAAATCTACTTTATTTAATTGAGTCAACATGGGTTCTTGATTTAAGTTACTCGGTGTAGGGGAACTTCGTGCAAAACCGACGAATTCCAGGAAACTGAAACATTTCATTTTCCACAGGGTTTTTACGCTCGGGCAAAGATCCACAAACATTTGAGACCATGTGCTGCCCTAGTACCATGTGCTAGATAATCAGCAGGGGAGACGCGGGCAGAACTGGGGCCGATGTAGCAACGAGGAACTATACAACACTCTAGGGAACCCATCTACTGTAACTATAAAAGAAATAAAAACAGGATCAAGGAAGGAGCTTTCTATAATTTCACGCAAGCAAACATTTTTTTTTATATAATTTCTTCCATATAAATTTTCAATATAATTTCGTCATAATTTTTTTTTAATCAATTTTTAATATAATTTAGACATAATCTGTCCATATAAATTTCCAATTTAATTTTAACACTTCTTGTGAACGCAAGATAAAGGTATGACGTCATGACCAAAATTTTGCGGCATAACTATTTATCTGAATTGTACTGTACAATTGAAAGAGTTTGTTTCAACTTGGTTTCACCTTTATTTTTTTATAATAATTTGCCATTTTTGCCCTAGTTTTCACATTAATATAAACAAGATGAACTAAATCTTTGTATTATTTGTACAACCCAACGACCAACTTGCAGAGACAAAAGGGAGATGAGGGTATATTTTTAGCGGTTTCCTTACATTGTTTTACCTCATAGGGTGGATCTCGGACTGGGTTGCTGTCTATCTCATTCTACCCAACGTAGAATGATGACAGCGGATATTTGATCCAGATCTCCCCTATGATGGAATGATTTTGGAAATATATTTTTTTTAACAATCATTTATATAAGTGAGTCTTACACTACTGACTCAAATGTAGGTACACTGTGACCTGTTGGAAATGTGCATCTACCTATAAAGAACTTTCTATTTGTGTCATTTTGATTCATTTAGGAATCTTTTAGAATTTTATTTTGTCAATGAGTCAATTTCTTTTTGTTTTTTCTTAATTACACAAATACTCTGGATGCATCGGAATTAGGGAGAGTTTCATTGTTTGGCTACAACGTTTGGGTTAGACTGTATTTTAATTAAGATCTTCTTTGTAAGACATTGATATTAAAACACTGTGGCGCTTAAAATTTTCTTATTTCTGAACCCCCCCTTCTCCACTGGTTAAAAGTTACCGGGCATATCAATGTTTTACCTAGCTGGAAAATACAGTTCTGCTCTCAGATTAATGTTTAATTACTCAGTAATTTTTTTTTAGTGTCACAAATTGGCACAGCGTTATTGTTCTATTTAGTTTGCCACAAATGTCACACAACGCATTTTAATTGGCTACAAATGGCGCCCAACGTGGGGTTTTTGGCTAGGTTTTTTAACATCTAATGTAATCTTTTTTGAATTTGGAAAAAAAAAAGTTTTTTGAATTAAAAAAAAAATTAATTTTTTTTTGTGGTACAGCCAAAGCCAGGTTAAAGGCTTTCAGTGGCTGTCGGTGGTTTTGACACCCAATCATTTTTTTACTATAAAACAGGATTTTCCATCATCATTGGTTTTTGGAAATAACACTTTTTAAATAATTTTTGAAAATATTTGAGCGTTGATTTGGAATTCGTTTTGTTGTTTTAGTAATTCTCATAGTTTTTTCTTAGCTAATATTCACAGGTTTTTTCTTGGAAAATAAAAGATTAATTTTTATTTATTAAGGAAGAATAAGTAGATAAAAAGCATGGGAGTTTTTATTGAACGGAGTCCAATTCATGTTCTTGACTCTTTTTAAAGTTTTTTTTGTAGGAAAAACATGTATTAATTTTTTTTTAAGAAAAATAAACACAGTAATTTAAATTTACTTAAATTTTTTGTTGATTTATAGGTGGATGGACCTCCAGACATGGTCTTTTTAGTTTTAAATATATGACAGAAGTAGTGTGGGTTTTTTTTTGCAGGTGGCCTACTACTAATATGTTATTATTTCCTGCTTGTAATAAGATTTGTTTCACCGAATATTTTTTAGCGCAGTAAATTTATTTAGGTCAACAAGTTATTTTTTTTGGTGATTTTAATTTTTTGTGGGATATCACCACTTGGAAGTTGGAATATTCTTACAGGGTTTCACACAAATTTTGCTTGGCTGGGTTGTTTTAAAGTAAATATAGCCTAACAGCTGGTAATTTTATTTAGTTGAAAGTATAAATTAATGAAAATGAAAGAAATGGAAAATGAGTTTATTTTGCTTTGTCATTTTCTTTTCTTGTTTTTTTTTGGTGGTAACTGTTGATGACAATTAAGATCTTACGTCACTCAGTTACATCGGGTCAGAGGAGGGTACTTCTATTTAGTGTCAGCTCAGGACGTTAGGAAACACAAGGCTAAAATCCCTAAAGCAACACATTGGCTGAACATCAATGCCAAAAGTCCAGTTAACATTTTTTTTTGGGTTTTTTTTTGTAGGACAGTTTTTTAGGTCTCTGGGTATCAAGTCTAGTTCAATTTTTTTTGGTAGAAAATACAGCGTTGGGCTTTGGAGTGCATTTTTTTTTAAAATGACCTACGGGTTTTTCTATTAATTAAAGTTTTTCTGGTTCACAATTAATTTTTCTGAATTTTTTTTCTGCGTTCAGGTCATAGCTTGGTCATGGCCAATGAAGGGCAAACATTTATGTTTGAGCCTTGAGAAGTTTTGCCTGCTCCGGATTGAATACAGAGAAAATGAATTTGAAGCCCAACTAGATATAATACCAAAAAAGAAATGTTTAACTGAGACAGCTATAGATATAAGTTTTTTGATTTTTTTTAGTTCATTTGTAAAGTTCAGTAATTTTTTTTAAGTAATGTCATTTTGAGGCCGTGAAATTGGTCAGTGAATTTGAAAGAGACTTTCAACTAGATATAAATGCTAGGCGGTGGTAATTGGTAAAAATATTTCAAAATTTTACTTCTTTTTTTTAAATAATTTAATTTTTATTAAAAAGATTATTTTTTTCTGTAAACATAACTCGAATTCCTATTTTGGTCAAAACCCCCTTTTGTATATAATTAATAATACTTTGTGAATATTTTTAGAACTAACATTTTTTCTTTTTTTTGTGTTATTTTCATTACGTCGCTATGCAAGTAGAAAATACGCGATTTTATTTTAATAATGATTAAAAATTACTTACTTAATATATTACTAATTTAATTCAAATTAAGTAGAATTAATATCTACCTTGCTACTTTAGTTTTTATACAAGCTCGATGCTGCTCTCCTTTTCATCCCTTACATGAACCCCCCATTTAACTCCTTTCCTACGCTTTTCCTGATTTCCTCACGCAGGAACACACGCCACCACTGGAGACGCGAGCGAGATGCGCGCGCGGTTCTGCTGAAAAAGAGAGCAAGAAGCATCGGACAAGATACTAATTCGCTGCTGAAAAAAGGCGACAGTTTTTGCGTGCCGTACGGTACAACCTAATCAATTATAATAATTAATTTACATTTTTGCGTTATAAAACACATGCGTGTTTGGACATTTAAGTGCTTTTTATGGAACAAGCGTGACTCTCCTACCATTGGATCTCCAAATACATTTGGTAAGTCGAGCTTGTTTTCTTTGCTTTTTCTAATATTTAAATATTTTACGATTAATTATCATCCCCTCTCTGAGTGTTAAAACTCAAAACATAGGATTTGCCTACAAATTGTGAAAGGCTTTCGCGGCCATCGTCTAATGGTGGGTGTGCTTTCGGGCTGTTCGGCCGTCGTCGTTGGAAATTCGTTCTCGACGTTTCGCCATCTCGAGTGGATGGCATCTTCAGGAGATGTTGACTGTTTGTCGGCTTCTCGAAGACTGGTGGTTAGTCTGTCGCGGTCGCAGGTTATATACGCTATGATGGGCGGGGCGTATATCAGATCAGGTCGGTGATTGGTCACTTTCCCCAGATTGAGTTTTGTTGCTATAAGCGAGCCGTTTCGTGTTTTTAATTTGCCTGATGAATAAAACCCGCGCTTCCTACCCTTACAATTCATAGAAAGAAATTATTTATTGGTCCTTCGAGTCGGATTTAGTTTCATTTGGCTTCAAAAAAATCCTGTTTTTGAGACGTTGAAACTCATTGGGGTGGTTTTCTACTTGCAAAGTGTACTAGTATTAATGGGGAATTAATAATTAAAAATAATATTTGCAATAAAATTATTTTATTCTCTACTTCGAGAATTTTTAATGCGTGCATAAAAAACGTTCCATTAACGGTATCAGTGAACGGACTTTTTTTGTTTACTTTTTGCGGCTATACGGTCGACTTTTTTGCTATTTATTTTTGGATATTTTCCGAAATCTTGTTGCTGACCTACTTGTCCAATTTTTATTTGCGACTTTTTTAAATTTTAATTAATTTTCATCAATAATAATTAATAATTATTAAAAATGCCTACTCTTGAAGAAAATATTACACGGTCTACTGTGTTGCGTAATACTGCAATAGAGCAAATGAAGTATCTTTTTAATACTGCCACAGGAGCTAAAAATAATCGTGCTTTACATAATAAATTAAAAATCGGATTGAGGTCTTTAAAAAAGATTGAAAAAGACTTCGAAAAACACCACAATGCTATTTTAACTTTGATTGCATCGGACTCACCAAAGGTCACCGAGCAAAACACGTTTTTCGAAGACATTCAAACCATTCATTATGAAGTATTTGAGAAACCCATGGAAGAACTCTCCATGGCGTCTCCCGATCACAATAGTACTTTCATGTGCCACTCGGAAAATCATATAATTCCAAAAATGAAGTTAGTGGTTTTTAAAGGTGATATGCAGCAATTTGCTACCTTTCAGCAAACTTTTAATACCATGGTGCATACTTCCAGAGCTACCAACCTTGAAAAATTTAATATTTTGGTATCATACTTGGAGGGACCACCCCTTGATTTAATCTCAGATATTCCTATCACCAATGAAAACTATCATCTTGCATACACTACCCTTTTTGAGCGTTACAATAATATACGATTAAGGGCAGCTACTCACTGGAAAAAAATATAGAAAATGTGACCCCCCTTAAATCGGAGAACGCTACTGCTTTGCGTAATCTTATCGATACTTTTACGAAAAATTTATCTGCTTTAAAAAATCTAAAATTGGATAATAATATCCTAGCTGATTTTATTTTGACTATGATGTTCTTAGACAAACTGGACCCCCCGACGAGAAAAGCTTTTGAGCGGGAGCATGCGTCCACTGAAATCCCTAAATACGAAATTGTCAAAGATTTTGTCATGAAACAATGCACCGCTCTAGAGGCCCTTCGTCCAAAGGAGCCCTCCATTTCTCAACCTAGTGGAAATCAATCTAAAGCCCCCCGTGGGCCCCTTAATCATAATCAATCTAACTATCAAGGTCACAAATACAGCCGTGCGGCTTCCGTATTTGCTGTGAATTCCGAAGACAAGGTTACAACTGGCAACAGCGCTTCTATTTCGTGTTTTGTTTGCAAAAACAATAAGCATCTTATTTATCAATTTCCTTTGTTTTTACAAAAAAATCCAAGTGAAAGATTTGACATAGTTAAAAATAAAAAAGCTTGCATCAACTGTTTGGCAATACTGCACACTCAAACACGCTGTACTAGCGAAAAACGGTGTCGTTATTGTTCTCAACCCCACCACTCATTATTATGCTTTGCTAATAACGTCAAATGTCACCTTCTCAAATGCCTTACCTTCTACTAATATTAATAATAACCCCTTTTCGCCGTCTATGGCGGGTCCCAGCAATGCTTTTATGCAAAATCAAAATTTAATGTCCCAGTCACATTCTCAAAATTCTAACATGTCGGGGCAACCCTCCCGCTCAGATCAGCAGCACACAAACGGCGCCAAAACCTCAACGGTAGCCATGTTGTTGAATGATCAAGACGTCATGTTGTCCACTGTCCTGGTAAAAGTTAAAGATGCCTTTAATAATTGGCACACTGGGCGGGGAATGTTGGATTCTGGGGCTGAAAGTAGCTTTATTAGAAAGGGGTGTGCAAATAAATTAGGTTTACCTAGATTCAAAGTCGAATTGACTTTACAAGGACTCGAACATATGAGTTCTAACGTCAATACTGGCGTAAACTGCACAATTGGTTCTTTAGTTGATCCTAAGTTTTGCCTTAATTCTAAATTTTACTTGGTTAATCAGATTTGCAAAGGTAAACCCACTAGTGCTTATCATTTTAATAATTTGCCTTGCTTAGATAATCTGACTTTGGCCGATCCTGGTTTTAATAGTTGCTCCAAAATTGATATGTTGCTTGGAAGTGACATTTACCCCTATGTTTTACAAGAAGGTATAATAAATAGCGGTCTTGATATGCCCGTATGCATTAATACGTCATTTGGTTGGACTTTGTTATGCAAGGTCAGGGAAACCCCTTCTTACACCTCCATAATCAGGAATTTTTTTACTTTATCGGAAAGTGAATCTTTAGATGCCACTTTGCAAAGATTTTGGCAGGTCGAAGAAGTGCCCGATAAAAAACATATTTCACCTGATGACGAATTTTGCGAAAACTACTTTCTCAAAACCACTAAACGGGAAGAGTCGGGTCGCTACATCGTGTCGATGCCATTTAAAATAAATTCTCTTGATTTCGGGGATACTAGGACCTTAGCTTTAAGAAGGTTTTTCTCGCTGGAAAAACGTTTATTAAACAATAATTCCTATTATGCAACATATTCGGAAATCATGCAAGACTATTCAGATCAAGGGCATATGACCAAAGTCGAAAAGCCCTTAGGATCCGATTTACATAATTTTTTCTATATTAGTCATCATGCTGTATTTAAAAAAGAGCCAACGACCACGCCCTTAAGGGTAGTTTTTGACGCAACGCAAGTTTTGTTAATGAAAAAATTTCTTTAAATTCCGCGGTCTATACGGGCCCAAAACTACAGCCAGACTTAGTTGGTATAATTTTAAAATTTAGACTGCATAAAATTTGCTTTGAATAGATGGTAGCCAACATAAATTCCAGAGAATTTAATGGCGGTTTTCACCCCAAGAACCACTTTCTGATTATGAAATAAATGTTATTCTCTTCGATGTATCATGTTCGCCGTATCTTGCAATATGAACCTTGTTACAGCTTGCTAATGATTATTCTGATTTACCAGTGGCTTCTGAAGCCTTACGAGAGTCTTGCTATATAGATGATGTGACATGCGGGAGCTTTGACCTGCCAAATGCGATTTTGTTAAAAAATCAGTTAATAGAGCTTTTAGGGCGGGGCAACTTTGAAGCGCGTAAATGGATAATGGGTAAATGATCCCAGATTATTAGAGGGTTTACCCGAATCGCACATTCAAAATAATGCGTTATCTTTTGACCAAGATTCTGAAAATGTTCAAAAAAAGGATAATTTTTTCTACTCCTTTGAACCTACGAAACACAATACTTGCACGAAAAGAACTATTTTGAGTGATCTAGCTAGAATGTACGATCCCTGCGGATTTTTGACCCCCGTCACTTTTTTAGGGAAAGCCCTAGTACAATACTGCTGGTCTATAGGCCTTAACTGGGACATTCCTGTACCTAACGAAATATTTTTAAAGTAGGAAAAGTTTAAACTTGAACTTTCAAATTTGCAAGATTTTTTCATACCGCGAGAAATTAATATTTCAAACTATAAAAATGCACAACTTGTTGGATTCAGTGACTCCAGTGAAATCGGATATTGTTGTGTTGTTTATATCCGCGTAGTTTATTCGATAAACAACTTTTTTGTCGCTGGGAAATCCAAATTAGCGCCTTTACAGCGGCAGAGTATACCTCGATTAGAATTATGTGGCTGCGTTTTACTTTGCAAACTAATAAAATTTGTTTACGATACTTTGCACTCTGCAATTAATTTTGAAAATATTTACGCATTTTCGGACAGTCAATGTGCGTTAGACTGGATCAGAGGTTCTGCGCATATGTGGAAAACTTATGCTAACCGGATAGCCCACATTCAGGAAAAAATCAATCCAGAATGTTGGTTTTATGTACCCTCTGGAATCAACCCTGCCGACTGTGGGTCCAGGGGTATGTACCCTGGAGAGTTTTTAAATTTTACCCTTTGGAAACAGGGACCCGAGTTTTTGTATCAATCGCGAGATACGATTTACCCGTTTGCGAGGAATACAACTTTAGTAGAAAAGAATTTTATAGAAATTCTTTTTGAACGCCATAGTTTTTTAATTAAAATTAAAAGAATCGTTGGCTATTTTTTGCGTGCTATTGATATTTTTAAAAATAAAAATAAAAATTATTTCTCGTACTTAACTAATGTTGAGCTACACCGTGCAATCGATTTATTTTAAACAAGAAATTAACTTATTGCAAAAAAATAGACCAATGACCAATAAGGCCTTAATAAAATTGAATCCTTTTTTGGAAGCAAGCACAGGTCTTACCAAACAATTGCTTGCTTACAACTTTGCTTATTAAAGAAATACATATTGTTACAAATTTAAGTTATTTAAATTTTATAATTGGAATTTATTTAGGTTTAGTGTAGTATTAGGTTGATTTATCTTAAGGTTGTATTCTTAGTCTAGGTTATAGTTGCGTTATCTGTGACTTGCGGTCGCAATAATACGAGAACTTTCCGGACGTCGAAGGCTGCCGGAAAGTTCGAGAGAGATGGACGATCCTATATATAGGGACGGGGTCGCGCACCAGGCAGTCAGTCAAAGATAACCAACGGTATTGATCGCTAGATGTTAACGCGAAGTTAATAGGCGTATTAAAGTAGTGAATTGTTAGCAAGTTATTAGTAAGTTTAAGTGCGTGTTTTTGTACATAATTTGTCGAAATAAATTGACGTATCGTTTTCAACAATTGCGAGTTTTAATTTGTCGTTGTGAATCCGTAACAATTGGTGTCAGAAGTGAGATTAAAAGAAATAAATAGTGCAAAGACTATCCTTACATAGTACCACCGGCTAGGACAATTGAAAGGAAGAACAGTAAGTGATTTTGCCAGAATATTCAGAACTGAATAGTGCAAAGACTACCCTTACATAGTACCACCGGCTAGGACAATTGGACAGAAAAACAGTAAGTGATTTTTCCAGAATATTCGAAGAAGTTCGATATTGATTTATTCAAAAACCAAAAGAGATATTTAAGAATCGACTTCGATATTAGCTTAGTTAGTTAAAAAGTAAGAATTAGAAAGAATTTCTAGAATATTCCATCACTTTCTACGACGCTCTATTCGAAAACCAGAAGAAATATCCAAAAAGCGGCTTCGACATTAGCTTAGTAATTTCAAAAGTAAGAACTAAAAGAATTTCTAGAAGTTTCCATAACATTCTACGACGTTCTATTCAAAAACTAGAAGAGATATACAAATACCGATTTCGACATTAGTTTAGTTATTTCAAAAGTAAGAATTAGAAAGAATTTCTAGAAGATTCCATAACATTCTACGACGTTCTATTCAAAAACTCGAAGAGATATACAAATACCGACTTCGACGGTAGCTTAGTTATTTGAAAAGTAAGAATTAGAAATTATTTCTAGAATATTCCATAACATTCTACGACGGTCTATTCGAGAACCAAAAGAGATAATCAAAAAGTGACTTCTACATTTGCCTAGTAGCAGAAAGAGTAGCATTTTCCAGTATATTCCAGAACATTCCATTAGGGTCTATTTCAGAATTGGAAGAGATATTGAAAAACCGATTTCGACATTCGCTTTATAGCCCTAAAATAAACGTTTTAAGTGATTTATCAGAAAGTTGATGCTTACCAGACAAGGATCGGCAAAGATGGAAGATCTAACTAAAATGATGCAGGATCTAGCAGCTCAAATGGCTCAAAACTAGGACGATATGAAACAGACCATGGAACAAAATCAAAACAATATGAGACAGACCATTGAACAAAACCAGAACGACATGAAACAGACCATTGAACAAAACCAGAACGATATGAAACAGACATTTGAGCAAAGATTAGATGGCATTCAAGAAAACTTCGATCAAATAAAGAGCAACTCCGAACAGCTGAGAGAAGAGTTCAAGACTGCAACCGAAGATCTTAAGGAAAAAATAACTCAAAGAATGCATAGTGTGGAACAAAAGGTACAAAATAAATTGCAGAATGTAGAAGAAAAGGTACAAAACAAATTGCAGAATGTTAAAGAAAAAGTGGAGACCAAACTACACAATGTTAGGGAAAAAGTTTTTCAAACCATGGAAGAAAAATTCCAGGACATGTCAAAACATTTTATACAGCTTCAGAAAGAACACAAAAAAATAAAAGTTCAAGGATGTGTTGTAAATTCCAACCAAAACATTAAGCCTCCAAATTTTGATGGTACGTCTTCCTGGTCTACTTACAAACAACAGTTTGAAGCTGCCGCTGCTGCAAATGGTTGGGATGATGACGAAAAAGCTAGAGCTTTGTTAGTAGCTCTGCGAGAACCTGCTCTGGGACTTTTACGGTCCATTCCAGTCGAACAAAAACAGAATTATAACGCTTTAGTGGCAGCGCTAGAAAGAAGGTATGGAGACAAACACTTGCGAAATTTACATTGGTCAGAATTAAATGTTCGTCAACAAAGAGCAGGGGAGTCATTACAAGAGTATGAAGCGGATATCAGGAGGCTGATGTACTGGGCTTGCCCAGAAATGCCAGAAAATTACAGAGATCCCCTCACGGTAGATCGCTTTATTAACGGCTTGCGAGACACGGACTTAGCAAAATTACTACGTCGAGAACGCTTCCATAACAGCAGTGAAGTGTTGATTCGAGCCCTTGAAATTGAATCATCAAATAATATGTCCAGGCCAAAAGTAAGAGGTGTTTCAATTCAGGAGGGAGAAGAAATGAGCACTGGAGATAAGGTCAACTTAAAAACGCTAAACCAACTGTTTCAATCACTGATAGAGAAGATTGATTCTTTGAAAGAAAGTAGACGATCCCCTCCAAATGTAAAGTGTTTCAGATGCGGACGTACAGGGCATATTCAACGCGATTGTCGTGTCCAAATGAGGTCTCGCTCACCATCTAGTGGGACAGAGTACCGAAGAAGAGATCAGGAAAAACTAAAACTAGTCAACGCAGAGGGGCGGGTGTTGGCTAATGGGAATTTAGCCCCCAAAATTTACTCTATCAAGAGCTTAAAACATACTGCTGACAGTCTTAACATCGACGGACTTATTAATGGAAGAAAAGTTAATATAACAGTAGACACTGGTGCTGCCATATCATTGCTTAAGTTCAAAGTTGCAACGAGATATAAAATTCGACCAACAGAAAAGAAAATAACACTTAAGACTGTGACTGGAGAATCCGCCGACGTGTTGGGGCAGACAGACATAGACCTACAGCTGGGGAGGTTGAAGATTCGCCACTCGGTATTAGTTGCAGACATAGAAGACAATTTATTTTGGGAATGGACCTGATTAGTAAACATGGATTTGCGTTTGATAATAAACTTAATACCCTAAGATTTGGGAACGAAGAGTTCATTTTGTCTAATAGTCACATCAATAAAGAACCAATAAAGGTGGTGTCAGTATGCACAACAAGACTAGTCGGTAACAGTGAGACCATAATTTTTGGGAGGCTAGAAAGTAAAACATCAAGCTGCGTCGGACTCATAAGCCAACAAAACACACCCAACACCTACATCGTTGCAAAATCACTAGTTAAAACCGATAAAGACATCCCGATTAAAGTCGCCAATATTTTCCCAAATAGTGTCAAAATTAATAAGGGGGAGGTGGTAGCATTATTTGAACCAGTACAGAAAGTAACAAGATGTGAAGAGCCAACTTCCGAGGATACAAGCAAGTTACCAATGGAGGTACTTCAGCAATTTGAGTCAACTTGGCGACATCTCACTCCAGAAGAATTTAGTAAAGCGAGTGAGTTTATAGAAGAACAAAGTAATATCTTCGAAACTAGGAGTAGTTCGGGACGCACAAACCTCATTCAACATGCTATCAACACTGGCGATGCCCAACCGATAAGACATCCCCCAAGAAGACTACCAATGGCCAAGCAAGAAGAAGTTCACAATCTCATTAATAAAATGCTCAGCGACGGTGTTATTGAAGAGTCATCAAGTCCTTGGTCATATCCTGTGGTGTTGGTCACTAAAAAGGATGGAAGTACTAGATTGTGTGTCGACTACAGGAAACTTAACGATGTGACCAAGAAAGATAGTTACCCACTGCCAAGAATAGACGACACATTAACAACGTTGGCAGGATCATATTGGTTTTCTACTCTTGACCTGAAAAGTGGGTATTGGCAAGTAGGAATCTTTGAAAGAGATAAAGAGAAAACTGCATTCTCTGCTGGAAGTGGACTTTATCAGTTTAATGTGATGCCATTTGGCCTGTGCAATGTCCCAGCTACATTTGAAAGACTAATGGAAGTCGTTCTACGAGGCCTTACTTGGAAAACCTGCCTAGTCTATTTGGATGATGTCATAATAATGGGGAAATAATTTCAAGATCATCTAGATAATTTACGAGAAGTATTCTCAAGAATCAGGAACGCAAATCTTAAATTGAACTCAAAGAAATGTTTTCTGTTCCAAGAAAAAGTTGAGTTCCTGGGTCACGTCGTTTCCCGAGAAGGCATCCATACCGACGAAAAGAAGTTACAAGCAATAAAAGAATGGCCTCAACCTCGTGACAAACATGAATTGAGGAGCTTTTTGGGTCTGTGTACATACTACAGACGATTTGTAGAAGGATTCGCCAAAATAGCGTCTCCATTACATAGACTTGCAGAAGATAAAGCTTCTTACAGATGGAATACTGAATGTGACCAAGCATTTAGAAGACTGAAGGCAGCATTATGTTCTAGTCCGATTCTCGCATATCCTATTCCAAAAGGTAAATTCATATTAGATACTGATGCGAGCAACGATGGCATAGGAGCAGTACTATCCCAAGTACAAGATGGAGAAGAACGGGTCATCGAATTTTTCAGCAAAAAGCCATCCAAACCAGAGAGAAATTATTGTGTTACCAGAAAGGAGCTCCTAGCCATCATTAAATCCGTAGATCACTTTCACAAATATCTCTATGGACAAGAGTTTCTGATTAGCACGGATCATGCTGCGTTACAGTGGCTCATGAAAATGAGACAACCTGAGGGGCAAGTCGCGAGATGGATAGAAAAGCTACAACAATACCATTATCAAATTAAGCACCGAGCGGGAAGGGTGCATAATAATGCGGATGCATTGTCCAGAAGACCTTGCGCTGAGGATTGTAAACATTGCAGGAAAATTGACCAGAAATAAGGAATTACCTACGTGCGCCAGATAAAGTTAGAACCAGATGAAGAATGGATGTCGGCTTCGATTAGAACCACACAACTTAACGACAAAGATGTAGGACCTATCTTGCGATTGAAAGAAGATAACAAGCCACGACCATCATGGCAAGATATCGCAAACCAAGGGGTGATATTCAAATCACTGTGGGCACAATGGGATTCACTGATAGTAGAAGAAAACATACTTAAACGTGCCTGGGAAAGTGCCGATGGCCTTACTGTGGTTAATCAAGTAGTGGTTCCTAGGAGCATGGTAGGCATAAATAAAACCATGGAAAAAATTCGAAACCGATTTTATTGGGTCAATTACTTTCAAGATGTGAAAAACTGGTGCCGCCGATGTTCGACTTGTGCAGCCAGCCAAGGTCCCAAAACAAGGTCCAGAGATCAAATGAAACAATATAACGTAGGTCTGCCATTCGAACGCATTGCTATTGATGTGGCCGGACCTTTTCCAGAAACTAAAAAGGGCAACAAATACATCCTTGTTGTCATTGATTACTTTAGCAAATGGCCAGAAGTTTTTGCTTTGCCTAACCAAGAGGCCGCTACAGTTGCAGAAGTTCTGGTAAATGATGTTTTCAGCCGATTTGGCATTCCTTTGGAACTACATTCAGATCAAGGAAGAAACTTTGAATCAAAGCTCTTCCAGAATCTCTGTGACCTTTTAGGAATACATAAAACACGGACTACGGCTTTACATCCGCAGTCAGATGGCATGGTTGAAAGATTTAATAAAACAATAGAAGAACATCTGTGCAATGTTGTTGATGAGCACCAAACAGATTGGGACCAATATATTCCATTGTTTTTGATGGCCTATAGAACCGCCATTCACAATACGACAGGAGCTACTCCATCTAGTATCCTGTTTGGAAGAGAACTGCGTTTACCATGTGATATCATTTTTGGTTCACCTGAAGAAGCACACTTAGAAGTTAATGACTATGTCGAACGTTTAAGGCAAAAGCTGCACGATATCCATGAAGTGGTTAGAGAGCGAATAGAAATAGCCAGTGACCGCAAGAAAGCAAGATATGACCTGAAAGCAAACTCTTCAGGGTTCAAAGAGAATGATCAAGTCTGGCTATACAATCCTCAACGCAAGAAAGGAAGATCACCTAAGTTGACACCACCATGGGAAGGGCCTTATAAAGTTGTTAAGAGAATTAATGATGTAGTCTACCGAATCCAGAGAAGCCCGAAGTCCAAGATGAAAGTTGTTCATCTAGACAGACTAAAACCTTACCTGGGAAATGTTGATCGAGACGATCAAACCTGAAGAGGAGGATAGTGTTACAAATTTAAGTTATTTAAATTTTATAATTGGAATTTATTTAGGTTTAGTGTAGTATTAGGTTGATTTATCTTAAGGTTGTATTCTTAGTCTAGGTTTTAGTTGCGTTATCTGTGACTTGCGGTCGCAATAATATGAGAACTTTTCGGACGTCGAAGGCTGCCGGAAAATTCGAGACAGACGGACGATCCTATATATAGAGCCGGGGTCGCGCACCAGGCAGTCAGTCAAAGATAACCAACGGTAGTGATCGCTAGATGTTAACGCGAAGTTAATAGGCGTATTAAAGTAGTGAATTGTTAGCAAGTTATTAGTAAGTTTAAGTGCGTGTTTTTGTACATAATTTGTCGAAATAAATTGACGTATCGTTTTCAACTGCGAGTTTTAATTTGTCGTTGTGAATCCGTAACAATATTATTCACCTCCACTGTGGTATACAAACTATTATGTTCTTATTTTTCCAAAACTTTTGGATTGTTTCTGCCAAACGTACTATACGAAAAATATTGCATCATTGCTTAGATTGTTGGAAAACTAAGCCAGTTTCTTTTCAACCCCCCATGGGTAATCTACCCAAATTTCGATTGCTACAAGCCAAGCCTTTTTTGCATGTCGGAATGGACTTCTGTGGTCCATTTGAAATTAAAACGAGTAAATTGCGCAAGGTAAAAACTACTAAATCTTATGTTTGCTTATTTATTTGTTGCGATGTAAAATGCGTCTATCTTGATTTAGTTTCCGAGATGTCTACAGACGCTTTTTTAGCCGCCCTTCGGCGCTTTATGGCCCGAAGAGGCCGGGTCCAACATTTTTATACTGACTGCGGCAGTAACTTTGTAGGCGCGAATAGGTACTTACGAAACATTTTAGAAGACTGTGCTAAGCAAAAGTCAATTATGTGGCATTTTAATCCCCTGGGAGCGCCTCATATGGGTGGCCTATGGGAATCTAATATAAAATCCACTAATACTCATTTATGGGTAATTGGCAAGCAAGTACTTACTTATGAAGAGTTGGCGACCGTGTTAATTCAAGTAGAGGCGGTACTTCGGAAACGCCAGGGCATTTCTTATGTTTGGAGCCCCTGACGGCTCTGCCTGACCCTGACTTTACGGAAATCCAGTTAAATAGATTGGACAGGTGGCAACTTTTAGTGCGTTTGCAACAAGATTTCTGGAAGCATTGGAAAGCTGAATACTTGCATACCTTGAGGCAAAGAGCCAAATGGCATACTGAAATGGGATCTGTGACTGAAGGTACTCTAGTATTATTAAAAGATGAAAATTCACCTCCCTTAGAGTGGCCCCTTGGCCGTATAACTCAAATAATTTACGTTGCCGACAAGGTGCCTCGGGTTGCGGTAGTAAAGACTACCAAGGGTAGTTATAAAAGGCCCTTGGTAAAGCTCTGCCCTTTGCCACCCCCAATTTCTAATGAATGAAAAAAAAATTCGCCTCCATGAAATGCGGGAATGGTCCGTTTTCGCCCTTTTGTATATAATTAATAATACTTTGGGAATATTTTTAGAACTAACATTTTTTCTTTTTTTTGTATTATTTTCATTACGTCGCTATGCAAGTAGAAAATACGCGATTTTATTTTAATAATGATTAAAAATTACTTAATATATTACTAATTGAATTCAAATTAAGTAGAATTAATATCTTCTTTGCTACTTTAGTTTTTATACAAGCTCGATGCTGCTCTCCTTTTCATCCCTTACATGAACCCCCCATTTAACTCCTTTCCTACGCTTTTCCTGATTTCCACACGCAGGAACACATGCCACCACTGGAGACGCGAGCGAGATGCGCGCGCGGTTCTGCTGAAAAAGAGAGCAAGAAGCATCGGACAAGATACTAATTCGCTGCTGAAAAAAGGCGACAGTTTTTGCGTGCCGTGCGGTACAACCTAATTAATTATAATAATTAATTTACATTTTTGCGTTATAAAACACACAATGCGTGTTTGGACATTGAAGTGCTTTTTATGGAACAAGCGTGACTCTCCTACCATTGGATCTCCAAATACATTTGGTAAGTGGAGCTTGTTTTCTTTGCTTTTTCTAATATTTAAATATTTTACGATTAATTATCATCCCCTCTCTGAGTATTAAAACTCAAAACATAGGATTTGCCAGATGAATAAAACCCGCGCTCCCTACCCTTACAATTCATAGATAGAAATTATTTAAAGGGTGACCAGACAGGTTATATTTTTTTTTAGGGGACCAAACGGGAACTTCCTGAGTTACAAAAGGGGAATTTTTTTTGTCTTATTAGAACAGGTAGGAATAAATAAATCTTTTACTTCCAAATCATAGTTTTAAATAACAAGATTTATTGGTTAGGTGTTTGGGTCTTATAATAAAAAACGTTTTGTGTTTGAGGATACTGGTATGATATGGAATTATTTTTATTTCATGCCAAATGTTGTTTGACGGCAGATATGCTAGTCTTCAGTTTTTTTGATAGCTTGCATTTCAGGACAGTGGCGTGTACTTAAAGGGGCCTGTCATCTGCGCCTATTGTAACTCAACTTACAACTTACTTGCTTAGTTTTTTCACTCAATCTTCGTTTTGTTGCTTCTGAAATTAAAGCGTTATGTTGGATAACGATGGATGGTGTTAGACTGAGAAAGTACCTAAGTATTTAGGGATGAAAACTTGGAAGTTGTGGACAATTGGGAAATTTTTTTTTTATTTTAAAATAATTTCATACTGGTGACCTCAAATAATGAAACTAATTTTAATAGTACAGTAAATTTTGTGGAGTAAATGGGAAAGTGTTCAGGTTAATCAATAAATTTAAGATCATTGATTTTTAAAAAAGATTTCAACCTAAGAATAAATTTAAAAACAATAGGTTTTCTTTGATGCGACTAAACATTGATGAGGGCATCCATTTTTTTTTATCTGATTGTTGTACAGTGTGTAATAGAGCTAGCTACCTACCTCTTATATTGCAATAATTAGGGTTTTTTTTCTCTCGCGAGCTGGGTGGAAATGAAATAAATGTTTGGTTCGGAGTGTAGAAATCGAGGAACGAGGACTTTCTACTAATCTTTTTAGGATTTCGCAACTTCGGTTTTCGCTAAATTAAAATACATCAAAATTGGGCCTACAGGCTGAATTTCACATTTTCCAGGACCTTGCAGATTCGCGGAGAAAGACAAATTTTGTGATCTGCTTAGTTATGATAGGAATTAAAATAGTAACATGCACATGAAGGAACTAGATATATCTAGGTTGGAAATTAGTAAGTTAACACTGACCTGAACAATTTTCCATAATAGTGTCCTATTTTCACAGGGTGCTTCAAAATATCATCACCCTCTATTTGAAGTAAGATATTGTTTCGCCTGTGGGCGTATGACCGTTTAAAAGATATATATAGGGTCCAGATGGGATTGGAATGGAAATCACAAGTTTTTGGGTTTATTGACATTATACTTAGAAAATATGGGAAATGTCTAATAAAAAGGTTTTTAGGTTTTAGCCCGAGTTTTGTTGATATAACAAAAGTTTATTTGGGGCCGGGAGGTTATTATGCTCTTTTAAAATTAATGTAATAGTTTTTGGCTTCTTGATTTTTGTTGTCTGGTTGTTACGCAGGATTATTCCCAGCTGTTGCATTTCAAAATGTCATTTGTAGGGATAGGGTCTCATTAGCCCTTGGACATTTGGTAATTTTGCTTTGACTAATAGTTGTGAGAAGGGTCTAACTTAATTTTATATCTCGTGAACACCAGGAATAAGGATCTGAGAATGCATTAAGCGGTAAAAATTTTTTTTTATTGGATGTTGTGTATATATAAACTCGAGTAGACAAAGTTAGTTTTATAACGGTCTTATAGTTGGACCTTGGAATTGTTTTTATAGTTGTTTTCTGAAA
Source organism: Aspidapion aeneum (assembly GCA_963576565.1). NCBI lineage: Eukaryota > Metazoa > Arthropoda > Insecta > Coleoptera > Brentidae > Aspidapion > Aspidapion aeneum. Next base: position 80,460,678 of record OY755043.1, on the reverse strand, counting down.
GTGCCCACAAGATAATTCTTTACGGGGTTGAGGGCAAAGTTTGAAACTTAGGTTCTTCACATTATAGTAGTACAGTAAATAAGTACTAACGTTGCTTATTTCCTTAAGTAATAATTTGAAACAAATATACTAACATCGTTTGTTTTTTCGAACATAAATATTTTTTTTCTTTTCCTAAACTGATTGTTTTTTGTAATGACGATTTTTTATACCTTATGATTCTTAAGTAAATTTTATTTTCAATACTTTTTTTTCGTATAGTAAATAAATTTTTCTAGCTCATTCACTTTTCACATTGCCACAGTTTTGGGAGAGGAAAGGGAATTTACAACTGTTTTTTTTAAAGGAAAAGAACAAAAACTGTTGCCTGACATAACTCGAATAAGATTTGTGTTAGCTCCCGCTAAATTTCGCGGTTGTTTATACCTTTTTAAAACCACACAATTGTATGAAGAACAGAGCGCATTCCGCGTATTTGGACATGCGCACCAACAACCAGTGAGATCATTGTCGACATCCTCAAGACAATGGCGTGTTAATTTCGTTCTCCAACTATTTCAAATTTCTACACCTGAAAGTGCTCGATTTTGGTGTACTGAAGCATAGAACTAGAAACTTCAGCCCTTCAGCTACGTGGTAACATCATTAGATCCAATCAGGGGCCCCTTAGAACGTGGAGAAAGTGGCTGCAAACTGGTGAGTGCATTTGTATCTGATTACCGTTGTGTGGCACCAAATATTTTACCTATGGACGTTTGATTATTTCGTAATTTCATATCAATATATTTATGTTTGCTCGCGCTTTCATTAATTAAATTATACAGTCCATTGCATTTATCGTTTTTCTTATTGCGGGCATAACATAAGTGTTCCTTGCGAGCCGAATTATTTTAAATTAAATCCATACGACGGTATTAATAGGTCGGCCACTACTTTCAAGCCGAAAAACAAGGCGGCCTTGAATTTTTCGCATCGTATCGAAACGAGAGAAAGGTGTTGGCGCAGTACCTGTTTTCGCGTACCGCGTGGTATAAACAAAGCCAAGGAATCAAAACAAAACAAACAACAACATTTCTCATTTATGTGTTAGGGTGTTTCATATCATTTCGATATTTAAAACAATTTTCATCAATTGCGATAAATTAGTGCATATTTTCGACAATTCGTCATTTTTCTATTTCAGAAGCATTAATTTAGCGTTAATTGTATATTTACCGACATTTCTGTGATTAGATGTGTTCCATATCATTTCGACATTTAAAACAATTTTCATCAATTGCGATAAATTAGTGCATATTTTCGACAATTCGTCATTCTTCTATTTCAGAACATTAATTTAGCGTTAATTGTATATTTACCGACAATTTCGTCATTTCAAAGGTAAAATCATGTCTGTCAAAAAAGCCGCGCAAAAACGCAAGGGTTTTTTATCTGCGATCACCGAGTGTTATGTGTTGTCACAGACCGCGGAAAAGGATGAAAAAGCGAGAAACGAGTTTCAAGTGAGGTATTCCGATTTGGATGAAACCTTCGATAAATGCATGCTGGCACATAATGACGTCATTATGTTGATAGACGACTCGGACGACGAGGAGTTTAAAACACAGGATGCGATCCTTTCAGAAGCTCGTAAATATTTTTATGCGTGTAAGGGGGTTTACTCTAAAATATTTCCGGTTGAGGCCCCAACCCTTTCGGGATCATATGTTCGACAAAACGAATCTGAAACTCCAAAACTCAAAGAGTTAGGTATTCCCATATTTCGAGGTGATAAAAAATTATGGCCAAGCTTTTTCGATCTTTTTAATAACATTATAGATCAAAATCAAAGTCTAAGTAACGTTCGAAAACTTCAATATTTATTTTCATATCTCGAGGATGAGCCTTTAAAATTGATATGAGGGATTGGCTTGTCTGATCAAAATTATAAAATTGCTTACGACAAATTAGTCAATAGATATCAAAACAAGCGAGACCTCGCAAATGATGCTTTAAGCTCAATTATGAACTCCACCTTAAAAAACGAGTCAGCTAAATAATTACGTAATTTAATTGACACCTTTTCTGAATCCCTAGAAATTTTAAAATCACTTAGCTTTGACGTTGACAGTTGGGACTTTATTATTTTTTTCATTTTGTTAGAAAAATTGGATATTCCGACGCGTTCAAATTTCGAAATGAGTCACGCCAATACTAATATCGAAATTCCCACTTTTCAGTCACTTTTTCAATTTCTAAAAAAAAGATGTAAAGTTTTGGAATCACTTCCTCAATCAACAGCACCCAAAAAGGTGCCTATCAAAAATCAAATTCTATGCAAAATCAGTCTGGGCAAAAGCCTACCTATCAAAATTCAAATTCTATGCGAAATCAGTTTGGGCAAAAGCCTACCTATAAATCATCCAATTCGCTTTTTATAGGACTGGCTGGCACCTCAACTAATTCAAGTACGGGAATAAAATGTTTCCGGTGTAATCAAGGTCACGTGCTTTCGAAATGTCAAACATTTCTTCATCTCTCACTTATCGATCGCCTATCTTTCGTCAAGCAGAAAAAATTATGTCTAGCGTGTTTTCATCCCTTGCATGGTGTAGATACGTGCAAATCAAAATATTCATGCAGGACTTGCAATAGTGAAAGGCACCACACTTTAACTCATATCTTAGAAACTAATCAAGAGTCTGGAAGCCAAGATACTAGTCCTGTCATTCACACACCACCTGTCAATAATCTTCATGTGTCATTAAATGCCTCAGGACCTTCAGGTACCTTTCTTTTATGCACCGCCATAATAGATTTTATGGACGGTTGCGGAAATTTTCAACCTGTAAGGGCACTGCTTGATTCTGGATCACAGACAGGATTCATCAGTGAAAAGTGTATTCAGCGTCTTAATCTTCCTAGGCGAAGTTACACCACTGAAATATTCGGATTAAATCAGATGTCTTCTTTTACTTCCAAAGGGCTCGTTCAATGTCACATTAAGCCACAAGGACAAGTCACTACTTTACTTAATTTCGAAGCAATTGTTGTTCCACAACTATGTTCCAATATGCCTACATTCTCTTTGAACGATAATCAGTGGAAACACTTGGAAAACCTTAAACTTGCCGACCCATCTTATTTCAAATCTAGACCTGTGGACCTGGTTATTGGTTGCGAGCTATTCGCACAGATATTCAAGGAGGGCAGGGTTCTTGGACAGGTAGGGCAGCCTTCAGCCCTTGAAACTATCTTTGGCTGGGTCGTCATGGGAAAGGTTGACGAAGTAGGTAGTCTTACGGAACGAACCAGTTGTTTTTAACGAGTCATTCACCTGCTTTAGAGGTCATTCTCCCTAGGTTTTGGGAAATCGAACATTTGCCTAAAAAACAAATCTTATCAAAGGAAGAAAAACAAGCAGAATCAATTTTTACTGCTAGTGTATTACGGCAACCGAGCGGTAGATTCATGGTAGATCTTCCGTTTAAAGATAAAATAAACCCTGACCTAGGAAATACTTATCCGCAAGCTTATCGTAGATTTTTACTTCTAGAAAATAGATTAATCAAAAATCCTGATCTGTACTCTGCCTATTCAAGTTTCATGCAAGACTATATCGATTCTAATCATATGAGTTTAGTTTTATCTAGTCAACCAAAGGTCGACGTATCGTGTTTTTTAGCACATCATTGCGTACTAAAGCCGGAAAGCTTAAGTACAAAATTAAGGGTAGTCTGGGATTGTTCGGCAGTCACCCCAAAAAATATTATTCTCAATGACACATTGTTATCTGGACCGAAACTTCAAAAGGATATTGCTTCTTTACTCTTTACGTTTCGTCTTAATCCTATTGCCTACATTGCTGATATCAAACAGATGTTCCGTCAAGTCCTTATCAATCCTTATCACCGTCCTTATCAAAGGATATTGTGGAGGTTTTCTCCACAGGACCCACTTTCAGTGTGGGAACTTTCTACTGTCACTTTTGGAATGACATGCTCACCTTTTCTAGCCATGCGTACCTTAAATGAGCTGGCAGAGAGAGAAAAGGAACGTTTTCCTATGGCGAGTACTGTTCTAAAAACGTCAATCTATATCGATGATATCTTGGGAACTAGCCCTTCGCTTTCTGAAGCTCTCTCCCTTCAAACAGAACTCAATGATTTGTTGAAGTCGGGAGGATTTGAACTTAAAAAATGGGCAAGCAATTGTCCTGAGATATTGGCAACATTGCCAGAGTCCGATCGTCAAATGCCTCTCTCTTTCGACAAGGAGGAACCCCTCTTTATCAAAGTTTTAGGACTTCAATGGCATCCAAAAAACGACATTTTTTCTTATCAATGCCGAATGAAGGAAAAACCCCCAACCAAACGTGCTATTTTATCTATCATAGGAACAATCTTCGATCCCTTAGGTTTTCTTTGTCCCTTGTTGCTACAAGCAAAATTTATTTTGCAACAGTTGTGGATATCGAAAATAGGCTGGGACGAAGAACCAGATTCTTCTATCATCGACTCTTGGAACAAACTTCGTTCTGAATTCCCGCTTCTTTCCAATTTTCAATTACCCCGACAAATCAAACTGTCAAAAACCAATACCTGTCAAATCATCGGCTTCTGTGACGCTTCAATTCGAGGTTACGCGGGCGTCGTATATTTTCGTGTAGAGGAGGAGAATAATATATCTGTTTCTCTCATATCTGCAAAATCTAGGGTCGCGCCTATAAAGTCACAAACTTTGGCCAGGCTAGAACTCCTAGGCGCATTTCTTTTAAGCGAATTAATTGACTTCGTTTTATCTAGCTATGAAGGAAAAATAACTTTTACAAATATCGTTACTTTCTGCGATTCGCAAGTTGTATTGCACTGGCTTTCATCCCCTCCTAATCGCTGGCAAACCTTTGTTATAAATCGTGTTAGTAGAATCCAAGAAATCATTCCCTCAAACTCATGGCGCTACATTCCTTCTGCTTTAAATGCAGCCGATATTGCGTCACGAGGGGCCACCCCTTCACAGATCATGTCACATGACATGTGGTGGAACGCACCGTCGTTTTTGTGGTCTCCCGAAAACGAATGGCCCGATTTTCATATATCAAAAATGCCGATTGATTTCGGAGATATTAATCTGGAGGAAAAGCCAAAGGTCTGTTGCAATGCGATAATTGATGTCAACTTCTTAGATCAGCTTCTTATCAAATATTCATCTATATCAAAAATTCAACGTATCATTTGTTATGTCCTTCGAATTGTTAACTTTTTTCAAAACCATTCCTATCAAAAACCCACTAAGCCGCCGGACCAAAAAGTTATTTTTGAGAATATTGTTTTTCCTACCACCGGTGAGATGCAAAGTGCGTTATACCTTCTTATCAAACGCCTTCAAGGTTCTTGTTTTTCTAAGCTTTTTTCCGCGTTATCTAAGGATAAACCAACACCGAAACCTTTACGAAAACTTTCACCTTTTCTTGATGAAAATAATATCATTAGAGTTGGTGGCAGATTACAAACATCTGACCTTTTGTCTTATTCTGCAAAACACCCCGTCTTACTTTTGAGTAATCGTTTAACTATTCTTCTTATCGAGTCCGCTCATCGACAATACCTTCATCCTGGGTTTAAAACATTACATAATCTGCTTTTACAGCAATTTTGGATATTATCTGCCAGACGGGCAATTCAAAGAACCATATCCAAGTGCTTGCAATGTTTTAGAATCAACCCTAAACCCTATAGACCGCCCATAATGAGTTCACTTCCCGCTCATCGAATCAATCAACTTAAACCTTTTTCGAGTGTAGCTATCGACTTTTGTGGACCTTTCTTTGTGATTCCTCATCGTTACCGTGGTTGTAAAGCTTTCAAATCGTATGTTTGTGTGTTTTTCTGTACGGCCACACATTGCGTGCATTTGGAATTAACCATGGAACTGTCCACCGAAGGGTTCGTAGGTGCATTCCATCGATTCATTTCCAGACGCGGAAGCGTGACGCAATGCTGGTCAGATCAAGGCAGTAATTTTATAGGGTTTCGTAACCAATTACTTGATTACGCAAGAAGTGCTGCCACCAGACTTTCTATTCGTTGGCATCTGGGACCTCCTCTCAGTCCACATTTCAATGGCCTGGCAGAAGCTGGCGTCAAAAGATTTAAAACTCACTTTATTCGAGTTGTCGGCGACCAGAAGTTGTCTATCATGGAGATGTCCACCCTTACCTGTCGCATAGAAGCCGTACTTAATAGTCGCCCTTTATCTCCTGCCTCTTCAGACCCACACGATCTTCAACCTCTTACCCCTGGGCATTTTTTGACACTTGAACCCCTTAATTCAGAAATTCCGGAGTCAGATTTGTCCGAGGTTCCCCATAATCGGCTCTCGAGATGGCAACTAATCCAAAAACTACATAATGATTTTTGGAAACGGTATTCCATAGAGTATTTGCATACGCTACAACAGCGACACAAGTGGGCTGATTCGTCCCCAAATATCAAATTAAATGATTTGGTTATCATAACAAGTGATCACATTCAATCACCTTTGAAATAGCCGGTCGGTCGGGTCATCGAACTGCATCCCGGCGGGGACGGTCAGGTGCGTGTTGCGATGGTACAAACGGTTACCGGTGTTTTTAAGCGGCCAGTTGTAAAACTGTGCCTCTTGCCAAATTAAAAGTAATTTTAATTTTTCTACCTTTTACCGGGTATTACAATAGGTTTTTCGTTATTTTTTTTTGAATTTTTGTTTGTTTGTTTTGCCTTTTTCGGGATTTCGTTATCTTAAAATAAACTTACGATACTTATCTGTTTTCATTCATTTATATTTATCGGTCGATTCTTTTTCTTATATCTATATCTGTCCGGTTGAGATTCTAAAATTGTGTGTTTTGGAGGGCAGTTATGTTAGCTCCCGCTAAATTTCGCGGTTGTTTATATCTTTTTAAAACCACAAAATTGAATGAAGAACAGAGCGCATGCCGCGTATTTGGACATGCGCACCAACAACCAGTGAGATCCTTGTCGACCGCCTCGAGAAAATGGCGTGTTAATTTCGTTCTCCAACTCTTTCAAATTTCTACACCTGAAAGTGCTCGATTTTGGTGTACTGAAGCATAGAACTAGAAACTTCAGCCCTTCAGCTAAGTGGTGACATCATTAGATCCAATCAGGGGCCCCTTAGAACGTGGAGAAAGTGGCTGCAAACTGGTGAGTGCATTTGTATCTGATTACCGTTGTGTGGCACCAAATATTTTACCTATGGACGTTTGATTATTTTGTAATTTCATATCAATATATTTATGTTTGCTCGCGCTTTCATTAATTAAATTATACAGTCCATTGCATTTATGGTTTTTTTATTGCGTGCATAACAATTTGTCTAGTGTTAATTTTATCTTAATTTTCTTAAATAAGGATCGTTAATAGGAGCTGCAACCCTACTTAAACATTTTAAAAAAAAATTATTTTTTTTTAAATATTTTAAAAAAAGGAAACTTGATTTTCTTGTTGCAATTTTTTTTTGGTGCATAGTAGTACCTTGCCCAACAATGATTTTACCAGTTTATTTAAATATATTTTTTTCTGAATTAAAATTTAATTTCATTTCTAACCCTCGCGTTTTAACAACCTATTATCATTTGTTTTAATTTCTTCTCCCTACTATCAAGACGTTATTTGTAAATTTGTTAATACCATCGGCAATTTAAAAAAAAATTTTTTTAATTACACAGTACATCCTTACTAGTCTAATTTGACGCAATTTTAGCGAGCGGATTTTTTTTTAATTGAGCATATTTCACGATTTCTATAACATGAACATCTGTTCCGATGTTTATTGCGTTCACTTATATATTAAGGGATGATGTTGCCTTAAGCAATGCATGGTTCGTGTAATCTCAGAATAGGTAAGCAGGTTAAAGTGGGTTTTGATTTATTCTTTTAAGAAAAATCATTGTATACGGCGATTTGGGTTTCTTTTGAGAAGTTTATTAGTGGAGCAGTTCTGCAATAGCAGGAGTATACCCTAGCGTTAACTGTGTACAACAGCTTTGGGATTTGTGTTATAGGTAGTTTGTTGTACGTTCCATTTAGGGATAAATTTACCTATTCGGTTGCTGAGGTAAACAAACATAACTTAACTTTGAATTTAAACACTGCCAAAACTCTTGTCTCTCTTTTATTTTTTTAAACTTTTTATGGCTATTTGTTGATTCTAATTTAGGATTTAAGTAGTTACTTCTCTCTGCAGGGTTGGACGTCATAGTTGGTTGTGCAAATAATTAATATTAACTATGATTACATTTTTAAATGCAAATAAATTTTATTTTCTTACTGCTCCGGTGTTTGTCGGTTTTGTTCGCGTCTGCCCGTATTTAAGTTTTAAATTTTCTACAGTTGTGAGAAAATTTATAGTGATTTTCACTAGTGAATTGAAAGTGAACTTTGTGTTTATTATTGCGTGGTTTAGTTTTTATAATTGGGAGGTATAATTAACAGTTTTAATTAAAGTTTAAAGTTTGAATATAAAAAGCACCATGGCTAATTCTTTGAGTCGGTTGTCGGACATACGGTACTTAGTCAAGGAGGAGCTAATCTACGAATTAACATGGAGAGGCCTAGCCATTGGATCGGTGGAAGAGATGAAGCAACAGCTCATACTGATTAGACAGAGAGAAAGGACTGATGGAAGTATGAGATACCCTCCGTATCCCTTTAAATTTGGCCAGGATGCTTTTAGCTGCATGAAGAAGCTTGATAGTCTGGTACCGCTGGTAGAGAAGTTCTCTGGTACGAGCAAAGGGGGAGAGTTTATAAAAATTGCTGTAAGGTTGGAACACGTGTTAGCCAGGATAAATAACATGAATCCATCCAACTTTGAAGAAAGTCAAACGAAAGGCATACTAGTTGCGGAAACCTTGAGTTTGATTGGTAGGTTGCAGAGCCAAGCAACAGATTTATTAAGAGTTGGCGTGACCTCAGATGATGAATGATGAAGCATCTGAAACCCAATCAACGAGTCGAAGCTCAGATCACTCGACAAATGTTGGCAACATTCCCAGCCAGTCTCAACTCCCGCAACCACAGCACTCGAGCACACAAAGAACAGCTCAACAGCCTACGAACCAACCGTCGGTCATTGCTCCAGTGCAAATGCAAGTGCTAACGAACCCAACTCAAACACCAATACAGGCACCACCTCCAATGCTAATTCAGAATGATGGTACAACAGCTTTTCATTATCAAAAACCGTCTCCCGTTCCTTTGACTCTAGCTGCCCTCCAAAGTAGCATTGCACCAATTGCTCAGTCACGACCATTTTCATGTTCGTCGCCAGTACCAATGTCAAGTGATCCTCGTACCTCATATCACGTTGCACCTGTACCTCCGCATAAATGGAACTTAAAGTTTACAGGCGAGAGGGGTACAATCTCCGTCACCGCAGTTTTTGAGAGGGTGGACGAGTTGAGTCAGGCTAGAGGAGTTAGCAAAAAGGTTTTACTGAACTCAGGCATTGATCTTTTTGAAAAGTCAGCTTATACTTTTTACAAAGATGTACGTAGATAAGTCCATACATGGGAACAGCTGGAACAAAGGTTCATGGCGGAATATCTTCCTTCTTCATATGGCGAGAAGCTATTGAAGGAAATACAAAAACGTAAACAAGGCCCTGGAGAGTCTATAGGGACCTATATTGCTGTCATGAACACATACTTCCAAAGACTTGGCTGTCCTGTTTCTGAAGAGGCAAAATTAGCTATCTTCAGAAATATTGCGGACATCTATAAGAATGGATTGATTGCTACAGAGGTCAATGGCTTATCACATTTAAAAAATTTGTGTCATAGAATAGACCAGAGATATGGTTTAGAAGAGGAGAATTTTACACCTAGGAAAAGCCAATCTATTGAACCTGACTAGCCTACGTTGACGTAGAGAGCGATAATGACGATTTTCCAACAGAGATCGATACAATTCAGATATCAAGTACCGGGACATCGAACCAACAGAATTTAAATCATCCTGCTAATAGATTCGACAGGAATAGGCAGCAGTCAACAAGCAGTTCCTCGGCTAGAGCTGATAGAGAGAGACAACTACCAGCTAGTGGTCAGTCTAGTGAAAATGATAGGGATAGACAACCACCACAAGGTGTTAGACCTGGTAGGGCGAATAGGGACGTGGTATGTTATAGATGCAATCAAACAGGGCACATGGCGATCGGGTGCGCATTACCTAGAGGCAAGCAGTGTTATTCGTGTGGTCAAGCAGGGGTAACAGTAAGAGAATGTCGAAATTGTAATCGTCAGGAAACGGACCCAGGCGCTCGTAGGCGGTCGACCTTCGAGTCAGCCTGAACAAGCATCGACCGATAGGCTAACGAACGTTTTAGATTATGTGATAAGTCATGCTCGTAAAGATGAGAGACCTTATTTAGAAGTGGATGTGCTCGGAAATAAGTTATTAGGTTTGTTGGATTCCGGGGCTTCACGTACCTTTTTAGGGAATCATGCTTGGTCAATCATCGAGAGGTTTGGTTTTTCACTTGATACCACGAAGAAGACGAGTTGTATTATGGCAAATGGTCAAAGCACGGTTAGTATTGGGAAAGTGCAGCTTCCTATGCATGCTCAGGATAAATTTAGGTTAATAGAGGTCGTCTTCGTTCCTGAGTTGCCACATACTTTCATTTTGGGATTAGATTTTTTAATTTCGATGGGTATAGTACCGAACTTAAGTACTAATGAGTGGCATTTTGCCGATAATAAAAATGTGATTTGTTCGTTAGAAACATCAGACCAACAAACAACTCTTACGCCTTATGAATCAGAACGTCTAGAGGAATTGGTCAATAAATATAAGACTATTATGGGTGACTCACTAGGATGTACAGACAGGGTAGAACACACGATCACAACAGATGCAGCACCGATAAGACAGCGTTCATATAAGGTCTCACCAGTCATTCAAAAACTTATTGATGACGAAATCGATGAAATGCTAAAACTAGATGTAATAGAACGGAGTAGTAGTTCATGGGCTTCACCAGTGGTAATGGTACAAAAGAAAAACACAAAGAAATATCGTTTCTGTGTAGACTACCGCAAATTGAACTCAGTGACGGCGCGTGATAGTTATCCTTTACCACTCGTATCCGAGACTCTTGACAAATTGAAAGATGCGAAGTACTTGTCAACTTTAGATATTAAGAGTGCTTACTGGCAAGTACTAATGGAAGAATCATCAAAGCCATTAACAGCATTCATCTGTCGACGAGGTCTTTTCCAATTTAAACTGTTACCTTTTGGACTTCATAATGCACCTGCAACTTGGCAGAGACTCATAGATAGCATCATAGGAAACGATTTAGATCCCTACGTCTACGTATATCTCGATGACCTCGTAATTGTCACACAGAGCTTTTCTGAACATCTTAGAATTCTCGAGATAACGGTAAGTTGGGAAAATGCCAACTGTGTAGGCCAGAAATGACTTATTTAGGTTTCGTAGTGGACCGTCGAGGCATTCGAGTTGACCCTAATACAATTAGAGCCATGTTAGAGCTCCAGAGGCCAAGGACTGTCAGAGAAGTTCGTAGAGTTGTAGGTACAATATCATGGTATAGACGTTTCATAGAGAATTTTTCAGCGATAATAGCTCAAATTACAGCTCTAACTAAGAAATGTCAAAAGTTCGATTGGACTACAGACTGCGAAAAAGCATTTATTAAGATTAAGGAACTTTTAGTGACTGCACCGATTCTTACATGTCCAGATTATACCAAAGAATTTGTCATTCAAACAGACGCATCAGGATATGGAATAGGAACATGTTTAACGCAACCTTATCCTGAAGGAGACAAAGTCATATGCTATTTGAGTCGATCTTTGACTAAGCAAGAACGTGTTTACACGATCACCGAGCGAGAATGTTTGGCATTGGTTTGGGCGATAGAGAAGCTCCGGTCATATATTGAGGGGATCTCATTTATGGTCATAACAGATCATTTTAGTTTAAAATGGCTTCATAGCTTGAAAGAGCCTAGTGGAAGACTTGCTCGTTGGTCTGTAAAACTGCAGCAATATGACATTGAAGTAATCCATGGGAAAGGGAATGATTTAGTTGTCCAGGTCCTGTTGTCTCGCGCAGTACCTATGATTGATACAATTTCGCGTTTCAACAGCAATTAAAGATCGATGGTACCAAAAGATGGTAAAGAGGGTCGTAGAATCACCGTTAAAATTTATGAATTGGAGATACACTGATAATAATTTGTATAAATATGTCAAACAAGAATACCCTCAACTTTCACTATCTAACGAATATTGGAAAGAGGTAGTCCCCAAAGATCAAGGCGTAGAATTATTGGAGAAGCTCACGATCCTCCTACCGCAGGACATATGGGTGTGTATAAAACCTTCCACAGACTGGCAGAAAAATATTATTGGCCAGTAATGCTCCAGGACTTGGCAACTTTTGTAAAGAAATGCATTGTCTGTGCAGGTGTATCTGATCAGATGATATCTCACCCAAAACCAACTCGTCCTTGGGAAATTATTTCAACAGATTTATGTGGACCTCTACCTCGTTCGACAAAGGGTAATTGCTGGATTCTCGTCGTTACGGACTATTTGAGTAAGTTTTCCTTAGTTTTTCTAATGCGAACAGCCCCTACTCAAGCTGTTGTCAAGCATCTTGAGGAGCAAGTATTTATGGTCTTCGGAGTACCCCGTTTGCTACTTTGTCATAATGGCCCTCAGTACAAAAGTAACGAGTTTAAGCGTTTTGCTGAGAGTTATCAGGTTAAAATTCAGTATAATCCGTATTATCACCCCAGAGCGAATCCAACAGAAAGGTCGAATCGTATGTTAAAAACCATGTTATGTTGTTATATGAAAGACAACCACAGGAAGTGGGACGAACAAATACATAAACTTGCCTGCGCGATTCGTACTGCAACCCATGAGACAACCAGGATGTCTCCTTTCTTTGTTAATTTTGGTAGGAATATGTGTCTGTCAGGAAAAGATTACTCCAACCCAGTTTTGTTATCTGAAGAGAATGGTGTACAATCCGCAGCTGAAATTAAGAACGAAGGTTTCCGGAAGCTCTATGCTGATGTTAAGAGAAGGCTAGAGGTGGCAGAAGAGAAAAACGTAGTTCAGTATAATTTGCGTACAAGGGTACCCATATATTGTTGTGGGTCAGCGTGTTTGGAAGAAGAATTATGTGTTGTCAGATGCTGCGAAGTTTTTCACGAAGAAGTTAGCACCGAAATTCGTTGGTCCTTATGTGATTAGGAATAAAATTTCTTCATGGATATTTGAGCTTTAGGAACCATCGGGTAAAGTACTACCAGGGAGCTGGCATGCCAAAGACCTTAAGTCGGCAGCGGACCACTCCAATTAACCTTTTTAGGTTAATCGTCTTGAAGTTGGGTGGGGATTATGTAACGTGTCATTTTTACGTTTAAGGCAAACGTTACATATTTGTTTATTTAGGTAAATAATCAAGGCTCTTCGACTCGTCTTTCTGTACACAAATTAAGGGTATTTTATAGAGCTAGGTTTGGAGGTTATATAGTGTCCAGAAAGTTACCTTATAAAGGAGGCATTCCATCGAATTACTGTGGACACTGCACATCGTATTATTTGGGCATCGTAATTGGAACTTGAGATCACAGGTTTCGGGAAAAATCACATAAAAACTTTTGATTGTTTTGTTTATCTGTAAAATTTCGTAATTTTCTTCATAAAAACGCAAGCAAGTGATACACACATTTTTGCGCTCCTGAAGTTTAACCTTTTTTGGTGGGAAAAAGTACACCGATTTTTGTAATTTTTTCGCAGTAGTGAGTTGTGAATATCTCCTGCATGGTGATGTAATTAAATTTCCAGAAAGCAGCTGCCAAAGGTAATAATTTGATTAAAATTAATCCTTATCACTTATAACAAAAAAATGCCTACTTGCGAAGAATGCCAAGATACGATAAGCTCGAGAAATAAAAAGGTTTTTTGTAGCCAATGCAAAAAACCTTATCATTCCACCTGTGTTCATGAATCCGAGAACCTAGTTACTTTGTTGGCGGAGATCCCCGGTCTTTCCTGGCGATGTGATCGCTGTGTTGCCGATTGTATTACATTGAATCAGCAGGAAATAAAAAACCTAATAGAAAGCAAAGTTCAAGAAGCGTTACAAGCTCTCAACACTACCTTCGAAAGCCTAAAATTCGACATTATGAATATTGCCGCTGATAAACTTGCATTACTTTCAAATGAATTGCAACCACCTGCGCAATCCAAGCAAAAAAAGTACTCAGAAATTCTTAAAAATAACACTCAGCCTGCCGTCCTGATCAAGCCTAAAAATGAATCTCAAACAAACGATCAAACTAAAAAAGCGCTTCTAGAAAACATCAACCCTGTGGAAGAAAATTTTGCCTTTTCGAAAATCAAGCACACAAGCAAAGGTGGAGTCCTTATTGCCTGCAAAAATTCGGAGCATAAGAACAGATTTAAAACCCTAGCAGAGGAAAATTTATCCGAAGAATATGAAGTCCGCGAAATACATGGAATTAATCCCAGAGTCAGAATCGTCGGTTTTACAGAATGCCTCTCAGATGAACAATTATCCACAATTTTAATTAAACTAAATTCTGATATTTTTCATAAAAACTCACAGCTAAAAGTAATAAGCATTAACAAGACACGTAACAAGAATAATCTCTTTCAAGCACTCTTGCAAATCGATAGGTTCACCTACGAAAAGCTACTTAAATTCGGTAATGTCTTTGTAGGGTATGATAGCTGCACAGTCTATGACGGTCTTACTATTCCGCGTTGTTTTGACTGTAACGAATTTTACCACTCATCTAAAATCTGCGAAAAAACTGTCTCTTGTCCAAGATGTGGCAAAATTCATGACGTTAAAGACTGCAAATCTGATAACCTATAGTGCACCAACTGCATAAAACTTAAAAAGGACGATGACAGCATCAAAATTGATCATGCCGTATGGGATACTAATAAATGCACTGCATATAAAAACGCAATAACTAGACTGCAAAAAAACATCATGCAACAATAGCAAACAAATCTCCCACCTAAATCAGATTCCGTTGATTTTTCACTTTATTACCAGAACTGTCAGGGACTTAGAAGTAAAACTGGCAACCTCTTACTTTCAACGTATACATGCGACTATGATGTGATTTCATTCACTGAAACTTGGCTGGTTCCTGACATTTCTGATAGAGAGTTTATGAACACTAATTTTAACGTTTACCGCCTTGATAGAGATAGAAAGACAACAGGCCTGACAAGGGGTGGGGGTGTTCTTTTAGCGGCTAATAACATCTTGCAATCTTCTCAAGTTATTTTTCCTACATCAATAATTACACTGATTCCCAGGTTTGCGGACATTGTTGGAGTAAAAATCCATTTTCAGAAATCATTCATATATATTTTCACAATATACAAACAACCTCCGGTACGCCCCACGGATATAGAGAGTATTCTCGACTTTTTTATTGCACTTGATATTATTCCTAACAACAAAGTTATAATCCTCGGTGATTTTAATGTCCCGCAATATGCTAACTTTCTAGACTTCCAAAATAAACACCAATTTACTGACACTCTGGTAATTAAATTAAATGACTTTATGAGCATATTTCAACTGACGCAGATGAACTTTCAGCGAAACTCGATAAATCGAATCATTAACTTAGTTTTACAGAAAGATGTTAACCTAATATGCACAAGAGCAACTGACGTACTGGTTCGTGAACATGACGACCATCCGGCTCTAAATGTTCACGTTACCGGACTGGCTGAAGAAACTAATCTGTCTAATATTAATTCACAAACAGTATACAACTTTCGAAAGGCTAATTTTCCAGCTTTATATCTGCAACTCTCGAACACAGACTGGGGTTTTTTGAATGACTTTGAGGATTTAGACCAAATGAGTCAGCAACTATACATATACATTTATGGTATTTTTGAAAAACTGGTTCCAAAATATTCAAAAAATGCCAAAAAGCGGCAGTTTCCTCCTTGGTTTACGCCCGATATCATTAAAAATATATATAAAAAAGAAAGGCTGCGAAAAGTAAATAAAGAAAATCCAAATCCTGACACCTATCGAGAATTTAGTCAATTAAGAGCATATTTAAAACTAGAAATAAAAAAACTACACCTGGAATTCATACATACCGCTGAAAATAACATAAAGAGCGATCCCTCAAAATTCTGGTCTTTCATAAACAGCCAAAAAACAACGTCATCAATTCCTAGCGTAATGTACCACGATAACACTGAATATGACTCTATGCAATCCATTTCGCAGGGTTTTTCAGACTATTTTAAGAGCGTTTTTAACGACAACCCCGTACAACCTCCTCAGAATCACACGGCGAATAATAATTCCCCCTGTATTTGCATAACAGATTTCTCAAATACGGAAGTTGAAAATGCTCTTGGAAAGCTTAAACCTAAATTAACAGCGGGTCCAGACTCCATACCAAGCTTTATTATACGAGATTGCGCCTCCATTCTCGCGGTTCCCTTGTGTAAATTATATAACAAATGCCTCAGTGAGTCGAGAATACCCTCCTCGTGGAAGGTCAGCAAGGTGTGTCCCATTTTTAAATCTGACAATAAATCTTATATTAAAAATTACAGACCTATAACTATAATTAACAACTTTTTGAAAGCCTTTGAATTTCTCTTGCATAAGTCTATCTACCCCTCTGTGATTAATATTTTATCACCTAATCAACACGGCTTCATTAAAGGACGTTCTACTGTTACCAATCTTCTGTCTATAACACAAACCATTTCTCAAACTATTCACGCAGGTCAACAGCTCGACGTCATATATACAGATTTTTCTAAGGCGTTCGACAGACTTGACACCGGCGTGCTCTTAACAACCTTAAAAAATTTCGGTTTTAACATACCATTATTAAACCTAATAAAATCTTGCTTAAGCAACAGACGCCAACACGTGTATGTAAATGGTGTTAGGTCTGTTGAATACCTTGTCAGCTCCGGCGTACCACAGGGCTCTGTGCTGGGACCTCTTTTTTTCGACATCTTCATAGATGGTTTGGGAAGGGGCCTCGGTTCATCCAGCCTTTCATATGCTGACGATTTTAAAACATTCAGAGTAATAGGTGACGTCTCTGACTGTATAGCTCTTCAAAATGATCTAAATGCAATCCAGAATTGGTGCGTTCAAAACGGCCTACCTCTTAACATTGCTAAATGCAAAGTAATGACGTACACAAATAAAACTACATATCTAACGTATGACTATGCTATAAATGGCCAAGTCCTGGAGAGGCCGGAAACCATACGCGACCTAGGAGTAATTTTTGACAAGAAACTATCATTCTCTTCTCATATTGAAGATATTACATCAGCTGCATCGAGAATGTACGGTTTCATTGTTGGCATCTCAAAAGAATAAACTAACATCTCAGCGCTCAAGAGTCTTTACTTTGCTTATATTAGATCAAAGCTCGAATATGTGTCTATTGTCTGGAATCCACATCAAATTAACCAAATAGAAGACCTCGAGAGAATTCAAAGGCGTTTCTTAAAATTTTTATCCTTTAAAGTAGATGGAACCTATCCCCCTCAAGGAATCCCTCAAAACCAACTTCTCGCCAGATTCGATATTCCATCTCTAAACAGCAGAAGACAGTACGCATCTCAGGCAAACTTACATAAAATTTTAAACAATCAAATAGACTGTGCAGACTTATTAGCCCAACTAAACTTCATAATCCCGCGCCAAGGATCGAGACAACTATCCACTTTCTATCTGCCAACGCCTAGACTAAATGTTTTAAAGTATTCACCGCTTTATACAATGTGCGACATTTGTAACAATACTCCAGCTATCGATATATTTAATACCAATTTAAAACAGCTCAGAAATACGCACTTGCAAAATAATGCCTAAAAGTCCAACCTATTCTTGTACATCTAATTAATGCTTAAGACTACCTTTACTTGTATGCTACTTTTATTGTATATTTATGTAACTCTCATTTATTCCTGTCATTGTAATTGGGTTCGCCCGTAATGATATGGTAAATAAAAATAAAAATAAAATAAAATAAAAATAAAACTGTCCCGTCGATGGAATGAACGGGCTGTAGCCAAAGAAAAAAACAATATATAGTTTTTCTCCAAAACGTGGTTAAAAAAATATAAAAAAAAACTCCAAAAATTCCACACGTCTGCTGTAGTAAAATTACATTTCACACGAAAAACAATTACAATTTGGGAAGGCAAGTATTGTCTTGATGAATTCAAAAAAAAAATTAAAGAAAAATCGAACTTACCACGCTTCTTTCCCGTAGAAATGACGTAGGCCGACTTAAATCCCTTCTCAAAGGTTGTGAGCGTCACTAAAATTCGTCTAAACAACGACGGCTCACAGTTATACCGACTTTGGTATAATCTGCAACTACTGCAGTGCCAATAAGTGCCAATAACCACAAAAACAATGGCCACACCAACAGACGGCTACCAGCCCAGCCAAAATTCTTTAGGTTCGGTTCGTTGCCGGAAATCATTCCTAAATTTGGCGGGGACAGTACCAACCTAATTTTCCCGGTTAAATTCAAATAAGGATGCAAACCCATTTACAAAATACGTTCTCACCAAAAAAATCCCCAGCCCGGGCTTGCAAGCCTGAAAAAAAAACCGCGATTTTGAAACTAACCAATGATGAAATACACTAATACTTCCGTACCCTGTGCATGAGGTGTTGTCGGATCTATTTCCACGGTTGGGATTTTTATAACAAGGACATCGAGACACCCTTCACACATAGACCGAACATTGGCCCACCGGACCCCCGCCAACATACCAAGTAGGAGGAAAATAACCAGCCGGACTATAAGAAGCTCAGCATTGAAACCATCAACTGTAAAATCAATTACTGGAGATCAGAGCATGCAGCAAACCCAGGAATATTCGAACACTCAACCAATTCCCATATGAGTAAAGCTATACTAAGTATAGAATTTAGTTGTATTTTAGTTAAAGTTTTCTTTGCTCTTTATATATATTTTCTGTAAGATTCATATGGTTTGACGCCATTTTTGTAAAACATTTCTACATTAATAAAGTTGTTTCTGAACTTGAACCTAAAAATACACATTGAACTACTGCTTAAACCCGGCCTAAGAGTGTTCAGATGTTAAGTTTGCTCACCACTAGCTAGCCCTACACAACCCTTCAATACGACTGAGTTAGCTATTAACTTTATTTAACTATGATTATATATAAATTTATATAACATAACAATACGATTTTGTTTATTCTTTTAGTCCTGGTTTTTATCCCTCGTTTATCTCCCATTTACAAAAGTGCATAACTCGTATTTATTTTATCTTCTCCTTATCAAATTAATAAAGGTATTAAAGTGGGCGGAGCCTCGGTTGTACCTGGTCAAACCGTGGACCTAAATATGTTTTCGTGCTATAAAAACTAGTTAATTCGTGAAGAAAAAGAGGTTTTGGAAGAGAAATCATTGTCCTAATATCCTCGAAAATAAACATAAGCGAATGAAATGTTCATCTAAATGTTTTCTTCCTGTTACTGAAACCATTTGTGATGCGGCAACGCCGCCATTCCCCAGCAGAACAGCTGTTGATTTTCATGAACGTCAAAGAAAATTACGAAATTTTACAGATAAACAAAACAATCAAAAGTTTTTATGTGATTTTTCCCGAAACCTGTGATCTCAAGTTCCAATTACGATGCCCAAATAATACGATGTGCGCAGTGTCCACAGTAATTCGATGGAATGCCTCCTTTATAAGGTAACTTTCTGGACACTATATAACCTCCAAACCTAGCTCTATAAAATACCCTTAATTTGTGTACAGAAAGACGAGTCGAAGAGCCTTGATTATTTACCTAAATAAACAAATATGTAACGTTTGCCTTAAACGTAAAAATGACACGTTACATAATCCCCACCCAACTTCAAGACGATTAACCTAAAAAGGTTAATCGGAGTGGTCCGCTGCCGACTTAAGGTCTTTGGCATGCCAGCTCCCTGGTAGTACTTTACCCGATGGTTCCTAAAGCTCAAATATCCATGAAGAAATTTTATTCCTAATCACATAAGGACCAACGAATTTCGGTGCTAACTTCTTCGTGAAAAACTTCGCAGCATCTGACAACACATAATTCTTCTTCCAAACACGCTGACCCACAACAATATATGGGTACCCTTGTACGCAAATTATACTGAACTACGTTTTTCTCTTCTGCCACCTCTAGCCTTCTCTTAACATCAGCATAGAGCTTCCGGAAACCTTCGTTCTTAATTTCAGCTGCGGATTGTACACCATTCTCTTCAGATAACAAAACTGGGTTGGAGTAATCTTTTCCTGACAGACACATATTCCTACCAAAATTAACAAAGAAAGGAGACATCCTGGTTGTCTCATGGGTTGCAGTACGAATCGCGCAGGCAAGTTTATGTATTTGTTCGTCCCACTTCCTGTGGTTGTCTTTCATATAACAACATAACATGGTTTTTAACATACGATTCGTCCTTTCTGTTGGATTCGCTCTGGGGTGATAATACGGATTATACTGAATTTTAACCTGATAACTCTCAGCAAAACGCTTAAACTCGTTACTTTTGTACTGAGGGCCATTATGACAAAGTAGCAAACGGGGTACTCCGAAGACCATAAATACTTGCTCCTCAAGATGCTTGACAACAGCTTGAGTAGGGGCTGTTCGCATTAGAAAAACTAAGGAAAACTTACTCAAATAGTCCGTAACGACGAGAATCCAGCAATTACCCTTTGTCGAACGAGGTAGAGGTCCACATAAATCTGTTGAAATAATTTCCCAAGGACGAGTTGGTTTTGGGTGAGATATCATCTGATCAGATACACCTGCACAGACAATGCATTTCTTTACAAAAGTTGCCACGTCCTGGCGCATTACTGGCCAATAATATTTTTCTGCCAGTCTGTGGAAGGTTTTATACACACCCATATGTCCTGCGGTACGAGGATCGTGAGCTTCTCCAATAATTCTACGCCTTGATCTTTGGGGACAACCTCTTTCCAATATTCGTAAGATAGTGAAAGTTGAGGGTATTCTTGTTTGACATATTTATACAAATTATTATCAGTGTATCTCCAATTCATAAATTTTAACGGTGATTCTACGACCCTCTTTACCATCTTTTGGTACCATCGACCTTTAATTGCTGTTGAAACGCGAAATTGTATCAATCATAGGTACTGCGCGAGACAACAGGACCGGGAAAACTAAATCATTCCCTTTCCCATGGATTACTTCAATGTCATATTGCTGCAGTTTTACAGACCAACGAGCAAGTCTTCCACTAGGCTCTTTCAAGCTATGAAGCCATTTTAAACTAAAATGATCTGTTATGACCATAAATGAGAGCCCCTCAATATATGACCGGAGCTTCTCTATCGCCCAAACCAATGCCAAACATTCTCGCTCGGTGGTCGTGTAAACACGTTCTTGCTTAGTCAAAGATCGACTCAAATAGCATATGACTTTGTCTCCTTCAGGATAAGGTTGCGTTAAACATGTTCCTATTCCATATCCTGATGCGTCTGTTTGAATGACAAATTCTTTGGTATAATCTGGACATGTAAGAATCGGTGCAGTCACTAAAAGTTCCTTAATCTTAATAAATGCTTTTTCGCAGTCTGTAGTCCAATCGAATTTTTGACATTTCTTAGTTAGAGCTGTAATTGGAGCTATTATCGCTGAAAAATTCTCTATGAAACGTCTATACCATGATATTGTATCTACAACTCTACGAACTTCTCTGAAAGTCCTTGGCCTCTGGAGCTCTAACATGGCTCTAATTTTATTAGGGTCAACTCGGATGCCTCGACGGTCCACTACGAAACCTAAATAAGTCATTTCTGGCCTACAGTTGGCATTTTTCCCAACTTACCGTTATCTCGAGAATTCTAAGATGTTCAGAAAAGCTCTGTGTGACAATTACGAGGTCATCGAGATATACGTAGACGTAGGGATCTAAATCGTTTCCTATGATGCTATCTATGAGTCTCTGCCAAATTGCAGGTGCATTATGAAGTCCAAAAGGTAACCGTTTAAATTGGAAAAGACCTCGTCGACAGATGAATGCTGTTAATGGCTTTGATGATTCTTCCATTAGTACTTGCCAGTAAGCACTCTTAATATCTAAAGTTGACAAGTACTTCGCATCTTTCAATTTGTCAAGAGTCTCGGATACGAGTGGTAAAGGATAACTATCACGCGCCGTCACTGAGTTCAATTTGCGGTAGTCTACACAGAAACGATATTTCTTTGTGTTTTTCTTTTGTACCATTACCACTGGTGAAGCCCATGAACTACTACTCCGTTCTATTACATCTAGTTTTAGCATTTCATCGATTTCGTCATCAATAAGTTTTTGAATGACTGGTGAGACCTTATATGAACGCTGTCTTATCGGTGCTGCATCTGTTGTGATCGTGTGTTCTACCCTGTCTGTACATCCTAGTGAGTCACCCATAATAGTCGATGGGTCATGGCTCGTAAGGGTAGTTGTAAGGGTAGTTACCCTTAAAACTCCTACTGGGTTAATGCAGCGGCCGGTGGTCAAACTATGCCCCCTACCTGTTCATTAGACTCAGGGTATGGGCAGCAACTTAAAATCCTTGTTTAGAACTTTTTTATTTTTTTTAGTTTATTTTTCTTTTTTTGGGTATTTATTTTATCCCTTATGGGATTAAACAATCTTTTGTTTAATTTCAGTTATCTACTCGTTAGATTATTTTTTTTATTTTTCTTAGCCCTTGCGTTTTGATTATTTGAAGGTTTTGGGGGCCGGAATGTTCACTCCGCGTATAAACTAATATTTATTTTATTTTATTTTTATATTTATTTAATTGAGCGCAAGCCTTTAAAAATAGCGGTTTTGTATTCGCGCCGTTATTAATATTTTTCATAATATACTCGAGGAACTAAGATGTGTGTTTTTTGGACACACGAGAAAACTCTGAGTCTCTCCCTCGACAGAAAAGTTAGCAAACACACGGGCATTTTAAACTTTCCTGCGATTTTCCATACCGATTTTTAAGCAAATTCCTCCAGTATTTCTCCACACTGTCCATGGGAAGAAACGCCGTCCTCCAAGCCCATAGCACGATCGCCAAGAGCCAGTTTGGGGCCCCAAACTGACGAGATTCCAACAGGCGAAATTGAGGTTAGTGGTCACATTACTAGACGAAATCTTACGGGTTCGTGGCGATTTAGCTTTAGCATACCCATTTTTTTAAAGGCTTAACAGGACAGCTATCATTTTCTTATATTGTCACGAGGGGGTTTTATCGTGACGAACACAGTTTAAGTTAGGTGTAATGGTTTTATTATAATACTTATATTTACTACTTACATTGTACTTAAATACATCTTGTCTACAAATCTTCTTTGATAGGCTTAACTTCTTATACTTGACTAAAGTACTACTTGTTCACTATTAACTAAGCCTGGGCGTTAGGTTCTCTCAGCGTACAACTAACTGCTAAACTCTTTTGGAGATGCTTTTATTACAAACCGTTTGCCATTGATAGGATATCGAGATGTGTTTTGTTTCCTGTATAAACATCATCGAAATCCCATTAGCCACGTTGTTTATAATACTTCTATATACAATTTATTACTTTTAATACAATTTGAACTATATACAGAAGTTCATTTCCTTAGAATGTTTAGGGTTAATGTGCACTTGCTTATAAATGTAACTTGTGTCATTCACTTAATAGGACATTATTTTCTATCCTGACACATCCCCCTTGCTTTTAAAAAAAATCTGTCCCCACAGATTGTCTACTAAACTATTTTTCACAAAAAAAAATATAACAGTCGTCTGTACCTAATAAATTATAAAACTAATTAACTAAAATAATTGTTTATCCATTCCCATCTACTCGTTCCGATTGTTTTGCATTCTTCAGGTGACGCAACCTAGTCCAATGTAGGTTTATAAAGAAGTATCAACCGCAGTGTTGCCGTGACGAATTTGTGGGTCTTGCACGCTGCCTTGAAAATGTTCAGATCTCGCTTTGTTGCCAACTGTCCTTATCTCGTTTTGACTTGTGCGGTCCATTCCCTCAGGAAGACCTGGATGGTAGGTCCTTTTTTCTGTTCGTAGTGTTTGATTTGGCGGCACGACTGGCGGGGGTTTAGAGTTGGCTCCCCCCGGTTTTTTCATGCTGCGCTCTGGGTAGCTGTCTTGCCTTGTGGTATCGACTGTTGCCTTGTGGTATCGGCTGTTGCCTTGTGTTATCGGCTGTTGCCTTGTGGTATCGGCTGTTGCCTTGTGTTATCGGCTGTTGCCTTGTGTTATCGGCTGTTGCCTTGTGCTATCGGCTGTTGCCTTGTGGTATCGGCTGTTGCCTTGTGTTATCGGCTGTTGCCTTGTGGTATCGGCTGTTAGCTCTGTCTGGGTTGACTACTTGGTGGGTTGGCTCTATGGCGATTTGTCTGCTGTACACCAGTGCTAATCGGCCCTGCTCACCACTTTTTCGTCTTTTGCATTACTTTGGTTGATCTTTTTTGGCCGCTTTGCTAGGCCTTTTGTTGTTATGTCAGGTTGTCATCGTTCTTCCATGTCTTCTTTCTTCATGTTGGGAACGAGTAGAATAGGTGGATCTAAAAAATTAATGTACAAACGATGTTAGGACATAATAAATATTTACATATGTTTGTTTACATTAAAAAGAGACAAAAATTACAAAAATGAGAAAAAAATTATTTAATTGTTCTTGGTTCATTTTAGAATTATTTATACCCTGGCAACCCTGCTTATTTAGCCTGCTTAAACTTATATCATTTGATAACATTCGAAAAAATATGTTTAATTTAATACACCTTTGTTTATACATTCCACAATTTGTTTTATTATACATTCAAAACAATGTGTGCGTTTTGCACCTTTTAAGACATTATAGAAATTATTTAACTAAGTTTAAAATATGTATGTCATACATTTATTTTTTCTATGGTATACGCCCTTCATTATAATTTATTCCCCTTACATCTCTCAATCTCACTCCTGTGATTCATAAAAATTATTAACATTGTAATAATATACAATTATACTTGCGATCTCTTCTATGTGGCAATTAGCTTGTCGGCAAATGGGTTAGCTCCTATCATTTACTATAATATTTCTTCAATAATCTTTTCGCGTAGACTTTGACATGAAATATCACGGTAAAAATGAGTTCTTCCATTTGCGGACTACGACGCGCAGTGCAGGTCGTAAACATTTATAAAAATTATTTATTATACAAAACTACCGGCATAGTATACGGTTATGTAATCTATGCGGTTTTTATAATTACATTGAGCACGTGTATAAATAAAATATACCGGCATTTAATTATACGACGAATTTTTTATTCGCCGGAGCCACAATTGACAATGTTTGCATTAAATTTTTCGCCGATTTGAAGGGAGAATAAATCTTTTTGTTCTTTCAATTCGATTTGAAACTTTGTGTGACCGTAGTTGATTACGATTTCGGGTGTATTTTCTTTTAAATTTAGTGACGCCGATTTTTTTGAATGTTTTTTGAGAAGTTTTATACTTACATAGGTTAAAAACAAAAGCAGGGCAAGGCACGTGACACCGAATAATATGTCATATTCGTAGTGTATCTGTGTTGTGCTTAAAATATTTTGTGCGTTAGCAACTTGAACTGGTGATGCTGCCAGACTTACAATCGGATGATGAAAAAATAGGTATGCAGTCGACACTGAGAGCAGAAAATTCCATAGCAGAAAAATTCCGTGACTTCCCATACCGTATTTATCGCTGAAACCGTATGTTTGCGGTATGATAGTGTCTACTGAATTTTCAATTTGTTTTAATGTTGTCTCTGATGACGTCAAATTTAAATGAGGTATATTTAGTGTCCAATTTGAGTTAAGGCACTCTTGCATATCTTTATATGTGGGTTGCATGTGTTGCATTTTTGGTCTTAAAATAAATGATTTTAGATTTGACCAAACTGCAGGTATAATGTGAACTATGCTCGCTGTCTCGATTTTATTGTTACATGGGAATTTTTGTGGGATAATAATTTCTCCGGATGACTCTAACTGGCAGTTGCATGGGATTTTAATTTTTAAAGCTCCTTTTTTGTTATAAACGTTTTTTAGCTCGGTTTTTTCACTACCGCATGAGAGATAGGTTTTTTCTTGCAGATGTGTAAGTATGTATGTTATGTCATTTATTTCTGAGATGATCAACGAGTTACCCGAGTGGCAATTCATCGGGCAGTATGAACTTATTTCTTCTACAGACGCGCCGTGATACAATTTTTTGGCGCACTCTGGTCCCTGTATATTATCAGCAGAAAACCTAGGAATAAAACATAATTTGTCGTGATAAGGTCTACATAAATGTAGCCCTGTACCTGAAATTTGTCTAATCTCTTCTTTTCCGTAATTATTTTTTGAGACAGCGATGTACAATGCCTGGTGTGGTATTGTACATGTTTGATTGAACCATGCGAAGGGTGTGGTGGTCAGTTCATAAAGGTCCCACTTTTGTCTGTGTTGTATAATCGGTATTTTAATGTGAATAAAAATTTTATTTTCCGTGATGCTGCAGTCGCATATTGGAAGTTCCTAAAATTTTGAAATTTTTTCTTTTGAAATTGCCAAACCTTGATTTGACGAATAGATTTGTTTTTCCAGATTATCTAAATCCTTTCGTAGAACCTCTGGATTGACTATTTCAATAGGGATTTTTCTTGCTTTGCATGATTCAATAATTTTTTGTTTTCTTAGTGCGCGAGTTAGAGATATTATTCGCCTTAAATTTTGATACTGATTGACCAGAGACGTGCTAGCAAAACTTTCTTCATCCCTCAGGATTACTTTAACCTCTTTATTTAAAGTTGAAACTTTTGAGTCGATAAATTTTATTTTACGTTCTGTATCTTTAAAAGTATCGCCAATTTTTGTAGTGTAATCGGAAAAATGTTTTGACTGTTCCCCGATACTGTGAAGGGTTTCGCCTAGCCCTTTACTGATTGTGTTAAGTTGCCTTTTTACTGTTTCGTCATCCTCAGAGATTATATCGAGTTTTTCTTCGGTCGCGACCCCACAACACCAATTTAGAGCGTCTCCGATGAAGCCTAGTGCCCTTTTTGGCCTTAAACTTTGTTTAGATTTTTGTGTCCTCATCGAAGATGCGCCCCAGTTACCGTTTAACAAATCGAATTCTTTTTTGAATGCCTTCCCTAACTCATGTGTGTGTGATACCAAGTTACAATTGTCGCCATATGACTCGCAGATATATCTTGGTAACTCTGGTTCTGTCATGATCTCTTCTGACCAGTCCATTTTATATGTAATCGGAATCGTAGCTTCGTATGCTACAGTTTGCGGTAGTGCCTTCCAAAATGCTCCGGCACTGACTTCTACTAGGTAGGATTGGTTGTTTTCGGCTTCTGTGGCCTTAATTGCTATGATGCACAATATGAAGTTCCATCTAAAAAAATTCTTTGCAAATATATGTTATTTACATGCCATTAGATGTGTTTTAAAAAAATTAAATGTCTCTTTTTAAAATTAAAATTTACTTTAATAAAATAATAAATAATAGCATTCATAGTGTTTGGCTACGATATTTATTTTGCATTTTATTTGTTTTATTGCCGTCTGTTCCTTGTTAGCAAAATATTAAAAGTTATCACAATAAAGTTGTGGTTTATTTCCACAACATCTTAATTTATTTAAAAAAAAAATACTTTAATTATTTATAATGTTTTGATCGTTAATATAAATGTTTAACGAAAACTATTAAACTTCTAAGTGTTTTTAAAACAACCGGCTTGGATATTATTAAACAAACTCCGAGTTGTCTCAACAAATTTAATCAAAAATTTTTATATTCCTTAAATGTTTTTTAAAACAATTTATCTAATTAGTTGATACTTATAAGTTAAATATTTCAATAATTTTTAACTTATTTTTAAACTTTGCGGGAGTGTTATCCCAACATTTAATTTAATTTATTATTATTACTACCTAATTGTTTTCTAAACTTAGGTTGGTGAACACTAATTAGTCGGTCGTGTACCATTGATATTATATTTCCTACAAACAGTTTATATTTATGTATGTAAAGATTTCAAAGCGGTCGTTGCTTGACACTTTGTTATATTATCTGGTGTAGTGTTTTAATAACATGATACCGTACACCTCCTAATCGGTTTTTAATTGTTTTATTTATACTTGGACTGAAAATAAAAAATAAAAGTCTAATTTAATTATAGGTAGGTATCTTTTTTAAAATTTAAATTTTGCATTGAACAAAAATGTCTTTTTCACTTCACTAAAATAGCGTCCTTTATTTTATTTCACTTCACTTTAAATAGTGTCTTTATATACAGGGGAATATTTGTGACACAAGGTCTTGTTATAAGGGCTTTGCCCTAAGGGCCTTGCCATAAGGGCCTTAAAAAAAATTTTTGGGCAGCTTAATTTTCTGTCACTGGGACTACTTCCGGTGTCCATGGGTCATAGTAAGGTAGCATCCTGCTGACATGAACCACTTCTTTTTTGCATTTGTTTGATGGTCCTTTTCTTATTTCGTAATCCACATCCGACATTCTGCGTGTAACGTAATATGGGCCGAACCATCTGAGCAATAATTTTTCACTTCTTCCTACTTTTCTGACGGGAGTAAAAACTTTCACTTTCTCGCCTTCTTCATATTCTACGTGTCTGTGTTTTGCGTCATAGTGAATTTTGTCTTTTTGCTGCTGATTTTTTATATTTTCCGCTGCGGCATTTCGCACTGCGAGTGCCCGGTTTCGGATTTCTTCCGTGTTACTTGGTGGTGGACTCATCATGATATTTGCTTCTATAGGTAATATTGGTTCCCTACCATAGACCAGCATAAATGGCGAGTACTGGGTCATTGCTTGTTTTGAACAATTATAGGTTGATGTCACTAAAGGTAAAAATGTATCCCAGTCTGTATGTGACGTGTTTGTGTACATTGATAACATATCTGCGATAGTTTTATTCATTCTTTCTACTAGTCCGTTGCACTGTGGATGGTATGACGTAGTAAACTGGCTTGTGACGCACATCATTTTTAACATCTCTCTTATTAGTTCGGATCTAAATATTTGACCTCTGTCACTCAGTAGGTACTTGGGCGATCCGTGTCTTGTGATTATTTTTTCGACCATAAATTTTGCGACAGAATTTGCTTTTCCGTCCGGCAATGGCGCTGTTTCGGCCCATCTTGTCGCATAATCTGTCGCGACTACAATCATTGTATTTTTTTGTTTTGATAATGGGAATGGCCCGAGAAGGTCTATAGACACTCTCTCAAAAGGAACGCCTATCGGCATAGGTTGTAATAGCCCTATGGGAATTCTATTCTGTTGTCCTTTTCTGGCTTGGCAGTCGGGGCATCTTTTAATAAAATCTTCGATATGTTTTTGTTGATGGTCCCAAAAATACCGATTTTTAATTTTTTCTGTTGTTTTGGCCACTCCTAGGTGGGCGCCTCCTAACGGCTCGTTATGATGTGCAAATAAAATCTCTCCAATTAAATTTTTTGGTATGGCTAGTAAAAATTCTCGCCCTTCTGGCCTAGGATTTATTTTGTGTAAAACTGTGTCTATAAGCCTAAAATTTTTTATTCTTTTTCTTAGTCCAATACTGCCAATTTTGTCAGGATCTTGTAAACCGTCTATGATCTCTCGCAAACTTTCGTCTTCTCTCTGTAATTTTCCCATATCTTCGGGTTCAATAATGAACGTTGGTATCTCCTCTAATTGTTCCTCTTCATTTTCGCTCGGTTTTAGCACGGGATTTCTACTCATGCAGTCGGCATCTCTGTGTTTTGCTCCACTTTTGTGTTCTATTGTGTAGTCAAATTCTGACAATTTTATTGCCCATCTGGCTAATCTTCCTACGGGATCTTTAACTGATTTTAACCAACACAGTGCGTGATGATCGGTTACGATTCGCACATGCTTACCATATACCAATGTTCTAAAATAGCCTAAACTGTATATTATTCCTGCTAGCTCTAATTCTGAGATTGACATATTTTTTTCTGCGTTTGTTAAACTTCGACTGGCATAGGCAACAGGGTGAAGATGGGTGTCTTCCCCCTCTTGCAAAAGTATGGCGCCTAGGCCTTGCCTGCTTGCATCGACGTGTAAAACGCATTCTTTTTCGGGTTGATAATGCGCTAAAACTGGTGATGTGATCAGCCTTCGTTTTAGGTCCTCAAATGCTTTTTGATGTTTTTCTGCCCAAAAGAAAGGTGTGTCTTTTTTGGTTAAATCGTGAAGCGGTCTGGCTATAGCAGAAAAGTTTTTTATGAATTTTCGATAAAAATTTGCAAGGCCTAAAAATTGCATGACATTTTTTTGTGTTTTAATTTTTGGAAAATTTTCAATACAAACTAATTTATTTTTGTCGGGTTTTAGGCCTTGGCTCGATACAGTATAACCGAGCAGATCTAGTTCTTCTTTTATATATTCGCATTTTGAGGGTTTTAGTGTTAGCCCTGCATCCCGTAGTCTTTGAAAAACGGTGCGCAATTTTTCTAAATGGTCAGAGAGTGTTTCTGAAAATATACAGATGTCGTCACAATAGACCAGGAGCGTTTTCCATTTTAGATCACGAAAAACCATATCTGCCAATCTTTGAAATGTTCCAGGAGCTCCCGATAATCCAAAGCATAGCTTGTTCCAAACGTATGTACCACCTTGTCCGGGGCAACAAAAGGCTGTATACTGTTTAGAATCGTCGCTAAGCTTTATTTGCCAAAATCCACTGAACATATCGAGTGTTGTGAAGTATTTGGCCTTCCCTAAATAGGTCAAAAGGTCGTCTATGACTGGCATTGGGTAGTTAGCTCTACGTGAAACATGATTTACGCGGCGAAAATCGCAACAGAACCGCGTCTCTCCACTCTTCTTTTTCACCAGTACCACCGGACTTGCCCATTCTGACTCCGCTTCGCTTATAACGCCTGCCTGAAGCATTTCATTTACTTGTTTGTCTATAATTTCCTTTTCCTTATGAGATACCCTATATGGCTTTTGACGTATGGGTTTCGCGTCACCCACGTCAATCACGTGTTCTACAAGGTCCGTCTGGCCCATATATTTTGGACTTTTTGCGAAAACATCGCTGTACTCCTCTAATAAATTGTATAAATGCGATTTAATTTTTTCATCTTTTATGTGGTTAATTTTGTGGTCCGCCATTGTCACTCTCTCTTCATCCTGTATCTCTTGTGTCTCTTCAATGTTAAGGACCGGTAAGGTGTCTATATCGTACCTAAACCCCTTTTTAAGGTAGCCTAAGGTCGATTCCTTGAAAATTTTTATTGGGTTATGTTTTTTGGTGGTTAATTGCATTGTACAAGTGTCGTCATCAAATTCAGGGGGAGAGCAAATAATTCCTTTAGGTCTTAAAAATGCGTCATTCTCTTCAAAAATAAATTTTTTTAAATCAACTGAACCGAATTTTTCTATTTTTAATTTAATTGTTGTATGCTCACTCGGTATAATAAAATAATCATTTAAACAAGTTACTTTGAAAATATCCCTTAAATCCTGGCTTTCCTCCTGTACTAAAGGTAAAGAAGGTGAAATAAAATTTTCATAAGTGCCCAATTGATAATTTTCGTCTTTATGAAACGAAAGTGTTGTTGTTATGTAACCGTTCGTTAGTCGTACAGTCTTGTCGGTGAGATTAATTTGGGCGTTATTTTTTTCTAAAAAGTCCATTCCCAAAATTAAAGGTTTTGGTAATTTTTCTACGACTATGGCTTCAATGTAACCACACATTTCGCCGATTTTAATTTTAAATTCTGTTAGGCCGAGTGGCATTACTTTATTTCCACCGGCAGTTGATAAAGCAAATTGTTGTTTTAAAGGCTCTATGTCTCTACATAGAGATTTCTCTATAATGCATTTTCCAGAGCCGGTATCGAGGACTATGTCTACCCCCTTAAAATTATTGACGACACCCTTAACTACCAGAATTTTATTGCTTGCCCCTGTTTGGAGGACGACGCCGTTGGGGCACTCTAATTGAGTCGTCCTTGCACATTTGGGGATGGCGACCTACTCGCTCTACTAAACGATACTCTTCTTTGTGGTCCCCTTTCGCTGCTACGCTCCCTGCTACATGCATAATGCCCACACCTATTGCAATCGTTGCATCTCGGCCTGCCGTCGTGACACCTCGTATTTGGAAGATCCCTGCTTCCTGAGTGATCCCTTCTGGGTGACTCTACGTGACTATTTTGCGGCCTTCTTTGTTCATTCCTGTTGTTTTGTCCAAAATTATTTATATTTTGGCCAAAATTCCTCCTATTATACCCATGATTTGAGTTTTGATTATAATTTCCCGTATTTCGATTATGATATTGACCTATCGGCCTGTTTAGATTACCTCTATAATTGTTTGATCTACCTCTAAATTCGCGAAACCTCGACCTACCTCTACCATTTTGATGATAGTTCGACGCGTTTTGCCTAAAATAGTTTGTTTCATTTTGTCGCGTGTAATTTGGGCCATTTTGCCTTAAAAAATTAGGACCGTTTCGCCTAGGATAGCTTCCCTCATTTTGTTCGATTGTCAAAACTTCTGTTTGTCTTGTCATTTTGTCTATTAAAACGTTTTGTCTAATAGCACTTAATTTCAAAACTGTTTCTCTTAGTTTTTTGTGATCCAGGTCGGATGAGGTTATTAATTCGTATGATTCTGTATAGGAGCTATGTAGCCCACTTTCAAAATGTTCTCTAAATTGGTCAAATGGCATTTTTTCGTCAATTTCATACGCCATATTGAATAAATCATAATAATATTGTTTAATATCCTCAGCACTTCCCTGTTTTCTATTTTTAAATTTAATTTTGAGATTTTTTAGAGGTTGGTCACCCCCAAATTCTTTTAAAAAATCTTGTTTTAAGTGAGCCCAAGTTTTATTTGCATTCTCGGTTTTGCTACTATATTCTAAAAACCATCTGAAGGCGGCGCCTTCCAAATAATTTTTAAAATATGCTATCTTATGCGTTTCGGTCCAACCGTTTACTTGAGATACTTTTTCGTATTTTGTAATGAAATTCACCGGGGAGTCTAACCCTGGGTTAAAGTAAGGTGGGTCTATAAATTTGGGTGATGCCGGATTACTGGTCGTACCCGTCAGAGCGTCACTTAGCGTTGTATTTGTCATTTTAAAAATTTTTGTGATGGCTGAGTCCTGTTTTTTATTGAAGCTAGATTTTGTATTCAACCCTTGGTTAATTATGGTTTGACTTTTTTCGTCTTGCAACGTTTCTTCGGTCGAAGGAATTTCCGTTTTATTGGAAATGACCGTTAAATTATTTGAATCTTCAAAAGATAAATTTTGCCCACGGGATAATTTAAAATCTTGTTTTGAAATTTGTAAAACTTTTTTAGGGGTTGAGTGATTTTCGGCACTCAGATCGACGAAGGATAAGTCGAAATTTACTGTCTTTCTGACAGGACTTCTTGAGAGTTTGGTGCTTTTTAAAAAGGGACTGCTCGCAGATTGCGAACTAGAGGCGAAGACGTTATTTTTATCGTCTTCACTAAGACTTTTTGTGACGCTTCTAGTGACTCTGGCTGGGGTACCCATTAATTATAGAAACCATCTTTTTAAGAGAAAAAAAAACGTATGAACATACCGAATTGAAAATGTCGAGACAAAATGAATTAAACTAATATGCGAAAAAATATACACTAATAATAGGTAACATGTCACCACACTTAAACTGCGTTTTTTGATTTAAAAAAAAAATATATTATATTTTCTGTCCATCTAGTTTGAAAATTTTATGAAAATGGTATTTATATAGGAGAAATAATTCTAATGACAGAAAAATAATTGAAAAAAAATTATAAAAAATAAATAAATGTAATATTCAATATTTAGTTAATGCATGCCGGAATCGATTGTTTCGGCTGGAGCGTCATAATAATTTTGATACTCCTTAAAATAATTAAAAAAAAAATTAAAATGAAATAACAAATAGTGAAAAGAGTGAAATTAAGAAAAATAAAAAAAATTAAAAATAATTTGAAAAATACATTTTTTCCACTATATGCCTATATGTCTTTCAAAAAAGACAGCGGCGCCTCCACCATATGTCACGAGGGGGTTTTATCGTGACGAACACAGTTTAAGTTAGGTGTAATGGTTTTATTATAATACTTATATTTACTACTTACATTGTACTTAAATACATCTTGTCTACAAATCTTCTTTGATAGGCTTAACTTCTTATACTTGACTAAAGTACTACTTGTTCACTATTAACTAAGCCTGGGCGTTAGGTTCTCTCAGCGTACAACTAACTGCTAAACTCTTTTGGAGATGCTTTTATTACAAACCGTTTGCCATTGATAGGATATCGAGATGTGTTTTGTTTCCTGTATAAACATCATCGAAATCCCATTAGCCACGTTGTTTATAATACTTCTATATACAATTTATTACTTTTAATACAATTTGAACTATATACAGAAGTTCATTTCCTTAGAATGTTTAGGGTTAATGTGCACTTGCTTATAAATGTAACTTGTGTCATTCACTTAATAGGACATTATTTTCTATCCTGACAATATGATACAGTCCGCTATTTAAATTCTTATTATTAATTTATTAAAAACATATTTCCCGAGGCCCCGTGGTTTCACCAGGCACGTGTTTGGTATATACCGAATTGACGAACGACGAGTTCATAGAAAGATTAGAAAAATAATACCGTGAGCTGTTTGGGCGATTGTAACTAGTGATTAATTGACCAAGGTGTAGGTAATTTAAATAAAAATTTAGACAAAAAACAGAATACCACACTGGTCTATCGAAGTTGATTAGTTAGGCTAGCGAACAGGAGAGAGGGGTTACAATGAGTTGATTTCTGTTTAAAAAGGGGAAGCGGCTCGCCTTCTCAAAAGTTGGAAGAAGCCGAGGGAATTTAAAGTAATTTGTGTTTTTGTTTATTTTTTTTGTTTCGTCAAAGATAAAGATTGGTAGTGACTATAAATTGGCAAAAGAAAAGTGGGTAGCGAAAAAAAAACAACAATAGGCAGTTAGCATAATCTAGGGTAGCTTAGTATTGGCAGTACCGGGTGATCAAAATTGGAAACACTCGGTACAAAAAGCAAGTAAAGTCAGGGAACAGTGTGGTTTCTTGCCGCGGTCCAAAATATCTATAATCCCCTTGTATACGCGAAGTACTCTGTAAACTGTTGTTTTCGAGGAATATCGTTAAAGAAAATAAAAAAATAAAAATAATTTCTAGGAAAATTTGGGTTACACAAAAGGAAAAGTCCAGTAGCGACCAAGGCGAGATTCACCAGGCTAAGGGACTAACACAATGTGGGATAAAAAAAATTTCAGGAAGTGTTAAAGATAAGTTGAAGAGTGTATCCTTAATTTTGCGGAAAAAATTAACGCTAAGACACATAGATAGACTGAATATAGCGCTACTAACAGCTGATTAATAAATTGAAAAGATAAGTAACAATTTTTGTTATTAAAAAAGTCAAAAATTAGTTTTTCATGCGAATTGAGCGGAAAAAAGTTTTGTTTGTTACAAATAACTGTTACCTACAGCTGTTACAAAGATTGTATAATAAGTATTTACAGAGAGACGAGCTAAAAAAAACCCTTAGACATTGAAAAGTTATAGCTGATGGGGCTAAAAAAGGAAAAACATCCATGTGTTTTTCAAACCAATTGAACCTACAGGTACATATTTAAAGTATTTGCAGTGTATGCGTTTTGTGTGGATCTTGGTTAGAGATATCTGAAATTATAAAGTAACTTTATATGCTAAAATAAATACTTTCTGTTGATAGGTAAAAGGCGGGCAGTATTTTAGAAGAAGCAAATACCCACTTAGGTAGTTGATAAAAAGTAGGAAATTGAGACCTGAAGAAAATTAAGGACTACGGACAAAAATAATTCAGTAAAAACAACAAAGGCTGAGGTGAAAAAAAAGCAAAAGTAGTTCTAAAGGAAATTAGGGACTCAAGAATTAAAGTAAAGTAAATTTGAAGAAAAAGGGATAAAGTAGGCCAATTGGGCAGAACATACTTGCAGGATGTAATGACGTAAACGTGAACTCCGAAGGGAAATGGAGTTTAACCATTAGATAGGAAGAGTAAGGATAATTTAGAGGATCCTGAAGGATATTAGGGTCTCAGGAAGCGAAATTAAAAAAGAAAAAGTAGGCCTATGGGGCAGAACAGACGTGTAGGACGTCGTGACTGAAACACGAATTCTGAAAAAAAAGGGAGGTTAAGGATTTAATAATGGGAGTAAGAATAATTTAGAATAAAAAGAGCTAATGCGGTATGCGGCAGAAGGTATAAAGAAGTCCTGAAGGATATTAGGAACTTGAACAGCAACGCTGAAGACGAGAACGTAAAGTAGGCTAATAAGACGGAGAAAGCAAACGGAGTGTTGCAGAAAAAAGAGTCCTGAGGGAAAAACGGGACTTAAGAAGAAGAGAGGTGGATGAGAAACGGGGAGAACTCGGCCCGACAAAGCAAGAAGTAAGCTACAAGGAGCCCAAAAGCAATAGAAGAAATTTAGGAGGAAAGAAGGAATTCCGAGGGAAAATCGGGACGCTTATTGCAAAAAATAGAGTTAAAGCAGTGGCAAAAGGGTCGCCGCAGCGAGTAAAAGATATTTTAAATAAAGATTTTAAAATAAAACAGGACGCGAAGTCTAAAAACGAATCAATAAGC
Source organism: Aspidapion aeneum (assembly GCA_963576565.1). Lineage (NCBI taxonomy): Eukaryota > Metazoa > Arthropoda > Insecta > Coleoptera > Brentidae > Aspidapion > Aspidapion aeneum. The sequence goes on along the minus strand of OY755043.1, from coordinate 80,423,853 downwards.
AAGAACACAGTGGTGTTCTACCATAAGAGGTTAAAAGTCGTTTGGACAAATGCAAGGAACCCTTAGGAGGTGTCATAAAATGCTAGGTACACGAATCCAGAAGGGAAGTAGACGAAGTAAAAGAAATAGCGAAAGCTAGAGAATGGGCACCACCGAAAAAAAAGGGCTAAGGCAAAATGCAAAGATTCATCCTGAATGAAGAAAGCAGGTGTCCAGTAATAATAACAGCTGTTTCTTTTCAAAATTAGGACTGGATTTATAAATTCATCTTTTGTTCTGGGCTAGATACGGCCTTCTAAAGCAATTTACATAGAAAAAAAAAGCACTACTTTTCCAAAACCTAGTTACTACTGAAATAATATTATAATAATAGGGTTGGTAATCCACAAATTTCCTTTTTAAAAACAACGAAAAATAGGTACTCAAATCGATCTAGTCACCAAAGAATTTATGTCCTTCAATAGTCGATGCGTAGGTACAATAAAAACATGTAAGTTATGTTTTCTTTATAAAAATCTAAGCCAATAAGATAGTCGTTTGCCAACTGTTGCTTAAACAGATTCTTTAAAAAATGTTAGGTTAGGTAAAAAAGATATTTACAAAAATATTTTTGCACATCTTCGGAAGGTATTTTTTTCAAAAATTATTATTTAATCCTTTTTCTCAAAAAATATATTATTATGTATTATCAGACACTTCCTTATAATAATTTTTGTGTGGTTTAATGTTTTCCAATCGCCCCTTAAAATAGTTGCTCTCTAACCAATTAGGGAACATTCTTAAATAACGTAACACAAAACTTCTGGATTTTTGACCCCTCCTTCTTCGTAAGGTATCTTCAAGAAAAAACACATTACAAAAACATTCGTTTAACGCAACGCGAAACCCCTCTTCCGCTCCCTTGAGCGTTACGTAATTTAAAAATGCTGCCTTACACCCTGTATATATTACAGGAGCAATGCAGCAGAGGACAGGTATCTTTTTAGTTCGATAAAAGCACTGGCTACACATAGAAGATGGAGACCCTGTATGTGTGACGTATTTGTACCTTCCTAGCCCACATAGCAATGGCTAGGGAAGGTATTATTTTCGACAAAAACCTTTTTTTTGAGATAACGCCGAAAATGTGTTATTTGGGTATGTTTTGACCTATTCTAGCACTATTGTCGTGATGTCTGTCTGTGTCTGTGTGTGCCTGTATATTATTTCTGTCCGTAACACGATAGCTCCTAAACCGCTGATCTAATTTTCATAAAATTTGCAGGGAAAATAGTGTTCGACACTCTTACGAGCTGATTAGATTTTGGTCAAAATCCATTTATGCTAATGACAGTTTTTTGACAATTAAAAACTTTTAAAAAATGCTAACTTTCTAACGGAGCATGGTATCAATATACAGTTTTCGGAATATAGTAAAAAACTTCGTAGGAGCTTTGTTTCTGAGATATTACCAAAAACTGTTTTCAACTGTTTCATATATTATCATGCCTTCACTTGAAGTGTGATAATAGGCTAGCTAGAAAGGTGTCAGATCCGTCATGGATCCATTTATTTTTTTTTAGTAGTGGTGATAACTAAGATTACGGATGGGTACGTAGATTTTTACAATATATTTTTAGAATATTTAAGTGACACAAGCAACGTAGCTTTTTTCCTTAACTTCTTCGTATTAAAAGAATTTGCTATTATATGCATTAAAAATCTTTGCAAAGCATGTGTATGAAAATCTAAAGCATTTTATAAAGTCCTCATAAGCACCAAAAAGTAGTACACTTGAAAGTCCCCACAAACCCCAAATCGCCAAATGGCGTTTTATAAGGACAGTCCTGATAAACTACATTAGGAATATATATTATATATACAGGGTGTCCCATTAAGGATCGCAGCCGGATTTATCTCAGATTCTAGTACAGCTACGACTTCGGGAAAAATATTTTATAACAAAATCGGGCCTTGTGAATTCACCTAAAATATTTTTGTTTCTGTAGCTCCCCGCTAGGGGGCAGTAATAACACCTCCGAAATATAAAAATTGCATTTTATGCCAAAACTCTAGGATAAACATACACAAATTTTACCATACTCGTATTCCTTGAAAAATTTTGCATAATTTGGACCTCTCACTTGTACCTCTTTCTCACTTCCCCACATGGATGGAATGAAAATGTCACTTTTTATTTAAAAAGCAATTACTTCTACGTGGTAACTAAATCGACTCTTATTATTTATTTGACTTATTAAGAAAACCCTAATGCAAATGTTCTTGACCTTTTGTTTAAGTTAACATTTTTTCGAAAGATGAAATTTTTTAAGTTCCAAATCAAAAACTTAAATTTCTTTAAAAATTCTGATACAAACCCATTAATATTTTTACTTCAATTTGTCAAACGATATTCATTTAAGATATTACTAAAATCCGCAAGTCAAAATTTGACTTAGATTTGAAGATATTTCAAAAATAGTTTTCTTTGTGTATTATGTGGTGAGGCGAGACGTTATTTTGTTATTTGCATGTGTTACACCCGTTATAATTTTTGGACAATTTAATGTTTATTCACGTTTTATAATTTGTTTTTGACATAAAGAATTATAAAATGTCAATAAACATTAAACTGTCCAAAAATTATAACAGGTGTGACACATGCAAATAACAAAATAAGGTCTTTTGGTTTGCTACTTTTAAAAAATTTCCTCTTTCGAAAAACTTTTAATTTAAACAAAAAATCAAGAATATTTGCATTTTCTAGGGTTTTCTTAATAAGTCAAATAAATAATAAGAGTCGGGTTAGCTACCACGTAGAAGTAATTATTTTTTTAATAAAAAGTGACATTTTCATTCCATCCATGTGGGGAAGAGAGAAAGAGGTACAAGTGAGAGGTCCAAATCATGCAGAATTTTTCAAGGAATACGAATGTGGTAAAATTTATGTAAGTTTATCATAGAGTTTTGTCATAAAATGCAATTTTTATAGTTGGCAGGTGTTACTACTACCCCCTAGCGGGGAGCTACAGAAACAAAAATATTTTAGGTGAATTCACAAGGCTCGATTTTGTTATAAAAAAAATTTCCCGAAGTCGTTGCTGTACTAGTATCTGAGATAAATCCGGCTGCCATCCTTAATGGGACACCCTGTATATAAATATATATATACAGGGTGTCCCAGAACTAATCGTACAGAGTTAAAATGTAGATTCCCTGGGTCAAAATATTACGATTTAGCTACACTTACCTTTGTCCAAAAGTATGTACTAACCGAGATACAGGGTGTTAAACTTTATTTTTTCAATTCGATTTTCTTTAATAACTTTTTTACTAATTAATATTTTTGCAAAAAATAACCAGCGTGTAAATTTTTTTGAAATTGTAAATACGATTCCGTTGAAAATTTTGATGTACAATGTACAGGGTGTTCCTTGGGCCACTACCATTGCATTAAAATCACTGTATTTTTTTGTGCCTCGGTGTATACCAGTTTTTATGTAAAATAATGGTTTTTCCATCCTTTTTATGTAAAAAAGTTATACTGTTTTAATGTCGTTCACAGCAACGGTTTTTGAGTTTTTTGCATTTAAAGTTTTTATTGCATGTGAGTGATCTGCCTAATTTATGTATGATACTTTCTTCAATTCTTTCTACTTATCATTAATTTTGCACAAAAAATTGGGTTTGGTGATTTTTGTGCATGGACAATTTAATTTTGGCTCGGTACCGTTACATTAAGGGGGAGAACCATTATTTTACATAAAAACTGGTATACACTGAGTCACAAAAAAATATACTGATTTTTATGCAATGGTAGTGGTCCAAGGAACACCCTGTACACTGTACATCAAATTTTTCAACGCAATCGTCTTGTTAATTTAAAAAAAATTACACGCTGGTTAGTTTTTGCAAAATTATTAATTAGTAAAAAAGTTATTAAAGAAACTCGAATTAAAAAAATTAAGTTTAACACCCTGTATCTCGGTTAATACGAACTTTTGGACTGAGGTAAGTATAGCTAAATCGTAATATTTTGATCCAAGGAATCTACAGTTTAACCATGTATCATTAGTTGTTGGACACCCTGTATATATATATATATATATATATATATATATATATATATTGATGCACTCGGCGTTGTCACCTCGACGTTAAGAAATTGACGACCTGACCTCACCTATTTCTAGTGGTGTTGGCCCATATATATACATATATATATATATTTATATATATATATATATTGATGCACTCGGCGTTGTCACCTCGGCGTTAAGGATATGACGACCTGACCTCACCTATTTCTAGTGGTGTTAGCCCATATATAGGTACATATATGACATGAGGGGAAGTATATATATATATATATATATATATATATATATATATATATGGGTTCAGCGGTTTAGGAGCTATCGTGTTACGGACAGAGATACACGCAGACAGACGGCACAACGATATTGCTCAGATAGCTTCAAACACACCCAAATAACGCAGTTTCGGCGTTATCTCAATTTTTTTTCTAAAAAAAAATCTATTTTCAAAACAACTTGCTTTGCTGCGATTTTCACTATTGTTTTGTCGCTTAAAATGCAAAGCTTAGTAGGAGTAAGTTATTTCTTCTCTTGAAATAGCTGAATTCCTCCAAAGACATTGAATATAAGTTACGGCCAGGGACGTAGCTGCTATAGTGGTTCTTTTTATTGAAGGAAAAAGCTAAATAGCGCGTGACAAAACATCGCAAATTAAATCAAAGTGATTTTTTTGTTTATGCTAGCCTGACCAGGTAAAAAACACTAAAAACGCGCATTTTTGTCCGATTAATTTAACGTTAATTCTTTTTCCTGGCATCCGGCATTATCAATATTTTAAATTAGTAAAGTGTTTTAAGAATTGGCTATGTTGGCGCAAATTAAGTAAAAAAGTCGCATCCTTATTCTTTCAAATTCGAATAAAACCCTAGTAATATGACATTTGTTTTTTTGCTAAATCCGTTTTGGTTCAAACTTACGGAGGTATTTTTAAGTAAAAAACTGAAAATAGTAAAGTATCTTTTTAACATGTTTGTTGAACCATTTTTTTAATTTAAAATTGGCTAAGTAAGTTAGTCAAAGGTTTATCATTATTAAAAACCGGAATTTCTTAATAAAAATTTTTTAAAATCCGAGGCGTTTTTAAAAGTTTTTAAATTGACACACATATCTATAAAAAGTTCTTTGCCACCACAAAAAGAATTACTTATAAATTGCTGCCCTTCATACCTACACAACGGTAAATGTTGGCTTCAATTTTCTTTTATTTATAACACTTTTTTTGGACATCGTATTTTATAGTCGAAGCAAATTAGGCGTAAAAATGACGACTAGATGAACAAATTTATAAGGATTTGACATTTTGGTTGTGAACTCCTAGTAGGAAACCTAAGGTGCAAAACCGAGGAAAAAATTTCAAAAATAATAACCAAAAAATAGAAAATCAATGTTAGCCTTTGCTTCCTATAAAGCTTGCATTTACCATATATGTCCTTAAGGAAACCCCCTCTACCCTAGGATTAACCTCCTCGCCAAACTGAACCTCACGAATATTTTCTGCGTTTATCTCACAAACCGTAACTTTTTATATTCTTCATCAAATTTCTTATATATGATTCAAGTTTCAAGATTTATTCCACACATTTTAAATGTAAATACAGAAATTCTAACATTTTTATAATAAATTTTTTAATTCTTTTATTAGTGCTGAAAGCGAAAAATTTAATCCTGTAGTGCTTTTACCTACAAACAAAAGATAGAATACTATAAAAAAATTAAGTCACTAAAAATAGCTTATTAAAATTTTAAAAACTTTAAGAACATTGACTAAGTAACTACTGTTTATTACTTAATTTTTAAACTAATAATTTTAATTATAATACTAAACTTTTCCTGTCAAAAACAAACTCTTTACATATACTATAAATAAAGAAATAAATCTTTATTATTTTTTACGAACACACAAACACACATGCATTCACATAAACCCATATGCTATAGGTATAGGTACAGGTCAAATTACTTTGATAACTAGTGGACAGTGGTTTAATTATATAATAGATTCTTATGTACAGTAGGTCCGTATAGTCTGGAATCACCCATTATTGCTGATTTAGAGACCGTTGATTGGATGACATGTTTGTTATTAAATAAATGACGTACTTCATGATTACTTTTAACTCTATTTGACCAATCAGGGTGATAAAAAAACTTATTTCATACAAATGTCTTTTATTAAGTGTTTAGGTATGGAGATACCTTAACAAAAATGTACCACATTTGTAATGACCTATCAAAGCCAAATGTGAAAAAATATACCGGGTGTCCTATTTAAAGAAACATAAGTTTATATCATAGCTTTTTCTGGAACACCCTGTATAATTAACCATAGCCTTTTCTAACTCGTATTTTAAATCTTTATTTGATATCCAAGCTTTTTTCTAAAAAGTTGAAACTTTTTTAAAAAATTCGTGATTCTACACTTTACGGACACACTGTATAAGTAGGCATAATAAAGGGTTTTGAAAAAATAGAAAGATTAAAATCGGAAAATACAAACTCTTTTGATTTTTTGACAAATGATTTAAAACATAGCATCTTTATTGCTTTAGGAAATTCATTATAAATCTTTGCCCCAAGCAAAATAAACATCCTTTGTGTATGGGATAGGTTTGAATAAAACATAAAATAATACGGATTTTTTTTTGTGATCTTTAAAAATAGCCCCATAATTGGGACGTCAATGGAGTTTTCTACAATAAACATTATTATGCTTTTTCTCTAAAGTACTAAGTATTTAGAAAATTGGATAAAACCTAATTATTTCAGTTTATTTTGCGTATAATATAGAAAGAAATATATGGAGGGGATATCTTTAACACTTTGTGGTTTGTATCCTAGCAAGAATATTACACATGCAACTAATTGATACTTTTTGTAGATTATCTATCAATCTTTGTTTAATGTCATTACAATCATTCTCAAAAATGAGTCGTTTTTAAGTTAAAGGCCACCAAAAAAAGGAAATTGTGCAAATTCAAAAATGACGACAAAATGGTTGATATCATACCTCGAAAACTATTACTCTAACAAAAACACTTTTTAGCATTTTTGTATAAAATTTAGTTTCAAACTCTTTTACAAACACCAAGGGATTTGAGAAAAACAGAATTTGTGCGCCATTTTTTAAAAAAAACTTCCTTGAATATTATGGACAGTCAACCCTATAATTGTGCCAAGTTTTGGACCTTTTGCACCAAAACCGCATTTTATGTCTCTAATGATTAAACTACTTAACTAATTTTAAGTCTAAAGCCCATAGCACAGGGTTGAATAGCTATCGCAAATATTTAATGTATTACAAAAGCAATCAATCAACCGTCGAAAACTACCAGAATAATCAAAGAAATGTAAGAAGACTAACAAAATTAGTTCAATTATTTCAATAAGATAAAAAATACAATAATAATCGTCTACAAAGCCCCTTCTAAAATATCAGACCCCAGACGATTCCGAGAATTCGATTAAACATATATATATATATATATTTATCGGTTTCACAACGTTCTACATCTTCCGATACCCAATCTCCACTCGTTTCTGTTTGCCCATAATTCATCATCTAGGCCTCTTATTCTTATTTCACTATCTATTCCTTCTCTCCAGCTTCTCCTTGGTCTTCCTCGTTTTCTTCGGCCAGTTGGTTTCCATTGTAATATTTGTTTAGGTAGTCTTCCATCATCCATTCTTTGTACATGTCCGTACCACACCAGTTGTTTTGTTCTTATATCATCCACTAGAGTACGTTCACCCACTGTCATAATTTCTCTTATTCTTTGATTGGTAACTCTTTCTCTTTTTGATTTCCCTGCTGCTCTTCTCCAATAGTCCATCTCCGTAGCGGAAAGCATTTTTTCTGTTCTATCTTTGATTGGCCATACTTCTGAGCCGTATGTAATAATACTTTTTACAATGGTGTTATATATAAGCTTTTTGTTATGTTTTGATATACTTTGGTCCCAAATTATTCCATTTAATAAAGTTATTGCTTTTCTTCCTTGTACGTTTCTATCTTTTATAGCTTTGTCTAGTGTTCCGTCAGCTGTAATTTTTAGACCCAAGTATTTATACTCATCACAGGACTGAATTCGCTGCCCAGTATTTAAGATTAGATCCTGTTTCGTTCCACCAATACACATATACTCTGTCTTATTGATATTAACCTCTAGTCCCCACTTATTGTACTCTTCTATTAGTTTTCGTGTCGTATATTCGAGGTCGTCATAATCCTGAGCCACCACTATCTGATCATCGGCGAAACATAAAGTATACAAGGTGGTTTCATTCAACGGAATTCCCATGTTTTGGCATTTTCTCTTCCAGACTTTAAGGACCTGTTCCAAATATATCTTGAAGAGCGTAGGCGAGATACAGCAACCTTGTTTAAGACCTTTATTTACTTGAAAGCCTTTGGTTAGTTTTGCTTTTATTTTAACTTTTGCCTTACTATTGCGGTATAACTCTTTGATGGCCTTAATTAGTTGTACGCTTATGTTTGTCTTTTCCAACGCTTTCCAAAGTAGATTTAGTGGTATACATATCCTATATCATATGCCTTCTGCAAATCTACGTAAAGCAGATGGAGCTCTTGTCCGTATGCCATTTTCTTTTCAATAACTTGGGTTATACAAAAGAGATGATCTGAAGTCGATCTACCCGCCCTGAAACCAGCTTGTTCTTCTGCCTCCATATCTTTATATTCCCTCTCCACTTTATTACTTATTATTTTGCCATATATTCTGCTTAGCGTACTAGTTACAGATATACCTCTATAATTGTCACATATATCTTTCCTTCCTTTTTTGTGTATTGTGGATATATATGACGTTTTCCACTCAGTTGGTACTACAGCTCCATTTAAATATCTTTGGAAAAGATTCCGTAATCTACAAAACAATTCTTCAGTGCCATATTTAATAAGTTCAGCTGGGATATTTCCGGGTCCGGCAGATTTACAGGTTTTGCACACGTTTTTGACCTCAGATATTGTGAGGGGTACTGGAGATCCCATCGTTCTAATGATATTGTCTCTTTCGTCTTCCTTGAATTCTGCTCTATCTTCAGTTAAAAGTTTTTTAAAATGCTCATCCCATTCTTTGTCTGATATTGGTGAAATAATATCTCTGAATGTTTCTTTTTTGATCGATCTTATAGTTTTCCAGCTTTCGGTACTTCTCCTACCTCCTAAGTAAGAATCTATTTTCTGGCACTTTTGCATCCATGATTGATTCTTCTTATCACTGATCATTCTTCTCACCTTTGATTGCGCGATTTTGTATTCTTCTCTGCTTCTATCTGTCTTTTGGGATAAGTACGTGTGATATAATTTCCTTTTTTCCTCTATTTCACTTTCAATCTCAGCATCCCACCAGTATGGTTTTGTTCTTTTAGGAGTTTCTTCCACTAATCCTAGTGCTTCTTTTGCAGCTTGATGGATGCTTAATGTGATACATTCGTATTCCTCATCTGGGGTTTCACCTGAACTTGAATTAAGTTTTTCGTTCAGTCTCTTTTTGTATAAGTTTTTTACGCTGTCATGTTCTAGGCTTAGTAGATTATATTGACAGTGATCAATTTCCTCATTCACTGTATCATCAAGATTTTGTTGATGGAGGCTTCGGCCTTGATAAGGAAAGAGAATTTTGGTCTCCAGAAAATAGTGATCACTTCCGCATGTTGATCCACGCTTTGTTCTGACATCTTGAATTTTTAGTTTTGTCTTTTGTTTAGTGATAAGATAATCAATGACGGATTTCAGGTTTTGTGAGGGTTTGGTCCAGGTATATTTGTGTATTTTCTTATGTTGGAAAAAACCGTTTTGGATTTTTAGGTCTAATTGCTCACATACTGTCGGTTTCCATTGTCATTAACAACATCTTCTCCATATTGGCCAACTGTCAGATCATTTACTCTGTTACCTGTTCTACTATTTAAATCTCCCAATATTACAATTTCTCTAGATGTACTTACTGCTGATATTTCATTGTGGATTTCTTCAAAAAAATTGTCTTTCACGGCTACATTTGCATCGTCATTATACGCATAGATTCCAAAAATCGTAAGTCTCATTCCTTTTATTGTTATATTCATTCTTATTAGCCGTTCATTTACTGCTTCCCAGTTGGTGATATATTTTCTAAATCTTTTGTTGACCAAAATAGATACTCCTTGTTACGCATGTTTTTCTTTTGCCACTCCGCTATAGAAATGGTCATACTGTCCTAGGCTTTCAGATCCTTTTCCTTTCTTCTTCGTTTCTGTTAGTACAGCAAGGTCAACCTTCATTCTGCTGCACTCATGGACTATATCATTCACTTTTCGACTCATTCCTTGTACGTTCCATGTACCAAAAATCATATTACTGTTTCTTTGCTTGGTTCGTCTTAGGTTTTTCATTTCTTTCCGAGGCGTTTGATTGGGTTTTTTATCAGTGTACGTTTTTTCCGGGTATCAGAGAGTTAGTCTAATGCCCCAACCCCCAACCTGGAGGACCAGGTGATTTTTGATCGAGGTTTTCTTCCCCTAGCCTTTGACGATTCCAACGCCGGTACTTCAAGGCAGCATCTTCTTCTTTTATACTATCCCTAAAAGAAAGGGTTGCCACCTGCGCTATGATCACCGTACCGAGGTCCATCCTCTCCGCCTTTCATACCGATGTGGTCTTCTCCCGTAACCCTGGGAATGGGACCCTAAACAGGTGCTAACTCTCCGGGTCAGAGAGTACCTGGAATCTACGGAGGGCAGGGGTCGATTCATTTCCCCTGATATACATCTGACGAGGTCTACCCCGTACCCCCCGATTAAACATTCCAAGGGTAAAAAGCAGGTAATATCTGAAATTACATACAACAAAGAGACCCGTCTCTAAAATCTAAACCACAAGGTTGCCAAATTTCTGAGGTCGCTACGACGCGGTCTTAACACGCAAAATACCTTTTATACCACCGAGGTGACTTAGTAGACCGTTTATTTTCAGTAAAAGCGCCGCTAGCGCCACCGGTAGATACGTGAACTACATGGCCAAAATGTAGCTATATATACCATTTTGTGACCTCAGAACAAAATTTTGCACACAGCTTGCTGAGTGTGTCAGGAGTCATCCCTCAAAAAAGTGAGGTGACAACGTTATATATGAGGTGACAGCGTAGTTTATATACTTTATTTTGAGGTGGCTACGTACCCTTTATCAATATATATATATATATATATATATATATATATATATATATATATATATATTGATAAAGGGTACGTAGCCACCTCAAAATAAAGTATATAAACTATGCTGTCACCTCATATATAACGTTGTCACCTCACTTTTTTGAGGTGTCAACGTTTTTTAATAAAAATTTCAGGGATGACTTCTGACACACTCAGCAAGCTGTGTGCAAAATTTTGTTCTGAGGTCACAAAATGGTATATATAGCTACATTTTGGCCATGTAGTTCACGTATCTACCGGTGGCGCTAGCGGCGCTTTTACTGAAAATAAACGGTCTACTAAGTCACCTCGGTGGTATAAAAGGTATTTTGCGTGTTAAGACCGCGTCGTAGCGACCTCAGAAATTTGGCAACCTTGTGGTTTAGATTTTAGAGACGGGTCTCTTTGTTGTATGTAATTTCAGATATTACCTGCTTTTTACCCTTGGAATGTTTAATCGGGGGGTACGGGGTAGACCTCGTCAGATGTATATCAGGGGAAATGATTCGACCCCTGCCCTCCGTAGATTCCAGGTACTCTCTGACCCGGAGAGTTAGCACCTGTTTAGGGTCCCATTCCCAGGGTTACGGGAGAAGACCACATCGGTATGAAAGGCGGAGAGGATGGACCTCGGTACGGTGATCATAGCGCAGGTGACAACCCTTTCTTTTAGGGATAGTATAAAAGAAGAAGATGCTGCCTTGTAGTACCGGCGTTGGAATCGTCAAAGGCTAGGGGAAGAAAACCTCGATCAAAAATCACCTGGTCCTCCAGGTTGGGGGTTGGGGCATTAGACTAACTCTCTGATACCCGGAAAAAACGTACACTGATAAAAAACCCAATCAAACGCCTCGGAAAGAAATGAAAAACCTAAGACGAACCAAGCAAAGAAACAGTAATATGATTTTTGGTACATGGAACGTACAAGGAATGAGTCGAAAAGTGAATGATATAGTCCATGAGTGCAGCAGAATGAAGGTTGACCTTGCTGTACTAACAGAAACGAAGAAGAAAGGAAAAGGATCTGAAAGCCTAGGACAGTATGACCATTTCTATAGCGGAGTGGCAAAAGAAAAACATGCGCAACAAGGAGTATCTATTTTGGTCAACAAAAGATTTAGAAAATATATCACCAACTGGGAAGCAGTAAATGAACGGCTAATAAGAATGAATATAACAATAAAAGGAATGAGACTTACGATTTTTGGAATATATGCGTATAATGACGATGCAAATGTAGCCGTGAAAGACAATTTTTTTGAAGAAATCCACAATGAAATATCAGCAGTAAGTACATCTAGAGAAATTGTAATATTGGGAGATTTAAATAGTAGAACAGGTAACAGAGTAAATGATCTGACAGTTGGCCAATATGGAGAAGACGTTGTTAATGACAATGGAAACCGGCTCATCACAGTATGTGAGCAATTAGACCTAAAAATCCAAAACGGTTTTTTCCAACATAAGAAAATACACAAATATACCTGGACCAAACCCTCACAAAACCTGAAATCCGTCATTGATTATCTTATCACTAAACAAAAGACAAAACTAAAAATTCAAGATGTCAGAACAAAGCGTGGATCAACATGCGGAAGTGATCACTATTTTCTGGAGACCAAAATTCTCTTTCCTTATCAAGGCCGAAGCCTCCAACAAAATCTTGATGATACAGTGAATGAGGAAATTGATCACTGTCAATATAATCTACTAAGCCTAGAACATGACAGCGTAAAAAACTTATACAAAAAGAGACTGAACGAAAAACTTAATTCAAGTTCAGGTGAAACCCCAGATGAGGAATACGAATGTATCACATTAAGCATCCATCAAGCTGCAAAAGAAGCACTAGGATTAGTGGAAGAAACTCCTAAAAGAACAAAACCATACTGGTGGGATGCTGAGATTGAAAGTGAAATAGAGGAAAAAAGGAAATTATATCACACGTACTTATCCCAATAGACAGATAGAAGCAGAGAAGAATACAAAATATATATATATATATATATATATATATATATATATATATATATATATATATATATATATATATATATATATTGATAAAGGGTACGTAGCCACCTCAAAATAAAGTATATAAACTACGCTGTATATATATATAAATATATATAACGTTGTCACCTCACTTTTTTGAGGTGTCAACGTTTTTCAATAAAAATTTCAGGGATGACTCCTGACACACTCAGCAAGCTGTGTGCAAAATTTTGTTCTGAGGTCACAAAATGGTATATATAGCTACGTTTTGGCCATGTAGTTTACGTATCTACCGGTGGCGCTAGCGGCGCTTTCACTGAAAATAAACGGTCTACTAAGTCACCTCGGTGGTATAAAAGGTATTTTGCGTGTTAAGACCGCGTCGTAGCGACCTCAGAAATTTGGCAACCTTGTGGTTTAGATTTTAGAGACGGGTCTCTTTGTTGTATGTAATTTCAGATATTACCTGCTTTTTACCCTTGGAATGTTTAATCGAATTCTCGGAAACGTCTGGGGTCTGATATTTTAGAAGGGGCTTTGTAGACGATTATTATTGTATTTTTTATCTTATTGAAATAATTGAACTAATTTTGTTAGTCTTCTTACATTTCTTTGATTATTCTGGTAGTTTTCGACGGTTGATTGATTGCTTTTGTAATACATTAAATATTTGCGACAGCTATTCAACCCTGTGCTATGGGCTTTAGACTTAAAATTAGTTAAGTAGTTTAATCATTAGAGACATAAAATGCGGTTTTGGGGCAAAAGGTCCAAAACTTGGCACAATTATAGGGTTGACTGTCCATAATATTCAAGGAAGTTTTTTTTTAAAAATGACGCACAAATTCTGTTTTTCTAAAATCCCTTGGTGTTTGTAAAAGAGTTTGAAACTAAATTTTATACGAAAATGCTAAAAAGTGTTTTTGTTAGAGTAATAGTTTTCGAGGTATGATATCAACCATTTTGTCGTCATTTTTGAATTTGCACAATTTCCTTTTTTTGGTGGCCTTTAACTTAAAAACGACTCATTTTTGAGAATGATTGTAATGACATTAAACAAAGATTGATAGATATTCTACAAAAAGTATCAATTAGTTGCATGTGTAATATTCTTGCTAGGATACAAACCACAAAGTGTTAAAGATATCCCCTCCATATATTTATTTCTATATTATACGCAAAATAAACTGAAATAATTAGGTTTTATCCAATTTTCTAAATACTTAGTACTTTAGAGAAAAAGCATAATAAAGTTTATTGTAAAAAACTCCATTGACGTCCCAATTATGGGGCTATTTTTAAAGATCACAAAAAAAAATCCGTATTATTTAATGTTTTATTCAAACCTATCCCATACACAAAGGATGTTTATTTTGCTTGGGGCAAAGATTTATAATGAATTTCCTAAAGCAATAAAGATGCTATGTTTTAAATCATTTGTCAAAAAATCAAAAGAGTTTGTATTTTCCGATTTTAATCTTTCTATTTTTTCAAAACCCTTTATTATGCCTACTTATACAGTGTGTCCGTAAAGTGTAGAATCACGAATTTTTTAAAAAAGTTTCAACTTTTTAGAAAAAAGCTTGGATATCAAATAAAGATTTAAAATACGAGTTAGAAAAGGCTATGGTTAATTATACAGGGTGTTCCAGAAAAAGCTATGACATAAACTTATGTTTCTTTAAATAGGACACCCGGTATATTTTTTCACATTTGGCTTTGATAGGTCATTACAAATGTGGTACATTTTTGTTAAGGTATCTCCATACCTAAACACTTAATAAAAGACATTTGTATGAAATAAGTTTTTTTTATCACCCTGATTGGTCAAATAGAGTTAAAAGTAATCATGAAGTACGTCATTTATTTAATAACAAACATGTCATCCAATCAACGGTCTCTAAATCAGCAATAATGGGTGATTCCAGACTATACGGACCTACTGTACATAAGAATCTATTATATAATTAAACCACTGTCCACTAGTTATCAAAGTAATTTGACCTGTACCTATACCTATAGCATATGGGTTTATGTGAATGCATGTGTGTGTGTGTGTATGTGTTTGTAAAAAATAATAAAGATTTATTTCTTTATTTATAGTATATGTAAAGAGTTTGTTTTTGACAGGAAAAGTTTAGTATTATAATTAAAATTATTAGTTTAAAAATTAAGTAATAAACAGTAGTTACTTAGTCAATGTTCTTAAAGTTTTTAACAATTTAATAAGCTATTTTTAGTTACCTAATTTTTTTCTAGTATTCTATCTTTTGTTTGTAGGTAAAAGCACTACAGGATTAAATTTTTCGCTTTCAGCACTAATAAAAGAATTAAAAAATTTATTATAAAAATGTTAGAATTTCTGTATTTACATTTAAAATTTGTGGAATAAATCTTGAAACTTGAATCATATATAAGAAATTTGATGAAGAATATAAAAAGTTACGGTTTGTGAGATAAACGCAAAAAATATTCGTGAGGTTCAGTTTGGCGAGGATGTTAATCCTAGGGTAGAGGGGGTTTCCTTAAGGACACATATGGTAAATGCAAGCTTTATAGGAAGCAAAGGCTAACATTGATTTTCTATTTTTTGGTTATTATTTTTGAAATTTTTTCCTCGGTTTTGCACCTTAGGTTTCCTACTAGGAGTTCACAACCAAAATGTCAAATCCTTATAAATTTGTTCATCTAGTCGTCATTTTTACGCCTAATTTGCTTCGACTATAAAATACGATGTCCAAAAAAAGTGTTATAAATAAAAGAAAATTGAAGCCAACATTTACCGTTGTGTAGATATGAAGGGCAGCAATTTATAAGTAATTCTTTTTGTGGTGGCAAAGAACTTTATATAGATATGTGTGTCAATTTAAAAACTTTTAAAAACGCCTCGGATTTTAAAAAATTTTTATTAAGAAAATCCGGTTTTTAATAATGATAAACCTTTGACTAACTTACTTAGCCAATTTTAAATTAAAAAAATGGTTCAACAAACATGTTAAAAAGATACTTTACTATTTTCAGTTTTTTACTTAAAAATACCTCCGTAAGTTTGAACCAAAACGGATTTAGCAAAAAAAACAAATGTCATATTACTAGGGTTTTATTCGAATTTGAAAGAATAAGGATGCGACTTTTTTACGTAATTTGCGCCAACATAGCCAATTCTTAAAACACTTAACTAATTTAAAATATTGATAATGCCGGATGCCAGGAAAAAGAATTAACGTTAAATTAATCGGACAAAAATGCGCGTTTTTAGTGTTTTTTACCTGGTCAGGCTAGCATAAACAAAAAAATCACTTTGATTTAATTTGCGATGTTTTGTCACGCGCTATTTAGCTTTTTCCTTCAATAAAAAGAACCACTATAGCAGCTACGTCCCTGGCCGTAACTTATATTCAATGTCTTTGGAGGAATTCAGCTATTTCAAGAGAAGAAATAACTTACTCCTACTAAGCTTTGCTTTTTAAACGACAAAACAATAGTGAAAATCGCAGCAAAGCAAGTTGTTTTGAAAATAGATTTTTTTTTTGAAAAAAAAATTGAGATAACGCCGAAACTGCGTTATTTGGGTGTGTTTGAAGCTATCTGAGCAATATCGTTGTGCCGTCTGTCTGCGTGTATCTCTGTCCGTAACACGATAGCTCCTAAACCGCTGAACCCATTTTCATGAAATGTTTAGGTGAAATAGTGTTTGATATTGTAACGAGCTGAATAGATTTTGTTCCAAATCCACTAATGCTTGATAGTTTTTTGACAATTATTTTTGTTTTTAAATGCGAACTTTTTAACGGAGCATCTTAACAATATGCGGCTTTGGAAATATAATGGAGCACTTGTATCTTAATTATTTGTGTAATACCTTGAAACTTCATAAAAGCCTTCGTTTCTGAGATATGTACAAAAAAACTGAAAACGGGAAGTGTTCTAATAGGCTAGCTAGAAAGGTATCAGATCCGTCATTGATCCGTTTATTTTATTTCAAAAAATTGCATTTAAATACAGTCAGTTTTTATGTTTCCGTGGTATTTTTCAGGGGATAATGTAAAGTTGCATAATATTTTTCATATTATCTTTTGAACTATAGGTCGTTTTTGAGTTATATTGGTTTTAAATTCCTGTTGGAGTGCACTAATAATACGAGTTGAACCAGGATTACGTATAAGTAATCCTGGGCCAACTCGGAAATTATTAGTATACTTAAATAGGAATTTAATACTTTGGTACAAATTTAAATAACCTAAAACGAACTCAGAGAAATTCGTTTTGAAAAAATATGTAACTACAAATATTATAAACTGAAGAAAGTTGCTGTCAAGATTTGGCAATTTTGCAAAGCAGGATAATAGGAAACTATGCAAATTTTTTATCACATTAACCTCTCACAAGGTGCAGGAAAATATTAATAATAAGCTGTATATACAGGGTGATGCATTTGCAATATAGCGAATAAAAATTATAATTTTATTATGACTTTCTTGGAAATTAAATGATAAAGAATGTAATTTACAAATTCTGACATCACGTGACATTTGAGCCTTTTGGTTGCTGGTGGTTATTACTAGATTTATAATATGCGCGTTGGGCTGTGGCGTGGGCACACACACTATCCTGCATATGTTTTTTTTTCTGTTTTAAACGGCTTAACTAACTATTACAACTCCTTTTTTATTCAATTTACTCTCACGGGTAAATTAAAAAATATTCAAAATTCTGTCATATTCATCATGTCATAATCATTGCAAACCAAAAAATATACAAATTAATATAAACTATTAAATTTATTAGCATTCCAAAAACGGTATTTTTGACACTTCCCTTTTATTTGTTTATCGGAACAAAAATTGTATTTAGGACTTTCAAGCTATGCAACATTTCTGAGATCACAAGCCTCAAAATGAGTATTTCAAAAAAAATAACAGCCCGTTTTTCTATAATGAAAGTATAAAGGTACGGTTTTTTATATAAAGACAGTACGTTGCCACCATTAATCTTGTCTTACAAACTTTTGCAACGTTTTAAAGTTGTAATATTTCCTAAAGTGTCCCTAAATAAAAGTAAAACGTTGTGACCTTGTATGTAATATATAAATTTAGTCAGATAAAGCTAATACGTTGCTTATAGGTTAGGGTAGATATACGCCATACGTTATCACCTCAATAAAACCGGCAACAGTGCCTGAGGTGGCAGGACATAGCACATATCCAAAGGTTGTATATTGGTCTGAGGTCCGAACGTATTCCACGTATTTATCAAATAATAAAAAAAAATCTTTATCCCTCTTTTGAAATTCTGGTAAAGGAAGTTCCCCTCATTTCATATATGTACCTATATATGTGGTAACACAACTAGAAATAGGTGAGGTCAGGTCGTCATATCCTTAACGCTGAGGTGACAACGGCGCGTGCATCAATATATATATATATATATATATATATATATATATATAGATATATATATATATATATATATATATATATATATATATATATATATATATATATATATATATATATATTGATGCACTCGGCGTTAAGGATATGACGACCTGACTACACTTATTTTTAGTGGTGTTAGCCTATATATAGGTACATATATGACATGAGGGGAAGTTCCTTTACCAGAATTTTAAAAGAGGGGTAAATAATTTTTTTTCAAATATTTGATAAATACGTGGAATACGTTCGGACCTCAGACCGATACACAACCTTTGGATATCTGCTATTTCCTGCCACCTCAGGCACTGTTGCCAGTTTTATTAAGGTGATAACGTATGGCGTAAGTCTATAAGCAACAATAGCTTTATCTAACTAAATTTAAATATTAAATATAAGGTAACAACGTTTTACTTTTATTTAGGGACACTTTAGGAAATATAACAACTTTAAAAGGTTGCAAAAGTTTGTAAGAAAAGATTAATGGTGACAACGTACTGTCTTGAAATAAAAAACCGAACATTTATACTTTCATTATAGAAAAACTTGCTGTTATTTTTTTTGGAAAACACATTTTGAGGTTTTGTGATCTCAGAAAAGTTGCATAGCTTGAATGTCCTAAAAACAGTTTTTGTTGAAAAATGGTTTACTTACTGTCAAAAATTCTACACATAGATCCGATAAACATTAAAAGGAAATTGTCAAAAATACACTCTATGGAATGCAAAAAAAAATAATACATTATCTTAATTTATATATTTTTGGGTTTGCAATGTTTATGACATGATTGATATGACAGAATTTAAAAAAAAAATTATTTATCCGTAACAAAAAAATTAATAAAAAAGAAATTGTGATAATTAGTTAAGTCGTTTAAAACAGGAAAACCATATACAGGAATGATGTGTTTGCCCACGCCACAGCCCAACGCGAATATTATTAATCTAATAATAACCACCAGCAATCACAAGGCTCAAATGTTGAGGTGGTGTCAGAATTTGTAAATGACATTCTTTATGAAAAAAGTTTCACGGGCGAATCCTCAGGGGTAAAGTAGCTTGGGGACGTATTTCGGCTCCAGGAGACAGTCTAAGCCCTGGATTTTTTTAAATTTGAAGGAATTTCACGAGGTAAAATGTCTTAACAAAAAAGTTTTACGGGCAAGTCCTCAAAGATAAAGGTAGCTCGGGGAAGCGTTTCGGCCTCATTACGCCTCATTCAGCCCGATCATAAACATGAAATGAAATGATCATGTCGGTATCTGAAAAAGAAATAGGAAATATGGTGTTTACTGAGGAGAGACCAACTGTCAATTTGCAGCTTTGACATTCTTTATTATTTAATTTCCAAGTCATATCAAAATTATAATATCTTTATGTTCAATTTAGCACTGTGCCTAAGAGTCATTTGCAGCCGTAATAGCCAAGTTTACAAAAACATTTCCAAACTAGTGAGAATCTTTCATTTTAAAATTTGTATTGGAGGACTTGGCTTTACTTTTATCTCAATTCTTTTAACGGAACACCACTCTCGCGTACACTCCTTTTTTAAAGGATTTGGATAATATTTAAGTATTAAAGTAGTAAAATGTGAGGAATATTATTCAAAAGTTTTGCAATGCCATATTAAAAATTTTCAGGTTCTTTTATATTTTCCTATGGTTTTATCATAGTTCCTATCAGCTTTCTAAAGCTCAGCTCTCTAGTGTTCCTCGAAATAGGCAATGCTAATTTTACATAACTTTACATTTATAGGGGAGGAAAGTAAATTAAAATTTTGGTGCTTTTAAATTTTTTACTGTACTTAGTTTTATCATAGTTCCTATCAGCTCCAAAGCTCAGCTCTCTAGCGTTTCTGGAAGAGGAGAATGTTACTTTTACATAACTTTACATTTAAAGAGGAGGGAAGTTAATTATAATTTGGGGTTTTTAATTTTATTTTATAGTTTTATCATAGTTCCTATCGGCCTTCCGAAGCTCATCTCTCTAGCGTATCTGGAAGTGGGCAATGTTACTTTTACATAATTTTACATTTATAGGGTAGGGAAGTAAATTAAAATTTTGGGGTTTTTAAATTTTTTCCTATAGTTTTGTCATATTTCCTATCAGTCTGACATAGCTCAGCTCTCTAGCGCCTCTGGAAGTGGGCAATGTTACTTTTACATACTTTAACATGTATGGGGGAGAGGAGTTTATTAGAATTTTTGGGTTTTTTGATTTTTTCCAATGGTTTGGTCACAATTTCTATCAGTATGTCAAATTTCAGCTTTATAGCATGTTAAATTTAAAATTTCGTAAATTAAAAAGTTAAACCCCTCGTAGTTCAAACGCGGCCATATGTATTAAAAACCGGCTTTGATATTTGAAAACGTCTCGAAAATCATGCTCAGTCCACTTGCTTTTATCTATCTCTGCTAGAAATACTTAAAATCCCCAAAAAACATCGAAATTGGCCCAACCTGTAAAAGTCATGTTTAAATTTGTCACAAAATACATTAGGGACTTATTGGATTAAAGCAATGCAGAAAGCGCGAATTTGAGAAGGATAACTGGGTAATTCCCCCCTCTAAAAAAATAAATGCACAAATATTTTTTCCGTCGACCATTACCCCCCCTAAATTTAGGTCAAAATTCGCGCTTGCCAGGCAGTAATAGTACCAAGCAATATTGTGACAATTTTACATTAAACGATGACAGCTGATCGACGACTTACTTTTAAATTTAACTTTAGTATGTCAAGTTTGTAGTACCTACCTACTCCAGTGGCGCACCCAGGGATAGTTCTTGGGGGGGGGGGGGGCGCGAGGTCTCTGGGGTGGGCCCGAAGCCTCATGATGGCGAATTTTATACTCTTTAATCTTTTTATTCAGGAAATATGTGGAAAATCTCTAAAAAAATCTTAGGCATGGGGCGGCCCGGCCCCCGAGACCCTCCTCCCCTCTGGGTACGCCCATTCATACTTCTTATATTTTTTTAAATGGGTGCTATTATGATGTAAAGCAAAACATACGTAATTTGACACATGAAAATTATTTTTATCCATATTTAAGTATTTTTACCTTCCTAGCCCGCAAAGCAATGGCTAGAGAAGGTATTATTTTCGACGAAAAAAAAAATTGAGATAACGCCGAAAATATATTTGGGTGAATTTTGACCTATCTTAGCAATATCGTCGTGATGTCTGTCTGTGTGTGTGTGTGCGTAGGTGTGTGTGTGTGGGTGTGTATGTGTGTGTGTGGGTGTGTATGTGTGTGTTTGTATGTGTATATTATTTCTGTCCGTAACGCGATAGCTCCCAAACCGCTGAACTGATGTTCATATAATTTTCAGATAAAATAGTGTTCGCCACTCTAAAGAGCTGTTTAGTTTTTGGTCAAAATCCATTAATGCTAGATAGTTTTTTGACAATTAAAAACTTTCTAATGGAGCGTCGTATCAATATGCGGTTTATAGTAAGCTACATTTTGCTTAATAATTTGTGTAATAACCAAAAACTTCATAGGAGCTTTAGTTTCTGAGTTATTTACAAAAAACTGTTTTCAGGGCTGAGATATCATGGCTTCACTTATAGTGTGCTAATAGGCTAGCTAGGAAGGTATCAGATCCGTCATGGATCCATTTATTTTACTTGCATACACTGAAATGTAAAAGACTCCTTCGATCAATATTTGAAATGTGCTTTTTCTTGTAAATTTTTTTGAAAAAGTTGTTTTTTCAATTTTAGCGCTTTTGTACTTCATGCAAGAAATTGGTTGCAAATATGCAGAATTATTGTTAAAAAATCCTTCTGGTTTTTAAAAATTTTATACGTCGTTAATTAAACATTCATATTAAAATGTGTGTTCTGGACCAAAAAAGAGATACAAAAAGTATATCTCATATTTTCAACATACCTTTTTTTAAATGTTTACTGCTTGTTTAAAGGATTTGGATAATATTTAAGTTTTAAAGTAGTAAAATATGCGGGATATTGTTCAAAACTTTTGAAATGCATATTAAAAATATTGAGGTTTTTTATATTTTGCTAAGGTTTTATCATAGTTCCTATCAGCCTTCTAAAGCTCAGCTCTCTAGTGTCCCTGAAAGTAGGCAAAGTTAATTTTACATAACTTTACATTTATAGGGGAGGAAAGTAATTATTTTGGTGTTTTTAAATTTTTTCCTATAGTCTTCCAAAACTCAGCTCTCTAGAGTATCTAGAAGTGGACAATGCTAATTTACATAACTTTACATTTATAGGGGAGGGAAGTTAATAAAACTTTGGGGTTTTTTAATTTTCTTTTATAGTTTTATCATAATTTCTATCAGCTTTCCAATGCTCAGCTCTCGAGCTGTCTGGAAGTGGGCAATGTTACTTTTACACACTTTTACATTTATAGGGGAGGGAAGTAAATTAGAATTTTGTGGTGTTTTAATTTTTTTCTATAGTCTTATCAAAGTTACTATCGGCCTTCCAAAGCTCAGCTCTCAAGCGTGTCCAGAAGTGGGCAATGTTAAAAGTAACATTTATAGGGTAGAAAAGTAAATTATAATTTTGATGTTCTTAATTTTTTTCTATAGCTTTATCATAGTTCCTTTCAGTCTGCCATTTCTGGAAGTGGGCAATGTTATTTTTACATAACTTTACATGTGTGGGGGAGGGCGTTTTTTGATTTTTTCCAGGGGTTTGATCTTAATTTCTATAAGTCTACCAAATTTCAGCGTTGTAGCATGTCTAGAAGTACAGTAGAATATTGATGATCTATACATGAGTGAGTGAGTGAGTGAGTGGCAATTTCGACGTTTTTTGAAATTTCGTAACTACTTTACTACTTTATGGAATTCCATGAAACTTGAAGGGGTTGTTAACTCCATGAAGATCTACGACTGTGCAAAGTTTGAGATTCGTAGCTCATTCCGAAGTAGAGGTTTAGATAGGTCAAATATCGGCTGAAATGTTTCAAGAAAAGATGGTATACGGTGCGCGAACCTAATAAACGAAACCTATAAAAATAATACAGGTTTTTTTTCAAAATAGCCCATGAAGTCTTTGGTACTTAATTTTTAGAAAATTAGATAAAACCTAATTATTTCAGTTTATTTTGCATATAATATAGAAATACATATATGTGGGTAGACCTAAAACTTTGTGGTTTGTATCTTACCAAGAATATTACCCATGCAACTGATTAATAATTTTTGTAGAATATTTATCTATCTTTATTTCATGTCATTTCAATCACTAACTTTTAATTTAAAGGCCACCGAAAAAACAAATTGGACAAATTCCAAAAAGAAAAAATGGTTAATATCATACCTCGAACCTTGTTTTTAGTCTAACAAAAAACACAGTTTGGCGTTTTCGTATAAAATTTTGTTGGCTATAATTTTTGTTTCAAACTTTGTACAAAAACCAAGTTATTTAAAAAAAAAGAGAATTCGTGCGCCATTTTAAAAAAGCGGCGAGAGCAGGCATCGCTCTATAATTGTGCCAAGCTTCGGACCTTTTGCACCAAAAGTCATATTATATGGTTAAACTACTTAACTAATTTCAAGTCTTGCCTATAGGAAAGTGTCTGAATAGCTGCCGCAAAAAGTTATTATATACAAAATCAATCAAGTCAAGTTAAATAAAACCGTTAAAAACTACCAGCCAGAATAAGCAAAAAATGTAAGAAGACTATCAAAATTAGTCAACTTATTTCAATAAGATAAAAAATACAATAATAATCCTTTACAAAGCCCCTCTTAAAATATCAGACTCAGGCACTCGTTTCTGAGAATTCTATTAGATATTCCAAGGGTAAAAAAAGTAGGTATAAATTACATATAACATAGAAACCCGTAGCGTCTAAAATCTAATCTGCAATGTTGCCAAATTTCTGAGGCCGCTGCGACGCGGTTTTAATACGCAGAATACGTGTTATACCACCGAGGTGACTCAGTGGACCGTTTAGTTACAGTAAAAGCGACGCTAGCGCCACCGGTAGATACGTGAACTACACGGCCAAAAAGTCGCTATATATACCATTTTGTGACCTCAGAACAAAATTTTGCACACAGCTTGCTGAGTGTGTTAGGAATCGTCCCTGAAACTTTTATTGAAAAACGTTGTCACCTCAAAAAAGTGAGGTACTAAAGTTATATATGAGGTGACACCGTAGTTTATATACTTTATTTTGAGGTGGCTAAGTACCCTTTATCAATAGATATATATATATATATATATATATATATATATATATATATATATATATATGTTATACTTTAAAGTTTACTTTTAACTTTTTAAAAAACTTTATTTTGATTAAATACAATATAGGACTTAAACGTTATAATTGAACGTGTACTTAAGAACGATTCTAAAGAGAATGACTTAACATTACAATGATTTGCGTTTATATAAAGAAAAGTTGCTGATTAAGCAATGGAATAATTCCTTAATATTCTAGATTTAAACTTCTTAGAACTAAAGTGCAATTCGGCAGGAATGCACGTGTTGTTTATGCCATGAGAGAACGCAAGTCAGCAGAATGGTCTTCTTATCTTGAAAGGTTCTGATAAATAAAGTGCTGATTCGGCTTGAATGCACGTGTTGTTTATTTCATGGGAAAACGCAAGTCAGCAGAATAAGCTTCTTATCTGGAAGGTTCTCGGGTTTCATAGAAGGTTCTGGTTTCTTCTAAGTGTAGGCAGGATATTTTCATATAACAGCTCCCCTCTTTTTGAAAAAGTTGGCGTTATACGGCAACTTTTATTAAGATGATTGATTGATCATTAATTTTGTATTGGGTTCGATTTCTTCTTCGATTTGATCTTCGATATGTATGCTTGGTCTTCTTCTTGGCAAGATATTCGATAAATTCCTAATTCTTTGTAAATTAGGTTTTGGAAATGGTGGAAAGTCATTACCATTATCATTATCGTTATTGGTATTATTACCGTTTCTTGTTCTTCGGCGTCTTAGACATTTGTTAATAATGTAAAGAATTACTAGTAGTACCATCAATGTTATTGTAATGATAGTAAACCAATCAATGTGTTTTTGAATAAATGGTTGATTGATCATTTTATCTAATTCTTCCGAATGTTGGTTAAGATTATGTTGTGCAATATTCAGATCTCCGACGTTTATTTTGCTTAACTTTAGTGGTTTTAGGCCTTGAACTTTGGGGATTTCAGGCATATCTTTACAACAAGTATATGGAATATTGATTATTGGTGAATTTATTTCTTCGAAGGTACTTTCTTGAAGTATGGTTTCAGAATGAATTCTCGTACTTCCAATAAAAGCATTGTATGTTGATTTGAGACGAATTATACTATTGGTTTCAATTAATTTCGTAATGATTTCTTGATTCTTGCATTTAATATTGGTAGGTACTGGTTCTGATGTAGTAACTAGCCATTGATTTTCTTCTAGTGGTTGAACATTGTAGCCTTGTGCATAAAAAATGGTTGTTTGACATGTTTTCGGCAGCTGAGTTTGCTGCTTCAATAGTTGAGCTTCACAAATGGCATCACTATCGATGGGATACGGAAGTACTTTGGAACAGAGCTTCGTTCTTCTTTCGATGATCTTGCAGTGGTCCACGTTGTGGAAGGTGACGAAAAATATTGAATCATCGTCACGCGCAATTAATTTATTAATTGTTGATATAGTATGGTGAAGACCTGTTCGATTATCTAATATTGGTATTGGGTAAAGTCTGTATAAAGTATAAGTCGAAGGGTCTATCAGATGTATTTTATGAACAAATACTATTTTTGATTCAGTTTGAAAAGCACTAAGTTCAATTAAATTAATATATTGGGCTACCGTTGAGATTGATATTGGTAAAGGCAAATTATTTTTTTGTAATGAATGAGAAATCTTTTTCAATGAATCTACCAAATCCGATGGTTTTATTATTGAACCATGCAATATTTTTAAACGTGCAAAAGTTACTGCGTTTAACGCGTCATTTAATGAATCTTTAATAAAGGTGTAACTTTCCATAAGCAATTCGCATAAATCTAATGGTTTTATTTGTGCTTCTGCTCAGGCAGCATTATCAGAAATCGAAGTAACTAAATATTGAATTAATTTAATTAGTTTCTTCATCAATTTGTAATTTTTGTAAAGTCGTATTAAAACTTTTAATAACAGAGGTTGTTACTGAAATTTGTTTTTGCAATAATCTTTCAATATTTTTCTCATCAGTCGATACTTTATTAATACAATCATTAAAGTATTCTCCGTCTGATGCATCTAAATTTCCTGTAATAGATTTCCAAATAGTTCCGATGCCAATAAATATTCCACGTTTTTGCCTTCATGATTTTTTTTTGTATCCGAGATAAGTTCTTCGTATTTAATATTAACGTAATTAGAAATTTGTTTTAAAAGGCTAACATGCGTTTTAATTTGCTATTTGAAATTTGCAATTTGATTATTATTGATTGAAAAGTGATCCATAAAGGTATCTAAAATTTTGTCATTATGCTCAATTGCTTCCTTAAAGGGTAAAAGATCTTTGTAAACAACAAGTGTCCATTCATTATTAGAAATTCTGATAAGGGATTCTTCATGATAAAATAGTCCTAGTGTATTATTTATTGGTAATATTGAATATTGACTGGAAACGATTGAGATTATTCCCATTAATCTAAAATAAAAGATTTTTATTTTATTCAAAGCACGGTTTTAACCTAACAAAATTAACTTTGGTTAATTGATTTGTTTGTGGGTTTTTAAGTGTTGCAGAATTACGATGTATTTCTAAAATTTCAAAAGGACCATTAAATAAGTTTTCTGATTTGGATTTGATTTGTGATTCTTTAAGTCAAACTTTGTCTCCTACTTTAAATTCAGGGAGATTCTTTCGTACGTGTTCGTCAAATCGTTCTTTCGATTTTTGTTTCGATTGATCAGTTCTATTTCTAGCTAATTTGTAAAAATAGTCCATTCTATTATTTAAATCGCGTACATATTTAGATATCAATTGTTCTTGATTATAAAGTTTTTCGGGGGGTCTATTTGATGTATGTCCGAAAACGAGCTCGTAAGGGGTAAATCCGTGTGTTTTGTTTTTTGTATTATTATAGCAAATTACTGCGTATGGAAGAACGCTAAAAGAATGATCTTCAGGGTTTTCTTGTTTATTGATTCTAATCATTTCGCAAAGGGTTGTGTGAAATCGTTCTAGTGAACCGTTTGACTGTGGATGTGCTACGCTAGAAAATGTTAACTTAACATCGTATAGGGTACATAAATCTTTTAAAAGGGTATTATCAAATTCTTTGCCATAATCGCAATGTATTCGTAAGGGTACACCGAAATGTTGGAAAAATAGTAAAATAGTATTAACTACTGTACTTGCTTTTTTATCACTCATTGCGTAAGCTTGTGTAAATTTTGTTAATTCATCCCGTACTGGTAACGCATAATTTCTAGTAAGGTATTCGAAAATATCGATATTGATTCGTTCAAAAGGGGTACGTGGTGTTTCTGTTACAACGAAGGGTTTGCTTAGATTTTTACAAACAATTTTTACTTTTTGACAAGTTTCAAATTTTTTTATGAAATCTTCTACGTTTTTTGTTAAACCACGCCAATTATATTTTTCTCTAATGCGTCTAACTGTTTCATTTATTTCACGGTGTATGTTGCTTTTTCCTAAGTGATAATTTTCTAAAATTATTGGGATTTCATCTTCGTCGGGGGTTGTTATTATATTTCGGCAAATTTTTAATTTTATGGCCTTATCAGAAAAGATGTAAGATAGCATCTCTAAAGTTGGTAAATCTAGATTGTTTTCGATGCAGTATGTTTTGTTAATTTCAAATTCATTTTGGTCTTTAAAAAGGCAATAAAATAAGTGTTGTGAACAATCATCATTATCGAATCGTAGGGCTATAATAAAATATTTACGATCTTTAACTGTTTTTCTAGAAACAATATTAATTTTTAATTCTTCAATGTGAAACTCTTCTTCAAAAATATCATCAATGATTTTAAAATGTAAATCTTCCATTTTATTTTGTCGGAAAAAGGTTACTATTAATTTATTTGATTTATCTAATAATTGATCATTCGAGGTTTCGATTTTAGAAGAATCAATTAGGGATCGCGTCTTGTAAAGTTCAACAAATCTGTTAAATTCATCTGTAATTTTTTGATCATCTTCTTCGTTAAAAATTGGTTCTTGATCGTTATTTTCGTTGTTTGCAAAAATTTTAATGTTTGATTTAAAGTCTATACAGTCTTTGAAATGATCGATTTTTATCCGCGATAAAGCGTCTGCATTTTTATTGATTTTACCGGGTTTATGAATGATTTTAAAACTATAACTATATTCTTCTAATTTTAATCGCCAACGTGCTAATCTGCTACCAGGGTCTTTAATTGAAAGTAGCCAGGTTAGAGGTCTGTGATCAGTGACTATAGTGAATTTTCTACCAAAAAGGTAAGGTCGAAAGTGTTTTACGGACCATACTATTGCTAATAGTTCTCTTTCAATAGTGGAGTATTTAGTTTCTGCACTACAAAGGGTTCTCGATGCAAAAGCTATCGGAAGGCCTTTACCAATTGGACCTTGTGAAAGTACGGCTCCTATCGCAAATGCGCTCGCGTCTCTAGTTAAAATGAAGGGTTCTTCAAAATTTGGATAAATTAATATTGGATCAGAAATTAATGCATTTTGAGTGTTTCAAAAGCTTCTTTACATTCTTTAGATAAAATAAATTTAGTATCTTTTTGAAGAAGTTTTGTTAAGGATTTTGAGATTTTCGCGAAGTTCGGTATGAATCTTCTATAATATCCGGCAAGTCTGAGAAATGATTTTACGTCACGAGGATTTTTTAATTCTGGAAAGTTTTGAATACATTTTACTTTATCAGGGTTTGGTTTTACTCCATTTTCGGTAATTAAATGTCCGAGGTATTCTACTTCTTTTCGTAAAAACTCGCATTTGTCAGGTTGAATTTTTAAATTTGATTTTCGTAATCTTTGGAAAACTTCGGAAAGACGTGAAATGTGTTCATGAATTGTTGGTGAATAAACAATAATGTCGTCCATATAAACTAAACAACGTTCATTTAGAATGCCTAATAGAATGTTATCCATCACACGTTGAAATGTGGAGGGTGCATTTTTTAAACCAAATGACATACGAACAAATTCGTAGTGTCCATTTTCGACAGAAAAGGCTGTTTTTTGAATGTCTTTTTGATTTCAATTTGGTGAAAACCGGATGCTAAATCAAGTGTTGTAAAATATTGACATTTACCTAACTGATCTAATAAATCTGAAATATTTGGAAGTGGATATTTATCGTCAACTGTTACTTCATTCAGTTTTCTATAATCGATTACTACTCTCCATTTTTGTTTGTTAGAGGCGTCAAGTTTTTTTGGGACTACCCAAACAGGTGATGACCACGGGGAAATTGATGGGCGGATTATTTTTTGATCGAGCATTTTATTAATTTGTGTTTTTACTTCCTCTTTGTGTATTTGAGGGTACCGATATGATTTAGTAAAAATTGGATGAGCATTGTTGGTTTTAATTGTATGTTTGATTTCATTAGTGAAAGTTAATTGATCTCCTTCGATATAGAAAATGTCAGAAAATTCAAAACAAAGATTTGAAATTAATTATTTTCCTTCGTAATTTAAATGTTCTAGTCTTAATTGATTTTTAATAAGGTCGATTCTATCAATGAGTTCGTCTTCATTGGTATTAAAATATCGTAAACACAGTATGGGTTCGAAAGTCAAGTTATTAAAATTTATTGTTTTAGGAATAGCATTGGGATTTATTACTGACGTATAAAAATCACCGTTTTCGTTAATGTGGACTAGGGCGTTTGGTAATCTTACTTTTTCTATTTCTTGACCAATTAAAATTGCATCTGTGTTTCTTAAATTACATTTTAATTTAAAAACTTGTTCCGTTTGCGGTTCTAGAGATATTTGATTTTGAAAATTATTTTTATTTATGTTTTTTCGCGGTTTTGGTATTGGTGGCGTTTTTTGATTTTGAATTAATCTTGGTTTAGGTATTGGTGGTATGTTTTGATTTATTTGATTTTGAATAATTTCGGGATTTTGTTCAAAAGTTTTTTCTGTAACTTGAATTAAAGGTATTGTTTTAAAATTGGTGCATAGCTGTTTCGAATTTAAGTCAATTACGCACTTGTAATGTTCAAAAAAATCGAGTCCTAATATTCCGTCAAATTCTATGTCTAAATTACAAATATAGACTTTTAGTGGATCGTCTTTAGCGAAAGGGATTAAAACTGATTGAGTGATTGAAATTTTTTCATCGGTTATTCCTTGTACTATTACATTTTCTGCAAATCGATTATTATAATTTTCGACTGCTTTTTCTTTAAATACTGAAATTCCTGCGCCGGTGTCAATTAAAAGTTTAAATTTATTTGTTGCGTCATTAATATAAAAAAGATTTTTTGAGTTTAAATTATGTAGATTGGTATTTTCACGAATGTTTGTTCTGAGGTTTGATTGATTGACATACATTGGATCTTCGCAATAGTTTGTTCAAATTGGGTATCTGTTTCTTGAATCGATTGGGGTGGATGGTTTTGATTGGAAGTAATTTGAAAATTTTGGGTCTCTGGCGGCAAAATTTGATTTTGATTTTCAAAATTTTGATATACTCCGGGTTGATTAAAATTATATTGACTTATGTCATTTACATATTGTTCATCAAGATTATTCGAAAATTCTTGTGAGATTTCATTTTCGTAATGAAACTGATTTTCATACTGAAAATTTTCAAAATTTGGATCATAAAGATCATAGTTGTCAAAATTATTAAAATATTCATCAGAATAGTTCACTACATGTGCTCTATGTTGTGGGGAATTATAATTTGGATTTCTTTGAATTACTGATGGTCTAAAACTATTTTGTTGGTTTTGGAGTACAAAATTTCTAGAGGTGTTTGGTTGATTTTGTGCAAAATTGGGTCTTTGAAAATTTTGGTTAGATTGTTGATTTTGATTTTTGGCAAAATTGGGTCTTTGAAAATTTTGATTAAATTGATGATTTTGATTTGTGTAGACCGGGGGTCTCTGAACAAAAGTACGGCATTCACTTCCGTGATGACCTAAACGATTACATTTAAAACATTTTTGTGTTTGAGAGGGTATTCTTCGCGATTGAAAATTATTTTGTCTATTTTGTATGGGATTATTTGAAACATTGGGTCGGTTTGGGGTTTTTTGTGTTTTAAAATATGAAAGTTTTAGTTCGCGTCTTATTCTTACTTGTGCTTCAAGTAAATTTTTAGGATTGCTAACACGGACAATATGACCTATGCGTGATTCTAATCCTGTTAAAAGCGTATTTATTGCCATAGAATCTATAATTTGGATTTGTGTATCTTTTTGAAGCATATTTAAATTTGATTTTGGAATACAAGCGTGCATTTTTAGATTCATGACTTGTAATCTATTGAAAAACATTAGAGGTGATTCGTTTGTTTGTTGTTTAAGTCTTTGTAGATCTTGAATTAATGAAGAAAGGTCTCGCGTATCTCCATAGTATGTTGTTAATAATTGCTTAATTTGAATCCAAGAAAGAGGATTTCGAGAGTTAACTAATTGTGCGGCTTTTCCTTTTAATTTATTTTTAATGTGTATGACCAATAAATCGCGTTGATCTCCGACGGCCATGTTATAAGCACAATCGCAAGCATTGATAAAAGTTCCTAAAAATATTTGATCTCCATCGTATTCAGGGATTATTGAGAAAATTTCCGATAAACGTTAAGGTTCAACCTCAACTATAGGTTGGTTTGCTGGTACGTTTGCTGGTTGATTATTACGAGGTTCAGTCATTTTAAATGGTTTTTGTTTTCTTGTGTTTTAAAATTTAAATTAAAACTTTTTTAGGTTTTGTTTCTTAAAACTAAATTTTATTTTTTGACTTCTTTTAAATTAAAAAATTTTCTTAAAAATTTAAAATTGTAAAAGTCAGGGTTAGAAAATCGAACAGATTTTTCAAAATATCAACTTATTTGAAACAAATAAAACGTGATGATTCAATTGTCTTACTCACAAAAGCTTTAGCTGGACCATTTGTCTCCACGTGTTCGGCTACCAGGGGCTTCACTGGGTGTTCCTTCCTTATCCGTTGGTTGCGAGGACGCTTGGTTCGTTGCTGTCTATCTTCTTGGTTGCTTATGTAACTTCTTAGTTGCTCTGTAACTTCTTTGTTGCTTGTGTAACTTCTTGGTTGCTGTAGATTCTTGATAGCTTAAAGAGCTGGCGCTTCACCACTCGCGAATTAGAATACTCGTGTTTTCACGTGTGTTAAACTATCCTACCGACTGCGCCAAATGTTATACTTTAAAGTTTACTTTTAACTTTTTAAAAAACTTTATTTTGATTAAATACAATATAGGACTTAAACGTTATAATTGAACGTGTACTTAAGAACGATTCTAAAGAGAATGACTTAACATTACAATGATTTGAGTTTATATAAAGAAAAAGTGCTGATTAAGCAATGGAATAATTCCTTAATATTCTAGATTTAAACTTCTTAGAACTAAAGTGCAATTCGGCAGGAATGCACGTGTTGTTTATGCCATGAGAGACGCAAGTCAGCAGAATGGTCTTCTTATCTTGAAAGGTTCTGAGAAATAAAGTGCTGATTCGGCTTGAATGCACGTGTTGTTTATTTCATGGGAAACGCAAGTCAGCAGAATAAGCTTCTTATCTGGAAGGTTCTCGGGTTTCATAGAAGGTTCTGGTTTCTTCTAAGTGTAGGCAGGATATTTTCATATAACATATATATATATATATATATATATATATATATATATATATATATATATATATATATATATGCCTGCCTAAGTGGTGTCATCCAGTAATATATATATATATATATATATATATATATATATATCCGCTGATCGTTGTGACATCCAGGCGTAAAAATTTTAGATATCTTGTGACATCCTTCGGCGCCGTGACATCCAAATTCGGATGTCACAACGTTTTTCCATGTTTTTGGTACAGTCCTGATGGGGAGGGCCCGGGTGTACCTAAATTAAATGGATGTCATAGCATAACATGAGTATGATGAAGAATACAGCAAAATTTTTAAAAAATTTTGACGCCAAAATTTCCGTGTATATTGGCGCGAGTATATTCAAGAATCGATCCAATTGACATCCAATGTATATTTTCATCTTAATTGCACGCATTTGTAACATCCGTCAAAGCGACAACCTTGCATTATGCCTATTTTATTAATTAAATTTGGTTTATTTCTTATTTTGGGGCGGCTGTTGCTGTGTGGTCCAGCGATTCACTTGACTTGCATCTTTGTAAAAATATTTAAAAATGTTAGCATAACAAATAATGTTAGCTAGCTTATTGGGAACATAAATATAAAATATAAATAAATATTTCTTCATGTACCTCAGAGCAAAAGTGAATTAACTAACGGACTTGGATAGGGACTTGATACTATTTGTGAATTGCTATCTCCGTCCTCCTTTTTACCACGTAGTTAAAGTCAGATGAGTAAAAAGAGCGCTAAATTTTAATCTAGCTACGTCAAAACGTACTGATTTATAATAGTATATTTTTAACTCTATTCAGTGATTTTTTTACAAAAACAAATCTGCTGAATTAAATTAGAATTCTTATAAATCAATCAATAGATATATACCGTGTGGGCCAAAAAAAACCGCACAATTTTTTTTTATAACTTTTGAACTATACCATCGATTTTAATGGGACAAACTGCGCTTGCAGATAATTATTCAAAGTTTTGACTAATTATAATTATTTGTCAGCGATCTCAAAATCCAACATGGCGGACAATATTAAAATGTTCCCTTTAAAGATGCTGGTTTATTATTATGTTGCAAACACGTTTGAATTATTTTTTTAAATTAGTAGAAAAGCTGCGTTCTTGCCACGCACAAGGTATGAATCAGCAAAATCGGTTTGATGGTTCTAAAAAAAATATTTTTTGTTTCAACCATTGTTTTGAAAATTATACGATTGCCTTGCCAATCATGTCTGCATTTATTTCCTTACAAATTTATTACTACTGAACCTTTGACTTTGATGAAATAAAAAACATCCTGGTGAGAATTGATTGTTTTTTAAAGATCATGATCGAAATTTATCGCCATCTTAAAATTTAAGATGGCGGACAGAATCATATTTGATTCTTAAAAATGGTGGGTTTATTCTTATTTTCTGGAAATATTTTAGATTTTTTTTTTAAATTTATAGAAAAGCATTACTTTTCCCACGCCCAACAAGGTACAAATTAGCAAAATCGGTGTATTTGTTCTCAAAAAACCTATTTCTGTTTTCGTCATTGTGTTACAGATTATACGATTGCATTGCCAACCCTGTCTGCATTCATTTCCTTATAAATCATTATTACCAAACCGATTTTAGTGAAATAAGAAAAATGATGGTGAGAATTGATTGTTCTTTCAAGGTAATAATCGAAATTTGCTGCCATCCTAAAAGTTAAGATGTTGGACAGAAACATAGTTGATCCTTCAAAGAGGCACTTTTATTCTTATTTTTCGAAAATGTTTTAGTTTTTTTTTATTAATTTATTGGAAAGTACTACTTTTGTCCCGCTTAATAAAGTACAATTTAATAAAATCGGCGAAGTGGTTCTCACAAAATCTGATTTTGTTCAATTGTTTTACAAGTTATGCGATTGCATTGGCAATTTCTGTCCGACATCTTAAATTCTAAGATGTCGGCAAATTTCGATTATAATCTTTAAAGAGCAATCAATTCTTACCACGATTTTTCGTGTTTCACTAAAATTGGTAGAATTTATAAGAAAATTAATACAGACAGGATTGGCAATACAATCGTATAATCTCTAAAACAATGGTTGAAACAAAAATAGATATTTTGGGAACCACCACACTGATTTTAATAATTTTTACCTCGTTGCGTGGGGAAAAAATAGTGCATTTTCATAGATTAAAAAAAAATTAAACATTTTTGGAAAATAAGAATAAACACACCATTTTAAAGAATCAAGAATAATTCTATCCGTCGTCTTAAAATTTAAGATGGCGATAACTTTGATCATGATCTTAAAGAAGCAATCAATTCTCACCAGGATGTTGTTTATTTCCACTAACATCGGTTCAGTAGTAATAAATTTATAAGTAAATAACTGCAGACATGATTGGCAAGCAATCGTATAATATGCAAAACAATGGTTGAACAAAAATATTTTTTTATAGAACCACTGAACCAATTTTGCTGAATCGTATCTTGTCGTGCCTGGCAAGAACGCAGCTTTCTTACTAATTTAAAAGAATAATTAGAACATATTCGCAACACAAGAATAAACGAGCATCTTTGAAAGTTACATTTTAATTTCGTCCGCCATCTTGGATTTTGAGAAGGCAGACAAAAAATGATAAATTAGTTAAAACTCTGATTAATTCTTTGGCAAGTGCAGTTTGTCCCATTAATATCGATTGTATAGTTAAAAAGTTATAATAAAAAAAAGTCCAGGTTTTTTTGGCCCACCCTGTAAAGGAAACGAGTTCAGAAACTGCTTAACCGATTTTATAGAACCCCCCCCCCCTAATTGCGCCTCTAATATATTTATTTATTTATTTCCAAGGAGTAGCACATATAAGAAAAATTCAGAAGAATAATTTAGGTACCTAAACAAAAGTAACATATGGGTTAGCCGATTTGGAAAAAAATATAGAATAAAAGAATAATGAAAATCTTATATTTTTATTTTATATTATTTGCATAATAATTAAGGGCCTTAATTCTGCCAAAGTGGCGCCAGCGTCAGTAAATAAAACATATCCAGCTAGGTATAGAGCTACATAATTTATCAAAAGTTCGCTGAACATAGGTAAGTACCTAGTCCAGATTATCTAGATTTTTTTTTTTAATCTAGGTACTGTAGTCATAGATTTTAATGGATATCGGCCATTTTTTGTGTACCGAGCAAAGCCGATTAGTAATCAGTTTCTATGTGACTATGCTTGGGGTTGCTTCGCACCTCCCTGTTTACGTCTTGGAGGTGCCCTAGCTAAGGACACTCATCGTAAAGGCAAGCTTTATAGGAAGCGAAGCTAACGTCAAGCTTTCTATTTTTTGGTTATTATTTTTGACATATTTTCCTCGGTTTCGCATTGGCGGTTCTGTTTTATTTTGAATTTACATAGTATGAAGGTACGTAAACTATATATTTTTATGTAATTAAAAAGTTATGCTGCAAACTTGAAACTGTATCATTATTAAATAGATCTTTAGACTGTGTTAAAACCACATTTTTAAAATAACAACGAGCCGCCAATGCCAAACCGAGGAAAACATGTCAAAAATTATAACCAAAAATATAAAATCAGAGTTAGGCTTCGCTACCTGTAAAGCTTGCTTGACGATGAGTGACCTTAGCCCAAGCCCCTTACTACCTACGTAGTGGGCGCCCCTGTAGGTATTCTATTTTTGCAAGCGGCCGGTCCGCAATCGGCCAGCCCTGGGCTGAGTTGAGTATGTATACTTCGATTTAAATTCGTCTCTCTGTGACATTTACGCTTACATAATTATGTTTTCGTTTTATTTGTGACCCCGCGTAGAAATCGAGCAAAAGCTGTTCCAGCAAAGTGTTTTTTTGTTTTTAATCAAAGTTTATTGAATTTAAAGGTAAGTAGATCTGAGGACACGGTAGTGCCTCGCCAAGATCGCGCGCCGTAACCATCTTTTCTTAAAACATTTCAGCCGATATTTGACCTACCTAAAACTCTACTTCGGAATGAGCTACGAATCTCAAACTTGTACAGTCGTAGACCTCCATAGAGTTAACAACCCCTCCAAGTTTCATGGAATTCTATGAAGTAGTAAAGTTGTTACGAAATTTCAAAAAGCGTTGAAATTGCCACTCACTGACTCACTCACTCATGTATAGATCATCAATATTCTACTGTACTTCCAGACATGCAACAAAGCTGAAATTTGGCAGACTGATAGAAATTATGACCAAACCCTTGGAAAAAATCATAAAACCCCAAAATTTTAATTTACTCCCCTCCCCTATACATTTACAGTTATCTAAAAGTAGCATCGCCCACTTCCAGAAAGGCTAGAGAGTTGAGCTTTGGCAAACTGATAGGACCTATGATAAAACTATAGGAGAATATCAAAAAACCCCAAAATTTTAATTTACTCCCCTCCCTTATACATTTAAAGTTATGTAAAAGTAGCATTGCCCACTTCCAGAAATGCTAGAGAGTTGAGCTTTGGCAGACTGATAGGAACTATGATAAAACTATAGAAAAAAATTAAAACACCCCAAAATTCTAATTTACTTCCCTCCTCTATAAATGTAAAGTTAAGTAAAAGTAACATTGCCTACTTCCAGACATGCTAGAGAGCTGAGCTTCGGAAGACCGATAGTAACTATGATAAAGTTATAGAAACACCCCAAAATTCTAATTTACTTCCTTCCCCTATACATGTAAAATTATGTAAAAGTAACACTGCCCACTTCCAGAAACGCTAGAGAGCTGAACTTTTTAAGACTGAAAGACAATATGATAAAACTATATGAAAAAATTTAAAAACTTCAACATTTTAATTTACTTCCCTCTCCTATAAATGTCAATTTATATTAAACTAACATTGCCCACTTTCAGAAACGCTAGAGAGCTGAGCATTGGAATGCTGATAGAAATTATGATAAAACCATGGAAAAAAATTTAAAAAGTCCAATATTTTCATTTACTCTCCTCCCCTATAAATGTAAAGTTATGTAAAAGTAAGATTACCCACTTCCAGAAACGCTAGAGAGCTGAGCATTGAAAGACTGATAGGAACTATGTTAAAACTATAGGACAAAATTTAAAAACACGACAATTTTAATTTATTTCCCTCCCCTATACATGTAAAAGTAACATTGTGCACTTTCAGAAACGCTAGAGAGCTGAGCTTTGGAAGGCTGATGGGAACTACGATAAAACCATGGAAAAAAATTAAAAAACCTCAAAAATTTAAGTAAGGCATTGCAAAAATTTTAAACAATATTCCGCATATTTTACTACTTTAAAAATTAAGTATTATCCAATTCCTTTAAAAAAGAAGAGAAATCATAACAAAAACATTTCATGTAAAAAAAAAGCCAAGTGCGCGAAAATGGCATTCCGTAAAAAGAATTGAGATAAAAGTAAAGCCAAGTTCTCCAATACAAATTTCAAAATGAAAGGTTCAAACAGACAGACAGACGGCGCAACAAAAAAGTTTCAAAATCATCTGAAACGCAAAGATATATAAGCTCACACTACTATAGTATAGTAGTCGTGTGAGCTAAAATCGTGGGGCGCTTTGTGCCATAACTATATTACGTCGGTATACTGGCAAAATACACTCAAAGTCATTTTTTAAAATTTTTGAGCCATGGTGAAACCTGGCCGTTACAACCAAATTTAAAAAATACATTAAATCACAGACTTCACAAAATCTGTAAAATATTACTAAAATTTCAAAAAATAACTTTTTTTACTTACATACGTTCTCCAATATTCAATGCATAAATAATGGAAAATTCAGGAGTTTCTCAATGAAATCAAATGTCTCAAATGTTGTTCTTATTTCAAAACTTCTTAAAATGCGATTTTCTCAAAACTAAATTTTTGACTTAGTGTATGTTGCCAGTATACCGATGATTTATTTTCACAATAATACTAGTAATAATAAAATAAATTATCCTGATCAGGATAATGAGAAAAACTTAATAAGGAATATTTCTTGTGGGGAGCAAGACCTCATTAAGCCGTATTTTAACCTATTTTATTCTTTTATTCCTGAAATATATGAAAAATGTCTGCGAAATTATTAATCTTGGCTTTGTCACCGGTTCTTGATAGCTGTATACAAAGTCTAAATTAAATTTGTTCGTTTTTGCAGAATTCTTATGCTTGGGGGGGGGGGCGGGTCTCCGAAATACCCCCAAGGGTGCACCTGGAAAATTATTGTTTTGTCACCGTTTCTTGATAAGTGTAGAAAGTTTAAATTAAATCTGTTCGTTTAAAGTAGGTCAAAATCTAGTCCAAAGGAGTCAGTTCCAAACATACATACCTACCTACAAACATACAGGTGAAGCTAATAAAAGCGTGTCAAAAATAAGAAATTACAAAATATGAAAACTTTTATTTAAAACTTGTTATTTCCCCACAATTTTTATTCTGGTAACGAAGTTTTCATAAATTAATTAAATCTGATTTGAAAAAAAATAAAGCGACCTAAACACCCAGAACGACTGCGTTTTTCAGATGGCTGTACGTAAGTTGAAAAATTTCAAGGTAAAAGGCAGAAAAGCCATTTCGATATAGTAAGCCGATTTTAATGTGCAGCTACAGGTTTTTCAAAAGTCCGAAGAACCGAACCGACCGGATAAACATACATACAAACAAACAAATATCACAAAATATTTCTAAGTTATCTTAAAAAAAAATCCGTCCAACATAATACCTTTCCTAGCTTTTGCTGCACGAACTAGGAAAGTAAAAATTGGAACTGATAAAAACTGAAGTCTGAGTCCAAAAAGATAATGGGAGTTACATACAAAAACGGACAACTTTTATCTAATTTGACCTACAAACTGTGAATATATGGTACAATAATTAATAATAGGCTCATTATTTTTCAACTAAATTTAACTAAAGTTAAGTTGAATAGATAAGGAATTTTTAAATCTAGTCAGATAAAAATTTAATCTGACGAGTTTTTTTAACGTCAAATTGCCCGATTTGAATGTGTGATATCGAACGAAAGGTAATTGAGTCTGCAGTTAAACAAAATACATTTTAGTTTATTTTAAAAAAAGGGTGGGGGTAAATGTCAAAAATTAGAGTTTAAATGAAAATATGGCTTGTGTGGTATTAAACGAAAGGTAATTGAGTCTGGAGTTAAACAAATACATTTTAGTTAAAAAAAAAGGTGGGGTTAAATTTAAAAAATTAGAGTTTGGGTCAAAATATGGTTTGTGTGGTATCAAACGAAAGGTATTTGAGTCTGGAGTTGAATAAAATATATATCAGTTTTTAGTTATACTGTTATAAATAAGTTTAAATTCGGATCATTTTACTATAGCAATAACCAATATAGCTGCGCTTTCACTAATTTCGTCTATAAAAGCCGATACTGGATAATATATACCACTGAAATACGTGGTCCCTACTAAACACACCCAGTACACCACTGAAACACGTGGTCCCTACGAACCCAGTACACCACTGAAATAATGTGGTCCCTACTTAACATACCTAAGTAAAACCTCACTATGGTGGTTACGCTTTATGGCCCATAAGGCCAACTCTCTACGGCCTATAAGGTCTATTTCTTATGGCCACTAGGTCAACTCTCTCCAGCCAGCATCCCTCTTTTTATATTATTTAATTATTTATAGCAATAACCTCTATTCCTGTTAATCTGTTTTCTTATATAAAATACATGTATAAATGTGGATTCTTTATACTTAATTTTCATATTCCCCTAAATCCCTCAGTCACAAGGGCACTAAATAACAAACCTTGTGACATATACGGTAGAGATACCACTTGTCACAAATAT
Source organism: Aspidapion aeneum (assembly GCA_963576565.1). NCBI lineage: Eukaryota > Metazoa > Arthropoda > Insecta > Coleoptera > Brentidae > Aspidapion > Aspidapion aeneum. Next base: position 80,382,562 of record OY755043.1, on the reverse strand, counting down.
AGTCGTGACAATATCAGCTTACACGTACACTATAATTAAAGTACCTAGTGTGAGCGTAGGTGCCCATATATTAGCAGAGTATTTTTTTTAATCTTTGCCGTATATTCATCTTGTGATGATTATGACATCAATAACGTGCTTGTATATTTTATTTGTTATTTTCTTCCCCGTGACATCCAGTGTATATTTTTCTTATTTGCATACATATACCTGTAACATATTTGCACACATTTGTGACATCCCTAACGTCTTTGTATATTTTATTTGTTATTTGTTTCCTCGTGACATCCAGTGTATATTTCTTATTTTTATAGAGGTACTTGTTACATCCGTCATTTTTATGAAACATTGGCAACATTGCTGGATGTCACAAGTTAACACAAATATTTAGGGATGTTACAACGTCAAAATTTTTTGTATATACAATGGACGCCAGAAAGATATGAAAAATTTTAATTCTAAATTTGTGAGTTTATAAAAATATTTTTATGGAATTAAAAATAAAATATTTTTTATAACATTTCATATTTTTTATTTTTGGATAACACCAGGTTTTAAAGTGGATGTCACAAAAACCGACTTTTTGCTGGATGTCACAAGATACAACGGCCGAGTATATATATATATATATATATATATATATATATATATATATATATGTTATATGTTATATGAAAATATCCTGCCTACACTTAGAAGAAACCAGAACCTTCTATGAAACCCGAGAACCTTCCAGATAGGAAGCTTATTCTGCTGACTTGCGTTTCCCATGAAATAAACAATACGTGCATTCAAGCCGAATCAACACTTTATTTCTCAGAACCTTTCAAGATAAAAAGACCATTCTGCTGACTTGCGTCTCTCACGGAATAAACAACACGTGCATTCCTGCCGAATTGCACTTTAGTTTAAGTCTAGAATATTAAGGAATTATTCCATTGCTTAATCAGCACATTTTCTTTATATAAACTCAAATCATTGTAATGTTAATTCATTCTCTTTAGAATCGTTCTTAAGTACACGTTCAATTATAACGTTTAACTCCTATATTGTATTTAATCAAAATAAAGTTTTTTTAAAAAGTTAAAAGTAAACTTTAAATTATAACATTTGGCGCAGTCGGTAGGATAGTTTAACACACGCGAAAACACGAGTATTCTAATTCGCGAGTGGTGAAGCTCCAGCTCTTTAAGCTATCAAGAATCTACAGCAACCAAGAAGTTACACAGCAACAAAGAAGTTACATAGCAACTAAGAAGTTACATAAGCAACCAAGAAGCTAGACAGCAACGAACCAAGCGTCCTCGCAACCAACGGATACGGAAGGAACACCCAGTGAAGCCCCTGGTAGCCGAACACGTGGAGACAAATGGTCCAGCTAAAGCTTTTGTGAGTAAGACAATTGAATCATCACGTTTTATTTTTTTTTTTCAAATAAGTTGATATTTTGAAAAATCTGTTCGATTTTCTAACACTGACTTTTACAATTTTGAATTTTAAGAATTTTTTTTTTTCAATTTAAAAGAAGTCAAAAATAAAATTTAGTTTTAAGAAACAAAACCTAAAAAAAGTTTTAATTTAAGTTTTAAAACACAAGAAAACAAAAACCATCAAAATGACTGAACCTCGTAATAACCAACCAGCAAACGTACCAGCAAACCAACCTATAGTTGAGGTTGAACCTTATCGTTTATCGGAAATTTTCTCAATAAACCCTGAATACGATGGAGATCAAATATTTTTAGGAACTTTTATCAATGCTTGCGATTGTGCTTATAACATGGCCGTCGGAGATCAATGCGATTTATTGGTCATACACATTAAAAATAAATTAAAAGGAAAAGCCGCACAATTGGTAAACTCTCGAAATCCTCTTTCTTGGATTCAAATTAAACAATTATTAACAACATATTATGGAGATACGCGAGACCTTTCTTCATTAATTCAAGATCTACAAAGACTTAAACAACAAACAAATGAATCACCTTTAATGTTTTTCAATAGATTACAAGTTATGAATTCAAAAATGCACGCTTGTATTCAAAAATCAAATTTAAATATGCTTCAAAAAGATGCACAAATCCAAATTATAGATTCTATGGCATTAAATACGCTTTTAACAGGATTAGAATCGCGCATAGGTCATATTGTCCGTGCTAGCAATCCTAAAGATTTACTTGAAGCACAAGTAAGAATAAGACGCGAACTACAACTTTCATATTTTGAAACACAAAAAACTCCAAACCGACCCAATGTTCATCACGAAAAATACCTTCTCAACCCCAAAAATGTTTTAAATGTAATCGTTTAGGTCATCACGCAAGTGAATGCCGTACTTTTGTACAGAGACCCCCGGTCTACACAAATCAAAATCAACAATTTAACCAAAATTTTCAAAGACCCAATTTTGCCCAAAATCAAAATCAACAATCTAACCAAAATTTTCAAAGACCCAATTTTGCCCAAAATCAACCAAGCACCTCTAGAAATTTTGTACCTCAAAACCAACAAAATAATTTTAGACCATCCGTAATTCAAAGAAATCCAAATTACAATTCCCCACAACATAGAGCACATGTAGTAAACTATTCTGATGAATATTTTAATAATTTTGACAACTACAATCCCTATGATCCAAATTTTGAAAATTTTCAGGATGAAAATCAGTTTCGTTACGAAAATGAAATCTATCAACCATCTTATGATTATCCTTATTCACAAGAATTTTCAAATAATCTTGATGAACAATATTTAAATGACATAAGTCAATATAATTTTAATCAACCCAGAACATATCAAAATTTTGAAAACCAAAATCAAATTTTGCCACCAGAGACCCAAAATTTTCAAATTACTTCCAATCAAAACCATCCACCCCAATCGATTCAAGAAACAAATACCCAATTAGAACAAACTATTGCGAAGATCCAATGTATGTCAATCAATCAAACCTCAGAACAAACATTCGTGTAAATACCAATCTACATAACTTAAACTCAAAAAATCTTTTTTATATTAATGACGCAACAAATAAATTTAAACTTTTAATTGACACCGGCGCAGGAATTTCAGTATTTAAAGAAAAAACAGTCGAAAATTATAATAATCGATTTGCAGAAAATGTGATAGTACAAAGAATAACCGATGAAAAAATTCCAATCACCCAATCAGTTTTAATCCCTTTCACTAAAGACAATCCACTAAAAGTCTATATTTGTAATTTAGACATAGAATTTGACGGAATATTAGGACTCGATTTTCTTGAACATTACCAGTGCGTAATTGACTTAAATTCAAAACAGCTATGCACCAATTTTAAAATAATACCTTTAATTCAAGTAACAGAAAAAACTTTCGAACAAAATCCCGAAATTATTCAAAATCAAATAATAAATCAAAACATACCACCAATACCTAAACCAAGATTAATTCAAAATCAAAAAACGCCACCAATACCAAAACCGCGAATAAATTTAAATCCAAATAATTTTCAAAATCAAATATCTCTAGAACCGCGAACCGAACAAGTTTTTAAATTAAAATCTAATTGAAAAAACACAGATGCAATTTTAATTGGTCAAGAAATAGAAAAAGTAAGATTACCAAACGCCCTAGTCCACATTAACGAAAATGGTGAATTTTATACATCAGTAATAAATCCCAATGCTATTCCTAAAACAATAAATTTTAATAACTTGTCTTTCGAACCCATACCAAGTGTTCACGATATTTTAAATTTTAATACCAATGAAGACGAACTCATTGACAGAATCGATCTTATTAAAAATCAATTAAGACTACAACATCTAAATTACGAAGAAAAAGAACTAATTTCAAATCTTTGTTTTGAATTTTCTGACATTTTCTATATCAAAGGAGATCAATTAACTTTCACTAATCAAATCAAACATACAATTGAAACCAACAATGCTCATCCAATTTTTACTAAATCATATCGGTACCCTCAAATACACAAAGAGGAAGTAAAAACACAAATTAATAAAATGCTCGATCAAAAAATAATCCGAGCATCAATTTCCCCGTGGTCATCACCTGTTTGGGTAGTCCCAAAAAAACTTGACGCCTCTAACAAACAAAAATGGAGAGTAGTAATCGATTATAGAAAACTGAATGAAGTAACAGTTGACGATAAATATCCACTTCCAAATATTTCAGATTTATTAGATCAGTTAGGTAAATGTCAATATGTTACAACACTTGATTTAGCATCCGGTTTTCACCAAATTGAAATTGATCAAAAAGATATTCAAAAAACAGCCTTTTCTGTCGAAAATGGACACTACGAATTTGTTCGTATGCCATTTGGTTTAAAAAATGCACCCTCCACATTTCAACGTGTGATGAATAATATTTTATTAGGCATTCTAAATGAACGTTGTTTAGTTTATATGGACGACATTATTGTTTATTCACCAACAATTCATGAACACATTTCACGTCTTTCCGAAGTTTTCCAAAGATTACGAAAATCAAATTTAAAAATTCAACCTGACAAATGCGAGTTTTTACGAAAAGAAGTAGCATACCTCGGACATTTAATGGAGTAAAACCAAACCCTGATAAAGTAAAATGTATTCAAAACTTTCCAGAATTAAAAAATCCTCGTGATGTAAAATCATTTCTCGGACTTGCCGGATATTATCGAAGATTCATACCGAACTTCGCGAAAATCTCAAAACCCTTAACAAAACTTCTTCAAAAAGATACAAAATTTATTTTTTCTAAAGAATGTAAAGAAGCTTTCGAAACACTCAAAAATGCATTAATTTCTGATCCAATATTAATCTATCCAAATTTTGAAGAACCTTTCATTTTAACTACAGACGCGAGCGCATTTGCGATTGGAGCCGTACTTTCACAAGGTCCAATTGGTAAAGACCTTCCGATAGCTTTTGCATCGAGAACCCTTTGTAGTGCAGAAACTAAATACTCCACTATTGAAAGAGAACTATTAGCAATAGTATGGTCCGTAAAACACTTTCGACCTTACCTTTTTGGTAGAAAATTCACTATAGTCACCGATCACAGACCTCTAACCTGGCTACTTTCAATTAAAGACCCCGGTAGCAGATTAGCACGTTGGCGATTAAAATTAGAAGAATATAGTTTTAAGATCATTCATAAACCCGGTAAAATCAATAAAAATGCATCTGCATATCGCGAATAAAAATCAATCATTTCAAAGACTGTATAGACTTTAAATCAAACATTAAAATTTTTGCAAACAACGAAAATAACGATCAAGAACCAATTTTTAACGAAGAAGATGATCAAAAAATAACAGATGAATTTAACAGATTTGTTGAACTTTACAAGACGCGATCCCTAATTGGTTATTCTAAAATCGAAACCTCGAATGATCAATTATTAGATAAATCAAATAAATTAATAGTAACCTTTTTCCGACAAAATAAAATGGAAGATTTACATTTCAAAATCATTGACGATATTTTCGAAGAAGAATTCCACCTTGAAGAATTAAAAATTAATATTGTTTCTAGCAAAACAGTTAAAGAACGTAAATATTTTATTATAGCCCTACCATTCGATAATGATGATTGTTCACAACACTTATTTTATTGCCTTTTTAAAGACCAAAATGAATTTGAAATTAACAAAACATACTGCATCGAAAACAATCTAGATTTACCAACTTTAGAGATGCTATCTTACATCTTTTCTGATAAAGACATAAAATTAAAAATTTGCCAAAATATAATAACAACCCCCGACGAAGATGAAATCCCAATAATTTTAGAAAATTATCACTTAGGAAAAAGCAACCTACACCGTGGAATAAATGAAACAGTTAGACGCATTAGAGAAAAATATAATTGGCGTGGTTTAACAAAAAACGTAGAAGATTTCATAAAAAAATGTGAAACTTGTCAAAAAGTAAAAATTGTTCGTAAAAATCTAAGCAGACCCTTTGTTGTAACAGAAACACCACGCACCCCCTTTGAACGAATCAATATCGACATTTTCGAATACCCAACTAGAAATTACGCGTTAATAGTACGGGATGAACTAACAAAATTTACACAAGCTTACGCAATGAGTGATAAAAAAGCAAGTACAGTAGTTACTATTTTACTATTTTTCCAACATTTCGGTGTACCCTTACGAATACATTGCGACTATGGCAAAGAATTTGATAATGCCCTTTTAAAAGATTTATGTACCCTATACGATGTTAAGTTAACATTTTCTAGCGTAGCACATCCCCAGTCAAACGGTTCACTAGAACGATTTCACGCAACCCTTTGCGAAATGATTAGATTCAATAAACAAGAAAACCCTGAAGATCATTGTTTTAGCGTTCTTCCATACGCAGTAATTTGCTATAATAATACAAAAAACAAAACACACGGATTTACCCCTTACGAACTCGTTTTCGGACATACATCAAGTAGACCCCCCGAAAAACTTTATAATCAAGAACAATTTATATCTAAATATGTACGCGATTTAAATAATAGAATGAACTATTTTTACAAATTAGCTAGAAATAGAACTGATCAATCGAAACAAAAATCGAAAGAACGATTCGACGAACACGTACGAAAGAATCTCCCTGAATTTAATGTAGGAGACAAAGTTTGGCTTAAAGAATCACAAATCAAATCAAAATCAGAAAATTTATTTAATGGTCCTTTTGAAATTTTAGAAATACACCGTAATTCTGCAACACTTAAAAACCCACAAACAAATCAATTAACCAAAGTTAATTTTGATAGGTTAAAACCGTGCTTTGAATAAAATAAAAATCTTTTATTTTAGATTAATGGGAATAATCTCAATCGTTTCCAGTCAATATTCAATATTACCAATAAATAATACACTAGGACTATTTTATCATGAAGAATCCCTTATCAGAATTTCTAATAATGAATGGACACTTGTTGTTTACAAAGATCTTTTACCCTTTGAGAAAGCAATTGAACATAACGACAAAATTTTAGATACCTTTATGGACCACTTTTCAATCAATAATAATCAAATTGCAAATTTCAAATCGCAAATTAAAACGCATGTTAGCCTTTTAAAACAAATTTCTAATTACGTTAATATTAAATACGAAGAACTTATCTCGGATACAAAAGAAAATAGGCAAAAACGTGGAATATTTAATGGCATCGGAACTATTTGGAAATCTATTACAGGAAATTTAGATGCATCAGACGCAGAATACTTTAATGATTGTATTAATAAAGTATCGACTGATGAGAAAAATATTGAAAGATTATTGCAAAAACAAATTTCAGTAACAACCTCTGTTATTAAAAGTTTTAATACGACTTTACAAAAATTACAAATTGATGAAGAAACGTTTAATCATGATATTAAATTAATTCAATATTTAGTCACTTCGATTTCTGATAACGCTGCCTATGCAGAAGCACAAATAAAAGCATTAGATTTATGCGAATCGATTATGGAAAGTTACACCTTTATTAAAGATTCATTAAATGACGCGTTAAACGCAGTAACTTTTGCACGTTTAAAAATATTGCATGGTTCAATAATAAAACCATCGGATTTGGTAGATTCATTGAAAAAGATTTCTCATTCATTACAAAAGAATAATTTGCCTTTACCAATATCAATCTCAACGGTAGCCCAATACATTAATTTAATTGAACTTAGTGCTTTTCAAACTGAATCAAATATAGTATTTGTTCTTAAAATACCTCTTATAGACCCTTCGACTTATACTTTATACAGACTTTACCCAATACCAATATTAGATAATCGAACAGGTCTTCACCATACTATATCAACAATTAATAAATTTATTGCGCGTGACGATGATTCAATGTTTTTCGTCACCTTCCACAACGTGGACCACTGCAAGATCATCGAAAGAAGAACGAAGCTCTGTTCCAAAGTACTTCCGTATCCCATCGACAGTGATGCTATTTGTGAAGCTCAACTATTGAAACAACAAACTCAGCTGCCGAAAACATGTCAAACAACCATTTTCTATGCACAAGTCTACAATGTTCAAACACTTGAAGAAAATCAATGGCTAGTTACTACGTCAGAACCAGTACCTACCAATATCAAATGCAAGAATCAAGAAATCATTACGAAATTAATTGAAACCAATAGTATAGTTCGTTTCAAATCAACATGCATTGCTTTTATTGGAAGTACGAGAATTCATTCTGAAACCATACTTCAAGAAAGTACCTTCGAAGAAATAAATTCACCAATAATCAATATTCCATATACTTGTTGTAAAGATATGCCTGCAATCCCCAAAATTCAAGGCCTAAAACCATTAAAGTTAAGCAAAATAAACGTCGAAGATCTGAATATTGCACAACATAATCTTAACCAATATTCAGAAGAATTAGATAAAATGATCAATCAACCATTCATTCAAAAACACATTGATTGGTTTACTATCAATACAATAACATTGATAGTACTACTAGTAATTCTTTACATTATTAACAAATGTCGAAGACGCCGAAGAACAAGAAATGGTAATAATACCAATAACGATAATGATAATGGTAATGACTTTCCACCATTTCCAAAACCTAATCTACAAAGAATTAGGAATTTATCGAATATCTTACCAAAAAGAAGGCCAAGCATACACATCGAAGATCAAATCGAAGAAGAAATCGAACCCAATGCAAAATTAATGATCAATCAATCATCTTAATAAAAGTTGCCGTATAACGCCAACTTTTTCAAAAAGAGGGGAGCTGTTATATGAAAATATCCTGCCTACACTTAGAAGAAACCAGAACCTTCTATGAAACCCGAGAACCTTCCAGATAAGAAGCTTATTCTGCTGACTTGCGTTTCCCATGAAATAAACAACACGTGCATTCAAGCCGAATCAACACTTTATTTCTCAGAACCTTTCAAGATAAGAAGACCATTCTGCTGACTTGCGTCTCTCACGGAATAAACAACACGTGCATTCCTGCCGAATTGCACTTTAGTTTAAGTCTAGAATATTAAGGAATTATTCCATTGCTTAATCAGCACATTTCCTTTATATAAACTCAAATCATTGTAATGTTAAGTCATTCTCTTTAGAATCGTTCTTAAGTACACGTTCAATTATAACGTTTAAGTCCTATATTGTATTTAATCAAAATAAAGTTTTTTTAAAAAGTTAAAAGTAAACTTTAAAGTATAACATATATATATATATATATATTGATAAAGGGTACGTAGCCACCTCAAAACAATGTATATCAACGACGTTGCCACCTCATATATAACGTTATCACCTCACTTTTTTGAGGTGACAGCGTTTTTCAATAAAAATTTCAGGGATGATTCCTGACGCACTCAGCAAGCTGTGTGCAAAATTTTGTTCTGAGGTCACAAAATGGTATATAAAGCTACATTTTGGCCGTGTCGTTCACGAATCTGCCGGTGGGGCTAGCCTCGCTTTTGCTGGAACTAAACGTTCTACTAAGTCACTTCTGGTCATAGATTGTCATTACTTGGTAAGAAACCCTTTTGATTACAATAATTAAGAAGATAATATTACTGAATATATATACTACTTTAATTTTTATTTAAGCTACTATCTGTGTTATTGAATGGTCTATAGTGGCCTTATGTAAACTGCCTAAGTGGTGCCATCCAGTAACGTTCTTTCGAAATAACCTGTTTTGTTGTTGTGTTCGTTTTTGCTCCTATCAAGTGATCACGTGGTATTTTCCTTGACGGCCCTTGAGCCAAGATAATAGAACATCTAGAGATTCGATTTCACAACCAATCAAAATAAGAACAGTGGATACACAATGCGTTTGAAATTACCATTGAAAAAGCTGAAAATTTGGCTGAAGTAGAATGGCACTCGTAGGCAACCCGTTAGGTAGCCTAACCAAGCTTTCTATACTTTGATATTAGCGCAGCCTTATCAAAGTGGCGGAGATTTGTAGTTATTTTTGATAAAAAAGAAAAATGCTTGGACTATTCCTACTCTAATGAAAAAAGTAATGTTTTAAGACCTCGAAGAGTTGTTAACAGTTAGAATTTATCCCAAATTTAATTTAAAAAAACTGGCAAAAATACAGATAAAAACAACAGTGTTGACAAGACTTGTGTTTCTAAACCAGACAACGAAATGTCAAACTGAAACGCCTGTTGGCGGCTATTTTGTATTTGGCACTTTAACTTTGGTCAAATCCTATCTGTTTATATTCAATAATTAATAAATGTATTCTCTAGCCCAATCATAGGCGAAATCCAGGGACGCCCGAGACCCTCCTTCATAATATAAGGCAAACCCTATCTGTTTATATTCAATAATTAATAAATGTATTATCTAGCCCAATCATAGGCGAAATCCAGGGACGCCCGAGACCCCCCTTCATAATATAAGGCATGTATTATTTCATTCTAGTCAAAAATAAGCAATACATAAATTTAAATTTAAAAACACAAAAAATAAAAATTTTTTACAGAAAAAAAAAATTAAAATTTTCGCCTGCGACGCATTTTTTTGTGTAATGGCAAACTTTAGAGCATAAACTTATTTGAAATCGCAAAAAAACGTTTTTGTTGCCTCCTTGCCCCCCCCCCCCCCAATCAATTTAAATCAAATTCGAGTAAGAAGTTTAGAATAACTTGAGAAAACACACCTTGTATTTCTGGTAACGAGGCCCTTGGACCTGCTCTCCCGCCGGAGCCCCTACATACCCAGTCCGGCCCTGATCTAGTATTGTATATTCTAGTTTTAAGAAAAAAATATACTAAAACCAATCTGGGTCACAATACCAATAACCTAGAATATGAATTTCGAATGTTAAATTATTAATAACACTCAAACAAGTTTCGTGGCTAATCTGGTAAAAATGAGTTTTTGTTTCTCTCACCTAATAATTGTTGACATTTAACTGTTTCGTCCTTATGGGACTCCTCAGAATACTGCTTGGTCATTGGGACACATTCTTGCAAAGTCAATTAGACGGTTTTGTCTTTAATCCTATGTAAATAATGAGAAAACTCTCGCAAGAAGCGACATCTACCGAGATACTAGAGAAGCCAGAACACTGTTTAAATTGTCATATTTATCATATTGTGAGAAGACGAACTTTATGTTTTCTTATGGAACATTTAGGCGGATTAAAATTGTGTACGTGTATTTAAAAAGCCTTTATCACCAAAATATTTATATTTGGAGGATGTTAAAACCCATTAAGGGAAGGGGTACTATGCTTATAACAGTAGTAAAAACATTATTTCACCGTCACAAGCAAAACCGTTTTCCATTTTTATATTTGATAATGTAGAATGCGAAACAGAATGTGATGCCTGACTACATTAGCATGGGTCGACGTAATAATATTGAGAGTTTCTATCTCTCTTAAACGTATATAAAAATACCTAAACATTTAGTAAGAGACAATGCCAACGTTTTAATTTAATTTAAAAAAGATTAACTAAACATAAAGCATATTCAATGGGGGCCTAAATAGACCCCTCCCTTCTAACCTTCGAACAGAACGAGATATTAATTTCTCGTAATTAGGCTTTTTCATGGAATATTTTTTGAGGACATTTGACCTCAATGAGAGTCATCTCAAAATAAATTAATGTCAAAAATATGACATACAAATAAAATTTTTAAGGAGGCATTTTATGCATTTTTCGAACGGTATTTTGATTGTCTATACACAACAATTTATCATTTTAAAATCGGTTAACTTTCATATGAGATATCCGAATTTTTGTTTGCGGTCAACTCTCAAAAAGTTAACTTTTTATGAAACAATTTTTTTTTATGATTTTTTTTATAATAAGTTGATTTTTTATGCTTCTTACTTTTGACAAAACCTAAAAATAGGTTTAAAAATTTAAATAGGAACGCGCGATGTGTAATAACTATTCTTAAATAATTTAAAATAAACAAAAAATTATGAAAAAATTATCACACAGCACAGCAGTTTTCTTATACATTAAAAAGGAAACAAGCTGGATTGCAACAATTAAAGAGGAAACCAGTACTCTAAGTAGATTGTACGGTAGCATTCTTAGAGATCTAATGGAGAATGACTTTCATAAACAAGAAGAAGAAGAGCAAAGTGGGTTTCGCGCAGGCAGATCTTGTAGTGATAATGTTTTTTGTCTTAAACAAGTAATTGAGAAAAGGAGCGTCAGAAATATAGAGACTCATGTTACCTTTGTGGACCTACAAAAAGCATATGATACCGTTCCAGTAGAAAAATTATGGAAAGTGTTAGAGCAAACTAATATCAATCATACATACATAAAAGCGATAAAAGGATTATACAAAGGGTCATAATCTAAAATTAAAATTGGAAATCGACTTTCAAAAGAATTCCTGGTAACAAAAGGCTTAAGACTTTTTAAAATATATATCGCAGTAGCTCTAAAAACTGGAATGGTAAAGTGCACGGCATGGGAATACAACTTAACGACCGATTTACCATATACACACTACAGTTTGCAGACGACCAAGTAATTGTCGCTAATGATAAAGAAGACATGGAGTATATGATGAGAAAGTTAACAGAAGAATACCAAATGTAGGGATTAACAGTGAACGTGAACAAGACACAGTACTTATGTATTGGAAACGAATCCAATGAGTTAGTACTAGAAAATGGACAAACAATATCTCCATGCAATGAGTATGTATACTTGTGTGTCACATTTGATAAGACAGGTACAGACTGTAAAGAATTGGAAAAAAGATTAGTAAATGCAAAAAAAGTTATTGGATGTCTTAACAGTATTTTATGGAGCAGAGAGATAAAAAAGAATGTAAAATTTAACATATATGAAACAATGGTCAAAAGCACGCTGTTGTATGGAATAGAGACTTGTCGCGTAACAGAAAAATACCAAACAAAAATGGAACCTGTCGAAATGGATGCAATAAGAAGATCAATGAGAATATCTAGAAAAGATCACATAAGAAATGAGATCATAAAGGAAAAAATGGGAATCGAGGGAAGCATAACGGATGACATAACTAAAAGGCAACTGATATGGTATGGCCATGGACAACGGATGAACGACGAAAGATTACCAAAGCAGGTCCTAGAATGGCAACCAATAGGGCGCAGTAAAAGAGGGCGTCCTAAACTAGAATGGCAACAGTCAATCCAAAGATCAATGAGTCAAAAAAATCTGACATTGTCAGGATCGAAGGATGTGGAGAATAGGCGTCGGACAACGTAGAAAAACGTTCTAAACCGACATAGTAACAGTAACGTTTTCTTATTTAAGTTTTTTAACTTATTTTTAGGTTTAGACATAACTTTGAAGAATAAAAATTCCATTTGTGATAAAATAAATCCCTTTAAATAATTTTTCTTGCTTGATAAAAAAATTTTTTTAGTCGACTCCGAAGTAAAATAAACATTTCTCCCGGGAAACTAAACCAATTTCAAAGCGTTGTATAGAGAATCAACATACCTTTCGAAGGAGGTATTACATGCCTCTCTTTCTAAGTTAAAATTTTTAACATAAGGTTAGTTTGGCATTATCACTTAGCTCATATATCCTCAAAAAAGTCCCATTAAAAATACTTTTTCACAGAAATCAATATCTCTTCTTGTTCAAAAGGTAGAAGGGGGGGTCTATTTAGGTCTGCACTTGTGACGTATAAAATTGCGACACTATAAAAGCAGGTCGGGTGTCAATTTGTGATGTATAAAACGTTGTCGCCAATTGTGACACTTAAAAAAACGTTGTAATCACTTAATTAAACAAATTTCTGGAGGCAGAACTGTATTTTCCAGCTAGGTAAAACATTGATATGCCCGGTAACCTTTATACAGTGGAGAACGGGGGTTCAGAAATAAGAAAAATTTAAGAGCCACATTTGTTTTAATACCAATGTTTTACAAAAAGGATCTTGATTAAAATACAGTTCAGCTCAAATGTTGTAGTCAAACAATGAAACTCTACCTACTTCCGAGGCTTTTGGCACTTTTGATTACATAGTAAAATTTAAATTAGTTACGCCGCCAAATGGTGGTTATGACGTCATACCTTTATCTTGCGTTTACAAGAAATGCAAAGGTTATAATTAACGAAAAAATATAGGGAAAAAATTATATCTAAATGGTTTGCTCCTACATTTGGTTCTTTTATAAATAAAATGGTGTACAATGTTGTAAACCTGAAGGTGTTGTTCTCAGACATCTTCTGTTACTCCGGGTCTCGTTCTGCCCGCGCTATCCCTAGTGCTCGCTTAGCACATCATGCTGGGGTAGCACAGGGTCTCAAGTCTATTGCTGGATCCTTGCCCGAGCGTAAAACCCTGTGTAAAACGAAATATTTCAGTTTCCTGGAATTCGTCGGTTTTGCATGAGGTTCCCCTACCCCGAGTAAACTAAATCAAGGACCTCATGACGACTCAATAAAATAAAGCCGATTTCAACAGATGAACTAAAACAACCCTACGTACCTTTCCCAGGGTTACATTGCTACAACCGACTTCATACCAGCACGAGCGTCCAGGTCGATGGTGGACTGGACAGCACTGTAGACAAAGGAGAAAAACAATATATAGTTTTTATCCAAAACGTGGTTTAAAAAAAAACTCCAAAAATTCCACACGTCTATTGTATAAAAATTACATTTCACACGAAAAATAGTTACAATTTGGGAGGCAAATATTATCTTGAAGAATCCTCAAATAAAAAAATCAATGGCGCAGGCCACGGTCCCTCAATCAGAGGATGTGAGCCGTCACTTAAAATACGCCAACACGACGGACTCACGCTTCACAGTCTCTGGGAAAGAACCTGCATTCACTGCAGTGCCAGTAACCAAAAATAAGTCAATGGCGATCCCAAAAAGGCTTGTTGTTGGCCCAGCCAATTCTTTAGGAAAGAAAAAAAAAGGACACCTTGTCAAAACCGAAAAGAAATGAAGATGCCGGAAACCCTTCCCCAACTTGGGTGGGGCACAGTACCAACCAGATTTTCCCGGTCAACTTCAAATAAGATCGCAAACTCATTTATAAAAACACCCGCAAACCAAAAATCCCCTAGCATCAGGTGTGTAAGCCTGCCAAAAACCCCGCCATTTTCAAACTAGCCAATGACGAAGTACTCTAGTACGTCGGTACAGATCTCTAGGGGGCAGCATCAATCAAGGGAATATCCCAAACGCGTCCTCTGCGAATTGAGGTGTTGTCGGATCTATTTCTATGGACTTGTATTTTTATAAACGAGGATTTCGAGACGCACATGTACAGACCAAAACAAATGTCAAACGGACCCCTACCAACATAGCAAGTAGGAGAAAAATAACCAGTTAGACTATAAGAAGTTTAGTATTGAAACCATCAACTGTAAAATCAATTACTGGAAATCAGAGCATGCATCAAACCCAGGAGTATTCGAACACTCAACCAATTCCCATATAAGTAAAGCCATACTAAGTGTAGAATTTAGTTGTATTTTAGTTATAGTTTTGGTCAACAGTTTCCTTTGCTCTTTATATATGTTTTTTCTAAGATTCATATATTTTGACGCAATTTTTGGAAAACATTTTTACATTAATAAAATCGTTTCTGAACTTGAACCTAAAAATACACATTGAACTACTGCTTAAACTCGGCACAAGAGTGCTCAGATGTTAAGTTTGCTCACCACTAGCTAGCCCTACATAACCCTTCAATCCGACTAACTGAGTTAGATAATAACTTTATTTAACTATGATTATATATTAATTTATATACTATCAAAATACGATTTTGTTTATTCTGTTAATCCTGGTTTTTATCCCTCGTTTATCCCCAATTTACAAAATTGCATGACTTGTATTTATTTCATCTTCTCCTCTGATTAAAGTAGTAGGATATCAAAGTGGGCGGAGCCTCAGCTGTTCCTGGTCAAACCGTGGACCTAAATATGTTTTCGTGCTACAAAACTAGCTAATCCGTGAAGAAGAAGAGGTTCGGAAGAGAAATTATTGTCCTAATATCCTCGAAAATCTACATAAATGAACGTCCAAAATGTTCTGAAAAGTGTTCCTGAAAACATCGTGAATGGTTTGTGATGTGGCAACGCAGCCAAGCCCACAGTTTATATGGAGCAGAACAGCTGTTTATTTATTTCACAAATGTCAAAGAAACTACGAAATTCCAAATATAAAAAAAAATTATGTGATTTTTCCCAAATCCTGTGATCTTAGATTCCAATTACGATGCCTAAATAATGAAATGTGCGCAGTGCCTGAATACGATGGAATGCCTTCTCTATAAGGTAACTTTCTGGACAATATATAACCTCAAAACCCAGCTCTATAAAATACCCTTAATTTGTGTATAGAAAACGAGTCGAATAGTTTTGGTTATTTATATAAATAAAACAAATATGTAACGTGTGCCTTAAGTGTAAAAATGACACGTTACGTAATCCCTCCCCAACTTCAAGACGATTAATCTAAAAAGGTTAATCGGAGAGGTCCGCTGCCGACTTCAGGTCTTTGGCATGCTAACTCCCTGGTAGTACTTTACCCAATGGTTCCTGAAGCTCAAATATCCATGGAGAAATTTTATTCCTAATTACATAAGGACCAACGAATTTCAGGGCTAACTTCTTTGAGAAAAACTTCGCAGCATCTGACAACACATAATTCTTCTTCCAAACACGCTGACCCACAACAAAGTTGGGTACCCTTGTACGCAAATTATACTGAACTACGTTTTCCTCTCCTGCCACCTCTAGCCTTCTCTTAACATTAGCATAGAACTTCCAGAAACCTTCGTTCTTACTTTCAGCTGCAGATTGTACACCATTCTCTTCAGATAACAAAACTGGGTTGGAGTAATCTTTTCCTGACAAACACATATTCCTACCAAAATTAACAAATAAAAGAGACATCCTGGTTGTCTCATGGGTTGCAGTACGAATCGCGTAGGCAAGTTTATGTATTGTCCTTCACATAAGAACATAACATGGTTTTTAACGTACGATTCGTCCGTTCCGTTGGATTAGCTCTGGGATGATAATACGGATTATACTGAATTTTAACCTGGTAACTCTCAGCAAAACGCTTAAACTCATTACTTTTGTACTGAGGACCATTATCATAAAGTAGCAAACGGGGTACTCCGAAGACCACAAATACTTCCTCCTCAAGATGCTTGACAACAGCTTGAGTAGGGGCTGTTCGCATTGGAAAAACTAAGGAAAACCTACTTAAATAATCCGTAACGAGAATCCAGCAATTACCCTTTGTCGAACGAGGTAAAGGTCCACATAAATCCGTCGAAATAATTTCCCAAGGACGAGTTGGTTTTGGGTGAGATATCATCTGATTAGGTACACCTGCACAGACAATGCATTTCTTTACAAAAGTTGCCACGTCCTGGCGCATTTTTGGCCAGTAATATTTTTCTGCCAGTCTGTGGAAGGTTTTATACACACCCATATGTCCTGCGGTAGGAGGATCGTGAGCTTCTCCAATAATTCTACGCCTATGATCTTTGGGGACTACCTCTTTCCAATTATAGATGGTGAAAGTTGAGGGTATTCTTGTTTGACATATTTATACAACTTTATTATTTATTATCAGTGTATCTCCAGTTCATAAATTTTAAAGGTGATTCTACGACCCTCTTTACCACCTTTTGGTACCATACCAGTTCCAAATTCATGCTGGCTGCAGACAATATGAGGTGTATGTGTTCATAAGTTGTCTGTCGTTGTCACACACGTTGTTAATTAATTTTTCATATCAGTCAATTTAATGGTCAAAAACCGTAAATTAATTATATATTCTATATGTAGTGCAGTCGTTAATCGTTTTAAAAAACATAATTCTAAAAAAATCTAAGTGTTAAAAAGCTACAGTGAACAAAAAACAAAAATCAAATAAGTTTTTCTTAAAAGATGTGTGTTCACTTGGAATAAAGATGACTTTACTGATCCTATTTTAGGTCACCTCGGATGAGTATACTTTCTCGCCGACTTTAATTTTATAAACTTTTATCGCATATAAACAGTGATAAAACCGATAATAAAACTAAAAAATTTCTTTCTGTAGCTGAGAATATTGTAATATTAATGTATATGATTTTTACTAATTCCTTGGGGTCTACCCACAATTTTCAAACAACTAAATTAAATTGTATTTTAGCAAAATAAAACCAATGGTAAATAATTGTTCAGAATGTAACCTTTCGTGCGTTTTTAAGGAACCAAATGGCAATGAGCTATTCGGTGGAATTTGTAACAGATGCAGTAATATAATCTGCAGAAATTGTGCAAAATGGTGCACCACTGAAGTGCGGTTTATTTCACTCCGATCGAAAAAAGTCCCTTACCTCTGTAAAAACTGCATTGCATCACTAAACATTATTTAGAATGATATACACATTGATAAAGTTTTTCGAGAAAACCGGTCGCTTAGTGAAAGGATTCTTGAGGTCGAAGCGGAAAATGGGACAATAAATGCAAATTTTAGAAAACAACTAAACTCTCTTAGTGATAGTATAAAAGAAAAAGATGTACAAATAGAAAAGCTTAGAAGGAATACGATAGATAGACGAAGTTTTTGCGCGGGTGGAAGACTTGGAGAATGAAATAAAAAATCTTAAGGAAGAAAATGGTATCCTAAGGGAAAAATATAAAGCGTGGAAGAAAAAAGCTTTAGAGTCGCAAAAGTCCTATGGAGAAAAAATAACTAAAGAAAATAATGACATTTCTCTTAAAAATGATAGAATTTTAAAACTAGAGGCCCAATTAGAAAGATTGCAAACTAAGTTAATTGACAGCAGCTCTTCGATAAATATTTTAGAAAATCACAAAAAGAATTTGGAGTCAAAAATTTTGCACCTACAAGGAAGCCTGGAAATTAGTAAGGGGAATGTTATTGAAATAAAATTTGTAAACTCAAGCATGATAGCTTCAATTTCGACGCTAGAAAAACAAATTCAAGACGGAAACAATAAATCTAACACTCATGTATCGGATCAAGATCTACTAGTAAAAAATACGTATGAAAAACAAAGCAAAGAAATTACTGATCTCAAACAAGAACTACAAAATATGCTGTTGGAACTAGAAGCTAATTGGAAGGAAGTCCAATTTAACAAGTCATAATAAGTTACTGCTTTATAGACAAATACTGAAACCAGTATGGACATATGGTATTCAACTATGGGGTTGTGCTAAAGAGAGTAACATTCTAGTTGTACAGAGATTTCAAAAATAAAGTATTAAGAAACATTGTGAATGCACCTTGGTACGTTCGAAATAGTGACCTTCATCGAGATCTAAAAATCGAAACTGTAGCAGAGACTATAAAAAAGTACGCAAAAAGCCATGAAGATAGACTCCATCGGCATGTGAATGTGGAAGCAATTCAGCTTCTAGACAATACTATGCTAGTTCGAAGACTAAAAAGAGTGAGGCCTTTTGAGCTAGTAAACTAAGTGAATTCCACATAAAACAAAATAATGCTATAAACACAACACAATTGTGAGTTACAGACTAAACAAAGCGGGGAGAGCTGTTGAGTGAACCCTAAGTTTAAATCTGACTTTACTAGTAAATTAAGTTAAAACAAAATTGCTAATTAGTCTTACTGACTAGATTGTAATACAATAAACACAGTGTGTTTGACAAAAAAAAAACTAGAAGATGCTATGGATTTGAAACGTCAATTGGATAATAAATGTAAGGAGCAGGAGCAAAAGTTTAGAAAACAAATCACTAGATTACATCATTTAAACAGCGAACAAACGACGATGATTAGAAACCTAGAGATAGAAAATACTGATTTGTTAGATCTGCTAATATTAAATGTTCCTATAGATAATTTGCGTGATTGTAGATGCTTTGGATTACAGTCCGGATTAAAGGCACTTGCAAAGAAGGACAATGAGTTACAGGTTATGAATTCTAATTTACTATATGCAATTAATGATGGTTTGAGAAAGATTAGTCGCATTCAAAACACCAAAACCGGGGATATTAATATTAGATCATCCGAAAAGCCGCGCCCTAAAAATAAAAATAAAATACTTGTGCTCACTGACAGCTACGGTTATAGGTTGTCCGATAATTTATCGAACATTCTAGATAAGACAAACGCCAGCCTTCAGGTAATTAGCAAACCAAACGCGAACTTTTTGCAGGTTACTAAAAATGCTAGAGAGCTTACCAAAGAGTTTGGAATGAATGATTTTTTAGTGATATTGGCTAGTATCAATGGGACTATTTTACTTGAAGATCTTCAAGGGCTTGTTGAATCAATGACACATACTAACGTCATTCTTTGCACGGTCCCAGTAAGGGCGAACCATTTTCAAATAGAGAGAATAAACAAGAATAATAAGATTATTATGTCAATCAAAAAGGATGTCGGATATGCGAAATCCAGAACACGTGTGATGGATATCTCTTCCTTCCTGGTTGATGGCAGCTATTGTTCTGGTTCAAATGGCTACACTAATTGGTCAACTGATAGTAAGAGCCTTTCCACTGGTAAATGACATACTACCAGAAACAGTAAAAGGCGTACTTGAAGCTGAAATTATAGAGATTGATAAGGTTACAAGCAAACTGTGTGCAGAAAATTTCTGGGAATGACTCTGATTCCGTTTTAGAAGAATAATCCTTACATATTAAGAACAAGCAAAAATATTTTTTAGACCACACTGTGCCAAACAGAGTTGTAACCTAGAATTTGAGTCTAATAATGTATTTTCTATTTTAACTTTGAATATTCGTTCAGTACCTAATAAGGTTGATGATCTTTTTGTATTTTTGGAGTGTAACAGTAAACCAATAATAGTTATGTTAACTGAGCACTGGTTAGAGAATTCTGATTCATTTAATTTACCTCGTTATAAAGTCATTACAGGGTTTTACCGTAGCAAGGTAGTAGGGTATGGGGGTACAATTATTCTTATAAATAATTTGACTTTGACAGATCTTTTAATAGAGCCTTTTGAAAAATTTAACCATCTGTGTATTGAGGGTGAGTTTGAGTTTTCCATAGCGTTTTGCAGAGAACACAATCTTTATTTCCTTTGTATTTATAGACCGCCAAAGTCTAGCACGGTAATTTTCTTTCAAAATTTAGAATTAATATTATTAGATTTACCAAAAATAGTGGTTTGATTCTGGGTGGCGATTTGAACATAGATTTAGACAGCAGCGATACAGTTACTTATGAATTAAATGATCTGTTTTTATCATACGGCCTTAAAATGTTTGTGACTTCCCCGACTAGAATCACAAATGAATCTTCATCTACTATTGATTACTTTTGTACTAATTTTAAGCACAAAGCGGTCGATTGTAAAATTCTAACAACAGATATGTCTGATCATGAGGCGATATTGGCAACTTTTTCCCGTGGGGAATTTATATAAAAAACGTTCATCAAAAATGGGACGTATATTTTCCACAAAAAAAATTATGTTGTTTAGAGATAATTTATCATGGGTTGATTGGGGCTTTGCTTTACTTTCTGACACACCAGTAGACACGTTTCACTCACTTCTTTATAATATATTTAATAACAGTTTTCCAATACGTAAGTTAAGAAAAAGAAAACCCAAGAAAGGTTGGCTTACTGTAGGAATTAAAACATCAGCAAAAAATTTAAGAGCTTTACATAATATTCGTAAATTTACAAAAGTTCAGTCGATAATTATTTACTATAACCGATATCGTTCTATTTACAAAAAAGTTATTAAAATAGCCAAGTACTTGTATTATAAGGAAAAAATGGAAAATGCTAAAAACAAATCAAAAGAAGCTTGATCTATTGTAAACTCTTTTCGAGGTAAGTACAACAAAATTAACCAGTACACAAATATAGATCCAAACACTTTGCACTATTGGAAAAAGGCTTACAGAAAATTTGGTTTCTGAAAATGACCCATTAGTCTACCTGGAAAACATAAATATCTCTGAAACATTCATTTTAGGAAGTACAACTCCGGAGTTACTTCAAACAATAATAAAGGAGATAACAAGTAATTCTTCGGGTATTGATGATATGCCAATAAAAAATTTTTACAATTTAAATAATGAAGTGTTGCATTATTTGGCTCAGGCTATAAACAGGTGTTTTGAAATTGGTAGATTTCCTGATGCACTGAAGACAGCTGTAGTGATCCCATTGCACAAGTCGGGATCCTACACAGAACCTTCCAACTTTAGACCTATTTCGTTATTGCCGACATTATTAAAAATCATCGAAAAAGTTATTAAAAAACAAATGTTAAGTTTTATCGAACACAATCAAATAATAAGTTCATATCAGTTTGGGTTTCAAAGTTCGAAAGGTACAAATGATGCCATATATTCATTTTTGGAACACCTTTGTCTTAAACTAAATGACAAAGAGTATGCGGTGGCGGTCTTTTGCGATTTCTCAAAAGCATTCGATTACGTTAATCACTCACTGCTTTTGAAAAAGCTTGGCAAATATGGGTTTAGAGGACATTCGTATTTGGTTTTTGAATCTTATTTGTCAAATAGGTCTCAATTAGTCAGAACTGGGGATGCCGAGTCATGTTTAATGCCGGTTGATACAGGGGTTCCACAAGGATCTGTATTATATATTGAAGATTTGTTGAGGATAGTAATAAATGGTGTTTTTACAACATTTGCTGATGATAACACAATAACTTGGCATAATAAAGACCCAGACCCTTTGAGAGAAATGTTTGATGCATACCTTAATAAAATTAATTCATGGTGCGAAGTTAATAATATGTGCTTCAATATTGAAGAAACAAAAATTTTAAGTTTTAAATTTACCTTTTAAGACCTTAAACTTGCAGACAAAAATTATGCAGTGTGAGGAAACAAAATTTTTGGGAATGCACATTGACAACAATCTTAAATTTGACACTCATGTTGTAAGTCTGTAAAAAAGTTGCGTCAGGTGGCTATGCTGTCAGGCAGACATTCTGGAAACTTGGCTCGACCATGGCAAAAACCACCTATTATGCCTTGGTTGAATCTCACCTGCGCTACGGTATCGCCTTTTGGGGAATTGTAGTGCGACTTTATTTCTGTCAGTGTTCAGACTACAAAAGCGATGTATAAAAACCATTTGGAAAGCTGGTATGCGGGAACATTGTAAACCTCTTTTTAAAAAAGAAAGAATTTTAACATTAACTTGTTTATTTATAATGGAAACCGTTTCTCTTATATATAAAAAATATAAAAACTCTACCCATACGCATGTATACCAGACAAGGAATCACGACAGTGTTCTACTGCCTATTCCTAAGTTTACTGTTACAAAAAACTCCCTGATTTACCGCAGCCTTAAAATATATAATAAGCTTCCAGATGAAATTAAAAAAAAAAGGAAACTTATACTTCATTTAGAATTAGCGTGAAAAATTGGCTAGTTGAAAAGGCATTTTACACTTTGCAAGAGTTTTTTCATTGATGATATGTTTAATGAATGTCCTTTAATTGTTTTTTATTTTTTTTACTATGTGATTGTAATATTAAGTTTTACAGAATGATATTAAGTAGTATAGGTATTAAGTGTTGATGAAATTGTTTGAAGTTTTGACCACAACTATGGTATTATGTAAAATAATTTATTAATTATATATTTATATTTAACGCTTTGTCAATAAAAAATTTGTATTTTTCTGACAATAAAGCATATTTGAAAATTGAAAATTGAAATCGAATTCGATCTTTAATAGTTGCTGTCGAAGCGTCTCTGGGCTGCGAAATTGTATCAATCATGGGTAGTGCACGAGACAACATGTCCGGGACAACTAAATCTTTTCCTTTTCGATGGATTATTTCAAAGTCATATTGCTGCAGTTTAACAGACCAACAAGCAAGTCTTCCACTGTGCTCTTTCCAGCTATGAAGCCATTTTAAGCTAAAATGATCTGTTATGGCCTTAAATGAGATCCCTTCAATATATGGTCGGAGCTTCTCTATCGCCCAAACCAATGCCAAACATTGTCGCTCGGTGGTCGTGTAAACACGTTCTTGCTTAGTCAAAGATCGACTCAAATAGCATATGACTTTGTCTCCCTCAGGATAAGGTTGCGTTAAACATGCTCCTATTACATATCCTGATGCGTCTGTTTGAATGACAAATTCTTTGGTATAATCTGGACATGTAAGAATCGGTGCAGTCACTAAAAGTTCCTTAATCTTAATAAATGCTTTCTCGCAGTCTGGAGTCCAATCAAACTTTTGATTCTTCTTAGTTAGCGCTGTAATTGGAGCTATTATCGCTAAAAAATTCTCTATGAAACGTCTATACCAGGAAATTGTACCAACAACTCATCGAATCTCTCTGACAGTTCTTGGCCTCTGGACCTCTAACATGACAATAAAAATCTTCTCCGACAGCCAAGCAGCCTTAAAAGCGCTTGATTCCTACACGGTCTCATCGAGAACCGTGAGGAACTGCAGAGACTCGCTGAATACGCTTGGTAGCGCTAATGAGATGTCATTAGTATGGATACCACGACATTCTGGACACGAGGGAAATGAGGCCGCGGACCAGGCAGCGAGGGAACATACACTGCTGCTAAATTAACCATATTGGGATGGATGGAGGACAGCTTTAACAATACTGGATGAATATACCAGAACTAGCTCACTCTAAAGAGTTCATTAAAGGACCTTGTCAGAAGAGAGCCAGAAATATCTTTGGACTTAGTGACTGGACTTTTTATGGGTCAATGTCGACTAAGAGTACCCATGCACAGAATGGGAATAACAGAAGGGACCGAATGTAGACTCTGTATGGAGGATGATGAAACAGTTAGACATGTACTATGCGAATGTCCGGCTATTGCACGTTTACGTCAAAACACTTTCGGTAAACCTCAGATTGATTCAGAAGATCTGAACAGTGTCTCACCCAAACTGATAGCTAACCTTTTCATGTTATTTATCTGGCTAACACGTGTTCCAACCTTACAGCGATTTTTCTAAACTCTCCCCCTTTGCTCGTACCAGAGAACCTCTCTACCAGTGGTACCAGACTATCTAGCTTCTTCATGCAGCTAAAAGCATCCTGGCAAAATTTAAAGGGATACGGAGGATATCTCATACTTCCATCATTTTTTTCCCTTTGCTTAATCAGTATAAGCTGTTGCTTCATCTCTTCCATGCCTCTCCATGTTAATTCATCGATTAATTTGTCCTTCACTAAGTACCTTATATCAGACAAACGACTCACAGAAATAGCCATGGTGCCTTTTATATTAAAACTTTAAACTTTAAAACTCTTAATTTTACCTCCCAATTATAAACTAAACCACGCAATAACAAACACAAAGTTCACTTTAAATTCACTAGTAAAAGTCACTATAAATTTTCTAACAACTGTAGAAAATATAAATCCTAAATACGGGCAGACGCAAACAAAATCGAAGAACACCGGAGCAGTAAGAAAATAAAATTTATTTGCATTTAAAAATGTAATCATAGTTTATAATGAGTATTCGTTCGATCGCAGTTCACTACGGTTATATTGCATCGTACCTGCATGATAGTACTAACGAGGTCAAAGTCGAAGTTTGTTTTGTTTACAATAAACCTCGCGCGCGAAAAACCTGTGTTAAAAATCTATATACAATGTTTATTATAAATAATATATCATGTTTAAAAGCAAAAAAAGTGTACCATCACCTGTGAAACTTGTTTTAAAAATTAGCGAAAAGCCCAAACAAAATCAAGAAAAAATGGATAATGCCGAATTATTTCAGGATAGCCATGCTAGAACACAAAATGATGAAGTTTTATATAGCGAATGGAAAAAATCCCAAAACGAAAAAAATTCACTTAGTGTACAAGTGTATTATCTCCGAAGTCAACTGGAAAGTATGCAAAAAAATTTGCAGATTTAGAGACAAAAGTCACTAAAAAAGAAGAGTCTGACATGGACTACATTACTGATGAGGACGATCTGGCAAGAGAAACTGAGTGGATCAGACAAAAAGGATAAGGTTGGAAAAAACGTCGAATGGATACTTCACTCTCACCACCACAACAAGGCTCGGGCACTGGAGAGCACAAAATGAAGAACCCCCAACTAAGGTTAAAAAAGCTCCATTACCTCCACCGATTATGGTAAATGGCGAAAAGTTAAATATCATACAAGGAGTTAAAATAAAAGTTTTAAATAACGAAAATATTAAAATAAATGTACAAGACGCAGACAGCTATCGGCTGGTTACTAAAATGCTTAATGAAATAAAGCATCAATGGCACTCATACGAAAACAAACAAATAAGGCCAATTAGAGTAATAGCGAATAGGCTACACTTCTCATGTGACCCACAAAAAATTGTAACTGATATACAAAAAAAAGGTTTTAAGGCACTGGAGGCCAGCAACAAACTTAAATGGAGAACAAGACAACCTCTTAACATGTTTATGCTCACATTTAGCCACGATGAAGATAGCAACAAAATTTTTGAATTTTCCAGTATCCTTGGGATTGAAGTGGAAATAAAAGCACTAAAAACCTCAAAGTTAGTCCCTCAATGCAAAAGATGCCAATCTTATGGACACACGCAAAAATATTATGCTAAAGAACCACGTTGCGTAAAATGCACGGGGAAACATCTTACTGTAGAATGCCCCAAACCAAAAGAATCTGAGCCAAAATGCATCCACTGTGGAGGCAAGCATCCTGCTAACTACAGAGGATGCCTTGTTGCTAAGGAAATACAAAAATTGAAAAATAAACCTAAGAAAACGAATCTCATACCAAACGTGAGTACAAATAGACAAAACCAACAGACAAGAAACACAGTCACACAAAACTCTATGACAAGGACATACCGCCAAGTAGCAGCAACAGCTACTATACCTGATATTAATATCAGTAGTCAAAATACTATGGAAGGAATAATTTTGGAGAAATTGAACAAATTTGATGAGCGATTAACTAAACCAGAAAGTAGCAATAACGGAGCTACCATTATGCCTCAAAATGGTCAGTAATCTTAGAATCCTAGCTTGGAATGCCAATGGTCTCTTGCAACATCAGCAAGACTTGCAAGTTATTCTAGACATAGAAAAAATTGACGTCTGTCTTGTGTCAGAAACGCATTTCACTAACCAGTCTCACATTAAATTTAAGGGTTATAAAGTGTATCATACAACTCACTCTAGCAATACTGCACATGAGGGAAGTGCTGTAATAATTAAAGAAAATATATCACACTATGAGGAGATGGGATATAAAACCATAGAGATTCAAGCTACATTAGTAAGTGTAAAAACCAAAACATACACATTAGTCATAAGTGCTGTCTATATACCACCAAGGCACTTACTAAAGAAAAATCAATATCTTAATTTTCTCAGAAAATTAGGAAACCGTTTTATAATTGGAGTTGACTTTAATGCAAAAAATACCTACTGGGGATCTAGACTGACGAATTCTAAAGGAAAAGAACTTTTGCAAGCTATTAGTGAATATCAATGTGAGCCGATATCAACTGGTAAGCCCACATACTATCCAACAGATCCAGGAAAAATTCCAGATCTAATTGATTTTTTTATAGTAAAAAATATATATTTAAGTTTTGTAGATATAGAAGAAAGTTTTGATTTACACTCAGATCATTCACCTATTATTCTAACTCTTAGTAAAAACATAATAAAGAAAGAAGCAAATATCTCACTAGTTAATAAACTGACTGACTGAATTAGTTTTAAACAAAGTCTGTCAGAAAAAATAAACCTATCAGTACCATTGCAAACGCCAGAACAAATCGATAAAGAAGTTGAATATTTTGTTACAAATATTCAACAAGCAGCTTGGGAAAACAGTCCAAAACCAAAGAGAATTTTTAAGGGAAAAAACCATCCAAAGGAAATTAGAGACCTTATATTGGAAAAAAGGAAACTAAGAAGAAAGTGGCAGCAAAGCCGTGATCCTCGGGACAAAACAAATCTCAACAACATGACGCAGCGCATTAGGCGAAAAATTCTAGTAATAAAAAATGAATCTATTAACCATTTTCGTAATGAACTTACAGATGATAAAAATACCGACTATTCCCTTTGGAAAGCAACCAAAGAATTTAAAAGACCAATTATCCAAATTCCACCCATACGAAAATCTAACAACCAGTGGGCAAGGAGTAACGATGAAAAAGCAGATATTTTTGCAAGTCATTTAGAAAAAACATTTCAGCCCCACGAAGCACCAGATGAACACTTTCAGTTAAATAAACCCCATCAAATCGAGGACCATATTAAGCTTACATCACCAAAAGAAATATTAACAGAAATCAAAAATATTAATTCGAAAAAAGCCCCAGGGTATGATCTTATTAACGGGGTAGTCATAAAACAACTCCCCAGAAAAGCTATCGTAAAACTATGCAACCTAATTAATGCGTCTTTTAGGCTTAGGTATGTACCTAAACTGTGGAAAGTTGCAGAAGTTATCATGATTCCAAAACCGGGAAAACCACTCCATGGCGTGTCATCTTACAGGCCAATATTATATTTGCTGCCAATTATATCCAAGCTCTATGAAAAATTATTGCTTAAAAGAATAAAACCCATCATAGAAAGACAAGAAATTATTCCATCTCATCAATTTGGTTTTCGAGACAAGCATTCCACGATAGATCAAGTACACAGAATTACTAATATAATAGAAAAAGCACTAGAAGAGGGAAAAGTTTGTTCTGCAGTTTTTCTAGATGTAGCACAAGCATTTGACAAAGTGTGGCTTGAAGGCCTTAATTTTAAACTAAAACGGTTTCTGCCAAAACAATATTCGGATATTTTGGAATCATACATATCTGATAGACATTTTAGAGTAAAACAGGAAGACTCATACTCAAATTTAAGAGAAATTCAAGCAGGCGTGCCCCAGGGTAGCGTACTAGGCCCTTATCTATACTTATTATTCACTTGTGATATCCCAAAGCCAGAAAATTGTCACTTAGCAACATTTGCCGATGATACTGGTTTATTGACGGTAGAAAAATCTATTGAAAAATGCATAGAAAAACTTCAGGATGCAGTCACGCAAGTTCACAGTTGGACCACAAAGTGGCGAATAAAATTAAATGAAACCAAATCAATTCATGTTGATTTTATCAACAAAAATATAAATCACATACAAATAACAATTAACAACATTCCAGTACCATATTCGAATCAGGCAAAATATCTAGGTATGACACTTGATGCCAAATTGCGCTGGAAAGCGCATGTTAAGAAAAAAAAGAAGAACTTGAGATAAGGTATAGAAAAATGAACTGGCTAATTGGAAGGAAGTCCAATTTAACAATTCATAATAAGTTACTGCTTTATAGACAAATACTGAAACCAGTATGGACATATGGTATTCAACTATGGGGTTGTGCTAAAGAGAGTAACATTCTAGTTGTACAGAGATTTCAAAATAAAGTATTAAGAAACATTGTGAATGCACCTCGATACGTTCGAAATAGTGACCTTCATCGAGATCTAAAAATCGAAACTGTAGCAGAGACTATAAAAAAGTACGCAAAAAGCCATGAAGATAGACTCCATCGGCATGTGAATGTGGAAGCAATTCAGCTTCTAGACAATACTATGCTAGTTCGAAGACTAAAAAAGTGAAGCCGTTTGAGCTAGTAAACTAAGTGAATTACACATAAAACAATATAATGCTATAAACAGAACACAATTGTGAGTTACAGACTAAACAAAGCGGGGAGAACTGTCGAGTGAACCCTAAGTTTAAATCTGACTTTTCTCGTAAATTAAGTTAAAACAAAAAAAGACACAGTGTGTTTGACAAATAAATTAAAAAAAATAGTTTATAATAATTATTTGCACAACCAACTATGACGTCCAACCTTGCAGAGAGAAATAACTACTTAAATCCTAAATTAGAATTAACAAGTAACCATAAAATGTTTAAAAAAATAAAAGAGAGACAAGAGCTTTGGCAGGTATTCAGGTCTTATGTTCCACTCCTGCGTGAGTAAAACCAAAAAAAAATAATTGCGCTTATCCTAGCTGAACTGGATTAAAATTAAAGTTAACTTATATTTGTTTAATCCTCAAGCAACCGAATGGGTAAATTTATCCCTAAATGGAACGTACAACAAACTACCTATAACAAAAATCCCAAAGCTGTTGTACACAGTTAATGCTAGGGTATACTCCTGCTATTGCAGAACGGCTCCACAAATAAACCCAAATCGCCGTATGCAATGATTTTTCTAAAAAGAATAAATCAAAACCCACTTTAACCTGCTTACCTATCCTGAGAAACGCGAATCTTCATCCCTTAATATATAAGTGAACGAAATAAACAAAATATGCTCAATTAAAAAAAATCCGCTAGCTAAAATTGTGTTGAATTAGACTAGTAAGGATGTTGTGTATAAAAAAAAATTACATAAATAAAATCTTGGTAGGACTGCAACTCTCTAATAATCGTTAAAATGAAATTCCCAAAATTTAAACTAAATTGATGTAAACCATGGTCAACGCCTATCAGTCAGTTTGTCAATGATGTTAAAATATAACCAGAACACTCTTGTTCGGACCCAAAAAGGTCACGTGGATCGTACCAAAAGGTGTCCCAAAAAAAATATATATATTTTTGGTGTCGGCCAGAGTAGCCCAATAATAAAAAAAATTAATTAGTGGCTCACTAAAATTCTCAAAATATTGCTTTACCCTAATAGGTATTTTGGAGTATGGAGAAAAAAAAATTAAACAAATGTTGTTAAATTATTGAAAGGCGAGGGTTCCAACTGAAATTATTAGGAAGAATCCCTTTCTTTAATTCAGTAAAAAAAATCTTTACTTAAACAGGTAAAACGATTGTAGGGCAAGGTACTGCTATGCACCAAAAAAACCATTTGCAACAAGAAAATCAAGTTTACTTTTTAAAAAAATATATAAAAAAAAATTCCAAGGAAAAAAATTATTTCAATTTTTTTTTAATGTTTAAGTAGGGTTGCAGCTCCTATTAACGATCCTTATAGAAAAATTAAGATAAAATTAACACCAGACAAATCTTGATCGAGTTATGTTATGCAGCAGTCTTTGTTCTTTCCCCTTAAAATGTAACGGTTCACTTCTTTTGAGTCTTATATTTGTTTTTGTAAACAAGAGGTGTTATTTCTAGTTTTATTGTGAACATCTTAGGCATTTTTCAGCAAACTTATTTGGAGTAAAACATCGAAGGATAAGGTAGATTTATAGCCCGTCATAGTGGTTTAGGAAAGACTTACCTTTGTTTTTTAGCTTTCTTGCGAGAATCCAAGAATCGTGTTCTGGTGGTGATATTTCTTAGTACCTTCCGAAAGTTTCACATTCATTTTCGATCAGGAAAATCAGGAAAATATAACCTCTCTGTAACGAAATATTTTTGTTTGTTTTTCCAAAGATGTTTGACATTTGTGCTAGCCAATTTCGATTCGAGTTGGAACTCGACGGACCGGCACAGCGAGTGCAGATTCGGTCACAGAGCGGCACGGGCACAGTGGACTGTTTGCGCTCACTATATTTAAGAGACTCTTAAACATTGAAAAAACTATTTTTGTGCAGTAATTTTAGTTTTCCAAGACGTTTTACAGGTTGTTCCATGTTTGTCGATAGGGAGAGAGACTGTTTTAAGGATTTCAGCAGGTTGGTGATAGAGATATTAAATTCAATAACAACGGATTACTGGTCACCTCATGTTGGGGTTAACCGGATAAAAGGCCCAAGCATTTTCTCCGTCGAGAGTAGTTTGCTCCGTGCCACAAATAATTTTGGCAACAGTGACAGAAAGTGACAAGCGTCCTTTTCATTTTTTGCCTGAGAAAAGCGCGGTAGACGAAAATCAGAAAATTGATTTTCCGCGAGTGTGGTTAGCCAAATAACATCTAGGTAAGCGTAATTTGTTAGTTTTATGCCTTTCTACTAGTAGAGTTATGGGTTTGGCGGGGTCGGTCGTATTTTCCGAATTAGAGTTATTCTTCTGACACCCCTCCCTTTGGTATTCTAGGCTTTCAAGTTTGGGGCTCCTTTTGTTGGACTGTGCGAACACCTGCTACTTCAAAACCCTCACATCACCTGCATTTTGGGCACTCTGCATTTTTACCAAACTACCAGATGAACTGGTGAACTCAGAAAACCTCACAAGAATCGTGTTCGTCCTTACTGCTGTAACCTGACAAAATCCGCATAAGCACCCTGACCTAACCTAAAGAACTCAATCGGCGAAGCTGGTGGTGGCCTGAGATTTTGTGATATCCTCAGGTATTTAAAACCTGCCTCCAGTTACGTGCAACTACCCTTTATATCAACCTGATTCATTGAAGATTCAAATGTCAGGTTAAATACTCTGCCAATATATGGGCCCCTAAGCTCACACTAGGTACTATAGTTATAGTGTACGTGTGAGCTAATATAATTCAAAACTGAAATATATTTTATTCAACTCC
Source organism: Aspidapion aeneum (assembly GCA_963576565.1). Classification (NCBI taxonomy): domain Eukaryota; kingdom Metazoa; phylum Arthropoda; class Insecta; order Coleoptera; family Brentidae; genus Aspidapion; species Aspidapion aeneum. The sequence continues at coordinate 80,350,146 of OY755043.1, read as the reverse complement.
AGACTAAATTACCTTTTGTTTGATACCACACAAGCCATGTTTTGACTTAACCTTAAATTTTTGAAATCTACCCCCACCCTTAAAAAAGACAAAAACTATAATGTATTTTGTTAAACTCCGGACTCAATTACCTTTCGTTTGATATCACACACGCCATATTTTCACTTAAACTCTAATTTTTGAAATATACCCCCACCCTTCTTTTAAATAAATTAAAATGTATTTTGTTTAACTCCAGACTCAATTACCTTTCGTTTGATATCACACACGCCATATTTTCACATAAACTCTAATTTTTGAAATCTACCCCCACTCTTTTATTTGGTTTGTGTTCGGTGGATTTTGTTCATTTTTAAATGGGACCATCTCGACCCAAGACCCAGCCTAGGTACCAAATTTCATTAAAATCGGCCAAGCGGTTTTTGAGTTATGCGCGTTGGTCGTTACAGACAGACATACAGACAGACAGACAGACATACAGACAGACAGACAGACAGACAGACAGACGGCGCAACAAAAAAGTTTCAAAATCATCTGAAACGCAAAGATATATAAAAATTTTTGAAATCGGAGCAACTTTTTTTTTCTCGAAAAAATTAGGATCACCATAGCTCACACTACTATAGTATAGTATATGTGTGAGCTAAAACCAAAAATTGATATAACTGCTGTGTAGCAAATAAGAGATTTTACATAATTTAGTTATTGATAATTAGCTAGGGACTGGCCAGAAATTTATAAATAGGTAGGAGTTACTTGGAGTATCAACTTTCCTAAAGTTTATTACATGCAAGTTTTTTTAAAAAGCTGTTTTACTTGTTTGCAACCCCCATTTCCTTTGCTAAGAGTGATACTTAGCTGGCGCCCTTTTCTTGCCAGTAAATTTATTAAGTTTTAAGAGCAACCCTCTCCGAACCAACGACCTGCTCACCGACTAAGAGCTGCCGTGCCAGATTTAACAAAATCTGAATCTGAACTTAGTGATACACATGGTATTAGCCCTAAGAGGGTAGGGTTAAGTGTTACACAATTTTGGCGCGCAACGTAGAGGCATTTTTTTGGGTATTTTGAAATAAGTATTATTAAAAATTAGTAATCATTTTGTTGGAAAAAACAGGCATAGTTGGTTTGGTGAGTTTTTTTAGATTCTTTTTCCGGGTTGGCAAGTTCCCCTTTTACCTTTCTCCTTCCTGCAAACAAGTAAACATTTTGTTGGTACATTTTAACTAAAGATTTTTTCTGATTTTTCCTTTGGGCTTGGGTTAGGTACTTCCTCTTAGAGTTCATAATTTTTTTAAAACAAATAAAAAATAAATCTGGGTAGGTAATTAATAAATAAAATATCTTAGCATAAAGTAGGCCCCAAACTAAATTTGGGTAGAAACAAAAAATTATAATAAGAGTTCAGGCAAATAATGAAAAATTTATGTTTTGTGTTTTTTTTGTTAAATGGTTGTGAAGAGTCATAAATAAAGATAAATTGTCATTTTATGTTAGCAAAGAAGGTAAAACTCAATAAATAAAATAAATAAAATCTATATGTTTGTGGCGGATTCATTTTACAAACACAACTTTTTCTGGGTATTACGCCACTAGTAAGGAAAAATTATTTTAAAAAATTATAAAAAACCACTGCGTTTCTCCTAGAAAAATAAAAATCACTAATTTGTCAGTGGCTTTCTATAAAAATAAATAGTTGCCTAGTAAAACCTAAACCACTTATCTTTTAATTGAATTTGAATACGCTACGTTTCGATTGCCAATCTACAATCGTTTTCAAGCTTTTTATTTATATTTTTTCTCAAAATCTTAAATGTTTCTTGTTCAAATATATTTTTTATTATTATATCGTTGACAAATTGTCAATATTCTGAAGTTTATCAAAAACAATTGACCAATCTAAACAAAACACAAGGTAACATGATACTATTTCAAGACATTATGTCAGTCAATGTTGTTTTCAAATTTGAAAATAAACAGAACAGGGTGACTTATTAAAACTAGAATCAATAAGGTCTCTTTTTAATAACCATTTAGAAATTTTTACAAAATTATGATCATTGTGGGATTATATTACTATTATATCAAAATCTATTTAAAAAACAGTAATCAGAATTTCATTACAGTAATAATTAATTTTGAAAAAACCTTTTTGCAAATCTTGTCTGAGAATAGGAAGCCAAGCTTTACTTATATCTATAGAAATACTTGAAAGACAGTTATCTTCATTTAAATAAATACATGCTGATTCTTTTAATTTTCTTTTAATGTCATTAGATTCTGTTTGTAAAAGTATTGTTTCTCCCCATTTAATTCTATGATTACTCTCAAAAGAATGCTGACAAACTCTGGATTTCTCGTAATCACCCCTTCTCAAATTATATTTATGATCATTAACTCTTACCTCAAGTGGCCTAGAAGTTTCACCTATATAAATTTTACCACATTCACAAGGTATTTTATAAATTACATTTTTTGAATTCTGCTCTTCATTTATTGGTTTTGTTTTTGTAAGAATAGATCTAAGTTTATTTTCTGTCTTAAAAACTGTTTTTATATTATAATTATTTGCTATTCTCCTAATTTTGTCTGATATACCTGGTATAAAAGGAATCAATAATTTTTTAGTATCTAAATCAATTATATTAGCATTTCTTCTTCTAGGAAACTCTATTCTATGAAAACAATTTTCAACAAAATTTATAGGATAGGAATTTTTTATTAAAACTTCTTTAATTAATTCTTTTTCTAATAAAAATCTGTTATTATCAGAACAAATTATCTTTGCTCTATCAAATAAACTTTTAACAACACCTCTTTTTATTATAGTAGAGTGATTTGATTTAAAATTTAAATATCTATTAGTATGTGTTGGTTTTCTATATACAGAAGTTTGAAAAGTATTTTGTTTTTCAATAAGTACATCTAGAAATGGAAGTTTGTTATCAGTTTCTTTTTCTAATGTAAATTTAATAGTACTTTCTTTGTTATTCATAAAATATAGAAATTCATTTAGTTTGTTTTCATCATAAGGCCAAATACTAAAAATATCATCAATATATCTAAACCAAACTATGGGTTTATACTGATATTCTTGCAAAATATTATTTTCAAAATCTTCCATAAAAATATTACTCATTAAAGGAGAAAGTGGGGAGCCCATTGCCATGCCAAAATCTTGTTGAAAAAAATCATTTTGCCATTGAAAATATGTAGTTTTAATACAAATAGTAAGTAACTCTAAAATTGCATCAATATTTAAATTTGTTCTTTCTCTTAAACTTTGATCATTTTCTAAACGATTTCTTACTATTAAAAGGGTTTTATCTACCGGAACATTAGTGAAAAGACTTACAACATCAAAGCTTACCATTAAATGATTATTATTAAACTCAATCTCAGATAATTTCTCTAAAAAATGTTGAGAATTTCGTATGTAAGAATTAGTGTTATTCACCAAGGGATTTAAAATGTTTAATAGATATTTTGCTAATTTATGACATGGAGAATTCATACTACTTACTATTGGTCTAAATGGAACATTAGGTTTATGTATTTTAGGTAAGCCATAGAAATGAGGTGGTTTGCTATAATGAGGAACTAACTGAGAACGTTCTCTATCTTGAAAACAATTTTTATGCTTATATAAAGTAGAATAAATTTTTCTCTCTATTGATTTTGTAGGGTCTTTATTAAGTTTTTTATAAGAACCTTGTTGAATTAAATTTTCAATTTTTTCATTATAAGTGTCATTATTAATTATAACAGTTGCATTACCCTTATCTGCTGGCAAAATTTTTATTGAGTTATCATTTTTTAAGGATACTAAAGCTTGTTTTTCTTCTTTTGAGATATTTTTTTTAATCTTTAAAGGTTTTTCCAAAACTAATTTTGATCTAATTCCAAATTCATTAGCAACTTCTTCAGGTAAGCTTTTTGCTACTTCTTCAATACCTATTACAAAATCTAACCTATTAGGATTTTTTGGGGGTAAAGCAAAATTTAAACCTTTTGAAAGAAGAGATTTTTCTGAAACTGTTAAAACTTTGTCTGACATATTTATTACTGTACGTTCTAATAAGTTATTATTAATATTAAAATTCAATTGATTTTCTAATTGTTCATTTCTTAAATTAATAAATTTATTTACGTGAATATTTTTTTGTTGGTTAAAATGAAATAAGTAACTATTATAGCAACAATTTAAAATATGATCATAATCAAAAAAGGATACGTTTTCTTCAATTTCATGTTTTAAATTTTGAATCTTATTATTCAAAGACCATTTTTCATATCTATGAAATTGAATTCTTTCTCTTAATAAAGCAAAACTTGTTCTTTGCAATATTCTTTCACTTCTGTTACTTCTAAATGGAGGTTTTAGTCTAAAACTCTTTGGAATAATATCATGCTCTCTACATCTGCAAAGAAAGGTCAAACTATTTTCTGAATGTTGAAGTTTCTTATATGTATTTTCTAAATTTCTAAAAAGGAAGCAAATATTAGGCCCATACCTTTCTTGTAAATAAAATCTATATGTTTGTGGCGGATTCATTTTACAAACACAACTTTTTCTGGGTATTACTGTTCTGTTTATTTTCAAATTTGAAAACAACATTGACTGACATAATGTCTTGAAATAGTTTCATGTTACCTTGTGTTTTGTTTAGATTGGTCAATTGTTTTTGATAAACTTCAGAATATTGACAATTTGTCAACGATATAATAATAAAAAATATATTTGAACAAGAAACATTTAAGATTTTGAGAAAAAATATAAATAAAAAGCTTGAAAACGATTGTAGATTGGCAATCGAAACGTAGCGTATTCAAATTCAATTAAAAGATAAGTGGTTTAGGTTTTACTAGGCAACTATTTATTTTTATAGAAAGCCACTGACAAATTAGTGATTTTTATTTTTCTAGGAGAAACGCAGTGGTTTTTTATAATTTTTTAAAATAATTTTTCCTTACTAGTGGCGTAATAACCAGAAAAAGTTGTGTTTGTAAAATGAATCCGCCACAAACATATAGATTTTATTTACAAGAAAGGTATGGGCCTAATATTTGCTTCCTTTTTAGAAATTTAGAAAATACATATAAGAAACTTCAACATTCAGAAAATAGTTTGACCTTTCTTTGCAGATGTAGAGAGCATGATATTATTCCAAAGAGTTTTAGACTAAAACCTCCATTTAGAAGTAACAGAAGTGAAAGAATATTGCAAAGAACAAGTTTTGCTTTATTAAGAGAAAGAATTCAATTTCATAGATATGAAAAATGGTCTTTGAATAATAAGATTCAAAATTTAAAACATGAAATTGAAGAAAACGTATCCTTTTTTGATTATGATCATATTTTAAATTGTTGCTATAATAGTTACTTATTTCATTTTAACCAACAAAAAAATATTCACGTAAATAAATTTATTAATTTAAGAAATGAACAATTAGAAAATCAACTGAATTTTAATATTAATAATAACTTATTAGAACGTACAGTAATAAATATGTCAGACAAAGTTTTAACAGTTTCAGAAAAATCTCTTCTTTCAAAAGGTTTAAATTTTGCTTTACCCCCAAAAAATCCTAATAGGTTAGATTTTGTAATAGGTATTGAAGAAGTAGCAAAAAGCTTACCTGAAGAAGTTGCTAATGAATTTAGAATTAGATCAAAATTAGTTTTGGAAAAACCTTTAAAGATTAAAAAAAATATCTCAAAAGAAGAAAAACAAGCTTTAGTATCCTTAAAAAATGATAACTCAATAAAAATTTTGCCAGCAGATAAGGGTAATGCAACTGTTATAAATAATAATGACACTTATAATGAAAAAATTGAAAATTTAATTCAACAAGGTTCTTATAAAAAACTTAATAAAGACCCTACAAAATCAATAGAGAGAAAAATTTATTCTACTTTATATAAGCATAAAAATTGTTTTCAAGATAGAGAACGTTCTCAGTTAGTTCCTCATTATAGCAAACCACCTAATTTCTATGGCTTACCTAAAATACATAAACCTAATGTTCCATTTAGACCAATAGTAAGTAGTATGAATTCTCCATGTCATAAATTAGCAAAATATCTATTAAACATTTTAAATCCCTTGGTGAATAACACTAATTCTTACATACGAAATTCTCAACATTTTTTAGAGAAATTATCTGAGATTGAGTTTAATAATAATCATTTAATGGTAAGCTTTGATGTTGTAAGTCTTTTCACTAATGTTCCGGTAGATAAAACCCTTTTAATAGTAAGAAATCGTTTAGAAAATGATCAAAGTTTAAGAGAAAGAACAAATTTAAATATTGATGCAATTTTAGAGTTACTTACTATTTGTATTAAAACTACATATTTTCAATGGCAAAATGATTTTTTTCAACAAGATTTTGGCATGGCAATGGGCTCCCCACTTTCTCCTTTAATGAGTAATATTTTTATGGAAGATTTTGAAAATAATATTTTGCAAGAATATCAGTATAAACCCATAGTTTGGTTTAGATATATTGATGATATTTTTAGTATTTGGCCTTATGATGAAAACAAACTAAATGAATTTCTATATTTTATGAATAACAAAGAAAGTACTATTAAATTTACATTAGAAAAAGAAACTGATAACAAACTTCCATTTCTAGATGTACTTATTGAAAAACAAAATACTTTTCAAACTTCTGTATATAGAAAACCAACACATACTAATAGATATTTAAATTTTAAATCAAATCACTCTACTATAATAAAAAGAGGTGTTGTTAAAAGTTTATTTGATAGAGCAAAGATAATTTGTTCTGATAATAACAGATTTTTATTAGAAAAAGAATTAATTAAAGAAGTTTTAATAAAAAATTCCTATCCTATAAATTTTGTTGAAAATTGTTTTCATAGAATAGAGTTTCCTAGAAGAAGAAATGCTAATATAATTGATTTAGATACTAAAAAATTATTGATTCCTTTTATACCAGGTATATCAGACAAAATTAGGAGAATAGCAAATAATTATAATATAAAAACAGTTTTTAAGACAGAAAATAAACTTAGATCTATTCTAACAAAAACAAAACCAATAAATGAAGAGCAGAATTCAAAAAATGTAATTTATAAAATACCTTGTGAATGTGGTAAAATTTATATAGGTGAAACTTCTAGGCCACTTGAAGTAAGAGTTAATGATCATAAATATAATTTGAAAAGGGGTGATTACGAGAAATCCAGAGTTTGTCAGCATTCTTTTGAGAGTAATCATAGAATTAAATGGGGAGAAACAATAATTTTACAAAAAGAATCTAATGACATTAAAAGAAAATTAAAAGAATCAGCATGTATTTATTTAAATGAAGATAACTGTCTTTCAAGTATTTCTATAGATATAAGTAAAGCTTGGCTTCCTATTCTCAGACAAGATTTGCAAAAAGGTTTTTTTCAAAATTAATTAATACTGTAATGAAATTCTGATTACTGTTTTTTAAATAGATTTTGATATAATAGTAATATAATCCCACAATGATCATAATTTTGTAAAAATTTCTAAATGGTTATTAAAAAGAGACCTTATTGATTGTAGTTTTAATGAGTCACCCTGTTCTGTTTATTTTCAAATTTGAAAACAACATTGACTGACATAATGTCTTGAAATAGTATCATGTTACCTTGTGTTTTGTTTAGATTGGTCAATTGTTTTTGATAAACTTCAGAATATTGACAATTTGTCAACGATATAATAATAAAAAATATATTTGAACAAGAAACATTTAAGATTTTGAGAAAAAATATAAATAAAAAGCTTGAAAACGATTGTAGATTGGCAATCGAAACGTAGCGTATTCAAATTCAATTAAAAGATAAGTGGTTTAGGTTTTACTAGGCAACTATTTATTTTTATAGAAAGCCACTGACAAATTAGTGATTGTTATTTTTCTAGGAGAAACGCAGTGGTTTTTTATAATTTTTTAAAATAATTTTTCCTTACTAGTGGCGTAATACCCAGAAAAAGTTGTGTTTGTAAAATAAAATAAAACAGAAGAAAGGAAATTAAATAGGTACAGATACATTTTTTAAACTGTTTTTTGTTGTGAATTGTGGATTGTAATGTAATTTTTATATTTTAAATTTTTTGTGCAAGATTTTAAATTAAAACAGAGTAGGTAAGCGCCTTCCTAGAGTAAATATTTATATAAAGTTATACTGGTCGAGTCATTGTCCATTAAAAAAAAAATTATTAGTCTTATTTTTTTGTAAAAATACAGTGTGAGTCAAAATAAAAAAGAAACAAAAATTATTTTGGGATAAGGAAGTTATACAGGGTGAGCCAAATATTATCAGCGAAAAATAATTTTAATGTCATTTTAAATTATATTGTGCTTGTGTTAAATTGTACTTAGAGTAACGTGTGAACTTTGCTGGTAAATTTAGAAGTCCTCACATTATACAGGGTGAATCTGAAGGTTGATATTAGGGCATCGAATAGTTACAGATATATTACTATTATTTTTGTTAAATTTATACAGAGCGGTATATTGGGTGCGAATAATCATACTAGTTACCATTATAGAAATATTATTTTAAAGCAAAGTAATCATTCATAAGAACATTCAATTTTTTTACATTTATGCTGAACTATAAAAAGAAAACAAGTGTATACCTGAATTGTATTATCTAAATTATTATCCTTATTTACCACCTAAACTAAAAAAAAATCTTTTTTATTGTTTTTTTTGCAGGATAATAATTTCTTTTATCCTTTTGGGTGGTTTTTTTTTTGTGCAAACGGTTGAATTATTTTTTTTTATATCTATAAAGAAGGATACTGATAACTTAGTAGCTCAGCTATTTGAACTAGTATAACTGAGTTCATCCAGAAATTTTTGAAGATTTCATGAAATGAAAGAAAAAATTTTTTAATAATTTTTTTTAGTTTTTTTTTGCACTATTTAAAATTTTTATTCTTCTTGGTACTTGCATTTTTTGCGCGGACATTTAAATTCATTTTTTTAATTAATTATAACTTTGTAGCTCTGCTGTGTGGACTGGTGTCACTGAGTTCATCCAAAAATTTTTTGAAGTTTTCCAAAAACTGAATAAAGGAAGAATTTTTTAAATAATTTTTTTTAAATTTTTTTTTTTGCACTATTTAAATTTTTATTGTAACTTGGTACTTGAATTAGTTTGTGCGGACAATTACATTCATTTTTAAAAATTTTATTATAACTTCGTAGCGCTGCTATTTGGACTGGGGTAGTTCATCCGGAAATTTTTGAAGGTTTCAAAATTTTTAAAATTTTTTTTTGTAAACTTTTTTTGCACTATTAAATTTTTTTATTCTTCTAGGTATTTACATTTTTTGTGTGAACCTTTAAAATAAATTTTAATTTTTTTTTATAGCTTCATAGCGCTGCTATTTAAACTAGTGTAACTGAGGTCATCCTACCTTTTTGGAAAGTTTCGAGAGAAAATAAGTAATAAGAAAAAAAAAATAAGTGATAATAATTTTAATAATTTTTGGCGTTTGTTATAATAAAAATAGATACTAACCTGTACATATATCATCTAGGAAACTACAACTACTTCGGGCATTGAATTTGTTTATAAAAATTTTTATTTCTGTTTTAATTAAAGAGAAGTTCTGCCGCGAGTTTTTTAAGTTTTCTAAACAATTTTGTTTGAGTTTCGAAACATTTTAAGACTTGTGAAGATATAAAGGAGAAAATATTTTTTTATTATTTTCTAAATATTAAATAAATAAATTTGGATAAAATTTTTGAATTTAAATAAATTTGGATCAGTTTCGGATTTTCAAAAAAAAATGCATTACGAAGATTTTAATATAGATCCTAATCATTTAAGAGTTGCGGAACTCAATTATGAGTTAGGTTTGCGAGGTTTAGGTGCAGCAGAGAGGGCGGACGTCACAATTAGAAGGCGATATTTACGAAGATGTTTTAAAATGGATTTGGAGAGTGCAGGAAAGACCTATACTGGGGAGGGTTTTGATTTTGCTAGTGAAAAGGCAGCTATTGATGTTAGTGCAGCTTTGCTTAAGGAAGAGGTTCACAATTTTAACGGGGTTAATAGGGAAGTATATAGGCGAGTTACTAGTCGGTTTAGACATATTTTGGGAAGAATTAGTCGTATACCAACCACTGGCGAAGGTGTCGAAGAGGAACAAGTCCAATATAGGACAGATTCTTTAATTTCTCTGTCGGTGTTACAGGAATATTTTGATGATATGCATCAGCGATATATAGGGGCAGGGGCTGAAACCCGCGACGGTTCACTTTTGGATAATGCTGCTGAAGCAGCTACTATGCGTTCTTTTAGGGCTGAGTTGATTTCTAAATGGGGAGTTACTTTTAACGGAAAAACGGATAAAAACCAGGTTATCGATTTTCTGCTGAGGGTGGATGAACTTCGAGTAGCGAGGGGTTGCAGCCTCGAAGATTTATATACCGGTGCGGTTGAACTTTTTACCAGTACTGCGTTGGAATGGTTTAGATCCAACAAAAGAATGCAAAGGTTTACAGACCGGAACTCTTTGGTTAAGGCTTTGAGGAGAGACTTTTTGCCTCGAGATTTTGACGAAAACCAAAAAATAAAAATTCAACTTCGAAAGCAATTACCTACTGAGCCAGTAGTCATTTATATTTCTATTATGGAGAATTTATTTAATTTCTTGGGCGAACCTCCTAGTACCCAAGAAAGGTTAAAAGTAATTCGCAAGAATCTTCTGGACAGTTATCATCCCAAATTTGAATGTCCTGAGAGAAAAGTGTATGGCGTTGGAAGAGGCTGGTTTGAATACAAGGAGAGGTGGCAATGTTCATGCGTTTAGCTCCGAGGTAAATGAACATTTTCCTAGTACTAGTCAACCAGTTTGTTCGGGCTGTTCCTGTGCTCATCAGTGTTCTGCCTTGGGCACCACCTCAGCTTCATCGGCATTTAGGTCTAATGAGTCTAGGGCTCCCTTTTATAGACCTAATTATCCAAAGGTCGGTAATTCGTCGAATCACAACGCTTCTAGGGTAGAAAATGGGGGACATGGGCAAGGTCGTTCTTCCTACCAGTCTTTACCTGGGGCATCTTCATTAGCGTGTTTTGTCTGTGGTCTTAAGGGACATAAAGCTGCTTTTTGTAGAAAGAGAGCTACAGTTAGTAATTCAGCCCAGCAAAATTCAAGATCAGCAAATCAGAGTTCGCACCGTCAGCAGTCGTTATGTGAGACCTGAAACAGTTCCAAGGCTTGAACCTACTTGTTTTGGATGTGGTCGTGTGGGTGTAATTAAACCCAACTGTCCAGTGTGTAAATCAAAAAACGGTGCAAGAGGCAATCAATAGGCGTTGCTACTCTTGCATATAAGAAGCCCTATAGTTCTTTATTAAATGCAGATTGGCGGGATTGGAAGCAAAATGTTCGTGAGTTTTTTACATCTACACAACCTGTTGCTGATATTTGTCCTTCTTTTGTTCCTCAAGCAAATGATACTAGGCCGTATGTTCAGATACATATTTTAGGCAGGCCTTTTGTTGCTTTGGTGGACAGCGGCGCTAGCCATTCGGTGATTGGTAAACCTGGAGGGATAATTTTAGATATTTTAGAAACTAATGTGTTGCCTTCTGCAAGTGAAAAACATATCAGAACCGCAGATGGTTCCTTGCATGTCGTGGATGGATATGTAGAGACTCCTGTCGAGTTGGAAGGTGTTGTAAAATTAATTGAATTTTTAGTAGTACCTAGCTTATCACGTGGTATAATTTTGGGGTCAGATTTTGGACGGCAGTTTTCATTAAAGTTGGACTTCGGAACGGATTGCTATGCTGTTGGTGACAATCCGGATATTTCAATGGCATTTGCCTTGAGTAACGGCATGGTGTTTAAAGTTTCGAATGTCTGTTCAAAAGCTGAATTGAGTCTTGAACAGTTGGCGAGTCTGGATAAAGTGATAAAGAAATTCGAGACTTTGTCTTCTACAACTTTGGGTAGAACAAATAAAATAATTCATGAAATTGATACGGGTGATGCAGCTCCGATTAAACAGAGACATCATGTAATGAGTCCATATAGGTTAAAAATCCTAAATGAAGAATTGGATAAGATGTTGGAACAAAAAGTAGTTAGGCCTTCAAATAGCCCTTGGGCTAGCCCTGTTTTGATAGTCGAGAAGTCAGACGGTTCTCCAAGGTTTTGTTTTGACGGTCGCAAATTGAACGCTGTAACTAAGAAATCAGCTTATCCTTTACCGCTGATAGATCAAGTTCTTGGTAGGTTGAGTAATGCAAGATTTTTAAGTAATATAGATTTAAAGTCTGCGTTTTGGCAAATACCTCTATCGCCTGAATCTTGTAAGAAAACTGCATTTATAGTGCCTGGGAGAGGTCTTTTTGAATTTCAGGTGATGCCATTTGGGCTTTGTAACTCGGCAGCTACTCAACAGAAATTGATGGATAGTGTTTTGGGACCAGAATTTGAGCCATACGTCATGGTCTATCTCGATGATATCATCTGCGTAACACCGACTTTTGAACTTCACATAAGAATCCTTGAAAAAATCTTTGAAAAATTATCCGCTGCAAATTTAACAATTAACTTTAAAAAATGTAACTTTATGAGAGATCAAATTAAGTATCTTGGCTTTGTAGTTGACGCTCAGGGATTAAGAACTGATTTTGATAAAATTAGAGCTATGGTCGAATTTCCTGTTCCCCGGACAGCTACTGAAATAAAGCGTTTCATGGGACTTTGTAGCTGGTACAGAAGGTTTGTCAAAGATTTTAGTACTTTGGTAGCTCCAATCAACAACTTATTGAAGGGTAAACGTAAATCTCAGAGAATCGTTCGGTTCGGTTCGGTTCGGTTCGGTGGACAGTCAGGATGTAGTAATAGCATTTGGATCCCGTTCTTTGTCAGCTACAGAACGTAAGATGACCACAACTGAGAAAGAATTGGCCGCCATTTTGTTTGCCGTTGAGAAATTTAGGGGTTATATTGATGGAGTTCACTTTAAGGTGATAACTGATCATTCCTCGTTGTTTTGGCTTTCAAATCTTAAGAATCCTACTGGTAGGTTGGCTAGGTGGGCCATGAAACTGAGTTCATATGATATGGAGATACTTCATAGAAAGGGTGCTCTTAATGTTGTACCAGACGCATTATCTAGAGCTCCAGTCGATCCTCCAGATGAAAACTTATTAAGTTCCGATGTGTGTGTAATCGAAGTAATTCCACCAGATGCTTTGCAAGACCCTTGGTATTTGAGAATGGTCACAAGTGTAGAGGAAAACCCCGAAAAGTATCCTGATTTTATTGTGGAGGATGGTAAACTATTAAAGCATGTGCCTTCTGAATTGGTTGTTCGTACGAATTTTCCTGAATGGAAGCTCGTTGTTCCTAGAAATCAGAGATTAGCGGTGTTTAAAGAGTGCCACGATGACTCGATGGCTGCGCATTTGGGAATTTATAAAACTTTAAATCGTGTAAAGGAACTGTATTACTGGCCACGCATGTTACAGGATGTGAGAAAGTATGTCAAAAACTGTCATATATGCAATGCCCAAAAAGTGAGTTCTCAGGCTCGTCCTGGTTTTATGGGAAAACAAAAGAAACTAGAATTTCCTTGGCAATATCTTAGTATTGATCTTGTGGGTCCGTTACCGCGATCCAAGAAGGGTAACTGTTGGATACTTTGTATTTCAGATGTATTTTCCAAATTTTGTATTTTGAGACCTTTATCGAAAGCTGTGGGTAGAAAAGTCACTGAAATAGTAGAAAACCAAGTATTTTTATTGTTCGGAGTTCCTCAAATAGTGGCAACGGACAATGGTTGCCAGTTTATTGATCAGAAGTTTCGCTCTATGATAGCCAGTTACGGTATTAAACTTCACTATAATGCGAAGTATCATCCACATGTAAATCAAGTGGAAAGAGTCAATAGAACTCTGGAAACGGCGATAAGATCCTATATTAAGGATGTGGATCATCGAGTTTGGGATGAAGAGCTTTTTAAAATCGAGTTTGCATTAAATACTTCCGTTCATGAAGCTACAGGCTTTGTTCCGTCTTACTTAAACTTTGGACGATATGTGCCTTCGCATGGTTCTTTCTATGGTAGAATAGATGTTCTGGAAGAATTTAGTATTAACGATTTAAGTCGTAGAGAGTATTGCGAAGAAATGGATAAAATTCCCCAGAACTACCTTCAAGTTCGAAAGAGTTTAGATGATGCCTATAAGAAAAATCTGAGACACTACAATCTTCGGAAACGAGACCCGGATATTTATCATGTTAATGACCGAGTTTGGAAAAGAAATTTTGTGTTATCGAATAAGGCTAATAATTTTTCTGCTAAGCTAGCTCCGAAGTATAAGTTATGCATAGTAAACAAGGTGATAGGAAAATTAGTTTATGAGTTAAGAGACGAAAGTGGTAAGATTCTTGGAAAATTCCATGTCAAAGATTTAAAGCGTTACACTGGTGATAACCTAGAGGATTTTAGTGAGTGAATCGAGGGGTATGTTTGAATGAGAATGGATGAGGTTGCGCAACCACAAGAGATAGTAATAGATGAGTGAACAAGAGAGAATGTTAGGTAGTTTATAGTTGTTAGATTTTGAGATATTAAGGTAAAAAATATTTTACTACATAAAATATTTTTTTTACTAGGAAAAGGGGGTGTGTAACGGTTCACTTCTTTTGAGTCTTATATTTGTTTTTGTAAACAAGAGGTGTTCATTTCTAGTTTTATTGTGAACATCTTAGGCATTTTTCAGCAAACTTATTTGGAGTAAAACATCGAAGGCTAAGGTAGATTTATAGCCCGTCATAGTGGTTTAGGAAAGACTTACCTTTGTTTTTTAGCTTTCTTGCGAGAATCCAAGAATCGTGTTCTGGTGGTGATATTTCTTAGTACCTTCCGAAAGTTTCACATTCATTTTCGATCAGGAAAATCAGGAAAATATAACCTCTCTGTAACGAAATATTTTTGTTTATTTTTCCAAAGATGTTTGACATTTGTGCTAGCCAATTTCGATTCGAGTTGGAACTCGACGGACCGGCACAGGGAGTGCAAATTCGGTCACAGAGCGGCACGGGCACAGTGGAATGTTTGCGCTCACTATATTTAAGAGACTCTTAAACATTGAAAAAACTATTTTTGTGCAGTAATTTTAGTTTTCCAAGACGTTTTACAGGTTGTTCCATGTTTGTCGATAGGGAGAGAGACTGTTTTAAGGATTTCAGCAGGTTGGTGATAGAGATATTAAATTCAATAACAACGGATTAATGGTCACCTCATGTTGGGGTTAACCGGATAAAAGGCCCAAGCATTTTCTCCGTCGAGAGTAGTTTGCTCCGTGCCACAAATAATTTTGGCAACAGTGACAGAAAGTGACAAGCGTACTTTTCATTTTTTGCCTGAGAAAAGCGCGGTAGACGAAAATCAGAAAATTGATTTTCCGCGAGTGTGGTTAGCCAAATAACATCTAGGTAAGCGTAATTTGTTAGTTTTATGCCTTTCTACTAGTAGAGTTATGGGTTTGGCGGGGTCGGTCGTATTTTCCGAATTAGAATTATTCTTCTGACACCCCTCCCTTTGGTATTATAGGCTTTCAAGTTTGGGGCTCCTTTTGTTGGACTGTGCGAACACCTGCTACTTCAAAACCCTCACATCACCTGCATTTTGGGCACTCTGCATTTTTACCAAACTACCAGATGAACTGGTGAACTCAGAAAACCTCACAAGAATCGTGTTCGTCCTTACTGCTGTAACCTGACAAAATCCGCATAAGCACCCTGACCTAACCTAAAGAACTCAATCGGCGAAGCTGGTGGTGGCCTGAGATTTTGTGATATCCTCAGGTATTTAAAACCTGCCTCCAGGTACGTGCAACTACCCATTATATCAACCTGATTCATTGAAGATTCAAATGTCAGGTTAAAAACCAAAAATTGATATAACTGCTGTGTAGCAAATAAGAGATTTTACATAATTTAGTTATTGATAATTAGCTAGGGACTGGCCAGAAATTTATAAATAGGTAGGAGTTACTTGGAGTATCAACTTTCCTAAAGTTTATTACATGCAAGTTTTTTTAAAGAGCTGTTTTACTTGTTTGCAACCCCCATTTCCTTTGCTAAGAGTGATACTTAGCTGGCGCCCTTTTCTTGCCAGTAAATTTATTAAGTTTTAAGAGCAACCCTCTCCGAACCAACGACCTGCTCACCGACTAAGAGCTGCCGTGCCAGATTTAACAAAATCTGAATCTGAACTTAGTGATACACATGGTATTAGCCCTAAGAGGGTAGGGTTAAGTGTTACAAAAAACAGTTGCCGATTCCCCTTCCTCTCCCAAAACTGTGTTACTTTTTACTTGTGTTAAAACAAAGTGAATGAGCCGGGAAAAATTAATTTATTATCCGGCAAAAAAAATTGTTGAAAATTAAATTTACTTAAAAATCATAAGGTATAAAAAATCGTAATTGCAGAAAAAAACCCATCAGTTTAGGAAAATAAAAAAAATAGTTATGTTCCAACAAAACGGACGATGTTGGTATGTTTCTTTAAATTTATTACTTAGGGAAATAAGCAACGTTAATACCTATTTACTGTACCACTATAATGTGAAGAATCTAAGTTTTAAATTTTGCACTCAACTCCGTAAAGAATTATGCATGCATTTTCAAAAAAAACCAATATGAAAACAATTTCAAGGTTCACCTATAAGACCGTTGTAAAACTAAATCTGCCTACTCGAGTGTGTTTACACACAGCATCCAATAAAAAAAAATTACTGCTTAATGCATTCTCAGATCCTTATTCCTGGCGTTCACGAGATATAAAATTAAATTGGGCCCTTCCCACAACTATTAGTCAAAGCAAAATTACCAAATGTCCAAGGACTAATGAGACCCTATCCATACATATGACATTTTGAAATGAAACAGTTGGGAATAATCCTGCGTAATAACCAGACAACAAAAATCAAGAAGCAAAAAAAATTATCTTATTTAAAAGAGTATAATAAACTCCCGGCCCCAATTAAACTTTAGTTATATCAACAAAACTCGGCCTAAAACCAAAAAATCTTTTTATTAGACACTTCCCCAATTTCCTAAGTATAATGTCAATAAACTCAAAAACTTGTGATTTCCATTCCAATCCCATCTGGACCCTATATATTTTAAAACGGGTAAACGCCCACAGGCGAAACAATATCTCATTTCAAAGAAAAGGGTGAAGATATTTTGAAGCACCCTGTGAAAATAGGAAACTATTACGGAAAACTGTTCAGATCAGTGTTAACTTACTAATTCTTAACGCCTAAATATATCTAGTTCCCTCATGTACATGTTACTATTTTAATTCCTATCATAACTAAACAGATCACAAAACTTGTCTTTCTCCGCAAGTCTGCAAGGTCTTGGAAAATGTGAGATTCAGCCTGTAGGCCAAATTTATGGATGTATTGTAATTTAGCGAAAACAGAAATTGCGAAATCCTAAAAAGATTTGTAGCAAGTGGTCGTTCAACAATTTCTACACTCCGAACCAAACATTTCTTTCATTTCCACCCAGCTCGCGGGAGAAAAACCCCTAATTATTGCAATATAAAAGGTAGGTAGTTCCTTTATGCCCCATACCAACATCATATTATGCATAAAAGTATATGCCCCTAGAATGCTTAGTAACCTTAAAGAAAAAATATTGCCTATTAAATTTATTCTTAGATTGGGATCATTTCATACAATTATATAAAATAAGTAAGAAAATGTTTTAAAAATCAATCTATATTTATTTATTTAGTTGAAAGTTTCTTTTAAATTTACTGACCAATTTCACGACCTCAACATGACATTACTTTAAAAATTACTGAACTTTACAAATGAACTAAAAAAAAATCAAAAAAACTTATATCTATATTTGTCTCAGTTAGACATTTCTTTTGTGGTATTATATCTAGTTGGCCTCCAAATATATTTTCTCTTTATTCAATCCGGAGCAGGCAAAACTTCTCAAGGCTCAAACATAAATGTTTGCACTCCAGTGGCCATGACAAATCTATGATCTGAACGCAGAAAAAACACAGAAGAAAAAAATGTATTTACCAGAAAAACCTTAATTGATAGAAATAGCCATCGGTCATTTTTTTTTTAAATGCACTTCTAAACCCAACGCTGTATTCTACCAAAAAAAATTGACTGGTCACGAAAACACAACTGGACTCGACACACAAAGACCTAAAAAACTGCCCCAAAAAAAATACCCCAAAAAAAATGATAACTGGACTTCTGGCGTTGATGTTCAGCCAATATTTTGCTCTAGGAATTTTAGCCTTGTGTTCCCTAAACTTCCGAGCAAACACTATGTAGTAGTAGTACCCTCCTCTGACCCGATGTAACTGAGTGACGTAAGATGTTTAATTGCCTTCAACTGTTACCTCCAAAAACAAAAAAAGAATATGCAAAATAAACTTATTTTCCCTCTCATCTTTATTAATTTATACTTTCAACTAAACAAAACTATTAGCTGTTAGGCTAAATTTACTTTAAAACAACCCAGCCAAGAAAAATTTGTGTGCAACCCTGTAAAAATATTCCAACTTCCAAGTGGTGATATCCGACAAAAAATTAAAATCACCAAAAAGTATAACTTGACCTATATAATATAAATCGACTGCACCAAAAATAATCGGTGAAACAATTTCTATTTTATCACATGCAGGAAAAAATAAAATAATATTAGTAGTAGGTAAAAAAAATTGAGGTAAATTTACATTAAGGTGTTTTTTTTTCTTTAAAAAAATTTAAAACATGTTTTTCCTACAAAAAACTTTAAAAAATTAAGACCGTGATTTGGACGCAGTTGAATAAAAACTCCCATGCTTTTTATCTACTTATTTTCTTAATAAATAAAATGATTCTTTTCTTGTCCAAGAAAAAACTTGTGGAGATAAGCAAATAAAAAAAATCATCAGAATTATTAAAGCAACATAATGAATTTCAAAACTACGCTTCAATATTATCAAAAAAAAATATAAAAAAGGTTATTTCTAAAACCAATGATGATGGACAATTATGTTTTTTATTCAAAAAAATGATTGGGTGTCAAAAACACCGACAGCCACTGAGAGCCTTTAATCTGGCTGCGGCTGTAACACAAAATTTTTTTTAAAAAAATCTTAAAAAATAAAAAAAAAAATGTTTTTTCTTTTTTCTAAATTTAAAAAAAATAAAAATAAAATAAATTAGATGTTAAGAACCTAGCCAAAAAACACACGTCGGGCGCCAATTTGTGACGTATAAAATTGCGACACTATAAAAGCACGTCGGGTGTCAATTTGTAACGTATAAAACGTTGTCGCCAATTGTGACACTTAAAAAAACGTTGTAATCACTCTATTAAGTACTGAGTAATTAAACAAATATCTGGAAACAGAACTGTATTTTCCAGCTAGCTAAAACATCGATATGCCCGGTAACCTTTATACAGTGGAAAAGGGGGTTTCAGAAATAAGAAAAATTTAAGCGCCGCATTTGTTTTAATACCAATGTTTTACAAAAAGGATCTTGATTAAAATACAGTTCAACTCAAATATTGTAGCCAAACAATGAAACTCTACCTACTTCCGAGGCTTCCAGAGTAATTAAAAAAACCAAAAAGAAATTGACTTATTGACAAAATAAAAATTTAAAAGATTCCTAAATGAATTAAAATGGAACAAATAGGAAGCACTTTATAGGTAGACGGACATCTTCCACAGGTCATAGTGTACCTACATTTGAGTCAGTAGTGTGAGACTCAATTATATAAATGGTTGTTAAAAAGAAAGTACACTCCAATCTTGTATATTTTAAAGCTAAGGGTGAAAAATTAAAATTATCATAGGTGACAAAAAAATAAAAAGTGAGACCAAGTCGGACCAAAATAGCAAGGCACTTTTGATTACACAGTAAAATTTAAATTAGTTACGCCGCAAATTGGTGGTTATGACGTCATACCTTTATCTTGCGTTTACAAGAAATGCAAAGGTTATAATTAACAAAAAAAATATATGGAAAAAATTATATCTAAATGGTTTGCTCCTACCTTGGTTTGGTCGTTCTTTTATAAATAAAATGGTGTTCTATGTTGTAAACCTGAAGGTGTTGTTCTCAGACATCTTCTGTTACTCCGGGTACCTCGTTCTGCCCGCGCCTTCCTTAGTGCTGGCTTAGCACATCATGCTGGGGTAGTACAGGGTCTCAAGTCTATTGCTGGATCCTTGCCCGAGCGTAAAACCCTGTGGAAAACGAAATATTTCAGTTTCCTGGAACTCGTCGGTTTTGCACGAGGTTCCCCTACCCCGAGTAACCTAAATCAACAGATGAACTAAAACAATCCTACGTACCTTTCCCAGGGTTACAGTGCTACAACCGGCTTCACACCAGCACGAACGTCCAGGTCGATGGTGAACTGAACAGCACTGTAGACAAATGAGAAAAACAATATATAGCTTTTATCCAAAACGTGGTTTTAAAAAAAATAAAAATTCCACACGTCTTTTGTAGAAAAATTAGATTTCACACGAAAAATAGTTACAATTTAGGAGGCAACTATTATCTTGAAGAATCCTCAAATAAAAAAATTGAAATTACCAATGCTTTCCGTAGGAATAGCGCAGGCCATCTTAAGTCTCTCAATTAGAGGATGTGAGCCGTCACTTAAAATACGCCAACACGACGGACTCACGCTTCACAGTCTCTGGGAAAGAACCTGCGTTTACTGCAGTGCCAGTAACCAAAAATAAATCAATGGCGATCCCAAAAAGACTTGTTGTTGGCCCAGCCAATTCTTAAGGAAAGAAAAAAAAAAGGACACCTTGTCAAAAACGAAAAAAAAAATGAAGATGCCGGAAACCCTTCCCCAACTTGGGTGGGGCACAGTACCAACCAAATTTTCCCGGTCAAATTCAAATAAGAATGCAAACTCGTTTATAAAAACACCCGCAAACCAAAAATCCCCTAGCATCAGGTTTGTAAGCCTGCCAAAAATCCCGCCATTTTCAAACTAGCCAATGACGAAGTACACTAGTACTTCGGTACAGATCTGTAGGGGGCAGCGTCAATCAAGGAAATATCCCAAACGCATCCTCTGCGCATTGAGAGGTTGTCGGATCTATTTCTACGGACTTGTATTTTTATAAACGAGGATTTCGAGACGCACATGCACAGACCAAAACAAATGTCAAACGGACCCCTGCCAACATAGCAAGTAGGGGAAAAATAACCAGTTTTAGTAAGTTTAGTATTGAAACCATCAACTGTAAAATTAATTACTGGAGATCAGAGCATGCATCAAACCCAGGAGTATTCGAACACTCAACCAATTCCCATATGAGTAAAGCCATACTTAATGTGGAATTTAGTTGTATTTTAGTTATAGTTTTAGTCAAAAGTTTCCTTCGCTCTCTATATATGTTTTCTCTAAGATTCATATGTTTTGATGCCATTTTTGTAAAACATTTTTACATTAATAAAGTCGTTTCTGAACTTGAACCTACGGAGCAGAACAGCTGTTTAATCATTTCACAAACGTCAAAGAAACTACGAAATTCCAAAGATAAACAAAACAATAAAAAGTTTTTTTGTGATTTTTCCCGAAACCTGTGATCTAAGATTCCAATTACGATGCCTAAATAATTCGATGTGCGCAGTGCCTAAATACGATGGAATGCCTCCTCTATAAGGTAACTTTCTGGACAATATATAACCTCAAAACCCAGCTCTATAAAATACCCTTAATTTGTGTACAGAAAACGAGTCGAATAGTTTTGGTTATTTACATAAATAAAACAAATATGTAATGTGTGCCTTAAGTGCAAAAATGACACGTTACACACTGTATACACCGACGATATTGGCACTGGTATAAGATTTGATAAATTTCAAAATATGTGTGCACACTGCTGATATGGATAAGGGAGGATATCGGTATCGATTTATTAAATTTATATATTTTTAGATTTAAAATTCTTAGTGTTAATAGCTGAGACGCACTTCTAAAGATAATATAGATGAAAATGTTGGAAGAAAATATGAAATTAGTGGTGAGAAAAACTAAACAGAAAATGAATTTCGATGGTAAATAATTTTATTACAGATGTTAAACGACAAGTAATTAGTGAAATACACAAAGGGGCTATAATTAATTTTTGCGGTAGAGATACCGCACACAAACTTAAACAGAGGTTTTAAATATATTTTAGTGGTTATTAACTGTTTCTCAAAATATGTTGAGGCTTATCCATTAAAAACAAAAACTGGAGAAGAAGTGTGCTATGGAAAAAGTGCTTAAAGAACAGGTACCACTTCATCTTAAACTGACCATAGGAAAGAGTTTTACAATTTGTCTTTGGAAACAGTTGAAAAGATACAAGTTCATAGACAATAGTTCATTTAGTGCAAAGAAGATTTAAATTGTTGAAAGGGTAAACTGAACCCTATAAAACCCAATGAGGAAAGAATTTAACTATCAAGGATCTTATGATATGCTACCAAATATTGTTCGAATTCATTGGCGGCTCGTAGAATAAAAATCTGGAGGTTGCAAAGGAGAATCGTCATTTTTTAACACACAAATATACGTATCAAGCTTTAATAATAAAGGAATAAATTACAAAATTAACATTCAATACACACCTATCGGAATTTACTTAAATGGACTACACGACAAATTAAAATAAGAAATTACCATGCAAAATAAACAATCGGTTTGCAGTCGACCTGCAACCTCACTGAGCTTTAAGGTACGGCTTTGAAATCCACGCATAGAAAAAAAATCTCGCGCGCTGTGTCATAGACGAATTGGGAAGCATTCAAACTGCAAACCGCGAGATAAAGTCGTCGCTGTGGGCGGCCGGCGCGCGCGATATAAGAGGTGCGGTAGCTTATAAACGTACATTCTTTCTGGGAATTTAAAAATATATAATTAATAGTTCTTTTATTATTTTACCTATATATTGGAGGTTGCGCAAACCTGCAAACCTATGGACGAGCCGCCACTGTTCGAATTAATAACAATCGGAAACATAAAAATCCTCAAAGATGCGACAAAAATATGTAAAACTGCTGCTAAAAAAAGAGTTTAAAATCATATAAAGATGAAATTTAAGCCAAAATACAAGGTTGGTAATCATTTTGTAAAGAATTGGAAAAAAGAATAGTAAAAGCAAAAAAGGTTATTGGATGTCTTAACAGTATTTTATGGAGCAGAGAGATAAGAAAGAATGTAAAATTTAACATATGAAACAATGGTAAAAAGCACGCTCTTGTATGGAATAGAGACTTGTCCCGTAACAGAAAAATACAAAACAAAAATGGAAAGTGTCGAAATGGATGCAATAAGAAGATCAATGAGAATAACTAGATTAGATCACATAAGAAATGAGATCATAAAAGAAAGAATGGGAATCGGGGGAAGCATAACGGATGACATCACTAAAAGGCAATTGATATGGTACGGCCATGTACAACGGATGAACGACGAAAGATTACCAAAACAGGTCCTAGAGTGGCAACCAGTAGGGCGCAGAAAACGAGGACGTCCTAAACTAGAATGGCAACAGTCAATCCAAAGATCAATGAGTCAAAAGAATCTGACAGAAGATGATTGTCAGGATCGAAGGAGGTGGAGAATAGGCGTCGGACAACGTAGAAAAACGTTCTAAACCGACATAGTAGTAGTAGTAGGTAATAATTTTTTTTTAACGGTTATACGCACTCGCAATGAGATCCTTATCACGCTCGAGAAGCGGCAAGTGCGCGGAAATGTTGGTGTATGTTGGTTTTAAAACGGTTCAGGTTCCATTCCACAGCGATGCTGTTCTCCAGAGATATGAATTCTGATATAATGAGGTTCTCGGTGCCTCTATTTTGACAGTAAATTGATGGTTACCGTCCGTTTGACGTGTTCGCCTAGTAGGTGCTACTCCCGAGGGGATCATACGTGACAGCTCTTCAGAGCATTTTCCGTGATAATACCTGTAGAAGAGAGATAGATCACCCACAGTTCTTCAATGTTCGAGACTATCCAAGCTACGGGTAAGTGCGGGTCATTGATCAGTTTGATAGCTCGTTTTTGCACGATGGGTTTGGGTGCCGCACTCCATATATGTGAGCAGTACTCCATAGTTGGTCGAATCTGGACTTTGTAGAGTGTCAGCAGTTGGCTTGGTGTATACAGATGTCCTGTACCAAATAGCACCCCAAGCTTTTGGGACGCCCTTTTAGCTATATCTTCCACGTAACTGTGCCAAGACATGTTGGTCTCTGCAATGTGACAGCACTTCCAGATAGCATGATGTTTGGCTCACCGGAGTTGTAGATATATATATATGTTCCAGCTCAAATTGTGGTGGTAGTGACGTCATTTCCAAGAAATCCTATTGTTCTATTGTTCTTTTGTATGCAGGTGTCTTTTTAACAATAGGCGAAGAGTCATTGTCTTTTTAACAATAGCTTTATTGTGCGGGTCCTTTTTTAAGCATAGCCCAATAGTGTGAGTATTTTTTTGCCCTTGATCTTGACCTTGACTTTGACTTTAACCTTGACTTTGAACTTGACTTTGACCTTGACTTTGACCTTCACTTTGACCTTGACTTTGACCTTGACTTTGACCTTGACTTTAATTTTGACTTTGACCTTGACTTTGACCTTGACTTTGACCTTGATTTTGATCGTGACTTTTACCTTGACTTTGACCTTGACTTTGACCTTGACTTTGACTTCGACTTTGACCTTGACTTTGACTTTGTAACGTGTCATTTTTACGTTTAAGGCAACGTTACATATTTGCTTATTTAGGTAAATAATCAAGGCTCTTCGACTCGTCTTTCTGTACACAAATTAAGGGTATTTTATAGAGCTAGGTTTGGATGTTGTATAGTGTCCAGAAAGTTACCTGAAAGTTAAAGGAGGCATTCCATCGAATTACTGTGGACACTGCACATCGTATTATTTGGTCATTCTAATCGGAATTTGAGATCACAGGTTTCGGGAAAAATCACATTAGAACTTTTGATTGTTTTGTTTATCTGTGGAATTTCGTGGTTTTCTTTGACGTTCATGAAAATAAACAGCTGTTCTACTGGGGAATGGCGGCGTTGCCGCATCACAAATGGTTTCAGTAACAGGAAGAAAACATTTTGATGAACATTTCATTCGCTTATGTTTATTTTGGAGGATATTGGCCCACTTTGATATCTTTATTAATTTGATAAGGAGAAGATAAAATAAATACGAGTTATGCACTTTTGTAAATGGGAGATAAACGCGGAATAAAAACCAGGACTAAAAGAATAAACAAAATCGTATTTTTATATTATATAAATTTATATATAATCATAGTTAAATAAAGTTATAACTAACTCAGTCGGATTGAAGGGTTGTGTAGGGCCAGCTAGTGGGGAGCAAACTTAACATCTGAACACTCTTAGGCCGGGTTTGAGCAGTAGTTCAATGTGTATTTTAGGTTCAAGTTCAGAAACAACTTTATTAATGTAGAAATGTTTTACAAAAATGGCGTCAAACCATATGAATCTTAGAGAAAACATATATAAAGAGCAAAGGAAACTTTTGACTAAAACTGTAACTAAAATACAACTAAATTCTACACTTAGTATAGCTTTACTCATATGGGAATTGGTTGAGTGTTCGAATATTCCTGGGTTTGATGCATGCTCTGATCTCCAGTAATTGATTATACAGTTGATGGTTTCAATGCTGAGCTTCTTACAGTCCTGCTGGTTATTTTCCTCCTACTATAAATGTTCGGTCTATGTATGGAGGGTGTCTCGATGTCCTTGTTATAAAAATTTCAACCGTGGAAATAGATCCGACAACACCTCAATGTGCGTTTTACGTATTTTCAATATCCCCTTGGTCGATGCTGCCCCCTGTAGACCGGTACGGAAATATTAATGTATTTCCTCATTGGTTAGTTTGAAAACCGCGGGTTTTTTTCCCCCAGTCTCGCAAACCGGAGTTAGTGATTTTTCGGTGAGAGCGTTTTTTTTTAAATAGGTTTCTTATTTGAATTTAACCGGGAAAATTAGGTTGGTACTGTCCCCACTAGATTTACGAAACGATTTCCGGCAACTTCATTTTTTTTGTGTTCTCGACAAAGTGCCTTGTCTCTTTCCTAACGAATTTTGGCTGGGCTGGTGGCCGTCTATTGGTGTCGCCATTGTTTTTGTGGTTATTGGCACTTATTGGCACTGCAGTAGTTGCGGCTTATACCAAAGACGGTTTACTGTGAGCCGTCGTTGTTTAGGCGAATCTAAGTGACGCTCACACCCTCTGAGAGGGATTTAAGGCGGCCTACGCCATTTCTACGGGAAATAAGAGCAGTGCACCGTCCATTCCATCGACGGGACAGTTGTGCTGGTGGAACGAGTTTCTGTTCCATCGACGAGCCAGTTGTAACCCTGGGAAAGGGTTTTATGCTCGGGCAAGGAACCAACATTCAAGACCCATGTGCTGCCCTAGCGTGATGTGCTAAGCAAGCACGAGGGAAGGAGCGGGCAGAACTGAACCTGGAGTAGCAGGAGGAATGTCGGAGAGCAACACTTCAGGTTTAATAGAACACCAACAACTCATAAAATAATCAAGGACCAAGGTAGGAGTTTACGTCAATTTCATACAAGCAAACATCTTTTTTTATATAATTTTTTTTCCATAAATTTTAAATATAATTTTAACACTTCTTGTGAACGCAAGATAGAGGTATGACGTCATAACCCAAGATTTTGCGGCATATTTACTAAGTTGACTTGTTTTCCTTCATTTCATTCATTTAAGACAAATTTCTCTTGTGAAATTTGGAGTGCCTTGCTATTTTGGCCCGAACTTGTTTAATTTTTTTATTTAGCATATATCATGTTTCCATTCTTAATTTTCCCTTTTTTTTAACCCATATTTGAAATATACAAGACGAACTAAATCTTTGTGATATTTGTACAATCCATTGAAACAACTTTGCAGAGACAAAAGAGAGATGAGGTTATATTTTTTAGCGGTTTCCTTACATTGTTTTACCTCATGGGGTAGATCTCGGACTGGGTTGCTGTCTGTCTCATTCTACCCAACGTAGAATGATGACAGCAGATATTTGGTCCAGATCTCCCCTATGACGGAATAATTTTGGAAGTATATATATATTTTTTTTTAATCGTTTATATAACTGAGTCTCACACTACTGACTCAGATGTAGGTACACTGTGACCTGTTGGAAATGTGCATCTACCTATAAGGAACTTTCTATTTGTGTCATTTTGATTCATTTAGGAATCTTTTAGAATTTTTTTTCTTGTTTATTAGTCAACTTTTTTGGTTATTCTTAATTACACAAATACTCTGGAAGCTTCGAAAGTAAGTAGGTAATTTCATTGTTTGGCTACAACGTTTGGGTTGAACTGTATTTTAATTAAGATCTTCTTTGTAAAACATTGATATTAAAACACTGTGGCGCTTAAAATTTTCTTATTTCTGAACCCCCCCCTTCTCCACTCTATAAAAGTTACCGGGCATGTCAATGTTTTACCTAGCTGGAAAATACAGTTCTGCTTCCAGATATTTGTTTAATTACTCAGTAATTTTTTTTAGTGTCACAAATTGGCACAGCGTTATTATTCTATTTACAGTGTCACAAAATGGCGGCAACATATTTAGTTTGCCACAAATGTCACCCAACGCATTTTAATTGGCCACAATTTGCGCCCTACGTGAGTTTTTGGCTAGTTCTTAACATCTGATGTAATTTTTTTTCGTTTTTTGAAGGTGGAAAAAAAAGGAAAATCTTTTTAAATTTTTTTTCAAAAATTTTTTAAATTTTTTTTTTGTGGTACAGCCAAAGCCAGGTTAAAGGCTTTCAGTGGCTGTCGGTGGCTTTGACACCCAATCATTTTTTACTATAAAACAGGATTTTCCATCATCATTGGTTTTTGGAAATAACACTTTTTAAATATTTTTTGGTAATATTTGAGCGTTGATTTGGAATTCGTTTTGTTGTTTTAGTAATTCTCATAGGTTTTTTGTTAGCTTATCTTCACAAGTTTTTTCTTGGAAAATAAAAAGATTCATTTTTATTTATTAAGGAAGAATAAGTGGGTAAAAAGCATGGGAGTTTTTATTCAACAGCGTCCAAATCATGTTCTTAATTCTTTAAAGTTTTTGGTAGGAAAAACATGTTTTAATTTTTTTTAATTTTTTTTAAGAAAAATAAAAGTAATGTAAATTTACTTCAATTTTTTTATTGATTTATAGGTGGATGGACCTCCAGACATGGTCTTTTTATGTTTTAAATATATGACATATGTAGTGTGTTTTTTCTAACAATTTTTTTTTGCAGGTTCATTTATTTATATGTTATTATTTCCTGCTTGTAATAAGATAAAAATTGTTTCACCGATTATTTTTTAGTGCAGTCAATTTATTTAGGTCAACAAGTTATATTTTTTTGGTGATTTTAATTTTTTGTGGGATATCACCACTTGGAAATTGGAATATTTTTACAGGGTTTCACACAAATTTTTCTTGGCTGGGTTGTTTTAAAGTAAATATAGCTTAACAGCTAGCAGATTTGTTTAGTTGAAAGTATTAATTACTAATGAAAGAAAAGGAAAATGAGTTTATTTTGCTTTGTCATTTTCTTTTCTTGTTTTTTTGGTGGTAACTGTTGATGACAATTAAGATCTTACGTCACTCAGTTACATCGGGTCAGAGGAGGGTACTACTACTACATAGTGTCGGCTCGGAACATTAGGAAACACAAGGCTAAAATTCCTAGAGCAGCACATTGGCTGAAGATCAACGCCAGAGGTCCAGTTAACATTTTTTTTTGGGTATTTTTGTTGGGGCAGTTCTTTTTTAGGTCTTTGGATGCCAGTTTAGTTGTCTAGTTGTGTTTTGGTGACTGGTCAAATTTTTTTTGGTAGAAAATATAGCGTTGGGCTTTGGAGTGCATTTTTTTAAAAAATGACCTACGGCTATTTCTATCAATTAAAGTTTTTCTGGTTCACAATTATTTCTTTCTGTATTTTTTTTCTGCGTTCAGGTCATAGCTTGGTCATGGCCAATGGAGAGCAAACATTTATATTTGAGCCTTGAGAAGTTTTGCTGCTCCGGAATGAATACAGAGAAAATAAATTTGAAGCCCAACTAGATATAATACCACAAAAGAAATGTTTAACTGAGACAGATATAGATATAAGTTTTTTGATTTTTTTTTAGTTAATTTGTAAAGTTCAGTAATTTTTTAAGTAATGTCATTGTTGGTCAGTGAATTTAAGAGACTTTCAACTAAGTATAAATGCTGGGCGGTGGTAATTGGTAAAAATATTTCAAAATTTTACTTTTTTTCAAATAATTTAATTTTTCTTAGAAAGATTATTTCTTTCTGTAAACATAACTTCTCGAATTCTTGTTTTGGTCAAAACGGTTTGTATATTGGTCGTAGTTTTAAAGGGTGACCAGACAGGTTATATTTTTTTTAGGGGACCAAACGGGAACTTCTTGAGTTACAAAAGGGGAACTTTTTTTTGTCTTAGTTGATCAGGCAGGAATAAATAAATCTTTTACTTCCAAATCATAATTTTAAATAACAAGATTTATTGGTTAGGTGTTTGGGTCTTATAATGAAAAACGTTTTATTTTTGAGGATACTGGTGTAATATGAATTATTTTATTACATGCTAAAATTTGTTTGACGGCAGCTAGACTAGTCTTCAGATTTTTTTTGATAGTCTACATTTCAGGACAGTGGCGTGTACTTAAGGGGGCCTGTCATCTGCGCCCATTGTAAAGCAACTTCTAACTTACTTGCTTAGCTTTTTCACTTCATCTTCGTTTTGTTGCTTCTGAAATTAAAGCGTTATGTTGGATAACGATGGATGGTGTTAGACTGAGAAAGTACCTAAGTATTTAGGGATGAAAACTTGGAAGTTGTGGACAATTGGGAAATTTTTTTTTTATTTTAAAATAATTTCATACTGGTGACCTCAAATAATGAAGCAAATTTTTAAATTACAATACACTGTTGTGGAATAAATGGGAAAGTGTTCAGGTTAAACAATAAATTTAATTTAAAAAAGATTTCAACCTAAGAATAAATTTAAAAACAATAGGTTTTCTTTGATGCGACTAAACAATGAAGAGGGCATATATTTTTTTTGTTATGCATAATATGATAGTAGTACCTTTTGTATTGCAATAATTAGGGGTTTTCCTCCCGCGAGCTGGGTGGAAATGGAAGGAATGTTTGGTTCGGAGTGTAGAAATCGAGGAACGAGGACTTCCTGCTAATCTTTTTAGGATTTCGCAACTTCGGTTTTCGCTAAATTAAAATACATCCAAATTTGGCCTACAGGCTGAATCTCGCATTTTCCAGGACCTTGCAGATTCGCGGAGAAAGACAAATTTTGTGATCTGTTTAATTATGATAGGAATTAAAATAGTAACATGCACATGAGGGAACTAGATATATTTAGGTTAAAAATTAGTAAGAAAACTGATCTGAACAATTTTCCATAATAGTGTCCTATTTTCACAGGGTGCTTCAAAATATCTTCACCTTTCTTTGAAATAAGATATGGTTTCGCCTGTGAGCGTTTGACCGTTTAAAAAATATATAGGGTCCAGATGGGATTGGAATGGAAATCACAAGTTTTTGGGTTTATTGACAATATACTTAGGAAATAGGGGAAATGTCTAATAAAAAGTTTTTTTTGGTTTTAGGCCGAGTTTTGTTGAGTATAACAAAAGTTTATTTGGGGCCGGGAGTTTTATTATGCTCTTTTAAAATTAATGTAATAGTTTTTGGTTCTTGATTTTGTTTTCTGGTTTTTACGCAGGATTATTCCCAACTGTTTCATTTCAAAATGTCTTTTGTAAGTGATAGGGTCTCATTAGCCCTTGGACATTTGGTAATTTTGCTTTGACGAATAGTTGTGGAAAGGGCCGAACTTAATTTTATATCTCGTAAACACCAGGAATAAGGATCTGAGAATGCATTTAAACAGAGTTCGGTTTACAACGGTCTTATAGTTGGACCTTGGAATTGTTTTCACATTTTTATTTCTGAAAATGCATAAGATAATTCTTTACTGAGTTGAGTGGAAAATTTAAAACCCAGATACTTCACATTATAGTGGTACAGTAAATAAGTACTAACGTTGCTATTTCCTTACGTAATAATTTTAAACAAATATACTAACATCGTTTGTTTTTTTCGAACATAAATATTTTTTTTACTTTTCCTAAACTGATTGGTTTTTTTTTGCAATGACGTTTTTTTGTACTTTATGATTCTTAAGTAAATTTAATTTTCAATATTTTTTTTTGTATAGTAAATTAATTTTGCTAGCTCATTCACTTTTCACATTCACACAGTTTTGGGAGAGGAAAGGAAATCTACAACTGTTTATTTAAAGGAAAAGAACAAATACTGTTGCATGACATAACTCTATTAAGATTTTTCTAGTGCTAATTTTATTTTAATTCTTTTAAAATCGTTAATAGGAGCTGCAACCCCACTTAAACATTGTTAATTTTTTTTTGAAAATATTTTTTTAAATATTTATTTTAAATATTTTTTTAAGGAAGGAAACTTGATTTTCTTGTTGCAAAATTTTTTTTTGGTGCATAGTAGTACATCGCCCTGCAATGATTTTACCAGTTTATTTAAATATTTTTTTTTCTGAATTAAAATACAATTTCATTTCGAACCCTCGCGTTTTAACAACCTATCATCATTTGTTTTAATTTTTTTTCTCCCTACTCCAAACCACCTATCAGGGTAGAGTGATATTTTGAAAATTTTAGTGAGCCATTAATTTTTTTTTATTATTGGGCTACTATGGTCGACACCAAAAAATTTTTTTAAATTTTTTTTGGACACCTTCCGGTACGATCCTAGGGTCTTCTTAACCATGGTTTGCATCAATTTAGTTAAAATTTTGGGAATTTCATTTTAACGATTATTAGATAGTTGCAGTCCTACCAAGACGTTATTTGTATAAATTTTTTAATAACATCGGTAAATTTTTTAAAAATTTTTTAAATTACACACAACATCCTTACTAGTCTAATTCGACGCAATTTTAGCGAGCGGATTTTTTTTAATTGAGCATATTTTACGATTTCTATAACATGAACATCTGTTCCGATGTTTATTGCGTTCACTTATATATTAAGGGATGATGTTGTCTTAAGCAATGCATGGTTCGTGTAACCTCAGGATAGTTAAGCAGGTTAAAGTGGGTTTTGATTTATTCTTTCGAGAAAAATCATTGTATACGGCGATTTGGGTATTTTTGAGGAGTTTATTAGTGGAGCCATTGTGCAATAGCAGGAGTATACCCTAGCGTTAACTGTGTACAACAGCTTTGGGATTCTTTGTTATAGGTAGTCTGTTGTACGTTCCATTTAGGGATAAATTTACCTATTCGGTTGCTGAGGTAAACAAACATCACTTAACTTTAATTTTAATCCAGTTCAGCTAGGATAAGCGCAATTATTTTTTTTTTTTGGATTTTACTCACGCAGGAGTGGAACATAAGACCTGAACACTGCCAAAACTCTTGTCTCTCTTTTATTATTATTTTTTTTTTAAATTTTTTTATGGCTACTTGTTAATTTTAATTTAGGATTTAAGTAGTTATTTCTCACTGCAAGGTTGGACGTCATGGTTGGTTGTGCAAATAATTAATATAAACTATGATTACATTTTTAAATGCAAATAAATTTTATTTTCTTACTGCTCCGGTGTTCTTCGATTTTGTTCGCGTCTGCCGTTATTTAAGATTTATATTTTCTACAGTTGAGTGAGAAAATTTATAGTGATTCTCACTAGTGAATTGAAAGTGAACTTTGTGTTTGTTATTGCGTGGTTTAGTTTTATAATTGGGAGGTATAATTAAGAGTTTTAAAGTTTAAAGTTTTAATATAAAAGGCACCATGGCTATTTCTTTAAGTCGGTTGTCGGACATAAGGTACTTAGTCAAGGACGAATTAATTTACGAATTAACATGGAGAGGCATAGCCATTGGATCGGTGGAAGAAATGAAGCAACAGCTCATGCTGATTAAGCAAAGTGAAAAGACTGATGCAAGTATGAGATACCCTCTGTATCCCTTTAAATTTGGCCAGGATGCTTTTAGCTGTATGAAGAAGCTAGATAGTCTGGTATTGCTGGTAGAGGAGTTCTTTGGTACGAGCAAAGGGGGAGAGTTTAGAAAAATCGCTGTAAGGTTGGAACACGTGTTAGCCTGTTAGCCAGGATAAATAACATGAATTCGTCTAACTTTGAAGAAAACGAAAGGCATACTGGTTGCGGAAACCTTGACTTTGATTGGGAGGTTGCAAAGCCAAGCAACAGATTTACTAAGAGTTGGCGTTACCTCAGATGATGATGAAGCATCTGAAACCCAATCAACGAGTTGAAGCTCAGATCACTCGACAAATGTTGGCAACATTCCCAGCCAGTCTCAACTCCCGCAACCACAGCACTCGAGCACACAAAGAACAGCTCAACAGCCTACGAACCAACCGTCGGTCATTGCTCCAGTGCAAATGCAAGTGCTAACGAACCCAACTCAAGCACCAATACAGGCACCACCCCCAATGCTAATTCAGAATGACGGTACATCAGCTTTTCATTATCAACAACCGTCCACCGTTCCTTTGAGTTTAGCTGCCCTCCAAAGTAGCATAGCACCGATTGCTCAGTCACGACCATTTTCATGTTCGTCGCCAGTACCCATGTCAAGTGATCCTGGTACTTCATATCATGTTGCACCTGTACCTCCGCAATCTCCGTCACCGCATTTTTTGAGAGGGTGGACGAGTTGAGTCAGGCTAGAGGAGTTAGCAAAAAGGTTCTACTGAACTCAGACATTGATCTTTTTGAAAAGTCAGCCTATACTTTTTATAAAGATGTTCGAAGAGAAGTCCATACATGGGAACAGCTGCAACAGAGGTTCATGGCAGAATATCTTCCTTCTTCATATGGCGAGAAGCTGTTGAAGGAAATCCAAAAACGTAAACAACGCCCTGGAGAGTCTATAGGGACCTATATTGCTGTCATGAACACATACTTCCAAAGACTTGGCTGTCCTGTTTCTGAAGAGGCAAAATTAGCTATCGTCTTCAGAAATATAGCAGACATCTATAAGAATGGGTTGATTGCTACTGAGGTCAATAGCCTATCACATCTAAAAGATTTGTGTCGTAGAATAGACCAGAGATATGGGTTAGAGGAGGAGAATTTTACTCCTAGGAAAAACCAATCAATCGAACCTGACTTGGCCTACGTTGACGTAGAGAGCGACAGTGACGATTTTCCAACAGAAGTCAGTGCAATTCAAATATCAAGTACCGCGACATCTAACCAACGGAATTCAAATCATCATGCTGATAGATTTGACAGAGATAGGCAACAGCCAGCAAGCAATTTCGCTGCTAGAGCTGAGCCCTGAGAGACAGCAACCACCTAGTGGTCAGTCTAGCGTAAGTGACAGGGATGTACAACCACCACAAGGTGCTAGGTCTGGTAGGGCGAACAGGGACGTTGTTTGTTATAGATGCAACCAAACAGGGCACATGGCGATCGGGTGCGCATTACCTAGAGGTAAGCAGTGTTATTCGTGTGGTCAAGCAGGGGTAACAGTCAGAGAATGTCGTAATTGTAATCGTCAGGGAAACGGACCCAGGCGCTCGTAGGCGGTCGACCTTCGAGTCAGCCTGATCAAGCGTCGACCGATAGGCTAACGTACGTTTTAGATTATGTGATAAGTCATGCTCGTAAAGATGAAATGCCTTATTTAGAAGTGGATGTCCTCGGAAATAAGTTATTAGGTTTGTTGGATTCCGGGGCTTCACGTACCTTTTTAGGGAATCATGGTTGGTCAATCATCGAGAGGTTTGGTTTTTCACTTGATACGACGAAGAAGACGAGTTGTATTGTGGCAAATGGTCAAAGCACGAGTAGTATTGGGACAGTGCAGCTTCCTATGCGAGTTCAAGATAAATTTAGGTTAATAGAGGTCGTTGTCGTTCCTGAGTTGCCGCACACTTTGATTTTTGGATTAGATTTTTGGATTTCGATGGGTATAATACCGAACTTAAGTACTAATGAGTGGCACTTTGCCGATAATAAAGATGTGATTTATTCTTTAGAAACATCAGACCAACAAACAACTCTTACACCTTATGAATCAGAACGACTAGAAGAATTGGTCGTTAAATATAAGACTATTATGGGTGACTCACTAGGATGTACAGACAGGGTAGAGCATAAGATTACAACAGATGCAGCACCGATAAGACAACGTTCATATAAGGTCTCACCGGTCATTCAAAAACTTATTGATGACGAAATCGTCGAAATGCTAAAACTAGATGTAATAGAACGGAGTAGTTGTTCATGGGCTTCACCAGTGGTAATGGTACAAAAAAAAACACAAAGAAATATCGTTTCTGCGTAGACTACCGCAAATTAAACTCAGTGACGGTGCGTGATAGTTATCCATTACCACTCGTATCCGAGACTCTGGACAAATTGAAAGATGCTAAGTACTTGTCAACTTTAGATATTAAGAGTGCTTACTGGCAAGTACCAATGAAAGAATCATCAAAGCCATTAACAGCATTCATCTGTCGACGAGGACTCTTCCAATATAAGCGTTTACATTTTGGTCTTCATAATGCACCTGGAACTTGGCAGAGACTCATAGATAGCATCATAGGAAACGATTTAGACCCCTACGTGTACGTATATCTCGATGACCTCGTAATTGTCACACAGAGCTTTTCTGAACATCTTGAGGAAGTCCTACGAAGATTGCAGAATGCAAAGATAACGGTAAGTTGGGAAAAATGCCAACTGTGTAGGCCAGAAATGACTTATTTAGGATTCGTAGTGGACCGTCGTGGCATCCGAGTTGACCCTAATAAAATTAGAGCCATGTTAGAGCTCCAGAGGCCAAGAACTGTCAGAGAAGTCCGTAGAGTTGTAGGTACAATTTCCTGGTATAGACGTTTCATAGAGAATTTTTCAGCGATAATAGCTCCAATTACAGCTCTAACTAAGAAAAATCAAAAGTTCGATTGGACTCCAGACTGCGAAAAGGCATTTATTAAGATTAAGGAACTTTTAGTGACTGCACCGATTCTTACATGTCCAGATTATACTAGAGGCCCTCGATACATTTGACAATTGTTTTATACCAGAGGTCGGCAACTCATATCCTCTCTCTTTCTTGCAAAATCCAGTTTTACATGTAAAACCGATTTTGTGAAATAGCTAGCTATACCTATCTTTGTCTGTGTTATTTCCCTGGATTTTTTTCGACGTTTTTAATATTTTAGGTTAGACGAGACTTCAAATTCCAATAACAAAAACAAAACACTCAAAACCCACTATACCGGGGGTAAAGGTGTTCTTGTCTAAAACAAATACTGGGGGTAAAGGTGTACTTAGAGAAACCAAATACAAGGGACTATTTTTTTTCAATAAAATAGTGCTAGTTTTTGGGATGCTGCTACGCATAAAGTATTGAATTTTTTAGCTACTTATACATATTGTTACGGGTTCTCCACAATAATTAAAACTCGCAATTGTTGAAAACGATACGTCAATTTATTTCGACAAATTATGTACAAAAACACGCACTTAAACTTACTAATAACTTGCTAATAATTCACTACTTTAATACGCCTATTAACTTCGCGTTAACATGTAGCGATCACTATCATTGGTTATCTGTGACTGAATCCTGGTGCGCGACCCCGGCCCTATATATAGGATCGTCCATCTCTCTCGAACTTTCCGGCAGCCTTCGACGTCCGGAAAGTTCTCGTATTATTGCGACCGCAAGTCACAGATAACGCAACTAAACCTAGACTAAAAATACAACCTTAAGATAAATCAACCTAATACTACACTAAACCTAAATAAATTCCAATTATAAAATTTAAATAACTTAAATTTGTAACACTATCCTCCTCTTCAGGTTTGATCGTCTCGATCAACATTTCCCAGGTAAGGTTTTAGTCTGTCTAGATGAACAACTTTCATCTTGGACTTCGCGCTTCTCTGGATTCGGTAGACTACATCATTAATTCTCTTAACAACTTTATAAGGCCCTTCCCATGGTGGTGTCAACTTAGGTGATCTTCCTTTCTTGCGTTGAGGATTGTATAGCCAGACTTGATCATTCTCTTTGAACCCTGAAGAGTTTGCTTTCAGGTCATATCTCGCTTTCATGCGGTCACTGGCTATTTCTATTCGCTCTCTAACCACTTCATGGATATCGTGCAGCTTTTGCCTTAAACGTTCGACATAGTCATTAACCTCTAAGTGTGCTTCTTCAGGTGAACCAAACATGATATCACATGGTAAACGCAGTTCTCTACCAAACAGGATACTAGATGGAGTAGCTCCTGTCGTATTGTGAATGGCGGTTCTATAGGCCATCAAAAACAATGGAATATATTGGTCCCAATCTGTTTGGTGCTCATCAACAACTTTGCACAGATGTTCTTCTATTGTTTTATTAAATCTTATAACCATGCCATCTGACTGCGGATGTAAAGCCGTAGTCCGTGTTTTATGTATTCCTAAAAGGTCACAGAGATTCTGGAAGAGCTTTGGTTCGGTTCGGTTCGTTTACCAGAACTTCTGCAACTGTAGCGGCCTCTTGGTTAGGCAAAGCAAAAACTTCTGGCCATTTGCTAAAGTAATCCATGACAACAAGGATGTATTTGTTGCCCTTTTTAGTTTCTGGAAACGGTCCGGCCACATCAATGGCAATGCGTTCGAATGGCAGACCTACGTTATATTGTTTCATTTGACCTCTGGACCTTGTTTTGGGACCTTGGCTGGCTGCACAAGTCGAACATCGGCGGCACGAGTTTTTCACATCTTGAAAGTAATTGACCCAATAAAATCGGTTTCGAATTTTGTCCATGGTTTTATTTATGCCTAGGTGCGCGCCTGATTTTCTACCATGGCATTCGGCCACTATATTGTCTACCATGCTCCTAGGAACCACTACTTGATTAAAGACAGTAAGGCCATCGGCACTTTCCCAGGCACGTTTAAGGATGTTTTCCTCTACTATCAGTGAATCCCATTGTGCCCACAGTGATTTGAATATCACCCCTTGGTTTGCGATATCTTGCCATGATGGTCTTCTTTCAATCGCAAGATAGGTCCTACATCTTTGTCGTTAAGTTGTGTGGTTCTCATCGAAGCCGACATCCATTCTTCATCTGGTTCTAACTTTATCTGGCGCACGTAGCTAATTCCTTCTTTCTGGTCAATTTTCCTGCAATGTTTACAATCCTCAGGGCAAGGTCTTCTGGACAATGCATCCGCATTATTATGCACCCTTCCCGCTCGGTGCTTAATTTGTTAATGGTATTGTTGTAGCTTTTCTATCCATCTCGCGACTTGCCCCTCAGGTTGTCTCATTTTCATGAGCCACTGTAACGCAGCATGATCCGTTCTAATCAGAAACTCTTGTCCATAGAGATATTTGTGAAAGTGATCTACGGATTTAATGATGGCTAGGAGCTCCTTTCTGGTAACACAATAATTTCTCTCTGGTTTGGATAGCTTTTTGCTGAAAAATTCGATGACCCGTTCTTCTCCATCTTTTACTTGGGAGAGTACTGCTCCTATGCCATCGTTGCTCGCATCAGTATCTAATATGAATTTACCTTTTGGAATAGAATATGCGAGAATCGGACTAGAACATAATGCTGCCTTTAGTCTTCTAAATGCTTGGTCACATTCAGTATTCCATTTGTAAGAAGCTTTATCTTCTGTAGGTCTATGTAATGGAGACGCTATTTTGGCGAATCCTTCTACAAATCGTCTGTAGTATGTACACAGACCCAAAAAGCTTCTCAATTCATGTTTGTCACGAGGTTGAGGCCATAACTTCTTTTCGTCGGTATAGATGCCTTTTCGGGAAACGATGTGACCCAGGAACTCAAATTTTTCTTGGAACAGAAAACATTTCTTTGAGTTCAATTTAAGATTTGCGTTCCTGATTCTTGAGAATACTTCTCGTAAATTATCTAGATGATCTTGAAATGATTTTCCCATTACTATGACATCATCCAAATAGTCTATTTGGTTTTCCAAGTAAGGCCTCGTAGAACGACTTCCATTAGTCTTTCAAATGTAGCTGGGGCATTGCATAGGCCAAATGGCATCACATTAAACTGATAAAGTCCACTTCCAGCAGAGAATGCAGTCTTCTCTTTATCTCTTTCAAAGATTCCTACTTGCCAATACCCACTTTTCAGGTCAAGAGTAGAAAAGCAATATGATCCTGCCAATGTTGTTAATGTGTGATCTATTCTTGGCAGTGGGTAACTATCTTTCTTGGTCACATCGTTAAGTTTCCTGTAATCGACACAAAATCTAGTACTTCCATCCTTTTTAGTGACCAACACCACAGGAGATGGCCAAGGACTTGATGACTCTTCAATAACACCGTCGCTGAGCATTTTATTAATGAGATTGTGAACTTCTTCTTGTTTGGCCAATGGTAGTCTTCTTGGGGGCTGTCTTATCGGTTGGGCATCGCCAGTGTTGATGGAATGTTGAATAAGGTTTGTGTGTCCCGAACTACTCTTAGTTTCAAAGATATTACTTTGTTCTTCTATAAACTCTCTCGCTTTACGAAATTCTTGTGGAGTGAGATGTTGCCAAGTTGACTGAAATTGCTGAAGTACCTCCGTTGGTAACTTACTTTTATCCTCCGAAGTTGGCTCTTCACATCTTGTTACTTTCTGGACTGGCTCAAATAATGCTACCACCTCCCCCTTATTAATTTTGACACTATTTGGGAATATATTGGCGACTCTAATCGGGATGTCTTTATCGGTTTTAACTAGTGACTTTGCAACGAGGTAGGTGTTGGGTAGTTTCTGTTGGCTTATGAGTCCGACGCAGCTTGATGTTTTACTTTCCAGCCTCCCAAAAATTATGGTCTCACTGTTACCGACCAGTCTTGTTGTACATACTGCCACGACCTTTATTGGTTCTTTATTGAAGTGACTATTTGACAAAATGAACTCTTCATTCACAAATCTTAGGGTATTAAGTTTATTATCAAACGCAAATCCATGTTTACTTATCAAGTCCATTCCCAAAATAATTTCGTCTTCTATTTCGGCAACCAATACAGTGTGGCGAATCTTCAATCTTCCCAGCTGTAGGTCTATGTCTGTCTGCCCCAACACGTCGGCAGATTCTCCAGTCACAATCTTAAGTGTTATTTTCTTTTATGTTGGTCGAATTTTATATCTCGTTGCAATTTTGGACCTAAGCAATGATATGGTAGCACCAGTGTCTACTGTTATATTAACTTTTCTTCCATTAATAAGTCCGTCGATGCTAAGATTGTCAGCAGTATGTTTTAAGCTCTTGATAGAGTAAATTTAAGGGGCTACATTCCCATTAGCCAACACCAGCCCCTCTGCGTTGACTAGTTTTAGTTTTCCTGATCTCTTCTTCGGTACTCTGTCCCACTAGATGGTGAGCGAGACCTCATTTGGACACGACAATCGCGTTGAATATGCCCTGTACGTCCGCATCTGAAACACTTTACATTTGGAGGGGATCGTCTACTTTCTTTCAAAGAATCAATCTTCTCTATCAGTGATTGAAACAGTTGGTTTAGCGTTTTTAAGTTGACCTCATCTCCAGTGCTCATTTCTTCTCCCTCCTGAATTGAAACACCTCTTACTTTTGGCCTGGACATATTATTTGATGATTCAATTTCAAGGGCTCGAATCAACACTTCACTGCTGTTATGGAAGCGTTCTCGACGTAGTAATTTTGCTAAGTCCGTGTCTCGCAAGCCGTTAATAAAGCGATCTACCGTGTAGGGATCACTGTAATTTTCTGGCATTTCTGGGTAAGCCAAGTACATCAGCCTCCTGATATCCGCTTCATACTCTTGTAATGACTCTCCTGGTCTTTGCTGACGAATATTTAATTCTGACGAATGTAAATTTCGCAAGTGTTCGTCTCCATACCTTCTTTCTAACGCTGCCACTAAAGCGTTATAATTCTGTTTTTGTTCGACTGGAATGGACCGTAAAAGTCCCAGAGCAGGTTCTCGCAGAGCTACTAACAAAGCTCTAGCTTTTTCGTCATCATCCCAACCATTTGCAGCAGCGGCAGCTTCAAACTGTTGTTTGTAAGTAGACCAGGAAGACGTACCATCAAAATTTGGAGGCTTAATGTTTTGGTTGGAATTCACGACCCATCCCTGAGCTTTTATTTTGTTGTGTTCTTTTTGAAGCTGTATAAGCTGTTTTGACACGTCCTGGAATCTTTCTTCCATGGTTTGAAAAACTGCTTCCCTAACATTCTGTAATTTGTTCTCCACTTTTTCTTCAACATTTTGTACCTTCTCCTCAACATTTTGTACCTTTTCTTCTACATTCTGTAATTTATTTTGTACCTTTCGTTCCACGCTATGCACTCTTTGAGTTATTTCTTCCTTAAGGTCTTCGGTTGCAGTCTTAAACTCTTCTCTCAGCTGTTCGGAGTTGCTCTTTATTTGATCGAAGTTTTCTTGAATGCCATCTAATCTTTGCTCAAATGTCTGTTTCATATCGTTCTGGTTTTGATCCATGGTCTGTCTCACGTCGTCCATGGTGTGTTTTATATCGTTTTGGTTTTGAGCCATTTGAGCTGCTAGAGCCTGCATCATTTTAGTTAGATCTTCCATCTTTGCTGATCCTTGTCTATTAAGCATCAACTTCATGATAAATCACTTAAAATGTCTATTTTTAGGCTATAAAGCTAATGTCGCAGTCGGTTTTTGTATATCTCTTCTAGTTCTCGAATAGAACGTCGTAGAATGTTATGGAATGTTCTAGAAATTCTTTCTGATTCTTACTTTTAAAATTACTAATCTAATCTCGAAGTCGCCTTTTGGATATTTCTTCTGGTTCTTGAATAAAACGTCGTAGAATGTTATGGAATATTCTAGAAAATCTCTCTAATTATCAATTTTTTTGACTGTAAAGTTAATGTCGAAGTCGGTTCTTAAATATCTCTTTTGGTTTTTGAATAAAACAATATCGAACTTCTTCGAATATTCTGGAAAATTCACTTACTGTTTTTCTGTCCAATTGTCCTATCCGGTGGTAATATGTAAGGGTAGTCTTTGCACTATTCAGTTCCGAATATTCTGGCAAAATCACTTACTGTTCTTCTTTGTAATTGTCCTAGCCGGTGGTACTGTGTAAGGATAGTCTTTGCACTATTTATTTCTTTTAATCCCACTTTTGACACCAATTGTTACGGGTTCTCCACAATAATTAAAACTCGCTGAAAACAAACTAGTCCATTCGGCTCGTCGATGTGTTTGTGTTTTGTCGAAATGTTGAGGTCTGTAGGAAGCTTAACCTCCCCAATCGCTGATCGTTTTAAACAAAGGGAGGCAGGCTTATGGTATCTAACCTTCGAAACGGACATAAAACAGATGTTTTTACAAAAATGCAGTAAAATAAATAGAAACTATATCACAATATTAGCGCGGCCACCGGTCATAAAATCATAAGAATTCATAAAAATTTGTCTTTGGGGAAGTAAGTTCATATTGTGTAAAAACATATTTTTTTAATTTCCGTTCCGAGGGTCAGATGTACCATGAGGTAAACATTATATGGTAGTTATTTAAAGAAAATATTTTAAAAATTTTCGTGTCTAATTGTGTAAAGAAATGTTTGGTTTTACTTGTATTTTTGGCTACGAAATTTTTTTGATTTTTAATTCAGAAAAACAAAAAATTCTTTTATTTTTTTTTATTGAAATTAAAATTAAGTAGGAAAGGATCAGGCACACCTTAAATTAAATTTTAAAAAATCCATGAATTTCATGAAATTTTGGTCTGTTATAGTTGTTTCCTAAATACACTGGCGGGTATGGGCCTCCTAAGTAGTACGAATAAATTGATTTTTTTGTAAAATTTAAACATTAATACCAAAAATTGATAAAAATAATTGAATTATTTCTTTGATGGCCATACTTTTGATCAGGATATCGAGATCTACAACATACCAAAATCTCAAATTTGTGGATTTTTTAAAATCCCATTTAAGGTGTGTCTGATTTACTTACATAAATATAAAAAATACCAACAACGTACCTTCATAATTAAAGTAGACTCTCTATTATGCGAGCTAATGTGGGCTATAATATATATAATATATAATCCGTATTTATCTATTTTGTTTTCTATATACTTATATTAGCCATCCATACCTTAGGTCGATATGGAAGCTATAGGGATCGGGATTGGGATCGCCACAACAAACTTTTTCTATCATTCAAATGGTTCAAAAAAGTCCCATCTACCCAATTTTGTGATGGTGTCTGTCTGTCCATCTGTCTGGGACACGATAACTCAAAAACCAATAAACCGATTTTAATCAAACTTGGTACAAAAATATCTCGTTAACTATGGATAAGGCCATTAAATTCGTGAACCGCAGCACCTAGCAAAACAAGAGA
Source organism: Aspidapion aeneum (assembly GCA_963576565.1). Classification (NCBI taxonomy): domain Eukaryota; kingdom Metazoa; phylum Arthropoda; class Insecta; order Coleoptera; family Brentidae; genus Aspidapion; species Aspidapion aeneum. The sequence continues at coordinate 80,306,576 of OY755043.1, read as the reverse complement.
TATTAAAAAAATGGATAAAAATTATGAGCCACAGTGGCTAGTGAAACGCGTTTTTTAGATTTAGAGAGAAAATTGCATTTTTTTATATAATAAAGCTTCTCAACCCCCGGAACGACTAGCTATTATTGATGGCTGTGCGTGCTTGCTGGTGCCATTTTTTTTAATACTTTTTAATAATAAATACCAATATTTGATTTATCTTACAAACAAAAAAGAACGTCTAAAAATAATAGTACATTATAAGCCTAGGGACTAAAGTGATACTTTTAATCCCGAGGCGGAAAGTTTGTAGCCCGGTATATTGAAACACTCCGTACTAATTGCATTCAACGATATTCTATAGATGTAAAATATTATGAAATGTTAACCTACAAAAATTACTTTGTTTTAAATCCCTAGGGAATAAAAGTAATTGAATTAGCGACTAACAGTGGATATTTACTTCTTAGGGATTAAAAGTAAGTTTTTGCTCCACAGAGATTAAGAGGATCACTTTAATCCCTAAAACAAGGGACTTAAGTGACCACTTTAGTCCCAAAAGTGTCGAAAATACAAAATTAAATAAGTTCAGTCAGTTTCTGTTGCTTTGGCAATTTTATGATTCTCCATAAAATTACCCGAACAATATGGCGTCGCTCGGTTAATGGTTTCAACCGATGTATTACGCAACTCGGATAATCCAGCGATCGGATTATCGAGAGTCGGATAATCGAGAGTCGACTGTACATATGATTTATTTAAATTTATTAAGTTAATTGTAAATGCAGCTTTGGTACATACTGGCATTTTCCTTATAACTTATGATAATAAAATTATTATTATAAATGGCGAGTATAACAATTATTTAGCTTAGGTAGTTTTCCAGTTAAACATTTTTAGATGAAGTAGATATTTCGTTTTTAATCGGATAACGGTCAAAGTAAAATAATATAAAACTAGATATATTTACATTCACATAGCTCTAGTACTAAAAACTACCTACAATTAATACAAATAAATTATTAAGTTCTCAAACATTTTTCGAAGCAGGCAACAGAAACATGTTCCTTTGGTGCAGTGGACACGTAGCTTTGGTTTATAAATGATTCTACAAAAAGGGTGCTATGGGGTAAAAATGCATATTCCACTAACATAAACTGCAAACTAACCAATTATTTATTTAGGTACTTATCAGATGATATCTTTATGGAGAATTATTTACATATATAGCGAATTTTGAAAAAAGTTAGTGCGTCACTCGTGGTTCACTGACACTGTTTGGGTGCTGTCAACAAATAGCCCCAGTTCAGTTTCAAAAGAATATGAAAGTGCGCTAGTGTAACACTGGGCTTGTCCAGTTGCTCAAATGAATACAAAATATTGCACTAGTTTTCTCAAAAGAATACGAAAACTGCACTAGTGTTGCACCAGTGCTGCCTCCTTTTCCCAAAATAATTTGCTGTTAGAACTTTTTAGTCAATAAGAGATACACTACGACTTAACTAGTTACCTAAAAAATTTTAAGAAAATAAAATTACTGGCTAAGCTGAGATGTTATTTTAAAAACCCACCAAAAAATGATATTTAACGGTCTACTTTTGGTAGAATCATCATTATAAAAAATACTTATACTATATATACATTCATTAATTTATTGTATTCTCCTTAAGCTAAATCGTAAACTGCGTCTATAGTCTATGCCTTTCTGGGGGAAAGCTTGTCAGAAAATTCTGGAGAATTTTTAAGCAGAGGTCAGTAAAAAATATGCAGGAGTGGAGACCTAATGTTCAACATAACTTATCTATAACTGTACATTAATTTAAAAAAAAACATCAAAACTTTTTTATCTAGATTAGATAAAGAAATAGCCCTTAACAATTCCAGAGTTCTTTGAAGAAAGCTTATTACCTTCAAAATTACTAAACCGATTTTTGTCATACGTTAGGCTTTAAGACACACACATACATACACATATTTATACGATTCTAGGGTTAAAAACTAGATCCTAAAAACAAAACAAATTAAATTAGTTTCCAAAAGCTACATTTATTTTTGCGCTTTTGCTGCTATTGGCAAACTCACTTTGAAGTGCTGTATCCCTCCCAATCATTTTTTTAGCTTTCGCTAAATAAATCCTGATTCTATATCTACAAAATGAGATAACAATTTTCGTTTTAAGATCATGACAATGAGGAAAGCGAATTTCTTTAACTTCGTGATCTTTAAAAACTAAAAATTTAAGTAAACCCAAAAAGTTAAAATTTTTTAAAGGAATGTGTTTTGAAATATTTTAAAATATTTGTTCGATTCTGACAAAAAGTTTAAATACCAAAGGTGAAGGAAAATTCAGAGAATTTGTTTTATATTGTTTTAATGTAACTAGTTTTGAAAAGGGTTTCTAAACATTATTGCTCATTAATTAAGTCATGGCATCCTTTACATTTATTGCTTTTTTTAATATGTTTTAAAATATAACCCGCTGAATTGTACAGTAAATTTTGATGAATATTGTCCAATGAAGGAACATTTTTATTCCAATTTTGCGGTAAGGCCTCCAAAAGAGGTTCGATTTCTACTCCTTTTTTCGGCAAAAATTTCTTTGTCATAACAGAATCCAAACTTAAAAAATTTGGATCGTTTTGATTGGCATAGCTTCCGTTGGCGGGAACCACGTCCAAGTATTGAAAAATGCATATATTTTTTAAGATTTGCCGACCCTGTTCTGCTGTGGGCATTCTTTGCTTAATCTCATTTGCCCAAAAACATTCTCCAACACATCCTGCATAAACGGCGATGTTTTAAGGTATGTATATCCTTTTTCATTTAACAGATATTCTGGAAGGTCTAAAATTGTTTGTGTGGAATGAATTACTCCAGTTTGCACTGGTTTCCAAATACCCTTTTCCCCAATTTTCATAGTTTTAAAAAGTAGTTTTATTTCCCTTAAAAAATCAATAGTTTGGTTATAATTTATCATATTTAGTTTACTTAGGGCCAAATTCTCGTGCCTTGAACTCATTATTGTGAACCATTTTGACACCGTTTCCACAAACCAAGCAGTTGTTTTCGAATTTTCATCAATTATGTTACACTCACCTAAAAAACTAAGGGCAGAGCTTACATTATGATTCAAAATATAGAATGCTCTTGATACTTTCATTTTATTAAACTGAGTTAAATTTGAAAAATCTGTGTCAAGCTTTGGGCAAAATTTTAGGTCCATATTTTCCTGAAATTCCGCCAAGGAGGTAATGTGATTAACATCAATAATATCGCTCGGTAAATTATATTTTTTGACAAAATAATCTGAAATACAGATAGTTTTATTATTCACTAGCATAGTCCTAATGTTTTTTAAAAGGTGAGAAATATCCGCTATAAAAAATACTTTTTTTTCTGACTTATCGGGATCGGTTATAAAATTTTGAAAAACTGTTTTTTTTTTACCTTTATTCTGAAATGTTTCCATACCGCAACGTTATCGGGCCCCATGTCTGACGTAATATCTAAAACATTAGGACCGATTTGGTTTGATTTATTAGGAATTTCCAAAATAATTTTGGCCACAGATGGTCCTTCACAAGAGTTTCCAATAAAATGGTAAGCGACAATTTGTTTCCAAGAAGAATTAACACCCCGAAGCAAAAAAACTAACACATTGTTTGCCAAGACCGCTTGTTCAGACAGAGAATCATAGCCCAAAAATTTTTAAGATCCTTGACATAAATCCTTGTTGGGGGTAATGGCACAGGCATCAAATTGCAAAGAACAATCTCTTTCAATTTCACATAGACTTTGAATTTTGATTTTAAGAAAATAAAAATTTTCATCTAAAATGGCAGGTTGAAAAGGCAAATTTTGTATGAAAGGGTGCGGATTTTTGGCAACGGAAGATTTAGCTTAAGGAGATATCTATACCCAGCGGTGCCACAAACAAATTTGAGTTAGCATCTTCAAATGTTTTGTTAGACCACCCGAATCCCTTTATTTTTTTAGAACCAATTATTACTTCGATCTGATCTTTATTAAATATACCCGTCACCTTCTTAAGCACAAACTGTTCCTTCTTCAGCTGATGTTTTAATTTTTTAATTTGCAAAATTTGTTTTTCAATTTGTTGACTCTGGTCTTCCATTTTTTTCTTTGCAGCAATTAAATCTTCTTCTAATACTTGTACAGAGCAGATTACTGGGTTTTCACGGTAATGTGCCAAATTGTAAAGTGTTGAAGCAGCCATTTGTTTTAAAGTAAGTGAAGCTTCAAAAGACGATTCTTCAAAATGAACCTAAAAAAGTTCCAGTTTATTAGAAAAAATAAAGATACGAAAAAACTGACCAGCTTTGCAAGGCTAGAATTTTAAGACAAGTTAAAATTACATCTTGTTGTTTTCGAACTACATAGCCTTTTTAAACGTTTCCCATTTGAGAGGGGGTTTAAAACTTCTTTATTTTAAAATTTTTTTTGGCGTAAGTTTTTATTAAACAAAATTCTACTGTCAAGTCAATCCAGAAGAACATAAGTTTTTAATTGGATTAAAATCTTCTATTAAACCTAATATTTTTATTGAATTTTTTGAAAAAAACAAAAACATGTTTTTCAGTAAATTTTTGACATATTCGTTGTTTTTCTCCTTTTAAAAGCTTTGAAATAAGGTATACAAGTAAAAATGAAATTTTTTTAGTAGATGTATGTCAAAAAAAATTCTTCCGATGTTTTTCATTTTTTATAAACTTTCGAACAAGGTACCACAGGTGGAGTTATTTCATCTGAAAACAAAAATTTGTTGCGTCAGGAACAAAGCTCGTAAAAAAACTCAGTTGACGTATTTTTTTTCTCTAGAAAACGTAACATTAAACCGCTATTTTAAATACTATTATCTTTAATTTGTTAGATTAAAATGTCAAAAAATACTATATTTTACATTTATAAGGAACACTTTATAGAAAGTGATGTATTCCGCAACATGAAATTTTCAGAAATGAGCTTTTCAAGTGCATTACGGTTTTTGTGACTATAAAAAATCAGAAACAAAACCTAGCCAAAGAAAGGAAAAAAAAAAGTTTTGTGAAAATACCTCAATAACAGGTAAAAAAATTACTGTCTTCCTTTTATTAAATTATTCGAAAAAAAAAAATATTTTAGTCTATATCGATTTCCAGACCCACTACAAACATTACGGACGGAAAATTATCAATGACTCCACAAATAAAAAAGTTAGTTACGTGCAGGGTGTTTCAAAATTTAATAACATAATTTTAATGTTAAATTTCAAGACAAAAAGTTTATACACCATAACATAGGTCCACAAACGCTTAGTCACGGAGCTACAGAGCATTTAAATTTTCCCTGACCCTGAATTTTTTTTGATGCGCCTAAAATAATAAAACGCTTTTGTTTGCTTATGAAACTTTTTGTTTCCTGTTTTTTTTTATCTGATACCTGGAGAAAAAATATAAAAACTGTTTTTTATTTTTTTGCTCAGTCACCTTAGCAGGTACGAAAAAGCTACAGGAAATCAAAAGGTTTTCAGACAAAATGTAGAATTTATTTTGAATTTTCGAGATTTACCAGTAGCCCACGACAAAAAAGTTGATGAAAGGGAATGAAAAAGGGCATGACCCCTCAAAAAGTATCACTCTGTAGATTTTTAGTATTTTTTGGCAGGTCTAATAGTGTAAATAGTGTAGTGCCTTTAGCTAAATATACTTGCCTAATGTGAGCTAAATATCTCAAAAAAATGCACGAGCTATAAACAAAAAACTAAAAAAAATTTAAACTTTAACACCCTGTATCTCTAAAACTAAGGGTTTGCGGACTATGTTTATATAACCTTTTTGTCTTGAAATCACTTAAGGAATTTAATACTAAAATTATGTTATTGAATTTTGAAATACCCTGTATAGCTCATAAAGCAAGTCGCAAGTCATTTTTTTGAAGCGAAAAAATCTCTGCCCCTGTCGTTTTTTATCCCCACTACAAAAAAGGAAAATGTCTTATAGCGATTACTCTAATACTTTACAAGATTTACTGTTGATAGCCTCAAAAGTACCTAAGGAAGTTAAAATTTGTTTATAGTTGAAGAGCTAGCTTTACGTATAATTATAAATAACAGTTATCTATTTTAGATATTATAAGTATCTTGTTCCGACTGATATTTTATCCTAATCTACTCTCTTGTCTTTTATTTTGCATAAACTTACCTCACAAATTAAGGAATTTTCCGAAACTCTCATGTTTGGATATTGCAGGTTTCTCTTCCATATATCTAATTTATCTTTTTCTTTAGGAAACGGGAATAAACAGCGTTTTCTTTTTTTCTTCTGCAGTTGTTCACTACACATGCCATTTTCGCGATTTAAATTATTTAAAAAAAAAATTAGGAAAAAGTTGCGAATTCCAACTGAAATTGATGCGGAAGTGACAACTTTAAAATTTGACAATTGAACAAAACCTGCAGATACCAATTATTTTGTATCTGAAACAAAATTTCCTAATAACTGTCAAAGAGAGTTGCCCACCTCTGGTGTAAAACAATTGTCAAATGTATCGAGGGCCTTTAGATTATACCAAAGAATTTGTCATTCAAACAGACGCATCAGGATATGGCATGTTTAACGCAACCTTATCCTGAAGGAGACAAAGTCATATGCTATTTGAGTCGATCTTTGACTAAGCAAGAACGTGTTTACACGACCACCGAGCGAGAATGTTTGGCATTGGTTTGGGCAATAGAGAAGCTCGGGCCTTATATTGAGGGGATCTTATTTAAGGTCATAACAGATCATTTTAGTTTAAAATGGCTTCATAGCTTGAAAGAGCCCAGTGGAAGACTTGCTCGTTGGTCTGTAAAACTGCAGCAATATGACTTTGAAGTAATCCATCGGAAAGGGAATGATTTAGTTGTCCCGGACATGTTATCTCGTGCAGTACCCATGATTGATACAATTTCGCAGCCCTAAGACGCTTCAACAGCAATTAAAGATCGATGGTATCAAAAGATGGTAAAAAGGGTCGTAGAATCACCATTAAAATTTATGAATTGGAGATACACTGATAATAAGTTGTATAAATATGTCAAACAAGAATACCCTCAACTTTCACCATCTAACGAATATTGGAAAGAGGTAGTCCCCAAAGATCATAGGCGTAGAATTATTGGAGAAGCTCACGATCCGCAGGACATATGGGTGTGTATAAAACCTTCCACAGACTGGCAGAAAAATATTTTTGGCCAAAAATGCGCCAGGACGTGGCAACTTTTGTAAAGAAATGCTTTGTCTGTGCAGCTCATAAAGGTGATACACAAGGTGTATCTGATCAGATGAAATCTCACCCAAAACCAATTCGTCCTTGGGAAATTATTTCAACAGATTAAAGGGTAATTCTCGTCGTTACGGACTATTTGAGTAAGTTTTCCTTAGTTTTTCCAATGCGAACAGCCCCTACTCAAGCTGTTGTCAAGCATCTTGAGGAGCAAGTATTTATGGTCTTCGAAGTACACCGTTTGATACTTTGTGATAATGGCCCTCAGTACAAAAGTAACGAGTTTAAGCGTTTTTCTGAGAGTTATCAGGTTAAAATTCAGTATAATCCGTATTATCACCCCAGAGCAAATCCAACAGAAAGGACGAATCATACGTTAAAAACCATGTTATGTTGTTATGTGAAAGACAACCACAGGAAGTGGGACGAACAAATACATATACTTGCCTGCGCGATTCGTACTGCAACCCATGAGACAACCAGGATGTCTCCTTTCTTTGTTAATTTTGCTAGGAATATGTGTTTATCAGGAAAAGATTACTCCAACCCAGTTTTGTTATCTGAAGAGAATGGTGTACAATCCACAGCTGAAAGTAAGAACGAAGGTTTCCGGAAGCTCTATGCTAATGTTAAGAGAAGGTTAGAGGTGGCAGGAGAGAAAAACGTAGTTCAGTATAATTTGCGTACAAGGGTACCCAACTTTGTTGTGGGTCAGCGTGTTTGGAAGAAGAATTATGTGTTGTCAGATGCAGAAGTTTTTCTCGAAGAAGTTAGCACCGAAATTCGTTGGTCCTTATGTGATTAGGAATAAAATTTCTCCATGGATATTTGAGCTTCAGGAACCATCGGGTAAAGTACTGCCAGGGAGTTGGCATGCCAAAGACCTTAAGTCGGCAGCGGATCTCTCCGATTAACCTTTTTAGGTTAATCGTCTTGAAGTTGGGGGGGATTATGTAACGTGTCATTTTTACGTTTAAGGCAACGTTAAATATTTGCTTATTTAGGTAAATAATCAAGGCTCTTCGACTCGTCTTTCTGTACACAAATTAAGGGTATTTTATAGAGCTAGGTTTGGAGGTTATATAGTGTCCAGAAAGTTACCTGAAAGTTAAAGGAGGCATTCTATCGAATTACTGTGGACACTGCACATCGTATTATTTGGTCATTCTAATCGGAATTTGAGATCACAGGTTTCGGGAAAAATCACATTAAAACTTTTGATTGTTTTGTTTATCTGTGAAATTTCGTGGTTTTCTTTGACGTTCATTAAAATAAACAGCTGTTCTGCTGGGGAATGGCGGCGTTGCCGCATCACAAATGGTTTCAGTAACAGGAAGAAAACATTTGGATGAACATTTCATTCGCTTATGTTTATTTTGGAGGATATTGGCCCACTTTGATATCTTTATTAATTTGATAAGGAGAAGATAAAATAAATACGAGTTATGCACTTTTGTAAATAGGAGATAAACGAGGAATAAAAACCAGGACTAAAAGAATAAACAAAATCATATTTTTATATTATATAAATTTATATATAATCATAGTTAAATAAAGTTAATAACTAACTCAGTCGGATTGAAGGGTTGTGTAGGGCTAGCTAGTGGGGAGCATACTTAACATCTGAACACTCTTAGGCCGGGTTTGAGCAGTAGTTCAATGTGTATTTTAGGTTCAAGTTCAGAAACAACTTTATTAATGTAGAAATGTTTTACAAAAATGGCGTCAAATCATATGAATCTTAGAGAAAATATATGTAAAGAGCAAAGGAAACTTTTGACTAAAACTGTAACTAAAATACAACTAAATTCTACACTTAGTTTAGCTTTACTCATATGGGAATTGGTTGAGTGTTTGAATATTCCTGGGTTTGATGCATGCTCTGATCTCCAGTAATTGATTTTACAGTTAATGGTTTCAATGCTGAGCTTCTTACAGTCCTGCTGGTTATTTTCTCCCTACTTGCTATGTCGGCAGGGGTCCGGTAGGCAAATGTTCGGTCTATGTATGGAGGGTGTCTCAATGTCCTTGTTATAAAAATTTCAACCGTGGAAATAGATCCGACAACACCTCAATGTGCGTTTTACGTATTTTCAATATCCCCTTGGTCGATGATGCCCCCTGTAGACCGGTACGGAAGTATTAATGTATTTCCTCATTGGTTAGTTTGAAAACCGCGGGTTTTTTTCCTCCAGTCTCGCAAACCGGAGTTAGTGATTTTTCGGTGAGAGCGTTTTTTTTATAAATAGGTTTGCATCCTTATTTGAATTTAACCGGGAAAATTAGGTTGGTACTGTCCCCACCAGATTTACGAAACGATTTCCGGCAACTTCATTTTTTTTGTGTTCTCGACAAAGTGCCTTGTCTCTTTCCTAACGAATTTTGGCTGGGCTGGTGGCCGTCTATTGGTGTCGCCATTGTTTTTGTGGTTATTGGCACTTATTGGCACTGCAGTAGTTGCGGCTTATACCAAAGACGGTTTACTGTGAGCCGTCGTTGTTTAGGCGAATCTAAGTGACGCTCACACCCTCTGAGAGGGATTTAAGGCGGCCTACGCCATTTCTACGGGAAATAAGAGCAGTGCACCGTCCATTCCATCGACGGGACAGTTGTGCTGGTGGAACGAGTTTCTGTTCCATCGACGAGCCAGTTGTAACCCTGGGAAAGGGTTTTATGCTCGGGCAAGGAACCAACATTCAAGACCCATGTGCTGCCCTAGCGTGATGTGCTAAGCAAGCACGAGGGAAGGAGCGGGCAGAACTGAACCTGGAGTAGCAGGAGGAATGTCGGAGAGCAACACTTCAGGTTTAATAGAACACCAACAACTCATAAAATAATCAAGGACCAAGGTAGGAGTTTACGTCAATTTCATACAAGCAAACATCTTTTTTTATATAATTTTTTTTCCATAAATTTTAAATATAATTTTAACACTTCTTGTGAACGCAAGATAGAGGTATGACGTCATAACCCAAGATTTTGCGGCATATTTACTAAGTTGACTTGTTTTCCTTCATTTCATTCATTTAAGACAAATTTCTCTTGTGAAATTTGGAGTGCCTTGCTATTTTGGCCCGAACTTGTTTAATTTTTTTATTTAGCATATATCATGTTTCCATTCTTAATTTTCCCTTTTTTTTAACCCATATTTGAAATATACAAGACGAACTAAATCTTTGTGATATTTGTACAATCCATTGAAACAACTTTGCAGAGACAAAAGAGAGATGAGGTTATATTTTTTAGCGGTTTCCTTACATTGTTTTACCTCATGGGGTAGATCTCGGACTGGGTTGCTGTCTGTCTCATTCTACCCAACGTAGAATGATGACAGCAGATATTTGGTCCAGATCTCCCCTATGACGGAATAATTTTGGAAGTATATATATATTTTTTTTTAATCGTTTATATAACTGAGTCTCACACTACTGACTCAGATGTAGGTACACTGTGACCTGTTGGAAATGTGCATCTACCTATAAGGAACTTTCTATTTGTGTCATTTTGATTCATTTAGGAATCTTTTAGAATTTTTTTTCTTGTTTATTAGTCAACTTTTTTGGTTATTCTTAATTACACAAATACTCTGGAAGCTTCGAAAGTAAGTAGGTAATTTCATTGTTTGGCTACAACGTTTGGGTTGAACTGTATTTTAATTAAGATCTTCTTTGTAAAACATTGATATTAAAACACTGTGGCGCTTAAAATTTTCTTATTTCTGAACCCCCCCCTTCTCCACTCTATAAAAGTTACCGGGCATGTCAATGTTTTACCTAGCTGGAAAATACAGTTCTGCTTCCAGATATTTGTTTAATTACTCAGTAATTTTTTTTAGTGTCACAAATTGGCACAGCGTTATTATTCTATTTACAGTGTCACAAAATGGCGGCAACATATTTAGTTTGCCACAAATGTCACCCAACGCATTTTAATTGGCCACAATTTGCGCCCTACGTGAGTTTTTGGCTAGTTCTTAACATCTGATGTAATTTTTTTTCGTTTTTTGAAGGTGGAAAAAAAAGGAAAATCTTTTTAAATTTTTTTTCAAAAATTTTTTAAATTTTTTTTTTGTGGTACAGCCAAAGCCAGGTTAAAGGCTTTCAGTGGCTGTCGGTGGCTTTGACACCCAATCATTTTTTACTATAAAACAGGATTTTCCATCATCATTGGTTTTTGGAAATAACACTTTTTAAATATTTTTTGGTAATATTTGAGCGTTGATTTGGAATTCGTTTTGTTGTTTTAGTAATTCTCATAGGTTTTTTGTTAGCTTATCTTCACAAGTTTTTTCTTGGAAAATAAAAAGATTCATTTTTATTTATTAAGGAAGAATAAGTGGGTAAAAAGCATGGGAGTTTTTATTCAACAGCGTCCAAATCATGTTCTTAATTCTTTAAAGTTTTTGGTAGGAAAAACATGTTTTAATTTTTTTTAATTTTTTTTAAGAAAAATAAAAGTAATGTAAATTTACTTCAATTTTTTTATTGATTTATAGGTGGATGGACCTCCAGACATGGTCTTTTTATGTTTTAAATATATGACATATGTAGTGTGTTTTTTCTAACAATTTTTTTTTGCAGGTTCATTTATTTATATGTTATTATTTCCTGCTTGTAATAAGATAAAAATTGTTTCACCGATTATTTTTTAGTGCAGTCAATTTATTTAGGTCAACAAGTTATATTTTTTTGGTGATTTTAATTTTTTGTGGGATATCACCACTTGGAAATTGGAATATTTTTACAGGGTTTCACACAAATTTTTCTTGGCTGGGTTGTTTTAAAGTAAATATAGCTTAACAGCTAGCAGATTTGTTTAGTTGAAAGTATTAATTACTAATGAAAGAAAAGGAAAATGAGTTTATTTTGCTTTGTCATTTTCTTTTCTTGTTTTTTTGGTGGTAACTGTTGATGACAATTAAGATCTTACGTCACTCAGTTACATCGGGTCAGAGGAGGGTACTACTACTACATAGTGTCGGCTCGGAACATTAGGAAACACAAGGCTAAAATTCCTAGAGCAGCACATTGGCTGAAGATCAACGCCAGAGGTCCAGTTAACATTTTTTTTTGGGTATTTTTGTTGGGGCAGTTCTTTTTTAGGTCTTTGGATGCCAGTTTAGTTGTCTAGTTGTGTTTTGGTGACTGGTCAAATTTTTTTTGGTAGAAAATATAGCGTTGGGCTTTGGAGTGCATTTTTTTAAAAAATGACCTACGGCTATTTCTATCAATTAAAGTTTTTCTGGTTCACAATTATTTCTTTCTGTATTTTTTTTCTGCGTTCAGGTCATAGCTTGGTCATGGCCAATGGAGAGCAAACATTTATATTTGAGCCTTGAGAAGTTTTGCTGCTCCGGAATGAATACAGAGAAAATAAATTTGAAGCCCAACTAGATATAATACCACAAAAGAAATGTTTAACTGAGACAGATATAGATATAAGTTTTTTGATTTTTTTTTAGTTAATTTGTAAAGTTCAGTAATTTTTTAAGTAATGTCATTGTTGGTCAGTGAATTTAAGAGACTTTCAACTAAGTATAAATGCTGGGCGGTGGTAATTGGTAAAAATATTTCAAAATTTTACTTTTTTTCAAATAATTTAATTTTTCTTAGAAAGATTATTTCTTTCTGTAAACATAACTTCTCGAATTCTTGTTTTGGTCAAAACGGTTTGTATATTGGTCGTAGTTTTAAAGGGTGACCAGACAGGTTATATTTTTTTTAGGGGACCAAACGGGAACTTCTTGAGTTACAAAAGGGGAACTTTTTTTTGTCTTAGTTGATCAGGCAGGAATAAATAAATCTTTTACTCCAAATCATAATTTTAAATAACAAGATTTATTGGTTAGGTGTTTGGGTCTTATAATGAAAAACGTTTTATTTTTGAGGATACTGGTGTAATATGAATTATTTTATTACATGCTAAAATTTGTTTGACGGCAGCTAGACTAGTCTTCAGATTTTTTTTGATAGTCTACATTTCAGGACAGTGGCGTGTACTTAAGGGGGCCTGTCATCTGCGCCCATTGTAAAGCAACTTCTAACTTACTTGCTTAGCTTTTTCACTTCATCTTCGTTTTGTTGCTTCTGAAATTAAAGCGTTATGTTGGATAACGATGGATGGTGTTAGACTGAGAAAGTACCTAAGTATTTAGGGATGAAAACTTGGAAGTTGTGGACAATTGGGAAATTTTTTTTTTATTTTAAAATAATTTCATACTGGTGACCTCAAATAATGAAGCAAATTTTTAAATTACAATACACTGTTGTGGAATAAATGGGAAAGTGTTCAGGTTAAACAATAAATTTAATTTAAAAAAGATTTCAACCTAAGAATAAATTTAAAAACAATAGGTTTTCTTTGATGCGACTAAACAATGAAGAGGGCATATATTTTTTTTGTTATGCATAATATGATAGTAGTACCTTTTGTATTGCAATAATTAGGGGTTTTCCTCCCGCGAGCTGGGTGGAAATGGAAGGAATGTTTGGTTCGGAGTGTAGAAATCGAGGAACGAGGACTTCCTGCTAATCTTTTTAGGATTTCGCAACTTCGGTTTTCGCTAAATTAAAATACATCCAAATTTGGCCTACAGGCTGAATCTCGCATTTTCCAGGACCTTGCAGATTCGCGGAGAAAGACAAATTTTGTGATCTGTTTAATTATGATAGGAATTAAAATAGTAACATGCACATGAGGGAACTAGATATATTTAGGTTAAAAATTAGTAAGAAAACTGATCTGAACAATTTTCCATAATAGTGTCCTATTTTCACAGGGTGCTTCAAAATATCTTCACCTTTCTTTGAAATAAGATATGGTTTCGCCTGTGAGCGTTTGACCGTTTAAAAAATATATAGGGTCCAGATGGGATTGGAATGGAAATCACAAGTTTTTGGGTTTATTGACAATATACTTAGGAAATAGGGGAAATGTCTAATAAAAAGTTTTTTTTGGTTTTAGGCCGAGTTTTGTTGAGTATAACAAAAGTTTATTTGGGGCCGGGAGTTTTATTATGCTCTTTTAAAATTAATGTAATAGTTTTTGGTTCTTGATTTTGTTTTCTGGTTTTTACGCAGGATTATTCCCAACTGTTTCATTTCAAAATGTCTTTTGTAAGTGATAGGGTCTCATTAGCCCTTGGACATTTGGTAATTTTGCTTTGACGAATAGTTGTGGAAAGGGCCGAACTTAATTTTATATCTCGTAAACACCAGGAATAAGGATCTGAGAATGCATTTAAACAGAGTTCGGTTTACAACGGTCTTATAGTTGGACCTTGGAATTGTTTTCACATTTTTATTTCTGAAAATGCATAAGATAATTCTTTACTGAGTTGAGTGGAAAATTTAAAACCCAGATACTTCACATTATAGTGGTACAGTAAATAAGTACTAACGTTGCTATTTCCTTACGTAATAATTTTAAACAAATATACTAACATCGTTTGTTTTTTTCGAACATAAATATTTTTTTTACTTTTCCTAAACTGATTGGTTTTTTTTGCAATGACGTTTTTTGTACTTTATGATTCTTAAGTAAATTTAATTTTCAATATTTTTTTTTGTATAGTAAATTAATTTTGCTAGCTCATTCACTTTTCACATTCACACAGTTTTGGGAGAGGAAAGGAAATCTACAACTGTTTATTTAAAGGAAAAGAACAAATACTGTTGCATGACATAACTCTATTAAGATTTTTCTAGTGCTAATTTTATTTTAATTCTTTTAAAATCGTTAATAGGAGCTGCAACCCCACTTAAACATTGTTAATTTTTTTTTGAAAATATTTTTTTAAATATTTATTTTAAATATTTTTTTAAGGAAGGAAACTTGATTTTCTTGTTGCAAAATTTTTTTTTGGTGCATAGTAGTACATCGCCCTGCAATGATTTTACCAGTTTATTTAAATATTTTTTTTTCTGAATTAAAATACAATTTCATTTCGAACCCTCGCGTTTTAACAACCTATCATCATTTGTTTTAATTTTTTTTCTCCCTACTCCAAACCACCTATCAGGGTAGAGTGATATTTTGAAAATTTTAGTGAGCCATTAATTTTTTTTTATTATTGGGCTACTATGGTCGACACCAAAAAATTTTTTTAAATTTTTTTTGGACACCTTCCGGTACGATCCTAGGGTCTTCTTAACCATGGTTTGCATCAATTTAGTTAAAATTTTGGGAATTTCATTTTAACGATTATTAGATAGTTGCAGTCCTACCAAGACGTTATTTGTATAAATTTTTTAATAACATCGGTAAATTTTTTAAAATTTTTTTAAATTACACACAACATCCTTACTAGTCTAATTCGACGCAATTTTAGCGAGCGGATTTTTTTTAATTGAGCATATTTTACGATTTCTATAACATGAACATCTGTTCCGATGTTTATTGCGTTCACTTATATATTAAGGGATGATGTTGTCTTAAGCAATGCATGGTTCGTGTAACCTCAGGATAGTTAAGCAGGTTAAAGTGGGTTTTGATTTATTCTTTCGAGAAAAATCATTGTATACGGCGATTTGGGTATTTTTGAGGAGTTTATTAGTGGAGCCATTCTGCAATAGCAGGAGTATACCCTAGCGTTAACTGTGTACAACAGCTTTGGGATTCTTTGTTATAGGTAGTCTGTTGTACGTTCCATTTAGGGATAAATTTACCTATTCGGTTGCTGAGGTAAACAAACATCACTTAACTTTAATTTTAATCCAGTTCAGCTAGGATAAGCGCAATTATTTTTTTTTTTTGGATTTTACTCACGCAGGAGTGGAACATAAGACCTGAACACTGCCAAAACTCTTGTCTCTCTTTTATTATTATTTTTTTTTTAAATTTTTTTATGGCTACTTGTTAATTTTAATTTAGGATTTAAGTAGTTATTTCTCACTGCAAGGTTGGACGTCATGGTTGGTTGTGCAAATAATTAATATAAACTATGATTACATTTTTAAATGCAAATAAATTTTATTTTCTTACTGCTCCGGTGTTCTTCGATTTTGTTCGCGTCTGCCGTTATTTAAGATTTATATTTTCTACAGTTGAGTGAGAAAATTTATAGTGATTCTCACTAGTGAATTGAAAGTGAACTTTGTGTTTGTTATTGCGTGGTTTAGTTTTATAATTGGGAGGTATAATTAAGAGTTTTAAAGTTTAAAGTTTTAATATAAAAGGCACCATGGCTATTTCTTTAAGTCGGTTGTCGGACATAAGGTACTTAGTCAAGGACGAATTAATTTACGAATTAACATGGAGAGGCATAGCCATTGGATCGGTGGAAGAAATGAAGCAACAGCTCATGCTGATTAAGCAAAGTGAAAAGACTGATGCAAGTATGAGATACCCTCTGTATCCCTTTAAATTTGGCCAGGATGCTTTTAGCTGTATGAAGAAGCTAGATAGTCTGGTATTGCTGGTAGAGGAGTTCTTTGGTACGAGCAAAGGGGGAGAGTTTAGAAAAATCGCTGTAAGGTTGGAACACGTGTTAGCCTGTTAGCCAGGATAAATAACATGAATTCGTCTAACTTTGAAGAAAACGAAAGGCATACTGGTTGCGGAAACCTTGACTTTGATTGGGAGGTTGCAAAGCCAAGCAACAGATTTACTAAGAGTTGGCGTTACCTCAGATGATGATGAAGCATCTGAAACCCAATCAACGAGTTGAAGCTCAGATCACTCGACAAATGTTGGCAACATTCCCAGCCAGTCTCAACTCCCGCAACCACAGCACTCGAGCACACAAAGAACAGCTCAACAGCCTACGAACCAACCGTCGGTCATTGCTCCAGTGCAAATGCAAGTGCTAACGAACCCAACTCAAGCACCAATACAGGCACCACCCCCAATGCTAATTCAGAATGACGGTACATCAGCTTTTCATTATCAACAACCGTCCACCGTTCCTTTGAGTTTAGCTGCCCTCCAAAGTAGCATAGCACCGATTGCTCAGTCACGACCATTTTCATGTTCGTCGCCAGTACCCATGTCAAGTGATCCTGGTACTTCATATCATGTTGCACCTGTACCTCCGCAATCTCCGTCACCGCATTTTTTGAGAGGGTGGACGAGTTGAGTCAGGCTAGAGGAGTTAGCAAAAAGGTTCTACTGAACTCAGACATTGATCTTTTTGAAAAGTCAGCCTATACTTTTTATAAAGATGTTCGAAGAGAAGTCCATACATGGGAACAGCTGCAACAGAGGTTCATGGCAGAATATCTTCCTTCTTCATATGGCGAGAAGCTGTTGAAGGAAATCCAAAAACGTAAACAACGCCCTGGAGAGTCTATAGGGACCTATATTGCTGTCATGAACACATACTTCCAAAGACTTGGCTGTCCTGTTTCTGAAGAGGCAAAATTAGCTATCGTCTTCAGAAATATAGCAGACATCTATAAGAATGGGTTGATTGCTACTGAGGTCAATAGCCTATCACATCTAAAAGATTTGTGTCGTAGAATAGACCAGAGATATGGGTTAGAGGAGGAGAATTTTACTCCTAGGAAAAACCAATCAATCGAACCTGACTTGGCCTACGTTGACGTAGAGAGCGACAGTGACGATTTTCCAACAGAAGTCAGTGCAATTCAAATATCAAGTACCGCGACATCTAACAGATAGGCAACAGCCAGCAAGCAATTTCGCTGCTAGAGCTGAGCCCTGAGAGACAACAACCACCTAGTGGTCAGTCTAGCGTAAGTGACAGGGATGTACAACCACCACAAGGTGCTAGGTCTGGTAGGGCGAACAGGGACGTTGTTTGTTATAGATGCAACCAAACAGGGCACATGGCGATCGGGTGCGCATTACCTAGAGGTAAGCAGTGTTATTCGTGTGGTCAAGCAGGGGTAACAGTCAGAGAATGTCGTAATTGTAATCGTCAGGGAAACGGACCCAGGCGCTCGTAGGCGGTCGACCTTCGAGTCAGCCTGATCAAGCGTCGACCGATAGGCTAACGTACGTTTTAGATTATGTGATAAGTCATGCTCGTAAAGATGAAATGCCTTATTTAGAAGTGGATGTCCTCGGAAATAAGTTATTAGGTTTGTTGGATTCCGGGGCTTCACGTACCTTTTTAGGGAATCATGGTTGGTCAATCATCGAGAGGTTTGGTTTTTCACTTGATACGACGAAGAAGACGAGTTGTATTGTGGCAAATGGTCAAAGCACGAGTAGTATTGGGACAGTGCAGCTTCCTATGCGAGTTCAAGATAAATTTAGGTTAATAGAGGTCGTTGTCGTTCCTGAGTTGCCGCACACTTTGATTTTTGGATTAGATTTTTGGATTTCGATGGGTATAATACCGAACTTAAGTACTAATGAGTGGCACTTTGCCGATAATAAAGATGTGATTTATTCTTTAGAAACATCAGACCAACAAACAACTCTTACACCTTATGAATCAGAACGACTAGAAGAATTGGTCGTTAAATATAAGACTATTATGGGTGACTCACTAGGATGTACAGACAGGGTAGAGCATAAGATTACAACAGATGCAGCACCGATAAGACAACGTTCATATAAGGTCTCACCGGTCATTCAAAAACTTATTGATGACGAAATCGTCGAAATGCTAAAACTAGATGTAATAGAACGGAGTAGTTGTTCATGGGCTTCACCAGTGGTAATGGTACAAAAAAAAACACAAAGAAATATCGTTTCTGCGTAGACTACCGCAAATTAAACTCAGTGACGGTGCGTGATAGTTATCCATTACCACTCGTATCCGAGACTCTGGACAAATTGAAAGATGCTAAGTACTTGTCAACTTTAGATATTAAGAGTGCTTACTGGCAAGTACCAATGAAAGAATCATCAAAGCCATTAACAGCATTCATCTGTCGACGAGGACTCTTCCAATATAAGCGTTTACATTTTGGTCTTCATAATGCACCTGGAACTTGGCAGAGACTCATAGATAGCATCATAGGAAACGATTTAGACCCCTACGTGTACGTATATCTCGATGACCTCGTAATTGTCACACAGAGCTTTTCTGAACATCTTGAGGAAGTCCTACGAAGATTGCAGAATGCAAAGATAACGGTAAGTTGGGAAAAATGCCAACTGTGTAGGCCAGAAATGACTTATTTAGGATTCGTAGTGGACCGTCGTGGCATCCGAGTTGACCCTAATAAAATTAGAGCCATGTTAGAGCTCCAGAGGCCAAGAACTGTCAGAGAAGTCCGTAGAGTTGTAGGTACAATTTCCTGGTATAGACGTTTCATAGAGAATTTTTCAGCGATAATAGCTCCAATTACAGCTCTAACTAAGAAAAATCAAAAGTTCGATTGGACTCCAGACTGCGAAAAGGCATTTATTAAGATTAAGGAACTTTTAGTGACTGCACCGATTCTTACATGTCCAGATTATACTAGAGGCCCTCGATACATTTGACAATTGTTTTATACCAGAGGTCGGCAACTCATATCCTCTCTCTTTCTTGCAAAATCCAGTTTTACATGTAAAACCGATTTTGTGAAATAGCTAGCTATACCTATCTTTGTCTGTGTTATTTCCCTGGATTTTTTTCGACGTTTTTAATATTTTAGGTTAGACGAGACTTCAAATTCCAATAACAAAAACAAAACACTCAAAACCCACTATACCGGGGGTAAAGGTGTTCTTGTCTAAAACAAATACTGGGGGTAAAGGTGTACTTAGAGAAACCAAATACAAGGGACTATTTTTTTTTCAATAAAATAGTGCTAGTTTTTGGGATGCTGCTACGCATAAAGTATTGAATTTTTTAGCTACTTATACATATTGTTACGGGTTCTCCACAATAATTAAAACTCGCAATTGTTGAAAACGATACGTCAATTTATTTCGACAAATTATGTACAAAAACACGCACTTAAACTTACTAATAACTTGCTAATAATTCACTACTTTAATACGCCTATTAACTTCGCGTTAACATGTAGCGATCACTATCATTGGTTATCTGTGACTGAATCCTGGTGCGCGACCCCGGCCCTATATATAGGATCGTCCATCTCTCTCGAACTTTCCGGCAGCCTTCGACGTCCGGAAAGTTCTCGTATTATTGCGACCGCAAGTCACAGATAACGCAACTAAACCTAGACTAAAAATACAACCTTAAGATAAATCAACCTAATACTACACTAAACCTAAATAAATTCCAATTATAAAATTTAAATAACTTAAATTTGTAACACTATCCTCCTCTTCAGGTTTGATCGTCTCGATCAACATTTCCCAGGTAAGGTTTTAGTCTGTCTAGATGAACAACTTTCATCTTGGACTTCGCGCTTCTCTGGATTCGGTAGACTACATCATTAATTCTCTTAACAACTTTATAAGGCCCTTCCCATGGTGGTGTCAACTTAGGTGATCTTCCTTTCTTGCGTTGAGGATTGTATAGCCAGACTTGATCATTCTCTTTGAACCCTGAAGAGTTTGCTTTCAGGTCATATCTCGCTTTTATGCGGTCACTGGCTATTTCTATTCGCTCTCTAACCACTTCATGGATATCGTGCAGCTTTTGCCTTAAACGTTCGACATAGTCATTAACCTCTAAGTGTGCTTCTTCAGGTGAACCAAACATGATATCACATGGTAAACGCAGTTCTCTACCAAACAGGATACTAGATGGAGTAGCTCCTGTCGTATTGTGAATGGCGGTTCTATAGGCCATCAAAAACAATGGAATATATTGGTCCCAATCTGTTTGGTGCTCATCAACAACTTTGCACAGATGTTCTTCTATTGTTTTAATAAATCTTATAACCATGCCATCTGACTGCGGATGTAAAGCCGTAGTCCGTGTTTTATGTATTCCTAAAAGGTCACAGAGATTCTGGAAGAGCTTTGGTTCGGTTCGGTTCGTTTACCAGAACTTCTGCAACTGTAGCGGCCTCTTGGTTAGGCAAAGCAAAAACTTCTGGCCATTTGCTAAAGTAATCCATGACAACAAGGATGTATTTGTTGCCCTTTTTAGTTTCTGGAAACGGTCCGGCCACATCAATGGCAATGCGTTCGAATGGCAGACCTACGTTATATTGTTTCATTTGACCTCTGGACCTTGTTTTGGGACCTTGGCTGGCTGCACAAGTCGAACATCGGCGGCACCAGTTTTTCACATCTTGAAAGTAATTGACCCAATAAAATCGGTTTCGAATTTTGTCCATGGTTTTATTTATGCCTAGGTGCGCGCCTGATTTTCTACCATGGCATTCGGCCACTATATTGTCTACCATGCTCCTAGGAACCACTACTTGATTAAAGACAGTAAGGCCATCGGCACTTTCCCAGGCACGTTTAAGGATGTTTTCCTCTACTATCAGTGAATCCCATTGTGCCCACAGTGATTTGAATATCACCCCTTGGTTTGCGATATCTTGCCATGATGGTCTTCTTTCAATCGCAAGATAGGTCCTACATCTTTGTCGTTAAGTTGTGTGGTTCTCATCGAAGCCGACATCCATTCTTCATCTGGTTCTAACTTTATCTGGCGCACGTAGCTAATTCCTTCTTTCTGGTCAATTTTCCTGCAATGTTTACAATCCTCAGGGCAAGGTCTTCTGGACAATGCATCCGCATTATTATGCACCCTTCCCGCTCGGTGCTTAATTTGTTAATGGTATTGTTGTAGCTTTTCTATCCATCTCGCGACTTGCCCCTCAGGTTGTCTCATTTTCATGAGCCACTGTAACGCAGCATGATCCGTTCTAATCAGAAACTCTTGTCCATAGAGATATTTGTGAAAGTGATCTACGGATTTAATGATGGCTAGGAGCTCCTTTCTGGTAACACAATAATTTCTCTCTGGTTTGGATAGCTTTTTGCTGAAAAATTCGATGACCCGTTCTTCTCCATCTTTTACTTGGGAGAGTACTGCTCCTATGCCATCGTTGCTCGCATCAGTATCTAATATGAATTTACCTTTTGGAATAGAATATGCGAGAATCGGACTAGAACATAATGCTGCCTTTAGTCTTCTAAATGCTTGGTCACATTCAGTATTCCATTTGTAAGAAGCTTTATCTTCTGTAGGTCTATGTAATGGAGACGCTATTTTGGCGAATCCTTCTACAAATCGTCTGTAGTATGTACACAGACCCAAAAAGCTTCTCAATTCATGTTTGTCACGAGGTTGAGGCCATAACTTCTTTTCGTCGGTATAGATGCCTTTTCGGGAAACGATGTGACCCAGGAACTCAAATTTTTCTTGGAACAGAAAACATTTCTTTGAGTTCAATTTAAGATTTGCGTTCCTGATTCTTGAGAATACTTCTCGTAAATTATCTAGATGATCTTGAAATGATTTTCCCATTACTATGACATCATCCAAATAGTCTATTTGGTTTTCCAAGTAAGGCCTCGTAGAACGACTTCCATTAGTCTTTCAAATGTAGCTGGGGCATTGCATAGGCCAAATGGCATCACATTAAACTGATAAAGTCCACTTCCAGCAGAGAATGCAGTCTTCTCTTTATCTCTTTCAAAGATTCCTACTTGCCAATACCCACTTTTCAGGTCAAGAGTAGAAAAGCAATATGATCCTGCCAATGTTGTTAATGTGTGATCTATTCTTGGCAGTGGGTAACTATCTTTCTTGGTCACATCGTTAAGTTTCCTGTAATCGACACAAAATCTAGTACTTCCATCCTTTTTAGTGACCAACACCACAGGAGATGGCCAAGGACTTGATGACTCTTCAATAACACCGTCGCTGAGCATTTTATTAATGAGATTGTGAACTTCTTCTTGTTTGGCCAATGGTAGTCTTCTTGGGGGCTGTCTTATCGGTTGGGCATCGCCAGTGTTGATGGAATGTTGAATAAGGTTTGTGTGTCCCGAACTACTCTTAGTTTCAAAGATATTACTTTGTTCTTCTATAAACTCTCTCGCTTTACGAAATTCTTCTGGAGTGAGATGTTGCCAAGTTGACTGAAATTGCTGAAGTACCTCCGTTGGTAACTTACTTTTATCCTCCGAAGTTGGCTCTTCACATCTTGTTACTTTCTGGACTGGCTCAAATAATGCTACCACCTCCCCCTTATTAATTTTGACACTATTTGGGAATATATTGGCGACTCTAATCGGGATGTCTTTATCGGTTTTAACTAGTGACTGCAACGAGGTAGGTGTTGGGTAGTTTCTGTTGGCTTATGAGTCCGACGCAGCTTGATGTTTTACTTTCCAGCCTCCCAAAAATTATGGTCTCACTGTTACCGACCAGTCTTGTTGTACATACTGCCACGACCTTTATTGGTTCTTTATTGAAGTGACTATTTGACAAAATGAACTCTTCATTCACAAATCTTAGGGTATTAAGTTTATTATCAAACGCAAATCCATGTTTACTTATCAAGTCCATTCCCAAAATAATTTCGTCTTCTATTTCGGCAACCAATACAGTGTGGCGAATCTTCAATCTTCCCAGCTGTAGGTCTATGTCTGTCTGCCCCAACACGTCGGCAGATTCTCCAGTCACAATCTTAAGTGTTATTTTCTTTTATGTTGGTCGAATTTTATATCTCGTTGCAATTTTGGACCTAAGCAATGATATGGTAGCACCAGTGTCTACTGTTATATTAACTTTTCTTCCATTAATAAGTCCGTCGATGCTAAGATTGTCAGCAGTATGTTTTAAGCTCTTGATAGAGTAAATTTAAGGGGCTACATTCCCATTAGCCAACACCAGCCCCTCTGCGTTGACTAGTTTTAGTTTTCCTGATCTCTTCTTCGGTACTCTGTCCCACTAGATGGTGAGCGAGACCTCATTTGGACACGACAATCGCGTTGAATATGCCCTGTACGTCCGCATCTGAAACACTTTACATTTGGAGGGGATCGTCTACTTTCTTTCAAAGAATCAATCTTCTCTATCAGTGATTGAAACAGTTGGTTTAGCGTTTTTAAGTTGACCTCATCTCCAGTGCTCATTTCTTCTCCCTCCTGAATTGAAACACCTCTTACTTTTGGCCTGGACATATTATTTGATGATTCAATTTCAAGGGCTCGAATCAACACTTCACTGCTGTTATGGAAGCGTTCTCGACGTAGTAATTTTGCTAAGTCCGTGTCTCGCAAGCCGTTAATAAAGCGATCTACCGTGTAGGGATCACTGTAATTTTCTGGCATTTCTGGGTAAGCCAAGTACATCAGCCTCCTGATATCCGCTTCATACTCTTGTAATGACTCTCCTGGTCTTTGCTGACGAATATTTAATTCTGACGAATGTAAATTTCGCAAGTGTTCGTCTCCATACCTTCTTTCTAACGCTGCCACTAAAGCGTTATAATTCTGTTTTTGTTCGACTGGAATGGACCGTAAAAGTCCCAGAGCAGGTTCTCGCAGAGCTACTAACAAAGCTCTAGCTTTTTCGTCATCATCCCAACCATTTGCAGCAGCGGCAGCTTCAAACTGTTGTTTGTAAGTAGACCAGGAAGACGTACCATCAAAATTTGGAGGCTTAATGTTTTGGTTGGAATTCACGACCCATCCCTGAGCTTTTATTTTGTTGTGTTCTTTTTGAAGCTGTATAAGCTGTTTTGACACGTCCTGGAATCTTTCTTCCATGGTTTGAAAAACTGCTTCCCTAACATTCTGTAATTTGTTCTCCACTTTTTCTTCAACATTTTGTACCTTCTCCTCAACATTTTGTACCTTTTCTTCTACATTCTGTAATTTATTTTGTACCTTTCGTTCCACGCTATGCACTCTTTGAGTTATTTCTTCCTTAAGGTCTTCGGTTGCAGTCTTAAACTCTTCTCTCAGCTGTTCGGAGTTGCTCTTTATTTGATCGAAGTTTTCTTGAATGCCATCTAATCTTTGCTCAAATGTCTGTTTCATATCGTTCTGGTTTTGATCCATGGTCTGTCTCACGTCGTCCATGGTGTGTTTTATATCGTTTTGGTTTTGAGCCATTTGAGCTGCTAGAGCCTGCATCATTTTAGTTAGATCTTCCATCTTTGCTGATCCTTGTCTATTAAGCATCAACTTCATGATAAATCACTTAAAATGTCTATTTTTAGGCTATAAAGCTAATGTCGCAGTCGGTTTTTGTATATCTCTTCTAGTTCTCGAATAGAACGTCGTAGAATGTTATGGAATGTTCTAGAAATTCTTTCTGATTCTTACTTTTAAAATTACTAATCTAATCTCGAAGTCGCCTTTTGGATATTTCTTCTGGTTCTTGAATAAAACGTCGTAGAATGTTATGGAATATTCTAGAAAATCTCTCTAATTATCAATTTTTTTGACTGTAAAGTTAATGTCGAAGTCGGTTCTTAAATATCTCTTTTGGTTTTTGAATAAAACAATATCGAACTTCTTCGAATATTCTGGAAAATTCACTTACTGTTTTTCTGTCCAATTGTCCTATCCGGTGGTAATATGTAAGGGTAGTCTTTGCACTATTCAGTTCCGAATATTCTGGCAAAATCACTTACTGTTCTTCTTTGTAATTGTCCTAGCCGGTGGTACTGTGTAAGGATAGTCTTTGCACTATTTATTTCTTTTAATCCCACTTTTGACACCAATTGTTACGGGTTCTCCACAATAATTAAAACTCGCTGAAAACAAACTAGTCCATTCGGCTCGTCGATGTGTTTGTGTTTTGTCGAAATGTTGAGGTCTGTAGGAAGCTTAACCTCCCCAATCGCTGATCGTTTTAAACAAAGGGAGGCAGGCTTATGGTATCTAACCTTCGAAACGGACATAAAACAGATGTTTTTACAAAAATGCAGTAAAATAAATAGAAACTATATCACAATATTAGCGCGGCCACCGGTCATAAAATCATAAGAATTCATAAAAATTTGTCTTTGGGGAAGTAAGTTCATATTGTGTAAAAACATATTTTTTTAATTTCCGTTCCGAGGGTCAGATGTACCATGAGGTAAACATTATATGGTAGTTATTTAAAGAAAATATTTTAAAAATTTTCGTGTCTAATTGTGTAAAGAAATGTTTGGTTTTACTTGTATTTTTGGCTACGAAATTTTTTTGATTTTTAATTCAGAAAAACAAAAAATTCTTTTATTTTTTTTTATTGAAATTAAAATTAAGTAGGAAAGGATCAGGCACACCTTAAATTAAATTTTAAAAAATCCATGAATTTCATGAAATTTTGGTCTGTTATAGTTGTTTCCTAAATACACTGGCGGGTATGGGCCTCCTAAGTAGTACGAATAAATTGATTTTTTTGTAAAATTTAAACATTAATACCAAAAATTGATAAAAATAATTGAATTATTTCTTTGATGGCCATACTTTTGATCAGGATATCGAGATCTACAACATACCAAAATCTCAAATTTGTGGATTTTTTAAAATCCCATTTAAGGTGTGTCTGATTTACTTACATAAATATAAAAAATACCAACAACGTACCTTCATAATTAAAGTAGACTCTCTATTATGCGAGCTAATGTGGGCTATAATATATATAATATATAATCCGTAT
Source organism: Aspidapion aeneum (assembly GCA_963576565.1). NCBI lineage: Eukaryota > Metazoa > Arthropoda > Insecta > Coleoptera > Brentidae > Aspidapion > Aspidapion aeneum. The sequence goes on along the minus strand of OY755043.1, from coordinate 80,279,893 downwards.
TTATCTATTTTGTTTTCTATATACTTATATTAGCCATCCATACCTTAGGTCGATATGGAAGCTATAGGGATCGGGATTGGGATCGCCACAACAAACTTTTTCTATCATTCAAATGGTTCAAAAAAGTCCCATCTACCCAATTTTGTGATGGTGTCTGTCTGTCCATCTGTCTGGGACACGATAACTCAAAAACCAATAAACCGATTTTAATCAAACTTGGTACAAAAATATCTCGTTAACTATGGATAAGGCCATTAAATTCGTGAACCGCAGCACCTAGCAAAACAAGAGATATTAAAAAAATGGATAAAAATTATGAGCCACAGTGGCTAGTGAAACGCGTTTTTTAGATTTAGAGAGAAAATTGCATTTTTTTATATAATAAAGCTTCTCAACCCCCGGAACGACTAGCTATTATTGATGGCTGTGCGTGCTTGCTGGTGCCATTTTTTTTAATACTTTTTAATAATAAATACCAATATTTGATTTATCTTACAAACAAAAAAGAACGTCTAAAAATAATAGTACATTATAAGCCTAGGGACTAAAGTGATACTTTTAATCCCGAGGCGGAAAGTTTGTAGCCCGGTATATTGAAACACTCCGTACTAATTGCATTCAACGATATTCTATAGATGTAAAATATTATGAAATGTTAACCTACAAAAATTACTTTGTTTTAAATCCCTAGGGAATAAAAGTAATTGAATTAGCGACTAACAGTGGATATTTACTTCTTAGGGATTAAAAGTAAGTTTTTGCTCCACAGAGATTAAGAGGATCACTTTAATCCCTAAAACAAGGGACTTAAGTGACCACTTTAGTCCCAAAAGTGTCGAAAATACAAAATTAAATAAGTTCAGTCAGTTTCTGTTGCTTTGGCAATTTTATGATTCTCCATAAAATTACCCGAACAATATGGCGTCGCTCGGTTAATGGTTTCAACCGATGTATTACGCAACTCGGATAATCCAGCGATCGGATTATCGAGAGTCGGATAATCGAGAGTCGACTGTACATATGATTTATTTAAATTTATTAAGTTAATTGTAAATGCAGCTTTGGTACATACTGGCATTTTCCTTATAACTTATGATAATAAAATTATTATTATAAATGGCGAGTATAACAATTATTTAGCTTAGGTAGTTTTCCAGTTAAACATTTTTAGATGAAGTAGATATTTCGTTTTTAATCGGATAACGGTCAAAGTAAAATAATATAAAACTAGATATATTTACATTCACATAGCTCTAGTACTAAAAACTACCTACAATTAATACAAATAAATTATTAAGTTCTCAAACATTTTTCGAAGCAGGCAACAGAAACATGTTCCTTTGGTGCAGTGGACACGTAGCTTTGGTTTATAAATGATTCTACAAAAAGGGTGCTATGGGGTAAAAATGCATATTCCACTAACATAAACTGCAAACTAACCAATTATTTATTTAGGTACTTATCAGATGATATCTTTATGGAGAATTATTTACATATATAGCGAATTTTGAAAAAAGTTAGTGCGTCACTCGTGGTTCACTGACACTGTTTGGGTGCTGTCAACAAATAGCCCCAGTTCAGTTTCAAAAGAATATGAAAGTGCGCTAGTGTAACACTGGGCTTGTCCAGTTGCTCAAATGAATACAAAATATTGCACTAGTTTTCTCAAAAGAATACGAAAACTGCACTAGTGTTGCACCAGTGCTGCCTCCTTTTCCCAAAATAATTTGCTGTTAGAACTTTTTAGTCAATAAGAGATACACTACGACTTAACTAGTTACCTAAAAAATTTTAAGAAAATAAAATTACTGGCTAAGCTGAGATGTTATTTTAAAAACCCACCAAAAAATGATATTTAACGGTCTACTTTTGGTAGAATCATCATTATAAAAAATACTTATACTATATATACATTCATTAATTTATTGTATTCTCCTTAAGCTAAATCGTAAACTGCGTCTATAGTCTATGCCTTTCTGGGGGAAAGCTTGTCAGAAAATTCTGGAGAATTTTTAAGCAGAGGTCAGTAAAAAATATGCAGGAGTGGAGACCTAATGTTCAACATAACTTATCTATAACTGTACATTAATTTAAAAAAAAACATCAAAACTTTTTTATCTAGATTAGATAAAGAAATAGCCCTTAACAATTCCAGAGTTCTTTGAAGAAAGCTTATTACCTTCAAAATTACTAAACCGATTTTTGTCATACGTTAGGCTTTAAGACACACACATACATACTAGGGTTAAAAACTAGATCCTAAAAACAAAACAAATTAAATTAGTTTCCAAAAGCTACATTTATTTTTGCGCTTTTGCTGCTATTGGCAAACTCACTTTGAAGTGCTGTATCCCTCCCAATCATTTTTTTAGCTTTCGCTAAATAAATCCTGATTCTATATCTACAAAATGAGATAACAATTTTCGTTTTAAGATCATGACAATGAGGAAAGCGAATTTCTTTAACTTCGTGATCTTTAAAAACTAAAAATTTAAGTAAACCCAAAAAGTTAAAATTTTTTAAAGGAATGTGTTTTGAAATATTTTAAAATATTTGTTCGATTCTGACAAAAAGTTTAAATACCAAAGGTGAAGGAAAATTCAGAGAATTTGTTTTATATTGTTTTAATGTAACTAGTTTTGAAAAGGGTTTCTAAACATTATTGCTCATTAATTAAGTCATGGCATCCTTTACATTTATTGCTTTTTTTAATATGTTTTAAAATATAACCCGCTGAATTGTACAGTAAATTTTGATGAATATTGTCCAATGAAGGAACATTTTTATTCCAATTTTGCGGTAAGGCCTCCAAAAAAGGTTCGATTTCTACTCCTTTTTTCGGCAAAAATTTCTTTGTCATAACAGAATCCAAACTTAAAAAATTTGGATCGTTTTGATTGGCATAGCTTCCGTTGGCGGGAACCACGTCCAAGTATTGAAAAATGCATATATTTTTTAAGATTTGCCGACCCTGTTCTGCTGTGGGCATTCTTTGCTTAATCTCATTTGCCCAAAAACATTCTCCAACACATCCTGCATAAACGGCGATGTTTTAAGGTATGTATATCCTTTTTCATTTAACAGATATTCTGGAAGGTCTAAAATTGTTTGTGTGGAATGAATTACTCCAGTTTGCACTGGTTTCCAAATACCCTTTTCCCCAATTTTCATAGTTTTAAAAAGTAGTTTTATTTCCCTTAAAAAATCAATAGTTTGGTTATAATTTATCATATTTAGTTTACTTAGGGCCAAATTCTCGTGCCTTGAACTCATTATTGTGAACCATTTTGACACCGTTTCCACAAACCAAGCAGTTGTTTTCGAATTTTCATCAATTATGTTACACTCACCTAAAAAACTAAGGGCAGAGCTTACATTATGATTCAAAATATAGAATGCTCTTGATACTTTCATTTTATTAAACTGAGTTAAATTTGAAAAATCTGTGTCAAGCTTTGGGCAAAATTTTAGGTCCATATTTTCCTGAAATTCCGCCAAGGAGGTAATGTGATTAACATCAATAATATCGCTCGGTAAATTATATTTTTTGACAAAATAATCTGAAATACAGATAGTTTTATTATTCACTAGCATAGTCCTAATGTTTTTTAAAAGGTGAGAAATATCCGCTATAAAAAATACTTTTTTTTCTGACTTATCGGGATCGGTTATAAAATTTTGAAAAACTGTTTTTTTTTACCTTTATTCTGAAATGTTTCCATACCGCAACGTTATCGGGCCCCATGTCTGACGTAATATCTAAAACATTAGGACCGATTTGGTTTGATTTATTAGGAATTTCCAAAATAATTTTGGCCACAGATGGTCCTTCACAAGAGTTTCCAATAAAATGGTAAGCGACAATTTGTTTCCAAGAAGAATTAACACCCCGAAGCAAAAAAACTAACACATTGTTTGCCAAGACCGCTTGTTCAGACAGAGAATCATAGCCCAAAAATTTTTAAGATCCTTGACATAAATCCTTGTTGGGGGTAATGGCACAGGCATCAAATTGCAAAGAACAATCTCTTTCAATTTCACATAGACTTTGAATTTTGATTTTAAGAAAATAAAAATTTTCATCTAAAATGGCAGGTTGAAAAGGCAAATTTTGTATGAAAGGGTGCGGATTTTTGGCAACGGAAGATTTAGCTTAAGGAGATATCTATACCCAGCGGTGCCACAAACAAATTTGAGTTAGCATCTTCAAATGTTTTGTTAGACCACCCGAATCCCTTTATTTTTTTAGAACCAATTATTACTTCGATCTGATCTTTATTAAATATACCCGTCACCTTCTTAAGCACAAACTGTTCCTTCTTCAGCTGATGTTTTAATTTTTTAATTTGCAAAATTTGTTTTTCAATTTGTTGACTCTGGTCTTCCATTTTTTTCTTTGCAGCAATTAAATCTTCTTCTAATACTTGTACAGAGCAGATTACTGGGTTTTCACGGTAATGTGCCAAATTGTAAAGTGTTGAAGCAGCCATTTGTTTTAAAGTAAGTGAAGCTTCAAAAGACGATTCTTCAAAATGAACCTAAAAAAGTTCCAGTTTATTAGAAAAAATAAAGATACGAAAAAACTGACCAGCTTTGCAAGGCTAGAATTTTAAGACAAGTTAAAATTACATCTTGTTGTTTTCGAACTACATAGCCTTTTTAAACGTTTCCCATTTGAGAGGGGGTTTAAAACTTCTTTATTTTAAAATTTTTTTTGGCGTAAGTTTTTATTAAACAAAATTCTACTGTCAAGTCAATCCAGAAGAACATAAGTTTTTAATTGGATTAAAATCTTCTATTAAACCTAATATTTTTATTGAATTTTTTGAAAAAAACAAAAACATGTTTTTCAGTAAATTTTTGACATATTCGTTGTTTTTCTCCTTTTAAAAGCTTTGAAATAAGGTATACAAGTAAAAATGAAATTTTTTTAGTAGATGTATGTCAAAAAAAATTCTTCCGATGTTTTTCATTTTTTATAAACTTTCGAACAAGGTACCACAGGTGGAGTTATTTCATCTGAAAACAAAAATTTGTTGCGTCAGGAACAAAGCTCGTAAAAAAACTCAGTTGACGTATTTTTTTTCTCTAGAAAACGTAACATTAAACCGCTATTTTGAATACTATTATCTTTAATTTGTTAGATTAAAATGTCAAAAAATACTATATTTTACATTTATAAGGAACACTTTATAGAAAGTGATGTATTCCGCAACATGAAATTTTCAGAAATGAGCTTTTCAAGTGCATTACGGTTTTTGTGACTATAAAAAATCAGAAACAAAACCTAGCCAAAGAAAGGAAAAAAAAAAGTTTTGTGAAAATACCTCAATAACAGGTAAAAAAATTACTGTCTTCCTTTTATTAAATTATTCGAAAAAAAAAATATTTTAGTCTATATCGATTTCCAGACCCACTACAAACATTACGGACGGAAAATTATCAATGACTCCACAAATAAAAAAGTTAGTTACGTGCAGGGTGTTTCAAAATTTAATAACATAATTTTAATGTTAAATTTCAAGACAAAAAGTTTATACACCATAACATAGGTCCACAAACGCTTAGTCACGGAGCTACAGAGCATTTAAATTTTCCCTGACCCTGAATTTTTTTTGATGCGCCTAAAATAAAAAAACGCTTTTGTTTGCTTATGAAACTTTTTGTTTCCTGTTTTTTTTTATCTGATACCTGGAGAAAAAATATAAAAACTGTTTTTTATTTTTTTGCTCAGTCACCTTAGCAGGTACGAAAAAGCTACAGGAAATCAAAAGGTTTTCAGACAAAATGTAGAATTTATTTTGAATTTTCGAGATTTACCAGTAGCCCACGACAAAAAAGTTGATGAAAGGGAATGAAAAAGGGCATGACCCCTCAAAAAGTATCACTCTGTAGATTTTTAGTATTTTTTGGCAGGTCTAATAGTGTAAATAGTGTAGTGCCTTTAGCTAAATATACTTGCCTAATGTGAGCTAAATATCTCAAAAAAATGCACGAGCTATAAACAAAAAACTAAAAAAAATTTAAACTTTAACACCCTGTATCTCTAAAACTAAGGGTTTGCGGACTATGTTTATATAACCTTTTTGTCTTGAAATCACTTAAGGAATTTAATACTAAAATTATGTTATTGAATTTTGAAATACCCTGTATAGCTCATAAAGCAAGTCGCAAGTCATTTTTTTGAAGCGAAAAAATCTCTGCCCCTGTCGTTTTTTATCCCCACTACAAAAAAGGAAAATGTCTTATAGCGATTACTCTAATACTTTACAAGATTTACTGTTGATAGCCTCAAAAGTACCTAAGGAAGTTAAAATTTGTTTATAGTTGAAGAGCTAGCTTTACGTATAATTATAAATAACAGTTATCTATTTTAGATATTATAAGTATCTTGTTCCGACTGATATTTTATCCTAATCTACTCTCTTGTCTTTTATTTTGCATAAACTTACCTCACAAATTAAGGAATTTTCCGAAACTCTCATGTTTGGATATTGCAGGTTTCTCTTCCATATATCTAATTTATCTTTTTCTTTAGGAAACGGGAATAAACAGCGTTTTCTTTTTTTCTTCTGCAGTTGTTCACTACACATGCCATTTTCGCGATTTAAATTATTTAAAAAAAAAATTAGGAAAAAGTTGCGAATTCCAACTGAAATTGATGCGGAAGTGACAACTTTAAAATTTGACAATTGAACAAAACCTGCAGATACCAATTATTTTGTATCTGAAACAAAATTTCCTAATAACTGTCAAAGAGAGTTGCCCACCTCTGGTGTAAAACAATTGTCAAATGTATCGAGGGCCTTTAGATTATACCAAAGAATTTGTCATTCAAACAGACGCATCAGGATATGGCATGTTTAACGCAACCTTATCCTGAAGGAGACAAAGTCATATGCTATTTGAGTCGATCTTTGACTAAGCAAGAACGTGTTTACACGACCACCGAGCGAGAATGTTTGGCATTGGTTTGGGCAATAGAGAAGCTCGGGCCTTATATTGAGGGGATCTTATTTAAGGTCATAACAGATCATTTTAGTTTAAAATGGCTTCATAGCTTGAAAGAGCCCAGTGGAAGACTTGCTCGTTGGTCTGTAAAACTGCAGCAATATGACTTTGAAGTAATCCATCGGAAAGGGAATGATTTAGTTGTCCCGGACATGTTATCTCGTGCAGTACCCATGATTGATACAATTTCGCAGCCCTAAGACGCTTCAACAGCAATTAAAGATCGATGGTATCAAAAGATGGTAAAAAGGGTCGTAGAATCACCATTAAAATTTATGAATTGGAGATACACTGATAATAAGTTGTATAAATATGTCAAACAAGAATACCCTCAACTTTCACCATCTAACGAATATTGGAAAGAGGTAGTCCCCAAAGATCATAGGCGTAGAATTATTGGAGAAGCTCACGATCCGCAGGACATATGGGTGTGTATAAAACCTTCCACAGACTGGCAGAAAAATATTTTTGGCCAAAAATGCGCCAGGACGTGGCAACTTTTGTAAAGAAATGCTTTGTCTGTGCAGCTCATAAAGGTGATACACAAGGTGTATCTGATCAGATGAAATCTCACCCAAAACCAATTCGTCCTTGGGAAATTATTTCAACAGATTAAAGGGTAATTCTCGTCGTTACGGACTATTTGAGTAAGTTTTCCTTAGTTTTTCCAATGCGAACAGCCCCTACTCAAGCTGTTGTCAAGCATCTTGAGGAGCAAGTATTTATGGTCTTCGAAGTACACCGTTTGATACTTTGTGATAATGGCCCTCAGTACAAAAGTAACGAGTTTAAGCGTTTTTCTGAGAGTTATCAGGTTAAAATTCAGTATAATCCGTATTATCACCCCAGAGCAAATCCAACAGAAAGGACGAATCATACGTTAAAAACCATGTTATGTTGTTATGTGAAAGACAACCACAGGAAGTGGGACGAACAAATACATATACTTGCCTGCGCGATTCGTACTGCAACCCATGAGACAACCAGGATGTCTCCTTTCTTTGTTAATTTTGCTAGGAATATGTGTTTATCAGGAAAAGATTACTCCAACCCAGTTTTGTTATCTGAAGAGAATGGTGTACAATCCACAGCTGAAAGTAAGAACGAAGGTTTCCGGAAGCTCTATGCTAATGTTAAGAGAAGGTTAGAGGTGGCAGGAGAGAAAAACGTAGTTCAGTATAATTTGCGTACAAGGGTACCCAACTTTGTTGTGGGTCAGCGTGTTTGGAAGAAGAATTATGTGTTGTCAGATGCAGAAGTTTTTCTCGAAGAAGTTAGCACCGAAATTCGTTGGTCCTTATGTGATTAGGAATAAAATTTCTCCATGGATATTTGAGCTTCAGGAACCATCGGGTAAAGTACTGCCAGGGAGTTGGCATGCCAAAGACCTTAAGTCGGCAGCGGATCTCTCCGATTAACCTTTTTAGGTTAATCGTCTTGAAGTTGGGGGGGATTATGTAACGTGTCATTTTTACGTTTAAGGCAACGTTAAATATTTGCTTATTTAGGTAAATAATCAAGGCTCTTCGACTCGTCTTTCTGTACACAAATTAAGGGTATTTTATAGAGCTAGGTTTGGAGGTTATATAGTGTCCAGAAAGTTACCTGAAAGTTAAAGGAGGCATTCTATCGAATTACTGTGGACACTGCACATCGTATTATTTGGTCATTCTAATCGGAATTTGAGATCACAGGTTTCGGGAAAAATCACATTAAAACTTTTGATTGTTTTGTTTATCTGTGAAATTTCGTGGTTTTCTTTGACGTTCATTAAAATAAACAGCTGTTCTGCTGGGGAATGGCGGCGTTGCCGCATCACAAATGGTTTCAGTAACAGGAAGAAAACATTTGGATGAACATTTCATTCGCTTATGTTTATTTTGGAGGATATTGGCCCACTTTGATATCTTTATTAATTTGATAAGGAGAAGATAAAATAAATACGAGTTATGCACTTTTGTAAATAGGAGATAAACGAGGAATAAAAACCAGGACTAAAAGAATAAACAAAATCGTATTTTTATATTATATAAATTTATATATAATCATAGTTAAATAAAGTTAATAACTAACTCAGTCGGATTGAAGGGTTGTGTAGGGCTAGCTAGTGGGGAGCATACTTAACATCTGAACACTCTTAGGCCGGGTTTGAGCAGTAGTTCAATGTGTATTTTAGGTTCAAGTTCAGAAACAACTTTATTGATGTAGAAATGTTTTACAAAAATGGCGTCAAATCATATGAATCTTAGAGAAAATATATGTAAAGAGCAAAGGAAACTTTTGACTAAAACTGTAACTAAAATACAACTAAATTCTACACTTAGTTTAGCTTTACTCATATGGGAATTGGTTGAATATTCCTGGGTTTGATGCATGCTCTGATCTCCAGTAATTGATTTTACAGTTAATGGTTTCAATGCTGAGCTTCTTACAGTCCTGCTGGTTATTTTCTCCCTACTTGCTATGTCGGCAGGGGTCCGGTAGGCAAATGTTCGGTCTATGTATGGAGGGTGTCTCAATGTCCTTGTTATAAAAATTTCAACCGTGGAAATAGATCCGACAACACCTCAATGTGCGTTTTACGTATTTTCAATATCCCCTTGGTCGATGATGCCCCCTGTAGACCGGTACGGAAGTATTAATGTATTTCCTCATTGGTTAGTTTGAAAACCGCGGGTTTTTTTCCTCCAGTCTCGCAAACCGGAGTTAGTGATTTTTCGGTGAGAGCGTTTTTTTTATAAATAGGTTTGCATCCTTATTTGAATTTAACCGGGAAAATTAGGTTGGTACTGTCCCCACCAGATTTACGAAACGATTTCCGGCAACTTCATTTTTTTTGTGTTCTCGACAAAGTGCCTTGTCTCTTTCCTAACGAATTTTGGCTGGGCTGGTGGCCGTCTATTGGCGTCGCCATTGTTTTTGTGGTTATTGGTACTTATTGGCACTGCAGTAGTTGCGGATTATACCAAAGAGGGTTTACTGTGAGCCGTCGTTGTTTAGGCGAATCTAAGTGACGCTCACACCCTCTGAGAGGGATTTAAGGCGGTCTACGCCATTTCTACGGGAAATAAGAGCAGTGCACCGTCCATTCCATCGACGGGACAGTCGTGCTGGTGGAACGAGGTTCTGTTCCATCGACGAGCCAGTTGTAACCCTGGGAAAGGGTTTTATGCTCGGGCAAGGAACCAACATTCAAGACCCATGTGCTGCCCTAGCGTGATGTGCTAAGCAAGCACAAGGGAAGGCGCGGGCAGAACTGAACCTGGAGTAGCAGGAGGAATGTCGGAGAGCAACACTTTAGGTTTAATATAACACCAACAACTCATAAAATAATCAAGGACCAAGGTAGGAGTTTACGTCAATTTCATACAAGCAAACATCTTTTTTTATATAATTTTTTTTCCATAAATTTTAAATATAATTTTAACACTTCTTGTGAACGCAAGATAAAGGTATGACGTCATAACCCAAGATTTTGCGGCATATTTACGAAGTTGACTTGTTTTCCTTCATTTCATTCATTTAAGACAATTTCTCTTGTGAAATTTGGAGTGCCTTGCTATTTTGGCCCGAACTTGTTTAATTTTTTTATTTAGCATATTTCATGTTTCCATTCTTAATTTTCCCTTTTTTTTTTAACCCACATTTGAAATATACAAGATAAACTAAATCTTTGTGTTATTTGAACAATCCAGTGAACCAACTTTGCAGAGACAAAAGAGAGATGAGGTTATATTTTTTAGCGGTTTTCGTACATTGTGTTTTACCTCATGGAGTAGATCTCGGACTGGGTTGCTGTCTGTCTCATTCTACCCAACGTAGAATGATGACAGCAGATATTTGGTCCAGATCTCCCCTATGACGGAATAATTTTGGAAGTATATATATATATTTTTTAATCGTTTATATAACTGAGTCTCACACTACTGACTCAGATGTAGGTACACTGTGACCTGTTGGAAATGTGCATCTACCTATAAGGAACTTTCTATTTTGTTTCATTTTGATTCATTTAGGAATCTTTTAGAATTTTTTTTCTTGTGTATTAGTCAACTTTTTTGGTTATTCTTAATTACATAAATACTCTGGAAGCCTCGGAAGTAAGTAGAATTTCATTGTTTGGCTACAACGTTTGGGTTGAACTGTATTTTAATTAAGATCTTTTTTGTAAAACATTGATATTAAAACACTGTGGCGCTTAAAATTTTCTTATTTCTGAATCCCCCCCTTCGCCACTGTATAAAAGTTACCGGGCATATCAATGTTTTACCTAGCTGGAAAATACAGTTCTGCTTCCAGATATTTGTTTAATTACTCAGTAATTTTTTTTAGTGTCACAAATTGGCGCAGCGTTATTATTCTATTAACAGTATCACAAAATGGCGGCAACATATTTAGTTTGCCACAAATGTCACCCAACGCATTTTAATTGGCCACAACCTTGACTTTGACCCTGACTTTGACTTTGACTTTGACTTTGACTTTGACTTTGACTTTGACTTTGACTTTGACTTTGACTTTGACTTTGACTTTGACTTTGACTTTGACTTTGACTTTGACTTTGACTTTGACTTTGACTTTGACTTTGACTTTGACTTTGACTTTGACTTTGACTTTGACTTTGACTTTGACTTTGACTTTGACTTTGACTTTGACTTTGACTTTGACTTTGACTTTGACTTTGACCTTGACTTGACCTTGACTTTGACCTTGACTTTGACTTTGACCTTGACTTTGACTTTGACCTTGACTTTGACCTTGACTTTGACCTTGACTTTGACCTTGACCTTGACTTTGACATTGACTTTGACCTTGACTTTGACCTTGACTTTGACCTTGACTTTGACCTTGACTTTGACCTTGACTTTGACCTTGAACTGTCTGGGTAGTCTTTTTACTCATAGCCGAATAGTGCGAGTAGTTTTTTAAGCATAGGCCAATAGTATGAAGGTAATTTTGTATGAGGAGGAGTTTGGACGGGGTTTTTATAGCATAGTACGAGTGCCTTTTTGACTTTGATATTACAATTTACAGTTGCGCATGTGCGCTTTGGTTTTTTATATGCAGGTGCGAGTGGGTCTTTGTCTTTTTTACCATAGCCGATTAGCGTGCGCGGTCTTTTTGGCTTTGATATGATATCGTATAGTTGCGAAGGCCATTATCTTTTGTGCACAGAGGCGAGCACTGTTGCTGGTCTTTTAACCTTGATATGACAATGTAAATTTATGTGTGTCTTTGTCTTTTGTGTGTAGGTGTGCAGGTGTGAGTGGCTCTTTCTCTTTTGTATGTGGGGGCAAACAACAAAGGGTGTTTTATTGACATCGACAATGAATGGCCTTGAGCTTAAATTTATTACCCAACAAGTCAAGACAAGTCTAAGTAAATATCGCATTCTCTTGTTACTAATTACACCAGGTGTTCATTCATTATGCTTTGTGTGCAGCTGCAAAAGTTATTATTGACTTCGACATTGAATGGCCTCGAGCTTAAATTTATTACGTAACAAGTCAAGACAAGTTTAAGTAAATGTCGCATTCTCTTGTTACTAATTACACCAGGTGTTCATTCATTATGCTTTGTATGCAGCTGCAAAAGGTATTATTGACCTCGAGAATAAATGGCCTTGAGCCCAAATCAATAATTCAAGGCCGACCATTCATTATAGATTTATGAGTCAAGGTTGCATATATTGTGAAAGAGTGGGGGGTTAAGCCAGCTGTCTTTAAAGACTGATCCCAGCAACACAACAATTATTAAAATTTAAATCAAAAAACTTTTATTAGATGGAAGATGATTTAGAAAGATAGCATTTTTTTATCATTGAATATAAATAATAATAAACAATGTTGTAAAATTATTAGTATATAATATAAATAATAAACAGACATTTTTTGCAAACAATTTTCTTTTATTTATCTTAGGTGAAAAACGCGATACATATTTATAAATTTTATTAGTTTGATTAACTATGATACTAAATTACAATAAACAAAAAATACATTCATACAACATCAGACTTGGCTATCCAAGAATTAAATTTGTCGGAGAACCCCATCCATTTAACAAAATATTGCCCTTTGTTATTATTTATTTTCTTCTTCAATATTTTTTCTACCAAATAAATACCAGGTGTTTTCGTTTTTTGAAGTTCATATTCATAAAAAGCGCCTCGTATGGGCTCACCATCAATTCTTTTCAATTGGTAGGTTGGTGGATTTGTCACATTCTTTATAATAATATTAAATTGTTCCGTTGACCAAGATGGTGTATAGCCTTTTCCAAATAGTGACTTGTATTTACTAATTCTTACAATATCGCCCAATTTAAACTTGAATTTTTTAGGTGCTATTTTAATTTTTTTTCATATTCTGTAATTGGAGTACATGGCTTAACGTAAATAGGTCTCATCCTAATAGTTCTGTGAAATGTGTTGTATTTTTTAACAACATCTTGCAAAATATGAGCCCACTTATAGCTCCCTAATCCAGAGAACTCTTTATAAAGATTTGTTTTTAAAGTTCTGAATACCCTTTCAACAATATCAGCCTTCTTGACACTGTAAGTATGGTAGTGGTTGATTGAGTTCTTCTATAAGTGCTTGAAAATATTTATTGAAAAATTCTGTTCCTTGATCAGATTGTATGTTGTGGGGATAATAATCGGCTTGTTTGAAAACATCCATCATTGCAACACATATTTCAAGTCCAGATTTATTTTTTATTGGTCTAGCCTAGACAAATTTTAAAAAGCAATTTATACATACTAAAATGTATCTATATCCAAGATTATATTTCGAGAATTGCTGCATTTCAGCCAAATCAATCTGCCATAAATCCCTAAAACCTTTTATTAAAGTATTTCTTCGGAGAAAATTTTTTCTTGCTGGTTTATGTAGCTCATTTTCCACTTGAAGTTTTTGTTCACTAGTTATTTTTTAAATAATTTATTTATTATTCAGTGGAGGTGTGATATTCTATGCGTCCGTCTGATCAAGATATTGGCTCCCAAGAAGGTTCAGGTGGCTGATGTTTTAAAACTTTTCTTTCTATGGTACTCAATCTCGCATGTAAATTTAACAATAGCTGACTACTTGTCAATTGTTGCGTTTTAAGTTTTTCACTAGTGTAGATTTCTAAGTTGGTTTTTACCGCATTAGCAGATTCTGTTATAGCGAGCTTTAGTTCTTCAACTAATTTTTGTAAACGATTTTCCAAAAAGTTCTGATTGATAGCGTCTTTATGATCTATTGCATCTACTATGTTACATAAACGTTTATTATCAATGTCAAAGTGATTTTTAGCAGTCAACTTAAAACCATTGCCTTGCACGCCCTTTATATATGTTATTTTTAAAGTTTTTTTGGCACGACAAAATTTGTCAATTGTGTTGTTTGCGCCTCCCATGTCAGATATTAACTAAACGACATGTGTTGTTGTAGAAATATCTTGTCGGAAACTGACGTTCTGCATTTTTTCTTATTTATAATTTTTAGTTTAAGATGATTTAGAAAGATAGCATTTTTTTATCATTGAATATAAATAATAATAAACAATGTTGTAAAATTATTAGTATATAATATAAATAATAAACAGACATTTTTTGCAAACAATTTTCTTTTATTTATCTTAGGTGAAAAACGCGATACATATTTATAAATTTTATTAGTTTGATTAACTATGATACTAAATTACAATAAACAAAAAATACATTCATACAACATCAGACTTGGCTATCCAAGAATTAAATTTGTCGGAGAACCCCATCCATTTAACAAAATATTGCTCTTTGTTATTATTTATTTTCTTCTTCAATATTTTTTCTACCAAATAAATACCAGGTGTTTTCGTTTTTTGAAGTTCATATTCATAAAAAGCGCCTCGTATGGGCTCACCATCAATACTTTTCAATTGGTAGGTTGGTGGATTTGTCACATTTTTTATAATAATATTAAATTGTTCCGTTGACCAAGATGGTGTATAGCCTTTTCCAAATAGTGACTTGTATTTACTAATTCTTACAATATCGCCCAATTTAAACTTGAATTTTTTAGGTGCTATTTTAATTTTTTTTCATATTCTGTAATTGGAGTACATGGCTTAACGTAAATAGGTCTCATCCTAATAGTTCTGTGAAATGTGTTGTATTTTTTAACAACATCTTGCAAAATATGAGCCCACTTATAGCTCCCTAATCCAGAGAACACTTTATAAAGATTTGTTTTTAAAGTTCTGAATACCCTTTCACAATATCAGCCTTCTTGACACTGTAAGTATGGTAGTGGTTGATTGAGTTCTTCTATAAGTGCTTGAAAATATTTATTGAAAAATTCTGTTCCTTGATCAGATTGTATGTTGTGGGGATAATAATCGGCTTGTTTGAAAACATCCATCATTGCAACACATATTTCAAGTCCAGATTTATTTTTTATTGGTCTAGCCTAGACAAATTTTAAAAAGCAATTTATACATACTAAAATGTATCTATATCCAAGATTATATTTCGAGAATTGCTGCATTTCAGCCAAATCAATCTGCCATAAATCCCTAAAACCTTTTATTAAAGTATTTCTTCGGAGAAAATTTTTTCTTGCTGGTTTATGTAGCTCATTTACCACTTGAAGTTTTTGTTCACTAGTTATCTTTTAAATAATTTATTTATTATTCAGTGGAGGTGTGATATTCTATGCGTCCGTCTGACCAAGATATTGGCTCCCAAGAAGGTTCAGGTGGCTGATGTTTTAAAACTTTTCTTTCTATGGTACTCAATCTCGCATGTAAATTTAACAATAGTTGACTACTTGTCAATTGTTGCGTTTTAAGTTTTTCACTAGTGTAGATTTCTAAGTTGGTTTTTACCGCATTAGCAGATTCTGTTATAGCGAGCTTTAGTTCTTCAACTAATTTTTGTAAACGATTTTCCAAAAAGTTCTGATTGATAGCGTCTTTATGATCTATTGCATCTACTATGTTACATAAACGTTTATTATCAATGTCAAAGTGATTTTTAGCAGTCAACTTAAAACCATTGCCTTGCACGCCCTTTATATATGTTATTTTTAAAGTTTTTTTGGCACGACAAAATTTGTCAATTGTGTTGTTTGCGCCTCCCATGTCAGATATTAACTAAACGACATGTGTTGTTGTAGAAATATCTTGTCGGAAACTGACGTTCTGCATTTTTTCTTATTTATAATTTTTAGTTTTAATTAATCGTTTTCGTCTGCTTTCAAATTACCGTGAAATATTCTTAGTTTTAAAATTCAATAAGCGCGCGAAATCATGACACACAGGTCTGCTCCGGCACCTGCGCGCCCCATACCTGTGATGACGAAAAATGACACTTCCGTCAAATCTGCGATACCGGCATGCTGCCAGCAATTTTCTTGTACTTATAATTAAAATTTAATTACTGTCTTTCGACATATTTTCACTAGTGTGTGCAAGCTGGAAAAAGGGCTACAAGAACATCGAAGGGTTGGCCAACCAAGAACAGCTCAAACGAGATTAAGGGGTAAGTGCCAGCAAATCTTGTGCGTCCGACATAGTTTATTCCTAAACTTTTATATCATTCCAGCAAACCAATAGGTAAATCCGATTGGAAATAATTTACGGTCCTTTGAATTACGCCTAGAGCGAACATTTGGGCCTATCGAACCAGATGTGATAGGTAACCAGCGCATAAAAATTAATTAAAAATTAAATTTGGGGTTTGCACAAGGTCACCCAACACACGTGCAAAATTAATTCGATTCCGTTAAAGTCATTCGAAAAGATCGGATCATATTCTATCCTTGTCTAACGCAGGTTCAGAGTTCCACTCAGCAAATCTCCCGTGAATTTGCATTCAACATTGAACAAATCTACGTATGACGTCGTGTGATTCTAACCACAAAAAAAACAACTGGTTAATCTCAAATTTTTTAAAAATAAGAAAATTTCATGTTTCGTGTACGGTAAAACGTTGTTTAAATAAACAATAGTAAAGGTTCATTTGCAGCGCGGTCCATCACCTGTTAGTTGTAAATATTTTTGCGGTAAGTACATTTTTATTTAAAAAACCTATTTTCTTTAGTAAATAAAAATGTCAGATAAAGATAAAATCGCGAAACTAGTGCTTCGAAGAAAAATACCTCTTGCACAGATGCAAGAAATCAGTGATTATGCTAACAATAAAACAGCTGATACATTTTATAAACAAAACCTGTTGGCACGTATGGAATTTGTAGACACAATGAAATTATTTCTCTCATTACTGAGGCGGAATTTGACGAGCATGGTAAGGTCAGGGCTTCGTGTGACAGTTCCTTGTGGGAAATCCGCTCTAAAAAATCAGGTTTAGGCTTGACCCCAGGACCATCGCCTTTGGTAAGTCAAGAACATTCTTCTTCAAATGTTAACCGACCATGTCTAAAGTTAGATATTTCTGTCCCTCAATGGAATGGCGATTTGAAAACATTTTCTACATTTTTTCAGTTATATAATAGTCTCTGTCATAATACAGATATACCAGACATCGAAAAATTCAGGTATTTATTAACTCGTTTGACAGGTGAACCTCTGAATCTCATTAAAAATGTCGTTATCTCAGAGGAAAACTATTATATTTGTTATGACATGTTACAGGAACGTTATCAAAACAAAAGAAAATTGGCAACATTTTATTTCAATTCATTTTATGAAGCTCCATGTTTAAAAACTAACCCTAGTTCTAAAGACATGCGACATCTCGTTGACACTTTTTCAGAAAATCTTTTAGCTCTCAAGGCTCTTAAATTTAAAATTGAGGATTGGAGTTTTTTAACATTTAATATTTTATACAAAAAACTTGATCTGAAAACTCGACAAGAGTTTGAACAAGAATATGTCAAAATTGAGATGCCTTCATATGAACATCTTAAAAATTTTCTGACAAATAAATGCAAAGCTTTTGAAACAGTACAGGAATCAGTGCCTTCTGCACCCAAGTATTCCCAATCTTTTCCTCAAGATAAGCCCAGGGGTTATTCACAAAATTCCACCTCTTCAGGGTACGGTAGGAAGAGTGCACCAGGTGTCTACCACAACTCGGTTTCTGACACAGCACAGTTTGGTTATTCAAAGAGTGATAAACAAAAGTGCCCTTTGTGTCGATCGGCACATGGGTTATTCAGGTGTCATTTATTTCTGTCAAAGTCACCCCAAGAACGGCTAAACTTTGTGTATCAGCATAAGTTATGTGTGAATTGCTTACGTTTACATCCTAGTCAAACAACTTGTCCTAATTCGATGAGATGCAGAATCTGCAATCAGTTTCATCACTCAACTGTTCATGTTATCAGGTCAGCTACAGCTTCAGCTACAGATCCTAATAACAGTCAGTTAATATCAAACCGACAGTATGTTCCTGTTTTTAATCAGCAAAACATTACAACAGCTTCACAGCCATATCAATCATCACCTAGCTATTCAGCTACAGCTTCTCAGCTACAACCAGTATCCACAGCTACTCAGCTATCCTCATCACCACAGAGCTATTTAGTTACATCTAACTATCGGCAACAACAGCTTCCTGCTAACAATCAGTTTTCAGCTACTCAGCTACAATTCCCAGCTACTCAGCTACAGTCTATATCAGACCTTTCCCAATCATCTGTAGGTATGCAACCGGCTATACAGCAGCAACCTACACATGCTAATCAGCATCATACACAGTCAGCTACTCAGCTACATTTTCCAGCTACTCAGCTACAGTCTATCTCAGGCATTTCCCAATCATCTGTAGGTATGCAACCGGCTATACAGCAGCAACCTACACATGCTAATCAGCATCATACACAGTCAGCTACTCAGCTACATTTTCCAGCCACTCAGCTACAATCAAAAGGCAGCACTTACTCGACCCAACCGGACTCAGTGAATACATGCTCATCGACCAACTCCAAGTTTACTTGTCTGTTACCCACAGCAGAGGTTAAAATTCAGGATGGTCATGGCAATTTTTGTACAGTACGAGTACTTCTTGATTCCGGAAGTATGGTGACTTTAATTTGTGAACCCTGTGTAAATCGCTTAGGGTTAAAACGACATCACTATTCAGTTCCTATCCAAGGAATCAATGGCTTCACTTCATATGCTAAAGGGATTACTCATTGTCTCATCAGACCAAAAGATAAACCTGAGCCAACCTTTACATTTGAAGTTATCATATTGCCTTCTGTAATTGCATCTCAACCTAGAACTTCTGTTGACATTTCCAGTTTGTCATATATCAAAGGCTTATCTATGGCTGACAGTAAACTACACAGACCTGGTTCTATCGACCTCCTGATAGGTGCAGATCTAGTAGCCAACATGCTAGGTCCTGGACGCATCTTCGGTAGTCACAACCAGCCTGTTGCACTAGAGACCGTCTTTGGCTGGATTTTACAAGGCAAAGTTTCTACATCTGGTTTTAGTGATCCCCTTCTTAGCTATCATATTTCACTAGAACCTCAGGTAGATGTGATTTTGCAAAAATTCTGGGAAATCGAACAACCACCAAAGTTATGCAATGTTTTGTCTCCTGATGAAATTAAATGTGAAAATATATATAAGAAAACTGTTTCTAGGGAATCATCAGGAAGATTTGCGGTATCACTTCCATTCAAACATCCCCAACCGGACTTTGGTGACACACATTCACAAGCTCTTCGGCGTTTCACCTATCTGTAGTCCCAGCCTTATAAAAATCCAGATTTGCACCTTGCATATTCTAAGTTTATAAATGAATATCTCGAGCAGAACTTCATTTCTGAAGTGCCTCGCTCAGATTCTTGTTCTCAATCAGCTTTTTATTTGCCACACCACTGTGTTCGAAAATCTGATACCAGTTCTACCTTATCAGTTCGGGTAGTCTGGGACGCCAGTGCAAAAGGATCTAAGGGCGTCAGCCTTAACGAAACACTCTTTCCTGGTCCCAAACTGCATCAAGATTTATCTGCAATTCTACTAAAATTTAGAACATATCCAGTTTGTTTTATTTCAGACATTCGTCTAATGTATAATCAAATTATTATAACTCCTGAACATAGGAACTATCAGAGATTCCTTTGGCGTTTTTCTAAGGCTGAGGAAATTAAAGAGTAGACTCTAGATCGAGTCACTTTTGGTGTTTCTTCTGCACCCTACTTAGCCTTACGAACTATTAAAGAGTTAGCTACCCTTGAAAGGGAGAACCACCCCCTTGCATCCCAAGTACTTAAAGAGTCCGTATATGTGGATGATTGTTTGAGCGGCGCCGATTCTGTCGCCTCAGCACTTCATTTACAAGCAGAACTTATTTCCTTATTAAAAAAGGGAAACTTTGAACTTCGGAAATGGGCTAGTAACCACCCAGCTCTTCTTGCTTCCGTACCAAGCTCTCACAGGAAAATAAGTTTTGATACCGAGGGTCCGGACTACATAAAAGTTCTGGGTCTTCAGTGGAATCCTACACTTGATTGTTTTACTTACTCTTGTACCCCTATTGAAGCTATTTGTACTAAAAGAAATGTGCTATCTCAAATTGCTAGAATCTTTGATGTTCAGGGTTACCTTTCTCCTGTTGTTCTGCTTGCAAAACACATTTTGCAACAAATCTTCATCTCCAAGCGAGATTGAAATGAAATAGCTCCTGAAGTTATTGTTAGCTCGCATTTAGAAAAACGATAACTGCAATGGACTGTAAATATTTTAATTAAATGAAGCGCGAACAAACATAAATATATTGATATGAAATTACGAAATAATAAAACGTCCATAGGTTAATTGTTGTGCCACACAACGGCAATCAGAAACAAAGGCACTCACCAGTTTGCAGCCAATTTATCCACTTCCAAGGGGCCCCTTTTTGGATCTAATGATGTCACCACGTAGCTGAAGGGCTGAAGTTTCTAGTTCTATGCTTCAGTACACCAAAATCGAGCACTTTCAGGTGTAGAAATTTGAAATAGTTGCAGAACGAAATTAACACGCCATTTCTCGAGGCGATTGACAAAGGATCTCTCCGGTTGTTGGTGCGCATGTCCAAATGCGCGAAATGCACTCTATCCTTCATACAATTGTGTGGTTTTAAAAATATATAAACAACCGCGAAATTTAGCGGAAGCTAACATAACTGCCCTCCAAAACACACAATTTTAGAATCTCAACCGGACAGATATAGATATAAGAAAAATGATCGACCGATAAATATAAATGAATGAAAACAGATAAGTATCGTAAGTTTATTTAGAGATAATGAAATCCCGAAAAAGGCAAAACCAACAAACAAAAAATTCAAAAAAAAGAATAAGAATAAAGAAAAACCTATTGTAATACCCGGTAATTGGTAAAAAATTAAAATTACTTTTAATTTGGCAAGAGGCACAGTTTTACAACTGGCCGCTTATAAACACCGGTAACCGTATGTACCGTCGCAACACGCACCTGACCGTCCCCGCCGGGATGCAGTTCGATGACACGACCGACCGGCCATTTCAAAGGTGATTGAATGTGATCACTTGTTATGATAACCAAATCATTTAATTTGATATTTGGGGACGAATCAGCCCACTTGTGTCGCTGTTGTAGCGTATGCAAATACTCTATAGAATACCGTTTCCAAAAATCATTATGTAGTTTTTGGATTAGTTGCCATCTCGAGAGCCGATTTAGGGGAACCTCGGACAAATCTGACTCCGGAATTTCTGAATTAAGGGGTTCAAGTGTCAAAAAATGCCCAGGGGTAGGAGGTTGAAGATCGTGTGGGTCTGAAGAGGCAGGAGATAAAGGGCGACTATTAAGTACAGCTTCTATGCGACAGGTCTGGTCGCCGACTACTCGAACAAAGTGAGTTTTAAGACTTTTGACGCCAGCTTCTGCCAGGCCATTGAAATGTGGACTGAGAGGAGGTCCCAGATGCCAACGAATAGCAAGTCTGGTGGCAGCACTTCTTGCGTAATCAAGTAATTGGTTACGAAACCCAATAAAATTACTGCCTTGATCTGACCAGCAATGCATCACGCTTCCACGTCTGGAAATGAATCGATGGAATGCACCTACGAACCCTTCGGTGGACAGTTCCATGGTTAATTTCAAATGCACGCAATGTGTGGCCGTACAGACAAACACACAGACATACGATTTGAAAGCTTTACAACCACGGTAATGATGAGGAATCACAAAGAAAGGTCCACAAAAGTCGATAGCTACACTCGAAAAAGGTTTAAGTTGATTGATTCGATGAACGGGAAGTGAACTCATTATGGGCGGTCTATAGGGTTTAGGGTTGATTCTTAAACATTGCAAGCACTTGGATATGGTTCTTTGAATTGCCCGTCTGGCAGATAATATCCAAAATTGCTGTAAAAGCAGATTATGTAATGTTTTAAACCCAGGATGAAGATATTGCCGATGAGCGGACTCGATAAGAAGAGTAGTTAAACGATGGTTACTCGAAAGTAAGACGGGGTGTTTTGCAGAATAAGACAAAAGGTCAGATTTTTGTAATCTGCCACCGACTCTAATGATTATTTTCATCAAGAAAAAGTGAAAGTTTTCGAAAAGGTTTCGGTATTGGTTTATCCTTAGATAACGCGGAAAAAAGCTCAGAAAAACAAGAACCTTGAACGCGTTTGATAAGAAGGTATAACGCACTTTGCATCTCACCGGTGGTAGGAAAAACAGGATTCTCAAAAATAACTTTTTGGTCCGGCGGCTTAGTGGGTTTTTGATAGGAATGGTTTTGAAAAAAGTTAACTATTCGAAGGACATAACAAATGATACGTTGAATTTTTGATATAGATGAATATTTGATAAGAAGCTGATCTAAGAAGTTAACGTCAATTATCGCATTGCAACAGACCTTTGGCTTTTCCTCCAGATTAATATCTCCGAAATCAATCGGCATTTTTGATTTATGAAAATCGGGCCATTCGTTTTCGTGAGACCACAAAAACGACGGTGCGTTCCACCACATGTCATGTGACATGAGCTGTGAAGGGGTGGCCCCTCGTGACGCAATATCGGCTGCATTTAAAGCAGAAGGAATGTAGCGCCACGAGTTTGAGGGAATGATTTCTTTGATTCTACTGACTCGATTTCCAACAAAGGTTTGCCAGCGATTAGGAGGGGATGAAAGCCAGTGCAATACGACTTGCGAATCGCAGAAAGTAACGATATTTGTAAAAGTTATTTTTCTTTCATAGCTAGATAAAACGAAGTCAATTAATTCGCTTAAAAGAAATGCGCCTAGGAGTTCTAGCCTAGCCAAAGTTTGTGACTTTATAGGCGCGACCCTAGATTTTGCAGATATGAGAGAAACCGATATATTATTTTCCTCTTCTACACGAAAATATACGACGCCTGCGTAGCCTCGAATTGAAGCGCCACAGAAGCCGATGATTTGACAGGTATTGGTTTTTGACAGTTTGATTTGTCGGGGTAATTGAACATTGGAAAGAAGCGGGAATTCAGAACGAAGTTTGTTCCATGAGTCGATGATAGAAGAATCTGGTTCTTCGTCCCAGCCTATTTTCGATATCCACAACTGTTGCAAAATAAATTTTGCTTGTAGCAACAAGGGACAAAGAAAACCTAAGGGATCGAAGTTTGTTCCTATGATAGATAAAATAGAACGTTTGGTTGGGGGTTTGTCCTTCATTCGGCATTGATAACAAAAAATTTCGTTTTTTGGATGCCATTGAAGTCCTAAAACTTTGATAAAGTGGGGTTCCTCCTTGTGGAAAGAGAGGGGCATTTGACGATCGGACTCTGGCAATGTTGCCAATAACTCAGGACAATTGCTTGCCCATTTTTTAAGTTCAAATCCTCCCGACTTCAACAAATCATTGAGTTCTGTTTGAAGGGAGAGAGCTTCAGAAAGCGAAGGGCTAGTTCCCAAGATATCGTCGATATAGATTGACGTTTTTAGAACAGTACTCGCCATAGGAAAATCTTCCTTTTCTCTCTCTGCCAGCTTATTTAAGGTACGCATGGCTAGAAAAGGTGAGCATGTCATGCCAAAAGTGACAGTAGAAAGTTCCCACACTGAAAGTGGGTCATGTGGAGAAAATCTCCACAATATCCTTTGATAAGGACGGTGATAAGGATTGATAAGAACTTGACGAAACATCTGTTTGATATCAGCAATATAGGCAATAGGATTAAGACGAAACGTAAGGAGTAAAGAAGCAATATCCTTTTGAAGTTTCGGTCCAGATAACAATGTGTCATTGAGACTAATATTTTTTGGGGTGACTGCCGAACAATCCCAGACTACCCTTAATTTTGTACTTAAGCTTTCCGGCTTTAGTACGCAATGATGTACTAAAAAACACGATACGTCGACCTTTGGTTGACTAGATAAAACTAAACTCATATGATTGGAATAGATATAGTCTTGCATGAAACTTGAATAGGCAGTGTACAGATCAGGATTTTTGATTAATCTATTTTCTAGAAGTAAAAATCTACGATAAGCTTGCGGATAAGTATTTCCTAGGTCAGGGTTTATTTTATATTTAAACGGAAGATCTACCATGAATCTACCGCTCGGTTGCCGTACTACACTAGCAGTAAAAATTGATTCTGCTTGTTTTTCTTCCTTTGATAAGATTTGTTTTTTAGGCAAATGTTCGATTTCCCAAAACCTAGGGAGAATGACCTCTAAAGGAGGTGAATGACTCGTTAAAAAACAACTGGTTCGTACCGTAAGACTACCTACTTCGTCAACCTTTCCCATGACGACCCAGCCAAAGATAGTTCCAAGGGCTGAAGGCTGCCCTACTTGTCCAAGAACCCTGCCCTCCTTGAATAACTGTGCGAATAGCTCGCAACCAATAACCAGGTCCACAGGTCTAGATTTGAAATAGGATGGGTCGGCAAGTTTAAGGTTTTCCAAGTGTTTCCACTGATTATCGTTCAAAGTGAATGTAGGCATATTGGAACATAGTTGTGGAACAACAATTGCTTCAAAATTAAGTAAAGGAGTGACTTGTCCTTGTGGCTTAATGTGACATTGAACGAGCCCTTTGGAAGTAAAAGAAGACATCTGATTTAATCCGAATATTTCAGTGGTGTAACTTCACCTAGGAAGACTAAGACGCTGAATACACTTTTCACTGATGAATCCTGTCTGTGATCCAGAATCAAGCAGTGCCTTTACAGGTTGAAAATTTCCGCAACCGTCCATAACATCTATTATGGTGGTGCATAAAAGAAAGGTACCTGAAGGTCCTGAGGTATTTAATCACACGTGAAGATTATTGACAGGGGGTGTGTGACTGACAGGACTAGTATCTTGGCTTCCAGACTCTTGATTAGTTTCTAAGATATGAGTTAAAGTGTGGTGCCTTTTACTATTGCAAGTCCTGCATGAATATTTTGATTTGCACGTATCTACCCCATGCAAGGGATGAAAACACGCTAGACATAATTTTTCCTGCTTGACGAAAGATAGGCGATCGATAGGTGAGAGATCAAGAAATGTTTGACATTTCGAAAGCACGTGACCTTGATTACACCGGAAACATTTTATTCCCGTACTTGAATTAGTTGAGGTGCCAGCTAGTCCTATAAAAGGCGAATTGGATGATTTATAGGTAGGCTTTTGCCCAAACTGATTTCGCATAGAATTTGAATTTTGATAGGTAGGCTTTCGCCCAGACTGATTTTGCATAGAATTTGATTTTTATAAATAGGCACCTTTTTGGGTGCTGTTGATTGAGGAAGTGATTCCAAAACTTTACATCTTTTTTCTAGAAATTGAAAAAGTGACTGAAAAGTGGGAATTTCAGTATTAGTATTGGCGTGACTCATTTCGAAATTTGAACGAGTCGGAATATCCAATTTTTCTAACAAAATGAAAAAACTAATAAAGTCCCAACTGTCAACGTCAAAGCTAAGTGATTTTAAAATTTCTAGGGGTTCAGAAAAGGTGTCAATTAAATTACGTAATTCTTTAGCTGACTCGTTTTTTAAGGTGGAGTTCATAATTGTGCTTAAAGCATCATTTGCGAGGTCTCGCTTGTTTTGATATCTATTGACTAATTTGTCGTAAGCAATTTTATAATTTTGATCAGATAAGCTAATCCCTGATATCAATTTCAAAGGCTCATCCTCGAGATATGAAAATAAATATTGAAGTTTTCGGACGTTAGTTAGACTTTGATTTTGATCTATAATGTTATTAAAAAGATCGAAAAAGCTTGGCCATAATTTTTTATCACCTCGAAATATGTGAATACCTAACTCTTTGAGTTTTGGAGTTTCGTTTTGTCGAACATATGATCCCGAAAAGGATGGGGCCTCAACCGGAAATATTTTAGAGTAAACCCCCTTACACGCATAAAAATATTTACGAGCTTCTGAAAGGATCGCATCCTGCGTTTTAAACTCCTCGTCGTCCGCGTCATCTATTAACATAATGACGTCATTATGTACCAGCATTCATTTATCGAAGGTTTCATCCAAATCGGAAAACCTCACTTGAAACTCGTTTCTCGCTCTTTCATCCGGTGCCGCGGTTTGTGAAAACACATAACACTCGGTTATCGCAGATAAAAAACCCGTTTTTGCACGGCTTTTTTGACAGACATGATTTTACCTTTGAAATGACGAAATTGTCGGTAAATATACAATTAACGCTAAATTAATGCTTCCGAAATAGAAAAATGACGAATTGTCGAAAATATGCACTAATTTATCGCAATTGATGAAAATTATTTTAAATATCGAAATGATATGGAATACATCTAATCACAGAAATGTCGGTAAATATACTATTAACGCTAAATTAATGCTTCTGAAATAGAAAAATGAAAAATTGTCGAAAATATGCACTAATTTATCGCAATTGATGAAAATTTTTTTAAATATCGAAATGATATGGAACACACCTAACACACTGAACGTTTGTTTTCTTTGTTTTGATTCCTTCTCGATTTTGTTTACTGAATGTCCACGCGATACACACGTGCACTGCGCCGCTACCGTTGATCGAACGACTTTCTCTCGTTTCAAT
This sequence comes from Aspidapion aeneum, assembly GCA_963576565.1. NCBI lineage: Eukaryota > Metazoa > Arthropoda > Insecta > Coleoptera > Brentidae > Aspidapion > Aspidapion aeneum. Next base: position 80,252,884 of record OY755043.1, on the reverse strand, counting down.
ACGCTTGGCAAAATTCAAGGCCGCCTTGTTTTCGGCGTGAAAATAATGGCCGATTAAAATAATTCGGCTCGAAAGGAACACTTATGTTAGCTCGCGGTTAGAAAAATGATAACTGCAATGGACTGTAAATACTTTAATTAAATGAAGCGCGAACAAATATAAATATATTGATATGAAATTACGAAATAATCAAACGTCCATAGGTTAATAGTTGTGCCACACAACGGCAATCAGAAACAAAGGCAATCGCCAGTTTGCAGCCAATTTATCCACTTCCAAGGGGCCCCTTTTTGGATCTAATGATGTCACCACGTAGCTGAAGGGCTAAAGTTTCTATTTCTATTCTTCAGTACACCAAAATCGAGCACTTTCAGGTGTAGAAATTTGAAATAGTTGGAGAACGAAATTAACACGCCATTTCTCGAGGCGATTGACAAAGGATCTCTCCGGTTGTTGATGCGCATGTCCAAATGCGCGAAATGCACTCTGTCCTTCATACAATTGTGTGGTTTTAAAAATATATAAACAACCGCGAAATTTAGCGGGAGCTAACAGTTATTGTAGATATTTGGGAACGCTTTAAACAAGAGCTACCCTAAAAAATACAGCTACCACGCTTAATCATTTCTGATAAATATTTACGATTAGAAATCCATGCTTTTTGCGACGCCAGTACCATAGGGTATGGTTGTTGTATATATTTTCGTTTCACTACTCATATAGGAAAAATAGAAACTTGTCTCATCATGGCAAAATCAAAGGTGGCGCCACTCAAGACTCAATATGTGGCACGCTTAGAGCTTTGTTCTGCATATTTGTTAAGCAATCTCTTGCAATTTGTTAAAGATTCCTATAGTAACTTACTTACATTCGACGCGGTCTACGCTTGGTCAGACTCGCAAGTGGCACTAGCTTGGCTAACCAGCTCTCCCTACCGCTGGAAGACATTTGTGGCCAACAGGGTCGCCCACATCCAAGAGGTTGTTCCTATCCAATCCTGGAAATATGTACCTACAGCCTTAAATGCGGCTGATTGTACCTCTAGAGGAGTATCTCCTTTAGAGCTACTCGAACATCCACTGTGGTGGCATGGTCCCGAATTTCTAGTTCAAGACTACAGCAGCTGGCTAGACCAACCAGTTGGATAAGCTTCCCGAAGCTGCGTCTGAAGAAAAGCCTTCATGCTTTCATATTGCTGTTAAAGCTCCAAGCTTAGTCTTAACACTTCTAACAAGATTTTCATCTTTGAGAAAAATTCAACGCTTTTTGGCATACTATTCTAGATTTTTAGATTTCTACTTTAAACGAAAAGCATTTGAGTCGCAAGTTATCTTTCCTTCTGAAATGCATCATACACTTATGATCATTGTGAAAACGGTCCAGAAGGATAGTTTTTCTGAGATACTTCGAATATGTCAACAAAATGACACACTCCCTAAACCTTTCAGAAAACTAGCTCCCTTCATAGATGAATCAGGAATCCTGAGAGTGGGAGGGCGTTTAAGAAAATCTACCAATATCTGCTTTGATGCTAAGCATCCTATCCTATATATATATTTATCGGTTTCACAACGTTCTACGTCTTCCGATACCCAATCTCCACTCGTTTCTGTTTGCCCATAATTCATCATCTAGGCCTCTTATTCTTATTTCACTATCTATTCCTTCTCTCCAGCTTCTCCTTGGTCTTCCTCGTTTTCTTCGGCCAGTTGGTTTCCATTGTAATATTTGTTTAGGTAGTCTTCCATCATCCATTCTTTGTACATATCCGTACCACACCAGTTGTTTTGTTCTTATATCATCCACTAGAGTACGTTCACCCACTGTCATAATTTCTCTTATTCTTTGATTGGTAACTCTTTCTCTTTTTGATTTCCTTGCTGCTCTTCTCCAATAGTCCATCTCCGTAGCAGAAAGCATTTTTTCTGTTCTATCTTTGATTGGCCATACTTCTGAGCCGTATGTAATAATACTTTTTACAATGGTGTTATATATAAGCTTTTTGTTATGTTTTGATATACTTTGGTCCCAAATTATTCCATTTAATAAAGTTATTGCTTTTCTTCCTTGTACGTTTCTATCTTTTATAGCTTTGTCTAGTGTTCCGTCAGCTGTAATTTTTAGACCCAAGTATTTATACTCATCACAGGACTGAATTCGCTGCCCAGTATTTAAGATTAGATCCTGTTTCGTTCCACCAATACACATATACTCTGTCTTATTGATATTAACCTCTAGTCCCCACTTATTGTACTCGTCTATTAGTTTTCGTGTCATATATTCGAGGTCGTCATAATCCTGAGCCACCACTATCTGATCATCGGCGAAACATAATGTATACAAGGTGGTTTCGTCTAACGGAATTCCCATGTTTTGGCATTTTCTCTTCCATACTTTAAGGACTTGTTCCAAGTATATCTTGAAGAGTGTAGGGGAGATACGGCAACTTTGTTTAAGACCTTTATTTACTTGAAAGCCTTTGGTTAGTTTTGCCTTTATTTTAACTTTTGCCTTACTATTGCAATATAACTCTTTGATGGCCTTAATTAGTTGTACGCTTATGTTTGTGTTTTCCAACATTTTCCAAAGTAGATTTAGTGGTATACTATCATATGCCTTCTGCAAATCCACGTAAAGCAGATGCAGCTCTTGTCCGTATGCCATTTTCTTTTCAATAACTTGGGTTATACAAAAGAGATGATCTGAAGTCGATCTACCCGCCCTGAAACCAGCTTGTTCTTCTGCCTCCATATCTTTATATTCGCTCTCCACTTTATTTCTTATTATTTTGCCATATATTCTGCTTAGCGTACTAGTTACAGATATACCTCTATAATTGTCACATATATCTTTCCTTCCTTTTTTGTGTATTGTGGATATATATGACGTTTTCCACTCAGTTGGTACTACAGCTCCATTTAAATATCTTTGGAAAAGATTCCGTAATCTACAAAACAATTCTTCAGTGCCATATTTAATAAGTTCAGCTGGGATATTTCCGGGTCCGGCAGATTTACCGCTTTTTAAGGTTTTGCACACGTTTTTGACCTCAGATATTGTGAGGGGTACTGGAGATCCCATCGTTCTAATGATATTGTCTCTTTCGTCTTCCTTGAATTCTGCTCTATCTTCAGTTAAAAGTTTTTTAAAATGCTCATCCCATTCTTTGTCTGGTATTGGTGAAATAATATCTCTGCATGTTTCTTTTTTGATCGATCTTATAGTTTTCCAGCTTTCGGTACTTCTCCTACCTCCTAAGTAAGAATCTATTTTCTGGCACTTTTGCATCCATGATTGATTCTTCTTATCACTGATCATTCTTCTCACCTTTGTTTGCGCGATTTTGTATTCTTCTCTGCTTCTATCTGTCTTTTGGGATAAGTACGTGTGATATAATTTCCTTTTTTCCTCTATTTCACTTTCAATCTCAGCATCCCACCAGTATGGTTTTGTTCTTTTAGGAGTTTCTTCCACTAATCCGAGTGCTTCTTTTGCAGCTTGATGGATGCTTAATGTGATACATTCGTATTCCTCATCTGGGGTTTCACCTGAACTTGAATTAAGTTTTTCGTTCAGTCTCTTTTTGTATAAGTTTTTTACGCTGTCATTTTCTAGGCTTAGTAGATTATATTGACAGTGATCAATTTCCTCATTCACTGTATCATCAAGATTTTGTTGATGGAGGCTTCGGCCTTGATAAGGAAAGAGAATTTTGGTCTCCAGAAAATAGTGATCACTTCCGCATGTTGATCCACGCTTTGTTCTGACATCTTGAATTTTTAGTTTTGTCTTTTGTTTAGTGATAAGATAATCAATGACGGATTTCAGGTTTTGTGAGGGTTTGGTCCAGGTATATTTGTGTATTTTCTTATGTTGGAAAAAACCGTTTTGGATTTTTAGGTCTAATTGCTCACATACTGTGATAAGCCGGTTTCCATTGTCATTAAGAACATCTTCTCCATATTGGCCAACTGTCAGATCATTTACTCTGTTACCTATCCTGCTGCCTCAAAAGCACAGACTCACTGAACTTATTATAGAGCAGTATCACATTGATCATTTTCATCCAGGTCTTAAGACCTTGCATAACCTTATTGTCCAAACCTTTTGGATACTATCTCCCAGAAGCGCGATCTATCGATGCGTGTCTTCTTGCATAAAATGTTTCCGTTCAAAACCTCATTCGTACCTACCAGTCATGGCCGACTTACCAAAATACCGCATTTCTCAATTGAAAGCATTTTCTCAAGTTACTCTTGAGGGCCCTTTCAAAATTTTGGCGGCAAAGAGACAGCGAGGTGCTCAAGTCTGTACAAAGGCTTATATCTCCCTCTTTGTTTGTGTATCCACAAAGGCCATACACTTAGAGCTCGCCTCTGATCTTTCCACAGAAGTTCCTTGGCAAGCTTTCGCCGCTTTATCGCGCGTAAAGGCCGAGTCTCTCAAGTTTTTTCTGATCAGGGAACCAACTACAAAGGAGCTTTCACTGAGCTTTTATCTCTTGCGGAAGCTGCTGCAACGAAATTGTCTATAAAATGGCATTTCAACCCTCCAGGCGCCCCTCATTTTAATGGATTGAGTGAGGCCGGAGTCAAGGCAGTCAAAACACATCTTTATAGAGTCATTGGCGATCAGCTTTTGACTTACGAAGAGTTCTACACCGTACTTACAGGTATTGAAAGCTTGTTAAACTCAAGACCTCTGTGTAGCATTAGCGAGGATCCAAATGATCTCACTCCTTTGACACCAGGTCATTTCTTGACAACAGAACCTCTTACGTCATTCCCTGAACCTGACCTTACCGAGATCCCTCAAAATCGGCTCAATCGTTGGCAATATGAACTTCTGCAGCAAATGCAGTCTCATTTCTGGACACGTTGGAGTCAGGAATATTTGCATACTCTGCAATCGCGGTGCAAATGGACCAAATCTACACCAAACATTACAGAAAACAAACTCGTCGTTATTAAAAATGAACAAAATCCACCCCGAGAGTGGGTTCTCGGTCGTGTAATGCGCATCCGTCCGGGTGAAGATGGAATCGTTCGCGTTGTAACTGTCAAAACTCAATTTGGCACCTTACAGCGTCCCGTAGTAAAAGTATGTTGCCTGAGCAATAGGTCGAACCTCTTGCTCTTAGTTTAGAATTAGTTATTATTATTTTTTCCTTTTTAATTAGACCCGGGATTTTAGCGGTCTAATCGTTTTCGGTATTTTTTAATTACGTTAGAAAAACCTATTATGTTTTTGGCGAGTGGAATGTCGGAAACTGACGTTCTGCATTTTTTCTTATTTATAATTTTTAGTTTTAATTAATCGTTTTCGGCTGCTTTCAAAGTACCGTGAAATATTCTTAGTTTTAAAATTCAATAAGCGCGCGAAATCATGACGCACAGGTCTGCTCCGGCACCTGCGCGCCCCATACCTGTGATGACGAAAAATGACACTTCCGTCAAACCTGCGATACCGGCATGCTGCCAGCAATTTTCTTGTACTTATAATTAAAATTTAATTACTGGCTTTCGACATATTTTCACTAGTGTGTGCAAGCTGGAAAAAGGGCTACAAGAACATCGAAGGGTTGGCCAACCAAGAACAGCTCAAACGAGATTAAGGGGTAAGTGCCAGCAAATCTTGTGCGTCCGACATAGTTTATTCCCAAACTTTTATATCATTCCAGCAAACCAATAGGTAAATCCGATTGGAAATAATTTATGGTCCTTTGAATTACGCCTAGAGCGAACAATCTTATAAGGCCTAAAGGATCCTAATATACTACCCCTTCTTCTTTTAGTTCTTCAATTACAGACAAAATTTCATTATCATGCCCAGTATGTCCAGTCATTTTTGAGCTCCATAATAATCGCAAACGACCAACTAATTCTTTGCAGTATTCCAGTATACATAGTTTACTTTGTTATTATTGAACTCTTTGAGATTTGAAATTTTACTTTTGGTTATACCAGAACCTTGTTTTTTTCTATCATATTTCGGTGTTAGAATTGGTTTTATAAAATTTTTAAATTTTGCAGATCGGCTGGTATTTATTCCATAGATCTCATTATACTGGTTGTAACAGGCTTTTGACAAATTAAGTATTTGCTTGTAATCGTTGAGTGCTTTTGGGTGAATGTCTGCAATATTTGATACTCTTGGTTTTTTTAAAAATAACAAATCGTATAAATCACGATGAGCTGGAAATGCCCCAATTATATCTTTTTTATGACGAAGAGTTATTAGTCCATCTGGGAATTTTATTATGGCATTACCCATCTGAAAATTGCCATTACTAGAATTAAATCTAACACCATATATGGTATCATAGATAGATGGGTTTGATTTAAGTCCATCCATGTACATTGCAGATATAGAATTTAAATCTTCCTCTATATCCTTTCTCCACAATTCGTCCATAGCTTGCATCCGGTTTTAAATTATTATCACCCGATAATTCATTCGCAGTGAATGACTTTGGAGTTTGATTAGAATAAGAAGATACTGATATTTCCGTCAATGGTGGTGAAACTGCCGAGTAAGGTGTGTAAAAATATTTATTTCCACCATCATCTTCTTCTTCCAAATCGCCAAGTCTAACGATCTCTGTCTTTTTTGCCCCCACAGCTGTAGAAGGTGATGCTATGGTAGTATTTGTAGTATTTTCAGAAATTTTCGACAGTGGTTTTGTGATTTTGAGCTTGTTCATCTCTTAAAAATTTAAATTTTCTTCTTACTGCATCTGTCATAGCCACCAAATCACGTTTTAAACTTATTTTAGTATTTGACATATTTAACGATAAGATGCTTGCAGTTGATGGTTCTAAAAGCAACTAAATTTATTGCTGCATATGTGTTAAACCACGTTCCGCTACTGCGCTGGCAGTTCGGTTCCAACAGTGAGTAACAGATAGCATGGTGGCGCCTCAAAGATCAAAATATTCTGGAGGTAAAATACCCGACCACTCGGATCTCCGGGCGTCGGGTGATCCTGGGGGTCCTTCATGCAAAGATATTAAAAGAAGATTAAAAACTCAACTCAGAATTGATTTTAGCAATATAAGAGGATTAAGTACCAACATGAATTCAGTTCACCAACATCTTGAAGAACAAAGACCTGACATCCTTGTTCTCACTGAAACTAAAATCAGTTCTGCAACACCTATTGTGAACTATCTTTATCCCGGCTATGACCTACACCACCGATTTCGACATAATTTTGGGATCAGTGTGTACATTAAAAATAACCTTTCATGTCATCGAGAGGAGAAGCTAGAACCAGCGAACCTCGATATCATATGGCTGAAATTCACCTCAAAGTCATCGACCAAGTTCATTTGCTGCCTCTACCGACCGCCAAGTAACACCGAGTATCAAAACTATTTTGCGACATTATCCGAAAACTGTGATAGTATACAGTCTAACTATCCACATGCGGAAATTGTTTTTTTAGGCGATTTCAACGTCTACAATATACCCTGGCTAAAACACTACAACAAAACAGGTAATGAAGGCAGGAAAGCAGAAACTTTTGCCATAAGTTGTGGTCTAACGCAGCTTGTCGATGAACCTACCCGTATCTCAGAAAGGGGTGAATTTGCAGCGCTTTTAGACTTGTTTGTAACTACAAATCCTGACTTGTACACAATTCAAGTGATGGTTCATCCGATCATAAACTTATAAGAACAAAGTGCGAAATGTTCATACCGCCAAGCCAACAATCACTTCCTCGCAAAATGTGGCACTATAAATCGGCAAAAAAAAAACAGTTTTACCTGGATTTCCCATGGCAAGAGGTTTGCTTTAAAACAGCTGATCCCACTATTTGCTGTAATGAAATGACAAAAGTAATCCTATCTGGAATGGATGCATATATCCCACATACAATAAAACGCAGAGCTAATGCAAAACCTTGGTTCAACAGCCAGTGTCAAACGGCTGTGCAGAAAAAACACAGAGCATATAACCTTTGGAAACGACAACAAACCGCTCAAAACCACACAGAATTTATAGAAGTTAAAAATAGTTGCAAAATTACTATTGACGCTGCCAAAGAAACATACAATCAAAGAATAAAAAACAGGTTGCTGAATTGTCCCAGTAGTTCTAGGTCCTTTTGGTCTCTTGCAAAAGCCGTTGGATCAAACTTCACCAAGTCATCCATACCACCACTTACAGATAAAAATACTCACTTAGCCACAACATCAGAGGAAAAAGCAAATATGCTGGCCAAAATTTTTTCCTCCAACTCAAACCTAACAGTGCCAAATGGAAAAACTCCACCGTACATTGAAAGGGTTTCCCACAGTATGCCAGAAGTACCCTTTTGTCACAGAGAAATACGAAAATCCCTTAAAAAGTTGGATACAAACAAAGCAATGGGTCCAGATGGCATTCCCGCGATAGTACTCAAAAATTGTGCTAACGAACTCACCCCAACTTTCGCAAAATTATTCAATTTATCTTATAGGCAAGGAGTATATCCATCATCATGAAAGTCTGCCGCAGTACAACCCATTCCAAAGAAAGGAAAAAAGACAGATCCGTTAAACTATGGACCAATTGCTCTACTTCCGGTGATATCAAAAGTAATGGAAAGAGTTGTGAACAATCACCTAACCAAGTACTTGGAGAAGTACAAAATTATCAACGACAAGCAATACGTATTTCGAAAATATAGGTCAACTGGCAATTTACTTACATACGTCACTCACTTATGGCAAAAAGCGATTGAGTTGCGAGGTGAAACAAGAACAATTGCCTTAGATATATCTAAAGCATTCGATAAAGTCTGGCATGAAAATCTGCTCAACAAGCTCAAAGCAACAAGATTGTCGCCAAGACTTTGCACTTGGTTTGAAAGTTACCTTAAGGATAGATCCATTTATGTTGCACTGGATGGCCCGAACTCCAACTTTTACCAAATAAATGCTGGTGTGCCACAGGGAGCAATCCTATCGCCAACACTTTTTCTGATTTACATAAATGATCTCATAGATAAAACAGTAAATCCACTTTATTGCTTTGCAGATGATGGCAATGTAGTCTCCTCAGTCATACCACCCACATGTCTCTCCGCACGTGAATTCCATTACCTTAGACTAACTGAAATATCACAGATAAATAACGACTTGGAGATAATAGAGGACTGGCGCAACAAAAACCTTGTACAGTTCAACGCGCAGAAAACCCAAGCAGCCCTGTTTTCAAAAAAGACCAGCACCGGTGAGCCAAACATCATGCTATCTGGAAGTGCTGTCGCATTGCATAGCCAGTTGAACATCTTAGGAGTCACTGCAGAGACCAACATGTCTTGGCACAGTCACGTGGCAGATATAGCTAAAAGGGCGTCCCAAACTTGGGGTGCTATTTCGTCGACAGTTTTCCCTGCAGGTTACAACCTGAACCGTTTCAAAACCAACACATACCAACATTTCCGCGCACTTGCCGCTTCTCGAGCGTGATGAGGATCTCCTTGCGAGTGCGCATACCCGTAAAAAAATAAAAAAAAACATATACATAACTATCAAATTCTTTTCTATATCTGCCCATGTTTAAATCTGCATCTTTATCAATGACTAAAAAGCCATATTTATCTTCCCAACATTTTGCACAGATTTCTTGAAATTGAGTAAAAGTAAAGTCTGGAGAAACATGATCTGAAAAAATATGGCGCAAGTTCATCTCATCTTGTTTAAATACTATTATGAAATTTGAATTATCTCGAACTAGTTGTTTTAGTACTCTAGAGTAGGTCTGTGCTAGGTAAAAACAATCGATATTTTTATGTCTTCCCATACTGTAATATGATCTTATTACACTCTACTATCGCAAATAACGTCGTCGAAAATAAATATTTAATTTGGTTTTGCATTTGAGGGTGGTATAACGCTGGATATGTCATCAAATGTGTAGTATCCAAGTCCTTTAATGGGTGATAAAATTTGTTTTAGAATTTTATATTTCGGTTGAAACAACGTTTCGGAATATATATAGACATTTTCAAATTTAAGGCCTAGTGGGTGTGCAAGAAGTGTGAGAAGCACATTGGTTTTGCCACAGTTTGATGGTCCAATTATTAATCCGCGTATGGAGTTGGGTAGTAAAGATCCATGGCGCTGATAAGTAATACCACTACCCGTTTTTTCATCCCAATTAATAACTGAGATTCTGTCTTGTTGCACTATGCGCATTTTTGCATAAACTGTCTTTTAGTATTTAAGCAGACTTGTATTTATATCAAAATCAGTTCAATGTCATCTGTCAAGCGAAAAAGTTGTTCAACAAAAGTGGGGCGAGGTATATTCAATTCACTTTCGAATAAGCTTCCTGTAGAGTTGCACATCCCTGGTTATCAGTACTGTGGTCCGGGGACTAAACTTGGCAAAAGATTAGCGAGAGGAGATCCAGGAATAAATGTATTAGAAAGAGCTTGCAAAAAGCACGACATTAGTTTATAGTAGATAATTTAGAAAAAAGACACAAAGCTGATCGTGAGCTAGAAGAAAGTGCGTGGAAAGTTGTTAAATCAAAAGACGCCGGAATAAAAGAAAAGGCTGCTGCTTACTTTGTTACAAACGCAATGAAAGTTAAACAAAAATTTGGAATGGGGCTAAAAACGACAAAATCCAAAACACGAAAAATGGCTTTTGGATCTGCGATAACTAGAAAAGTTCAGGCATAAATAAAATCGATTCAAAATGAAAATAAGGGGAAATTTCGCGATATTTCAAAAATTTCAAAAATTGTCTTGGCAGCAGCAAATAAGCATTTAAAAACTTCTGGGGGAAAAAAGAAGATTAAAACCCCAAGAGTAATCCCCATTCCAAAAATTGGTGATATTTTACCGCTTATACCTATTTTTGCTGGGTTATCAGCCCTTGGCTCATTAGCAGGTGGCGCAGCTGGCATAGTTAAAGCCATAAAAACCGTTAATCATTTTAAAAATAGTATGGTTAGTGCTAAAAACCCCCAACTATTTGTAGAGAGTAAGAAAGGGGCGGGTTTTTATTTAAAACCATATCGAACTGGATTAGGACTTTATTTGTCAAATCCAAAAAACTAGTAAAGCCCTTACCAACAAGGGCATTATCAATCATTGATTTGGTAAAATTTGCAAAAAAATTTAAAATTGCAAATTTGGTTGGTGTATTTATGAGAGATGCTCTTCCCAAAAGTGGACCCACCAAAACTAAATCAGCCATCATTAACTTAGACAGTGTATATGGACCAGGAACACATTGGGTAGCATATAGAAAGAAATCTAGAAAAGTTGTTTATTACGACAGTTTTGGTAACTTACCCCCACCTCTGGAATTTATAAAATACATGCATAGTGGACCTAATTATGCCTCAGAATATTGGTATACAAATAAAAACCAGCAAAGATATAATACAGTTTATTGTGGTCAGTTGTGTCTAGAGTTCCTCTTAAAAGAAAACTTGTTTTTTAGTTATTTAAAATGAACGTTAGCCCAAAAAGTGAACGTACGAAATTAGCAAAAAATCTATAAATCTTTAAAATCATTTAGCGAAGCAAAAAGCTTGCTTCCAATGACAAGTGATGAACTATACGAGTTGCCTAAAGAAGTGATGATTGCTTGTGTGCCAAATGACGACCATTACTCTACAAACAACTCTGGTGATCAAGTCGATGGTCCACCACCATAAAAAAGACAAATTGTGATTAAAACAGTATATTAAAGGTTGCATCACGTAAAATATGGCTATATAAGCTGAATTTCAAAAACTAAATGTTATGTATACCCATAACGCAGCATAATTAATTGGTGCAAGTGAAGCTAAATTCGGTTGTATTTATTCATATGATATTGAAAGATTATATTACATTAAAAAAAGCAATTAATCAAGATTAGCTAAAATTATGTATAAACATCATAATACTAACACTAATTACTTATAAACTAAACACTAGTTACTTAAATTTACGACCAAATTCGTGGATGATTCTTAATTATAAAAAGCGTTTAATAGGCATTTTACAATGATTTTGTCTAAAATGGATTAAAGTGATTTGGTGTTAATTATTCACTTTTAAGCCAAACTTATGATGATTATTAATATTAGTTGTATTGAGTACCTACTTTAATTGACTGAATAAAATGCTAAGAAATAAAATAATCTTTACCTGAATCACGTTCCATAAATTCCACAAAAGTTTCATAAATAGTTGATAAGTTTGAACCTATACAGATAACTTCGTTCGCTGTATTAAATGATTTAACTACAATAACCTCCTTCGTGGGATGAATAAATTGTGCAAATAATTCCATATTTACTTTAACAGCGCAATGATCATTAACACATCGCTGTATTAGAGGTAGCACCTTGGACTTAATCTGAGTAAAATATGTCTTGTAATCACTTCCTGAATTTGCACAACTTACTCTATAGCTGGCAATCCTTGATTGAAAGGCACTTCTTATCAATTGGATGCCGTCACAAAACTTCACATATGCATTATTTTTGTGTTGCAATGTTTTGTCATGGCTATTCATTTTATTTGCTGGTACCTGCACATTGCATTCTACATATTGTTGTGGTTACTTTCTTGTTGATTATTTGCATTATTGATGGTAGCAATGGTAGGCTAATTAAAATGAATATAACAATAAAAGGAATGAGACTTACGATTTTTGGAATCTATGCGTATAACGATGATGCAAATGTAGCCGTGAAAGACAATTTTTTTGAAGAAATACACAATGACATATCAGCAGTAAGTACATCTAGAGAAATTGTCATATTGGGAGATTTAAATAGTAGGACCGGTAACAGAATTAATAATCTCACAGTTGGCCAATATGGAAAAAATGTTGTTAATGACAATGGAAACCGGCTAATTACAGTATGTGAGCAATTAGACCTAAAAATCCAAAACGGTTTTTTTCAACATAAGGAAATACACAAATATACCTGGACCAAACCCTCAAAAAACCTGAAATCCGTCATTGATTATCTTATCACTAAACAAAAGACAAAACTAAAAATTCAAGATGTCAGAACAAAGCGTGGATCAACATGCGGAAGTGATCACTATTTTCTGGAGTCCAAAATTCTCTTTCCTTTTCAAGGCCGAAGCCTGCATCAACAACATCTTGATGATACAGTGATTGAAGAAATTGATCACTGTAAATATAACCTACTAAGCCTAGAACATGACAGCGTAAAAAACTTATACAAAAAGAGACTGAAAAACTTAATACAAGTTCAGGTGATATATACGAATGTATTACATTAAGCATCCACCAAGCTGCAAAAGAAGCACTAGGATTAGTGGAAGAAACTTCTAAAAGAAGAAAACCATACTGGTGGGATGCTGAGATTGAAAGAGAAATAGAGGAAAAAAGGAAAATATATCACACCTACTTATCCCAAAAGACAGAAAGAAGCAGAAAATAATACAAAATCGCGCAATCAAAGGTGAGAAGAATGATCAGTGATAAGAAAAATCATTCGTGGACGCAAAAGTGCCAAAAAATGATTTCTTACTTAGGAGGTAGGAGAAGTACCGATAGCTGGAAAACTATAATATCAATTAAAAAAGAAACATGCAGAGATATTATTTCACCAATACCAGACAAAGAATGGGATGAGCATTTTAAAAAACTTTTAACTGAAGATAGAGCAGAATTCAAGGAAGACCCAAGAGACAATATAACTAGAACGATGGGATCTCCAGTACCCCTCACAATCTCTGAGGTCAAAAACGTGTGCACAACCTTAAAAAGCGGTAAATCTGCCGGACCCGGAAATATCCCAGCCGAACTTATTAAATATGGCACTGAAGAACTGTTTTGGAGATTACGGAATCTTTTCCAAAAATATTTAAATGGAACTGTAGTACCAACTGAGTGGAAAACGACATATATATCCACAATACACAAAAAGAGAAGGAAAGATATATGTGACAATTATAGAGGTATATCTGTGACTAGTACGCTAAGCAGAATATACGGTAAAATATTAAGAAATAAAGTGGACAGCGAATATAAAGACATGGAGGCAGAAGCAAAAGATGGTTTCAGGGCGGGTAGATCGACTTCAGATCATCTCTTTTGTATAACCCAAGTTATTGAAAAGAAAATGGCATACGGACAAGAGCTGTATCTGCTTTACGTCGATTTGCAGAAGGCATATGATAGTATACCACTAAATCTACTTTGGAAAGCGTTGGAAAACACAAACATAAGCCTACAACTAATTAAGGCCATCAAAGAGTTATACCGCAATAGTAAGGCAAAAGTTCAAATAAAAGCAAAACTAACCAAAGGCTTTCAAGTAAATAAAGGTCTTAAACAAGGTTGCTATATCTCGCCTACGCTCCTCAAGATATACTTGGAACAAGTCCTTAAAGTATGGAAGAGAAAATGCGTTGGACGAAACCACCTTGTACTTTATGTTTCGCCGATGATCAGATAGCAGTGGCTCAGGATTATGACGACCTCGAATATATGACACGAAAACTAGTAGAGGAGTACAATAAGTGGGAACTAGAGGTTAATCTCAATAAGGCAGAGTATATGTGTATCGGTGGAATGAAACAGGATCTAGTCTTAAATACCGGGCAGCGAATTCAGTCCTGTGATGAGTATAAATACTTAGGTCTAAAAATTACAGGTGACGGAACAATAAACAAAGCTATAAAAGATCGAAACGTACAAGGAAGAAAAGCAATAACTTTATTAAATGAAATAATTTGGGACCAAAGTATATCAAAACATAACAAAGAGCTTATATATAACACCATTGTTAAAAGTGTTATTACATACGGCTCAGAAGTATGGCCAATCAAGGATAGAACAGAAAAAATGCTTTCCGCTAAGGAGATCGACTATTGGAGGAGAGCAGCAGGGAAATCCAAAAGAGAAAGAGTTACGAATCAAAGAATAAGAGTGTCTACTTCTCGCCCAGTTAAAATTAGTTTGCATAGTGGACTGTAAATCGAAATTAGAATTTTATATTTTATTTTATTTTTTAGAATTATTATGGATTATGTTTATTTTAATTTTACAAGCATTTAAGTTGGCCGATAATATCAAGCTGAAAGGGTAGAAATTTCCCTAAATAAAAATATATGATTACTAAAACCAGCTCCGCTCAAGCTTAGCACTAAATTTATGCACTAAGAAATTATTATTGTTAATATAATTTTATAAGCGAATTTCGACACTAAAAAATATAATCACTTATTGCTGTATTGTCTTCATTCCAGATCCTGGAAGGCCTTCCAGAGCGTTGACTCCATGTGTCCAGCTTCTATTCCAGTAATATTGAGCACACAGGTATTCGCGCTAATTAGCAAAAGTGAAAATTTTATTGTGTGTTTGTTTTTTTTTGTTAAATATATTAATATTAATCACAGCCGAAAAACGTGCAGGCGGACTTCATTGTCACGTATTTCTTATCAGAAAAAATACATTGTTTTTCTTATATTTAATATATATTACCCCTTCTTCTTTTAGTTTTTCAATTACAGACAAAATTTCATTATCATGCCCAGTATGTCCAGTTATTTTTGAGCTCCATAATAATCGCAAACGACCAACTAATTCTTTGCAGTATTCCAGTATACATAGTTTTGTTATTATTGAACTCTTTGAGATTTGAAATTTTACTTTTGGTTATACCAGAACCTTGTTTTTTTCTATCATGTTTCGGTGTTAGAATTGGTTTTATAAAATTTTTAAATTTTGCAGATCGGCTGGTATTTATTCCATAGATCTCATTATACTGGTTGTAACAGGCTTTTGACAAATTAAGTACTTGCTTGTAATCGTTGAGTGCTTTTGGGTGAATGTCTGCAATATTTGATACTCTTGGTTTTTTAAAAAATAACAAATCGTATAAATCACGATGAGCTGGAAATGCCCCAATTATATATTTTTTATGACGAAGAGTTATTAGTCCATCTGGGAATTTTATTATGGCATTACCCATCTGAAAATTGCCATTACTAGAATTAAATCTAACACCATATATGGTATCATAGATAGATGGGCTTGATTTAAGTCCATCCATGTACATTGCAGATATAGAATTTAAATCTTCCTCTATATCCTTTCTCCACAATTCGTCCATAGCTTGCATCCGGTGTTAAATTATTATCACCCGATAATTCATTCGCAGTGAATGACTTTGGAGATTGATTAGAATAAGAAGATACTGATGTTTCCGTCAATGGTGGTGAAACTGGCGAGTAAGGTGTGTAAAAATATTTATTTCCACCATCATCTTCTTCTTCCAAATCGCCAAGTCTAACGATCTCTGTCTTTTTTGCCCCCACAGCTGTAGAAGGTGATGCTATGGTAGTATTTGTAGTATTTTCAGAAATTTTCGAAAGTGGTTTTGATATGGGTTCTAAAAATTTTTCAAGACTTGTGTGATTTTGAGCTTGTTCATCTCTTAAAATTTTAAATTTTCTTCTTACTGCATCTGTCATAGCCACCAAATCACGTTTTAAACTTATTTTAGTATTTGACATATTTAACGATAAGATGCTTGCAGTTGATGGTTCTAAAAGCAACTAAATTTATTGCTGCATATGTGTTAAACCACGTTCCGCTACTGCGCTGGCAGTTCGGTTCCAACAGTGAGTAACAGATAGCATGATGGCGCCTCCAGGATCAAAATATTCCGGAGGTAAAATACCCGACCACTCGGATCTCCGGGCGTCGGGTGATCCTGGGGGTCCTTCATGCAAAGATATTAAAAGAAGATTAAAAACTCAACTCAGAATTGATTTTAGCAATATAAGAGGATTAAGTACCAACATGAATTCAGTTCACCAACATCTTGAAGAACAAAGACCTGACATCCTTGTTCTCACTGAAACTAAAATCAGTTCTGCAACACCTATTGTGAACTATCTTTATCCCGGCTATGACCTACACCACCGATTTCGACATAATTTTGGGATCAGTGTGTACATTAAAAATGACCTTTCATGTCATCGAGAGGAGAAGCTAGAACCAGCGAACCTCGATATCATATGGCTAAAATTCACCTCAAAGTCATCGACCAAGTTCATTTGCTGCCTCTACCGACCGCCAAGTAACACCGAGTATCAAAACTATTTTGCGACATTATCCGAAAACTGTGATAGTATACAGTCTAACTATCCACATGCGGAAATTGTTTTTTTAGGCGATTTCAACGTCTACAATATACCCTGGCTAAAACACTACAACAAAACAGATAATGAAGGCAGGAAAGCAGAAACTTTTGCCATAAGTTGTGGTCTAACGCAGCTTGTCGATGAACCTACCCGTATCTCAGAAAGGGGTGAATTTGCAGCGCTTTTAGACTTGTTTGTAACTACAAATCCTGACTTGTACACAATTCAAGTGATGGTTCATCCGATCATAAACTTATAAGAACAAAGTGCGAAATGTTCATACCGCCAAGCCAACAATCACTTCCTCGCAAAATGTGGCACTATAAATCGGCAAAATGGAATGACCTTAAACAGTTTTACCTGGATTTTCCATGGCAAGAGGTTTGCTTTAAAACAGCTGATCTCACTATTTGCTGTAATGAAATGACAAAAGTAATCCTATCTGGAATGGATGCATATATCCCACATACAATAAAACGCAGAGCTAATGCAAAACCTTGGTTCAACAGCCAGTGTCAAACGGCTGTGCAGAAAAAACACAGAGCATATTGTCACGAGGGGGTTTTATCGTGACGAACACAGTTTAAGTTAGGTGTAATGGTTTTATTATAATACTTATATTTACTACTTACATTGTACTTAAATACATCTTGTCTACAAATCTTCTTTGATAGGCTTAACTTCTTATACTTGACTAACGTACTACTTGTTCACTATTAACTAAGCCTGGGCGTTAGGTTCTCAGCGTACAACTAACTGCTAAACTCTTTTGGAGATGCTTTTATTGCAAACCGTTTGCCATTGATAGGATATCGAGATGTGTTTTGTTTCCTGTATAAACATCATCGAAATCCCATTAGCCACGTTGTTTATATACTTCTATATACAATTTATTACTTTTAATACAATTTGAACTATATACAGAAGTTCATTTCCTAAGAATGTTTAGGGTTAATGTGCACTTGCTTATAAACGTAACTTGTGTCATTCACTTAATAGGACATTATTTTCTATCCTGACACATCCCCTTTGCTTTAAAAAAAATCTGTCCCCACAGATTGTCTACTAAACTATTTTTCACAAAAAAAATATAACAGTCGTCTGTACCTAATAAATTATAAAACTAATTAACTAAATTAATTGTCTATCCATTCTACTCGTTCCGATTGTTTTGCATTCTTCAGGTGACGCAACCTAGTCCAATGTAGGTTTATAAAGAAGTATCAACCGCAGTGTTGCCGTGACGAATTTGTGGGTCTTGCACGCTGCCTTGAAAATGTTCAGATCTCGCTTTGTTGCCAACTGTCCTTATCTCGTTTTGACTTGTGCGGTCCATTCCCTCAGGAAGACCTGGATGGTAGGTCCTTTTTTCTGTTCGTAGTGTTTGATTTGGCGGCACGACTGGCGGGGGTTTAGAGTTGGCTCCCACCGGTTTTTTCACGCTGCGCTCTGGGTAGCTGTCTTGCCTTGTGGTATCGACTGTTGCCTTGTGGTATCGGCTGTTGCCTTGTGGTATCGGCTGTTGCCTTGTGGTATCGGCTGTTAGCTCTGTCTGGGTTGACTACTTGGTGGGTTGGCTCTATGGCGATTTGTCTGCTGTACACCAGTGCTAATCGGCCCTGCTCACCACTTTTTCGTCTTTTGCATTACTTTGGTTGATCTTTTTGGCCGCTTTGCTAGGCCTTTTGTGACGTCTTGGTTATGTCAGGTTGTCATCGTTCTTCCATGTCTTCTTTCTTCATGTTGGGAACGAGTAGAATAGGTGGATCTAAAAAATTAATGTACAGACGATGTTAGGACATAATAAATATTTACATATGTTTACATTGAAAAGAGACAAAAATTACAAAAATGAGAAAAAATTATTTAATTGTTCTCGGTTCATTTTAGAATTATTTATACCCTGGCAACCCTGCTTATTTAGCCTGCTTATACTTATATCATTTGATAACATTCGAAAAAATATGTTTAATTTAATACACCTTTGTTTATACATTCCACAATTTGTTTTATTACACATTCAAGACAATGTGTGCGTTTTGCACCTTTTAAGACATTATAGAAATTATTTAACTAAGTTTAAAATATGTATGTCATACATTTATTTTTTCTATGGTATACGCCCTTCATTATAATTTATTCCCCTTACATCTCTCAATCTCACTCCTGTGATTCATGAAAATTATTAACATTGTAATAATATACAATTAAACTTGGCGATCTCTTCTATGTGGCAATTAGCTTGTCGGCAAATGGGTTAGCTCCTATCATTTACTATAATATTTCTTCAATAATCTTTTTGCGTAGACTTTGACATGAAATATCACGGTAAAAATGAGTTCTTCCATTTGCGGACTACGACGCGCAGTGCAGGTCGTAAACATTTATAAAAATTATTTATTATACAAAACTACCGGCATAGTATACGGTTATGTATCTATACGGTTTTTATAATTACATTGAGCACGTGTATAAATAAAATATACCGGCATTTAATTATACGACGAATTTTTTATTCGCCGGAGCCACAATTGACAATGTTTGCATTAACTTTTTCGCCGATTTGAAGGGAGAATAAATCTTTTTGTTCTTTCAATTCGATTTGAAACTTTGTGTGACCGTAGTTGATTACGATTTCGGGTGTATTTTCTTTTAAATTTAGTGACGCCGATTTTTTTGAATGTTTTTTGAGAAGTTTTATACTTACATAGGTTAAAAACAAAAGCAGGGCAAGGCACGTGACACCGAATAATATGTCATATTCGTAGTGTATCTGTGTTGTGTTTAAAATATTTTGTGCGTTAGCAACTTGAACTGGTGATGCTGCCAGACTTACAATCGGATGATGAAAAAATAGGTATGCAGTCGACACTGAGAGCAGAAAATTCCATAGCAGAAAAATTCCGTGACTTCCCATACCGTATTTATCGCTGAAACCGTATGTTTGCGGTATGATAGTGTCTACTGAATTTTCAATTTGTTTTAATGTTGTCTCTGATGACGTCAAATTTAAATGAGGTATATTTAGTGTCCAATTTGAGTTAAGGCACTCTTGCATATCTTTATATGTGGGTTGCATGTGTTGCATTTTTGGTCTTAAAATAAATGATTTTAGATTTGACCAAACTGCAGGTATAATGTGAACTATGCTCGCTGTCTCGATTTTATTGTTACATGGGAATTTTTGAGGGATAATAATTTCTCCGGATGACTCTAACTGGCAATTGCATGAGATTTTAATTATTAAAGCTCCTTTTTTGTTATAAACGTTTTTTAGCTCGGTTTTTTCACTACCGCATGAGAGATAGGTTTTTTCTTGCAGATGTGTAAGTATGTATGTTATGTCATTTATTTCTGAGATGATCAACGAGTTACCCGAGTGGCAATTCATCGGGCAGTATGAACTTATTTCTTCTACAGACGCGCCGTGATACAATTTTTTGGCGCACTCTGGTCCCTGTATATTATCAGCAGAAAACCTAGGAATAAAACATAATTTGTCGTGATAAGGTCTACATAAATGTAGCCCTGTACCTGAAATTTGTCTAATCTCTTCTTTTCCGTAATTATTTTTTGAGACAGCGATGTACAATGCCTGGTGTGGTATTGTACAGGTTTGATTGAACCATGCGAAGGGTGTGGTGGTCAGTTCATAAAGGTCCCACTTTTGTCTGTGTTGTATAATCGGTATTTTAATGTGAATAAAAATTTTATTTTCCGTGATGCTGCAGTCGCATATTGGAAGTTCGTAAAATTTTGAAATTTTTTCTTTTGAAATTGCCAAACCTTGATTTGACGAATAGATTTGTTTTTCCAGATTATCTAAATCCTTTCGTAGAACCTCTGGATTGACTATTTCTATAGGGATTTTTCTTGCTTTGCATGATTCAATAATTTTTTGTTTTCTTAGTGCGCGAGTTAGATATATTATTCGCCTTAAATTTTGATATTGATTGACCAGAGACGTGCTAGCAAAACTTTCTTCATCCCTCAGGATTACTTTAACCTCTTTATTTAAAGTTGAAACTTTTGAGTCGATAAATTTTATTTTACGTTCTGTATCTTTAAAAGTATCGCCAATTTTTGTAGTGTAATCGGAAAAATATTTTGACTGTTCCCCGATACTGTGAAGGGTTTCGCCTAGCCCTCTACTGATTGTGTTAAGTTGCCTTTTTACTGTTTCGTCATCCTCAGAAATTATATCGAGTTTTTCTTCGGTCGCGACCCCACAACACCAATTTAGAGCGTCTCCGATGAAGCCTAGTGCCCTTTTTGGCCTTAAATTTTGTTTAGATTTTTGTGTCCTCATCGAAGATGCGCCCCAGTTACCGTTTAAACAAATCGAATTCTTTTTTAAATGCCTTCCCTAACTCATGTGTGTGTGATACCAAGTTACAATTGTCGCCATATGACTCGCAGATATATCTTGGTAACTCTGGTTCTGTCATGATCTCTTCTGACCAGTCCATTTTATATGTGATCGGAATCGTAGCTTCGTATGCTACAGTTTGCGGTAGTGCCTTCCAAAATGCTCCGGCACTGACTTCTACTAGGTAGGATTGGTTGTTTTCGGCTTCTGTGACCTTAATTGCTATGATGCACAATATGAAGTTCCATCTAAAAAAATTCTTTGCAAATATATGTTATTTACATGCCATTAGATTAAAAAATTAAATGTCTCTTTTTAAAATTAAAATTTACTTTAATAAAATAATAAATAATAGCATTCATAGTGTTTGGCTACGATATTTATTTTACATTTTATTTGTTTTATTGCCGTCTGTTCCTTGTTAGCAAAATATTAAAAGTTTACAAAATAAAGTTGTGGTTTATTTCCACAACATCTTAATTTATTTTAAAAAAATACTTTAATTATTTATAAAGTTTTGATCGTTAATATAAATGTTTAACGAAAAATATTAAACTTCTAAGTGTTTTTAAAACAACCGGCTTGGATATTATTAAACAAACTCCGAGTTGTCTCAACAAATTTAATCAAAAATTTTTATATTCCTTAAATGTTTTAAAAACAATTTATCTAATTAGTTAATACTTATAAGTTAAATATTTCAATAATTTTTAACTTATTTTTAAACTTTGCGGGCGTGTTATCCCAACATTTAATTTAATTTATTATTATTACTACCTAATTGTTTTCTAAACTTAGGTTGGTGAACACTAATTAGTCGATCGTGTACCATTGATATTATATTTCCTATAAACAGTTTATATTTATGTATGTAAAGATTTCAAAGCGGTCGTTGCTTGACACTTTGTTATATTATCTGGTGTAGTGTTTTAATAACATGATACCGTACACCTCCTAATCGGTTTTTAATTGTTTTATTTATACTTGCACTGAAAATAAAAAATAAAAATCTAATTTAATTATAGGTAGGTATATTTTTTTTAAAATTTAAATTTTGCATTGAATAAAAATGTCTTTTTCACTTCACTAAAATAGCGTCCTTTATTTTATTTCACTTCACATTAAATAGTGTCTTTATATACAGGGGAATATTTGTGACACAAGGTGTTGTTATAAGGGCTTTGCCCTAAGGGCCTTGCCATAAGGGCCTTAAAAAAAAATTTTTTTGGGCAGCTTAATTTTCAGTCACTGGGACTACTTCCGGTGTCCATGGGTCATAGTAAGGTAGCATCCTGCTGACATGAACCACTTCTTTTTTGCATTTGTTTGATGGTCCTTTTCTTATTTCGTAATCCACATCCGACATTCTGCGTGTAACGTAATATGGGCCGAACCATCTGAGCAATAATTTTTCACTTCTTCCTACTTTTCTGACGGGAGTAAAAACTTTCACTTTCTCGCCTTCTTCATATTCTACGTGTCTGTGTTTTGCGTCATAGTGAATTTTGTCTTTTTGCTGCTGATTTTTTATATTTTCCGCTGCGGCATTTCGCACTGCGAGTGCCCGGTTTCGGATTTCTTTCGTGTTACTTGGTGGTGGACTCATCATGATATTTGCTTCTATAGGTAATATTGGTTCTCTACCATAGACCAGCATAAATGGCGAGTACTGGGTCGTTGCTTGTTTTGAACAATTATAGGTTGATGTCACTAAAGGTAAAAATGTATCCCAGTCTGTATGTGACGTGTTTGTGTACATTGATAACATATCTGCGATAGTTTTATTCATTCTTTCTACTAGTCCGTTGCACTGTGGATGGTATGACGTAGTAAACTGGCTTGTGACGCACATCATTTTTAACATCTCTCTTATTAGTTCGGATCTAAAAATTTGACCTCTGTCACTCAGTAGATATCTGGGCGATCCGTGTCTTGTGATTATTTTTTCGACCATAAATTTTGCGACAGAATTTGCTTTTCCGTCCGGCAATGGCGCTGTTTCGGCCCATCTTGTCGCATAATCTGTCGCGACTACAATCATTGTATTTTTTTGTTTTGATAATGGGAATGGCCCGAGAAGGTCTATAGACACTCTCCCAAAAGGAACGCCTATCGGCATAGGTTGTAATAGCCCTATGGGAATTCTATTCTGTTGTCCTTTTCTGGCTTGGCAGTCGGGGCATCTTTTAATAAAATCTTCGATATGTTTTTGTTGATGGTCCCAAAAATATCGATTTTTAATTTTTTCTGTTGTTTTGGCCACTCCTAGGTGGGCGCCTCCTAACGGCTCGTTATGATGTGCAAATAAAATCTCTCCAATTAAATTTTTTGGTATGGCTAGTAAAAATTCTCGCCCTTCTGGCCTAGGATTTATTTTGTGTAAAACTGTGTCTAT
Source organism: Aspidapion aeneum (assembly GCA_963576565.1). NCBI lineage: Eukaryota > Metazoa > Arthropoda > Insecta > Coleoptera > Brentidae > Aspidapion > Aspidapion aeneum. The sequence goes on along the minus strand of OY755043.1, from coordinate 80,228,989 downwards.
AAGCCTAAAATTTTTTATTCTTTTTCTTAGTCCAATACTGCCAATTTTGTCAGGATCTTGTAAACCGTCTATGATCTCTCGCAAACTTTCGTCTTCTCTCTGTAATTTTCCCATATCTTCGGGTTCAATGATGAACGTGGGTATCTCCTCTAATTGTTCCTCTTCATTTTCGCTCGGTTTTAGCACGGGATTTCTACTCATGCAGTCGGCATCTCTGTGTTTTGCTCCACTTTTGTGTTATATTGTGTAGTCAAATTCTGACAATTTTATTGCCCATCTGGCTAATCTTCCTACGGGATCTTTAACTGATTTTAACCAGCACAGTGCGTGATGATCGGTTACGATTCGCACATGCTTACCATTCTAAAATAGCCTAAACTGTATATTATTCCTGCTAGCTCTAATTCTGAGATTGACATATTTTTTTCTGCGTTTGTTAAACTTCGACTGGCATAGGCAACAGGGTGAAGATGGGTGTCTTCCCCCTCTTGCAAAAGTATGGCGCCTAGGCCTTGCCTGCTTGCATCGACGTGTAAAACGCATTCTTTTTCGGGTTGATAATGCGCTAAAACTGGTGATGTGATCAGCCTTCGTTTTAGCTCCTCAAATGCTTTTTGATGTTTTTCTTCCCAAAAGAAAGGTGTGTCTTTTTTGGTTAAATCGTGAAGCGGTCTGGCTATAGCAGAAAAGTTTTTTATGAATTTTCGATAAAAATTTGCAAGGCCTAAAAATTGCATGACATTTTTTTGTGTTTTAATTTTTGAAAAATTTTCAATACAAACTAATTTCTTTTTGTCGGGTTTTAGGCCTTGGCTCGATACAGTATAACCGAGCAGATCTAGTTCTTCTTTTATATATTCGCATTTTGAGGGTTTTAGTGTTAGCCCTGCATCCCGTAGTCTTTGAAAAACGGTGCGCAATTTTTCTAAATGGTCAGAGAGTGTTTCTGAAAATATACAGATGTCGTCACAATAGACCAGGACCGTTTTCCATTTTAGATCACGAAAAACCATATCTGCCAATCTTTGAAATGTTCCAGGAGCTCCCGATAATCCAAAGCATAGCTTGTTCCAAACGTATGTACCACCTTGTCCGGGGCAACAAAAGGCTGTATACTGTTTAGAATCGTCGCTAAGCTTTATTTGCCAAAATCCACTGAACATATCGAGTGTTGTGAAGTATTTGGCCTTCCCTAAATAGGTCAAAAGGTCGTCTATGACTGGCATTGGGTAGTTAGCTCTACGTGAAACATGATTTACGCGGCGAAAATCGCAACAGAACCGCGTCTCTCCACTCTTCTTTTTCACCAGTACCACCGGACTTGCCCATTCTGACTCCGCTTCGCTTATAACGCCTGCCTGAAGCATTTCATTTACTTGTTTGTCTATAATTTCCTTTTCCTTATGAGATACCCTATATGGCTTTTGACGTATGGGTTTCGCGTCACCCACGTCAATCACGTGTTCTACAAGGTCCGTCTGGCCCATATATTTTGGACTTTTTGCGAAAACATCGCTGTACTCCTCTAATAAATTGTATAAATGTGATTTAATTTTTTCATCTTTTATGTGGTTAATTTTGTGGTCCGCCATTGTCACTCTCTCTTCATCCTGTATCTCTTGTGTCTCTTCAATGTTAAGGACCGGTAAGGTGTCTATATCGTACCTAAACCCCTTTTTAAGGTAGCCTAAGGTCGATTCCTTGAAAATTTTTATTGGGTTATGTTTTTTGGTGGTTAATTGCATTGTACAAGTGTCGTCATCAAATTCAGGGGGAGAGCAAATAATTCCTTTAGGTCTTAAAAATGCGTCATTCTCTTCAAAAATAAAATTTTTTAAATCAACTGAACCGAATTTTTCTATTTTTAATTTAATTGTTGTATGCTCACTCGGTATAATAAAATAATCATTTAAACAAGTTACTTTGAAAATATCCCTTAAATCCTGGCTTTCCTCCTGTACTAAAGGTAAAGAAGGTGAAATAAAATTTTCATAAGTGCCCAATTGATAATTTTCGTCTTTATGAAACGAAAGTGTTGTTGTTATGTAACCGTTCGTTAGTCGTACAGTCTTGTCGGTGAGATTAATTTGGGCGTTATTTTTTTCTAAAAAGTCCATTCCCAAAATTAAAGGTTTTGGTAATTTTTCTACGACTATGGCTTCAATATAACCACACATTTCGCCGATTTTAATTTTAAATTCTGTTAGGCCGAGTGGCATTACTTTATTTCCACCGGCAGTTGATAAAGCAAATTGTTGTTTTAAAGGCTCTATGTCTCTACATAGAGATTTCTCTATAATGCATTTTCCAGAGCCGGTATCGAGGACTATGTCTACCCCCTTAAAATTATTGACGACACCCTTAACTACCAGAATTTTATTGCTTGCCCCTGTTTGGAGGACGACGCCGTTGGGGCACTCTAATTGAGTCGTCCTTGCACATTTGGGGATGGCGACCTACTCGCTCTACTAAACGATACTCTTCTTTGTGGTCCCCTTTCGCTGCTACGCTCCCTGCTACATGCATAATGCCCACACCTATTGCAATCGTTGCATCTCGGCCTGCCGTCGTGACACCTCGTATTTGGAAGATCCCTGCTTCCTGAGTGATCCCTTCTGGGTGACTCTACGTGACTATTTTGCGGCCTTCTTTGTTCATTCCTGTTGTTTTGTCCAAAATTATTTATATTTTGGCCAAAATTCCTCCTATTATACCCATGATTTGAGTTTTGATTATAATTTCCCGTATTTCGATTATGATATTGACCTATCGGCCTGTTTAGATTACCTCTATAATTGTTTGATCTACCTCTAAATTCGCGAAACCTCGACCTACCTCTACCATTTTGATGATAGTTCGACGCGTTTTGCCTAAAATAGTTTGTTTCATTTTGTCGCGTGTAATTTGGGCCATTTTGCCTTAAAAAATTAGGACCGTTTCGCCTAGGATAGCTTCCCTCATTTTGTTCGATTGTCAAAATTTCAATACTGTTTCTCTTAGTTTTTTGTGATCCAGGTCGGATGAGGTTATTAATTCGTATGACTCTGTATAGGAGCTATGTAGCCCACTTTCAAAATGTTCTCTAAATTGGTCAAATGGCATTTTTTCGTCAATTTCATACGCCATATTGAATAAATCATAATAATGTTGTTTAATATCCTCAGCACTTCCCTGTTTTCTATTTTTAAATTTAATTTTGAGATTTTTTAGAGGTTGGTCACCCCCAAATTCTTTTAAAAAATCTTGTTTTAAGTGAGCCCAAGTTTTATTTGCATTCTCGGTTTTGCTACTATATTCTAAAAACCATCTGAAGGCGGCGCCTTCCAAATAATTTTTAAAATATGCTATCTTATGCGTTTCGGTCCAACCGTTTACTTGAGATACTTTTTCGTATTTTGTAATGAAATTCACCGGGGAGTCTAACCCTGGGTTAAAGTAAGGTGGGTCTATAAATTTGGGTGATGCCGGATTACTGGTCGTACCCGTCAGATCGTCACTTAGCGTTGTATTTGTCATTTTAAAAATTTTTGTTATGGCTGAGTCCTGTTTTTTATTGAAGCTAGATTTTGTATTCAACCCTTGGTTAATTATGGTTTGACTTTTTTCGTCTTGCAACGTTTCTTCGGTCGAAGGAATTTCCGTTTTATTGGAAATGACCGTTAAATTATTTGAATCTTCAAAAGATAAATTTTGCCCACGGGATAATTTAAAATCTTGTTTTGAAATTTGTAAAACTTTTTTAGGAGTTGAGTGATTTTCGGCATTCGGATCCACGAAGGATAAGTCGAAATTTACTGTCTTTCTGACAGGACTTCTTGAGAGTTTGGTGCTTTTTAAAAAGGGACTGCTCGCAGATTGCGAACTAGAGGCGAAGACGTTATTTTTATCGTCTTCACTAAGACTTTTTGTGACGCTTCTAGTGACTCTGGCTGGGGTACCCATTAATTATAGAAACCATCTTTTTAAGAGAAAAAAAAACGTATGAAAATACCGAATTGAAAATGTCGAGACAAAATGAATTAAACTAATATGCGAAAAAATATACACTAATAATAGGTAACATGTCACCACACTTAAACTGCGTTTTTTGATTAAAAAAAAAATATATTATTTTTTCTGTCCATCTAGTTTGAAAATTTTATGAAAATGGTATTTATATAGGAGAAATAATTCTAATGACAGAAAAATAATTGAAAAAAAATTATAAAAAATAAATAAATGTAATATTCAATATTTAGTTAATGCATGCCGGAATCGATTGTTTCGGCTGGAGCGTCATAATAATTTCGATACTCCTTAAAATAATTAAAAAAAATAAAAATAAAATAACAAATAGTGAAAAGAGTGAAATTAAGAAAAATAAAAAAAAAATTAAAAATAATTTGAAAAATACATTTTTTCACTATATGCCTATATGTCTTTCAAAAAAGACAGCGGCGCCTCCACCATATGTCACAAGGGGGTTTTATCGTGACGAACACAGTTTAAGTTAGGTGTAATGGTTTTATTATAATACTTATATTTACTACTTACATTGTACTTAAATACATCTTGTCTACAAATCTTCTTTGAAAGGCTTAACTTCTTATACTTGACTAACGTACTACTTGTTCACTATTAACTAAGCCTGGGCGTTAGGTTCTCAGCGTACAACTAACTGCTAAACTCTTTTGGAGATGCTTTTATTACAAACCGTTTGCCATTGATAGGATAACGAGATGTGTTTTGTTTCCTGTATAAACATCATCGAAATCCCATTAGCCACGTTGTTTATAATACTTCTATATAGAATTTATTACATTTAATACAATTTGAACTATATACAGAAGTTCATTTCCTTAGAATGTTTAGGGTTAATGTGCACTTGCTTATAAACGTAACTTGTGTCATTCACTTAATAGGACATTATTTTCTATCCTGACAATATAACCTTTGGAAACGACAACAAACCGCTCAAAACCACACAGAATTTATAGAAGTTAAAAATAGTTGCAAAATTACTATTGACGCCGCCAAAGAAACATACAATCAAAGAATAAAAAACAGGTTGCTGAATTGTCCCAGTAGTTCTAGGTCCTTTTGGTCTCTTGCAAAAGCCGTTGGATCAAACTTCACCAAGTCATCCATACCACCACTTACAGATAAAAATACTCACTTAGCCACAACATCAGAGGAAAAAGCCAATATGCTGGCCAAAATCTTTTCCTCCAACTCAAACCTAACAGTGCCAAATGGAAAAACTCCACCGTTCATTGAAAGGGTTTCCCACAGTATGCCAGAAGTACCCTTTTGTCACAGAGAAATACGAAAATCCCTTAAAAAGTTGGATACAAACAAAGCAATGGGTCCAGATGGCATTCCCGCGATAGTACTCAAAAATTGTGCTAACGAACTCACCCCAACTTTCGCAAAATTATTCAATTTATCTTATAGGCAAGGCAAATCATCATGGAAGTCTGACGCAGTACAACCCATTCCAAAGAAAGGAAAAAAGACAGATCCGTTAAACTATGGACCAATTGCTCTACTTCCGGTGATATCAAAAGTAATGGAAAGGGTTGTGAACAATCACCTAACCAAGTACTTGGAGAAGTACAAAATTATCAACGACAAGCAATACGTATTTCGAAAATATAGGTCAACTGGCAATTTACTTACATACGTCACTCACTTATGGCAAAAAGCGATTGAGTTGCGAGGTGAAACAAGAACAATTGCCTTAGATATATCTAAAGCATTCGATAAAGTCTGGCATGAAAATCTGCTCAACAAGCTCAAAGCAACAAGATTGTCGCCAAGACTTTGCACTTGGTTTGAAAGTTACCTTAAGGATAGATCCATTTATGTTGCACTGGATGGCCCGAACTCCAACTTTTATTAAATAAATGCTGGTGTGCCACAGGGAGCAATCCTTTCGCCAACACTTTTTCTGATTTACATAAATGATCTCATAGATAAAACAGTAAATCCACTTTATTGCTTTGCAGATGATGGCAATGTAGTCTCCTCAGTCATACCACCCACATGTCTCTCCGCACGTGAATTCCATTACCTTAGACTAACTGAAATATCACAGATAAATAACGACTTGGAGATAATAGAGGACTGGCGCAACAAAAACCTTGTACAGTTCAACGCGCAGAAAACCCAAGCAGCCCTGTTTTCAAAAAGGACCAGCACCGGTGAGCCAAACATCATGCTATCTGGAAGTGCTGTCGCATTGCATAGCCAGTTGAACATCTTAGGAGTCACTGCAGAGACCAACATGTCTTGGCGCAGTCACGTGGCAGATATAGCTAAAAGGGCGTCCCAAAAGCTTGGGGTGCTATTTCGTACAAGACATCTGTATACACCATGCCAACTGCTGACACTCTACAAAGCCCAGATTCGACCAACTATAGAGTACTGCTCACATATATGGAGTGCGGCACCCAAATATACCTTAATGCTTTTGAACACCATGCAAAAACGAGCTATCAAGCTGATCAATGACCCCGCACTTACCCGTAGGTTGGATAATCTCGAACATCGAAGAACTGTGGGCGATCTTCTACAGGAATTATCACGGAAAATGCTCTGAAGAGCTGGCACGTATGATCCCCACGGGAGTAGCACCTACTAGGCGAACACGTCAAACAGACGGTAACCATCAATTTGCTGTCAAAATAGAGGCACCAAGAACCTCATTATATCAGAATTCATATCTCTGGAGAACAGCATCGCTGTGGAATAAACTCCCTGCGACAGTTTTCCCTGCAGGTTACAACCTGAACCGTTTCAAAACCAACACACACCAACATTTCCGCGCACTTGCCGCTTCTCGAGCGTGATGGGGATCTCCTTGACCCGTAAAAAAATAAAAAAAACATATACATAACTATCAAATTCTTTTCTATATCTGCCCATGTTTAAATCTGCATCTTTATCAATGACTAAAAAGCCATATTTATCTTCCCAACATTTTGCACAGATTTCTTGAAATTGAGTAAAAGTAAAGTCTGGAGAAACATGATCTGAAAAAATATGGCGCAAGTTCATCTCATCTTGTTTAAATACTATTATGAAATTTGAATTATCTCGAACTAGTTGTTTTAGTACTCTAGAGTAGGTCTGTGCTAGGTAAAAACCATCGATATTTTTATGTCTTCCCATACTGTAATATGATCTTATTACACTCTGACTATCGCAAATAACGTCGACGAAAATAAATATTTAATTTGGTTTTGCATTTGAGGGTGGTATAACGCTGGATATGTCATCAAATTTGTAGTATCCAAGTCCTTTAATGGGTGATAAAATTTGTTTTAGAGTTTCATATTTCGGTTGAAACAACGTTTCGGAATATATATAGACATTTTCAAATTTAAGGCCTAGTGGGTGTGCAAGAAGTGTGAGAAGCACATAGGTTTTGCCACAGTTTGATGGTCCAATTATTAATCCGCGTATGGAGTTGGGTAGTAAAGATCCATGGCGCTGATAAGTAATACCACTACCCGTTTTTTCATCCCAATTAATAACTGAGATTCTGTCTTGTTGTTGCACTATGCGCATTTTTGCATAAACTGTCTTTTAGTATTTAAACAGACTTGTATTTATATCAAAATCAGTTCAATGTCATCTGTCAAGCGAAAAAGTTGTTCAACAAAAGTGAGGCGAGGTATATTCAATTCACTTTTGAATAAGCTTCCTGTAGAGTTGCACATCCCTGGTTATCAGTACTGTGGTCCGGGGACTAAACTTGGCAAAAGATTAGCGAGAGGAGATCCAGGAATAAATGTATTAGAAAGAGCTTGCAAAAAGCACGACATTAGTTTATAGTAGATAATTTAGAAAAAAGACACAAAGCTGATCGTGAGCTAGAAGAAAGTGCGTGGATTGTTAAATCAAAAGACGCCGGAATAAAAGAAAAGGCTGCTGCTTACTTTGTTACAAACGCAATGAAAGTTAAACAAAAATTTGGAATAGGGCTAAAAACGACAAAATCCAAAACACGAAAAATGGCTTTTGGATCTGCGATAACTAGAAAAGTTCAGGCCAAAATAAAATCGATTCAAAATGAAAATAAGGGGAAATTTCACGATATTTCAAAAATTTCAAAAATTGTCTTGGCAGCAGCAAATAAGCATTTAAAAACTTCTGGGGGAAAAAAGAAGATTAAAACCCCAAGAGTAATCCCCATTCCAAAAATTGGTGGTATTTTACCGCTTATACCTATTTTTGCTGGGTTATCAGCCCTTGGCTCATTAGCAGGTGGCGCAGCTGGCATAGTTAAAGCCATAAAAACCGTTAATCATTTTAAAATAGTGTGGTGAGTGCTAAAAACCCCCAACTACTTGTAGAGAGTAAGAAAGGGGCGGGTTTTTATTTAAAACCATATCGAACTGGATTAGGACTTTATTTGTCAAATCCAAAAAACTAGTAAAGCCCTTACCAACAAGGGCATTATCAATCATTGATTTGGTAAAATATGCAAAAAAATTTAAAATTGCAAATTTTGTTGGTGTATTTATGAGAGATGCTCTTCCCAAAAGTGGACCCACCAAAACTAAATCAGCCATCATTAACTTAGACAGTGTATATGGACCAGGAACACATTGGGTAGCATATAGAAAGAAATCTAGAAAAGTTGTTTATTACGACAGTTTTGGTAACTTACCCCCACCTCTGGAATTTATAAAATACATGCATAGTGGACCTAATTATGCCGCAGAATATTGGTATACAAATAAAAACCAGCAAAGATATAATACAGTTTATTGTGGTCAATTGTGTCTAGAGTTCCTCTTAAAAGAAAACTTGTTTTTTTAGTTATTTAAAATGAACGTTAGCCCAAAAAGTGAACGTACGAAATTAGCAAAAAATCTATAAATCTTTAAAATCATTTAGCGAAGCAAAAAGCTTGCTTCCAATGACAAGTGATGAACTATACGAGTTGCCTAAAAAGTGATGATTGCTTGTGTGCCAAATGAAATAGCTTTGGTATGGGAGAAGTTACCAGAAAAACTTAAAGAAGGTATTGATATATTAAAGTATCAGTATTATTACGACCATTACTCTACAAACAACTCTGGTGATCAAGTCGATGTTCCACCACCAAAAAAAAGACAAATTGTGATTAAAACAGTATATTAAAGGTTGTATCACGTAAAATATGGCTATATAAGCTGAATTTCAAAAACTAAATGTTATGTATACCCATAACGCAGCATAATTAATTGGTGCAAGTGAAACTAAATTCGGTTGTATTTATTCATATGATATTGAAAGATTATATTACATTAAAAAAAGCAATTAATCAAGATTAGCTAAAATTATGTATAAACATCATAATACTAACACTAATTACTTATAAACTAAACACTAATTACTTAAATTTACGACCAAATTCGTGGATGATTCTTAATTATAAAAAGCGTTTAATAGGCATTTTACAATGATTTTGTCTAAAATGGATTAAAGTGATTTGGTGTTAATTATTCACTTTTAAGCCAAACATATGATGATTATTAATATTTGTTGTATTGAGTACCTACTTTAATTGACTGAATAAAATGCTAAGAAATAAAATAATCTTTACCTGAATCACGTTCCATAAATTCCACAAAAGTTTCATAAATAGTTGATAAGTTTGAACCTATACAGATAACTTCGTTCGCTGTATTAAATGATTTAACTACAATAACCTCCTTCGTGGGATGAATAAATTGTGCAAATAATTCCATATTTACTTTAACAGCGCAATGATCATTAACACATCGCTGTATTAGAGGTAGCACCTTGGACTTGTTCTGAGTAAAATATGTCTTGTAATCACTTCCTGAATTTGCACAACTTACTCTATAGCTGGCAATCCTTGATTAAAAGGCACTTCTTATCAATTGGATGCCGTCACAAAACTTCACATATGCATTATTTTTGTGTTGCAATGTTTTGTCATGGCTATTCATTTTATTTGCTGGTACCGGCACATTGCATTCTACATATTGTAGTGTGTTACTTTCTTGTTGATTATTTGCATTATTGATGGTAGCAATGGTAGGCTAATTAAAATGAATATAACAATAAAAGGAATGAGACTTGCGATTTTTGGAATCTATGCGTATAACGATGATGCAAATGTAGCCGTGAAAGACAATTTTTTTGAAGAAATACACAATGACATATCAGCAGTAAGTACATCTAGAGAAATTGTCATATTGGGAGATTTAAATAGTAGGACCGGTAACAGAATTAATAATCTCACAGTTGGCCAATATGGAAAAAATGTTGTTAATGACAATGGAAACCGGCTAATTACAGTATGTGAGCAATTAGACCTAAAAATCCAAAACGGTTTTTTTCGACATAAGGAAATACACAAATATACCTGGACCAAACCTTCAAAAAACCTGAAATCCGTCATTGATTATCTTATCACAAAACAAAAGACAAACCTAAAAATTCAAGATGTCAGAACAAAGCGTGGATCAACATGCGGAAGTGATCACTATTTTCTGGAGTCCAACATTCTCTTTCCTTTTCAAGGCCGAAGCCTGCATCAACAACATCTTGATGATACAGTGATTGAAGAAATTGATCACTGTAAATATAACCTACTAAGCCTAGAACATGACAGCGTAAAAAACTTATACAAAAAGAGACTGAAAAACTTAATACAAGTTCAGGTGATATATACGAATGTATTACATTAAGCATCCACCAAGCTGCAAAAGAAGCACTAGGATTAGTGGAAGAAACTTCTAAAAGAAGAAAACCATACTGGTGGGATGCTGAGATTGAAAGAGAAATAGAGGAAAAAAGGAAAATATATCACACCTACTTATCCCAAAAGACAGAAAGAAGCAGAAAATAATACAAAATCGCGCAATCAAAGGTGAGAAGAATGATCAGTGATAAGAAAAATCATTCGTGGACGCAAAAGTGCCAGAAAATGATTTCTTACTTAGGAGGTAGGAGAAGTACCGAAAGCTGGAAAACTATAATATTAATTAAAAAAGAAACATGCAGAGATATTATTTCACCAATACCAGACAAAGAATGGGATGAGCATTTTAAAAAACTTTTAACTGAAGATAGAGCAGAATTCAAGGAAGACCCAAGAGACAATATAACTAGAACGATGGGATCTCCAGTACCCCTCACAATCTCTGAGGTCAAAAACGTGTGCACAACCTTAAAAAGCGGTAAATCTGCCGGACCCGGAAATATCCCAGCCGAACTTATTAAATATGGCACTGAAGAACTGTTTTGGAGATTACGGAATCTTTTCCAAAAATATTTAAATGGAACTGTAGTACCAACTGGGTGGAAAACGTCATATATATCCACAATACACAAAAAGAGAAGGAAAGATATATGTGACAATTATAGAGGTATATCTGTGACTAGTACGCTAAGTAGAATATACGGTAAAATATTAAGAAATAAAGTGGACAGCGAATATAAAGACATGGAGGCAGAAGCAAAAGATGGTTTCAGGGCGGGTAGATCGACTTCAGATCATCTCTTTTGTATAACCCAAGTTATTGAAAAGAAAATGGCATACGGACAAGAGCTGTATCTGCTTTACGTCGATTTGCAGAAGGCATATGATAGTATACCACTAAATCTACTTTGGAAAGCGTTGGAAAACACAAACATAAGCCTACAACTAATTAAGGCCATCAAAGAGTTATACCGCACTAGTAAGGCAAAAGTTCAAATAAAAGTAAAACTAACCAAAGGCTTTCAAGTAAATAAAGGTCTTAAACAAGGTTGCTATATCTCGCCTACGCTCTTCAAGATATACTTGGAACAAGTCCTTAAAGTATGGAAGAGAAAATGCGTTGGACGAAACCACCTTGTACTTTATGTTTCGCCGATGATCAGATAGCAGTGGCTCAGGATTATGACGACCTCGAATATATGACACGAAAGCTAGTAGAGGAGTACAATAAGTGGGAACTAGAGGTTAATCTCAATAAGACAGAGTATATGTGTATCGGTGGAATGAAACAGGATCTAGTCTTAAATACCGGGCAGCGAATTCAGTCCTGTGATGAGTATAAATACTCAGGTCTAAAAATTACATGTGACGGAACAATAAACAAAGCTATAAAAGATCGAAACGTACAAGGAAGAAAAGCAATAACTTTATTAAATGAAATAATTTGGGACCAAAGTATATCAAAACATAACAAAGAGCTTATATATAACACCATTGTTAAAAGTGTTATTACATACGGCTCAGAAGTATGGCCAATCAAGGATAGAACAGAAAAAATGCTTTCCGCTAAGGAGATCGACTATTGGAGGAGAGCAGCAGGGAAATCCAAAAGAGAAAGAGTTACGAATCAAAGAATAAGAGTGTCTACTTCTCGCCCAGTTAAAATTGGTTTGCATAGTGGACTGTAAATCGAAATTAGAATTTTATATTTTATTTTATTTTTTAGAATTATTATGGATTATGTTTATTTTAATTTTACAAGCATTTAAGTTGGCCGATAATATCAAGCTGAAAGGGTAGAAATTTCCCTAAATAAAAATATATGCTTACTAAAACCAGCTCCGCTCAAGCTTAGCACTAAATTTATGCACTAAGAAATTATTATTGTTAATATAATTTTATAAGCGAATTTCGACACTAAAGAATATAATCACTTATTGCTGTATTGTCTTCATTCCAGATCCTGGAAGGCCTTCCAGAGCGTTGACTCCATGTGTCCAGCTTCTATTCCAGTAATATTGAGCACACACGTATTCGCGCTAATTAGCAAAAGTGAAAATTTTATTGTGTGTTTGTTTTTTTTTGTTAAATATATTAATATTAATCACAGCCGAAAAACGTGCAGGCGGACTTCATTGTCACGTATTTCTTATCAGAAAAAATACATTGTTTTTCTTATTTTTAACTGTTCGGTTGATCGTGAGAGAGACTCGCTGAAGGCGAAAGGCTACTGTTTTTCATTATTGAATTCACAAGCGAGTTCGCGCATATATGTCCGGTTTTAACTTTTAGAGGGGCGCTAAATGAGTTTCACTGGTCTATTTTTATTTTAATTTAAAAGTAGAAAAATTGATTTAAGATTTTATTCTTAACTATGATTATTTTAACAACTAATTAACCATTTAATTATGATTGATTAGAGTAACTTATAGGAAGCCCAATTATGGCCTAATTAATTCAAAAGGCCGTATTTAAAAATATAGTAAAAACAAAAAAATGCTTAAAAAATAAAAGTAAACAAAATAAATTATTTTTTAAATAAATAATAACCCGGAATGAACATCACACCCCCTGGAAAATGCCTACGCATTTTCAGCATTCTCAATGAGAAGTGGACAAAGTTTTAAGAGAGGACGTTTTAAAGCTGCATTGGTAGCTGTCTTTAATGTTGCCACTCTTGATATTCCATCTTTACCCGGATGCAAGGCGACAATACGGCCAAGCTTCCACTGAAGAGGAGGTAAACAATCCTCCTTTATTAAAGCTAACGTTCCAACAGATGGCATTGTGTTCTCATTTAACCATTTATGCCTCTGTTGAAGAGTGTGCAAATATTCTAATTTATATCTCTGCCAAAAATCCTGTTGAAGGCGCTGTACTAGCTGCCAACGACTCAATTTAATTTCAAATGGGATAGGTCAGGATTAGACGGTGAAGCCGGTGATTCTAGCGTGAGAAAATGATTGGGCGTTAAGACACTCAAATCGTTAGGATCCGAACTCAAGGGCGTTAAGGGCCGCGAGGTTAAAATGGCCTCTATCTGACATAAAAAAGTGTAAAATTCCTCATAAGTAAGGATTTGTTCCCCAATTACCCTTACCAAATGTTTTTTGACAGACTTTATTCCGGCCCTCCACAAACCGCCAAAATTCGGACTACTGGAGGGAATAAAATGCCACTCAGTAGGGTTTAAAGGGTCTAAATTAAGTAGCGTTTTATTCGCTAAAACAAAATTAGTTGCATTATCACTCCATTATCTGATGGACTCTACTTCTGCGCGCAAATAACCTGCGCAGCGCAGCAATAAAAGCTTCCGCTGTCAGATCACTCACAAGCTCTAAATGCAGAGCTTTAGTTGAGAGACAAACGAATAAGCAAATATAAGCTTTGCCAGTTTTTGCAGCCCTAGTTTTTCCCACTGTTTTTCCTAGTGAAATTTGAAAAGAAACGCCGGAATCCACCCCAGCATTGGCAAAGGCTCGGCATTGCTCCAATCGAGCAGTAAGAAGTGACCACATTAATGGCTGCAAAGGTTGAGGTTTGACTTTAAAACATCTTACGCATTTGGACAAAACATGAGTGATAGCACGTTTTGATGAGAGGACCCAATACCGTTGGTTTAAAAGATGATTTACCGTCAACAGTCCAGCGTGAAAGTATTTTAAATGAATGTTTTCAATAATCATGTAGGTTAATTTATTATCGCGGGGTAGCAAAACAGGGTGCTTTTTATCGTAAGCCAGAGACGAATAATGCAATCTACCACTCACCCTTATTACATCATCTGAATCCAAAAAAAGATTTAATTTTTGTAAGGGTTTTGGAAGGCATTCGTTATTTTTTAATTTTTTTCAATTCCTCTGAAAAAGCTAATTTTTGAACATGCTTTACGAGTTTTATCAGAGCTTTATTTATTTCCAAAAATGTTAATAAACCTGTTATATGTTCATTTTTTGGTTTAAAATAATTCCATAAAAATCGAAAAACATATGTTAAAACTCGACACATTGTGGAAAAGTTCGAAAATTTATTGAAAATTATCTCATAATAATTTTCAGCATTTTTATTGATGGTAAAAAGCACAGTGGCGTACCTTCCTTCTGCTTTAGTTTCGCTATTTTCAGATAATCTTTTTTGTGCAGGCCATTGCTCAGATTTTTTACATAAAAAATCTGGGCTACTGTAAAACAGATCATGGTTTAATAATTCTGAGGGAAAGGCGCCCCGGCTAGCTACATCAGCTGGATTTAAAGAGGTAGGAACATAGTTCCATGAATCGAGCGGAATTTTTTCCTGAATCATAGAGACCCGATTGCTAACGAAGGTCTTCCAACGAGAAGGGTGTCCTTTAATCCAACACAAAGTTACTGTTGAATCTGACCTACCAAAAATTTTATTTATTTTTATATGGTTGTTGAAAGCTTCGTAAACAAAATTGGCGAGTTGCGCAGCTAAAAGAGCCGCTGATAATTAAAAGCGACCTATGCTCAAAATATTTTTAGTAGGAGCTACTCTTGTTTTGCTACATAAAAAATAGAAATTTCATTCTAATAGCAAACTCTTAAATAGCATACTGATGCGTAACCAAGTGTGCTTGCGTCTGCAAAGGAGTGAATTTCGTAAGAAGCATTGGCAGTAAAAATATTTATGTGGCGCATTAATTTAAATTCTTTTAAGAGCGGCAATTCGGCTTTATAGCGAGACCAAACTTGACTTATTTCCGCGGGGGCGTGGTAATCCCAATTTAACCCTTTTATCCAAAGTTTTTGAATAAGGCGTTTTGTGAAAAAAGTTATTGGTGAAACCATTCCTAATGCGTCAAAAAAGGTGGCTAGTTCCGAAAGAATCTGACGTTTAGTACAATTTCGTTCCTAAAGAGTAACATTAAAAGTAAAATAGTCAGAATTGGGCTGCCACTGAAGTCCCAAAACTTTGGTTAAATTATCGCAATCAAACTATAGCGCATTCGGATTTATAGACTCATCAGGCAGACCCTTTAAAAATCTTGGGTCATTGGAAGCCCATTTATGCAAGTCAAACCCCCCACTTTTAAGCAATAAAATAAGTTGATCTCTAAGCTCTATTGCATCCCTTAAATTATCCCCCCACTCGAGATATCATCGACGAAAATGTCATTTAAAAAAACTTTACTCGCAAGGGGGTATTTATGTTCTTCAGATTTAGCTAAATGTTGCAAGACCCTTATAGACAAATAGCTAGATGGTGCTAAACCATACGTAACACGCTTAAGCTGACACTCCATAATGTCATCGTTAACTGATAACACTGATGCGCCTGCGCAACGATAATTTGTCTATACATTTTAGACATATCGGCTATAAAAGCTATTTTATGCAAGCGAAAGATTAAAAGAATGACACAAATGTCAGTTTGCAACTTTGGTCCTACAAGCAAAGTCTCGTTAAGGGCCAAAGGGCTTCCTGGACCGGTAGCACTCGCATTAAAAACTACCCTTAGCTTAGTGCTTACACTTTCAGGTTTTTCCACACATAAATGAGGAAAATAAAAGTTTTTATCGCTATCGTCAGGATTTTGCAATATCTCCATGTGATCCAACTCCAAAAACTCCTTTATAAAATCCGAGTATTTTTTATAGAGATCTGGATTCCTTAACAACTTGCGTTCCAATGATAAAAATCTGTTTAATGCTAATTGTTTACTGCCAGGAAAAGTAGGTTTAATAATTTTCCTTAAAGGGCAAAGAAACAGTGTAGCGGCCTTTAGAATCTCGAGATACAGAGTCAAGAAAAATTTGTTGACATAACTCCTCTTCAGGCGACAAAAATGTCTTTTGAGGGATGTTTTCTAACTCCCAAAATTTAACAATATTGTCATTTAAAGTTTTGCAAGTAATATGGCTTAAAAATGAATTAAATTTTGGGTTGTAATCTGAGTAAATTTTTCCCATGACTATATAACCAAAAATAGTATTTAAAAGCGTGGGCTCATTAGAATTGTTCCCACAAATACGTCCATCTTGAATAATGTGAGTAAAAAGATCTTCCCCTATTAAAAGTTGTATAGACCCCGGCTTATGAAAAGTAGGATCTGCCAATTTAATATTTTTAACATGGCTCCAGTTCTGTATAGAAACATTATTACTAGGAATATTTGAGCAAATACGGGGTAAAATAACAGCTTGCACATTTAAAACCGGACAGATTTTGTCCACTGGTCGCAGTGTTAAGTCGACACTTCCTAACTTAGAGTTTAAAGAAGTTTCCCCTATGCCCTCAATTTTAGTAGAGTTTTGAGTGCGCGGTAAACCTAACCTGTTTGCGCAACTTTGACTCAAAAAACTAATAGAGCTACCGGTATCCAAAATCCCACGTATAGTTTGATATTCTCCTTTTGCATCTAATATATTAACCAAAATTGTGAAGAGCATCGTAGGCGCGCTATTCGATTTTTTATTTAAAGTCGCATTGCAGCACTGCTCAATTGCAGTACTTTGATTTTGATTAAGCGAAAAAGCCAAATTAGCGTGCTCATTTTGTTCGCCAGTGTTGCCATTATTATTATGTGTAAAGTGCAATAAACTGTGGTGACGTTTTTGACATTCACATGTAATTTGTGACACAAAAAGATGTCTTATGTAAATTGCTTAGGGATAGAATGCATAAAGATTTACTTTTCGCCAAATTAAATCTTTCCTTAGGATTTTTACTTTTAAAATCAGGACATGATATAATTAAATGACGGTTGCTATTGCAACTAAAACATAATAAACCCGCGCTGTTGCCGCTATTATTATTTTAACTAAGCATGGATTTTTGCGAGTTATTGCTTGCTGGATTTTTTCTAAATCGAGGAGACTTATTTTTATATTAAAATGAATTATGAGAGTTTTGATTACTTAAACCAGGCAATGAGCATTGAGTGGAAAAAAGCGCTTCACACTGCTTATCAAAAAAATTTGCCATGAAAAATTTCAAAACGCATTATTAAGTCAGTGTTTACCCTTTTTAAAAGCATTTGCATAAGAATGTAATCCCAGCCATCTACGTCAATTTGCATTCATTTCAAGGCTTCTAGATTTTTAGAAAATGTATCGAGCAAGTTCCTTAAGGCATTGGGGTCCTCAGAATCAATTTTCAGACCAATTTGTCATAAGCGATTGCGTAATTTGCTCCGCAAAGTGGCAACGGTGTTACCATTTCAAATGGGGGACCCTTTAAGTGATTAACCAAATGCGTAAGTTTAGCCATATTTGATAACGCTGGATTTTTATTCACTAAGTTTTCAAACAACTCGTAAAAAGACGGAAAGCTTCTTATGTCACCCACAAAAGTTATTAATTTAATTTCTTCTAACCTTATATGAGAGTTACTTGCCCCCGCTGGCAGTTGCTGAGGGGAAATCGCCCCTATAGAGAGCCTCTGCTGAGTTGCTGTGTTAACTCCATTTGAAAAAATTATATTAAAAATTGATTTAATTTCTGCGTATTTTTTATTAAAATCAAGCACTTTTTTAGTAGCTGACCTGACCTCCTCCACATCGGAGAAAACGTCATTTATTAACGCAGTGTGATGTTTTACGAACTCCTCATGGATCAACTCAATATCTTCAATTACAACCTCAAAAATTCCCTTCTTTGAAGCATCAGTTTTTGCTTCTGTAGCTGTGTTAAAAATATCTTCAAGCTTATCATATTCGATATCGCGCTGAACGTTTTTTAATTTTTTCTGCGTTTGCCATTTTTTATTATTAAAAAATTTAAAAAAATAAAATATTGTGCTATTTTAATTTTTAATCAAGAATAACTAACTAGCGAAAAAACTGACCTACCCAATTCGTACGGTACACAGTCTTTTTTTCTTTTATCGCAAAGATATTTTTAGAATACTCACACACCTACAAATTCGTTTTAATGCAGCTTTAAAAGGATTTTATTTTAACAAGGTCATTGATTTCACGAATTAAAAAACTGCAAAAATTATTATTTTATTTTTCGCAAATTTTTAATTCTATTTTGTAAAAGGAAAAAAAACTAAATCATCTGGGGTCGGAGGGACCAAAAATGTCTACTTCTCGCCCAGTTAAAATTGGTTTGCATAGTGGCTGTAAATCGAAATTAGAATTTTATATTTTATTTTATTTTTTAGAATTATTATGGATTATGTTTATTTTAATTTTACAAGCATTTAAGTTGGCCGATAATATCAAGCTGAAAGGGTAGAAATTTCCCTAAATAAAAATATATGATTACTAAAACCAGCTCCGCTCAAGCTTAGTACTAAATTTATGCACTAAGAAATTATTATTGTTAATCTAATTTTATAAGCGAATTTCGACACTAAAAAATATAATCACTTACTGCTGTATTGTCTTCATTCCAGATCCTGGAAGGCCTTCCAGAGCGTTGACTCCATGTGTCCAGCTTCTATTCCAGTAATATTGAGCACACGCGTATTCGCGCTAATTAGCAAGAGTGAAAATTTTATTGTGTGTTTGGTTTTTTTTGTTAAATATATTAATATTAATCACAGCCGAAAAACGTGCAGGCAGACTTCATTGTCACGTATTACTTATCAGAAAAAATACATTGTTTTTCTTATTTTTAACTGTTCGGTTGATCGTGAGAGAGACTCGCTGAAGGCGAAAGGGTACTGTTTTTCATTATTGAATTCACAAGCGAGTTCGCGCATATATGTTCAGTTTTAACTTTTAGAGGGGCGCTAAATGAGTGTCACTGGTGTATTTTTATTTTAATTTAAAAGTAGAAAAATGGATTTAAGATTTTATTCTTAATTATGATTATTTTAACAACTAATTAACCATTTAATTATGATTGATTCGAGTAACTTATAGGAAGCCCAATTATGGCCTAATTAATTCAAAAAATATAGTAAAAACAAAAAAATAAAATTAAACAAAATAAATTATTTTTAAATAAATAATAACCAGGAATGAACAAAGAGAAATTATGACAGTGGGGGAACGTACTTTAGTGGATGATATAAGAACAAAGCAACTGGTGTGGTACGGACATGTACAAAGAATGAATGATGAAAGACTACCTAAACAAATACTACAATGGAAACCAACTGGCCGAAGTAAACGAGGACGGCCAAGGAGAAGCTGGAGAGAAGGAATAGACAATGAAATAAGAATAAGAGGCCTAGATGATGAATTATGGGCAAACAGAAACGAGTGGAGATTGGGTATCGGAAGACGTAGAACGTTGTGAAACCGATAAATATATATATATGGTAGCAATACATATTTTCTTAGAGGCTGGCTCTTCATTTGCAATATCTTTCACTTTGCATACTGTTTTGAGGTGTCTTAGCATACTATCTCTTCTACTAAAACATTTTAAATCTTATGCACAAACTTTACTGTCACAAACAATGAACTTTATGTTTTTTGAAAAACTTTACCTAACAATGTTTTACAACGCGGTTAATTGGAGAATAAAACCAAAATCGTAAGGCAGCAGAAAGAAGATCCTACTTGTAGCATGGCTTTATATAACACCCCCCACTCTTTCACAATATATGCAACCTTGACTCATAAATCTGTAAAGAATGGCCGACCTTGAAGTATTGATTTTGGCTCAAAGTCAAGGTCCAAGTCAAGGTCAAAGTCAAGGTCAAAGTCAAAGTCAAGGTCAAAGTCAAGGTCAAAGTCAAGGTCAAAGTCAAGGTCAAAGTCAAGGTCAAAGTCAAGGTCAAAGTCAAGGTCAAGGTCAAAGTCAAGGTCAAAGTCAAAGTCAAGGTCAAAGTCAAGGTCAAAGTCAAGGTCAAAGTCAAGGTCAAAGTCAAGGTCAAAGTCAAGATCAAAGTCAAGGTCAAAGTCAAGGTCAAAGTCAAGGTCAAAGTCAAGGTCAAAGTCAAGGTCAAAGTCAAGGTCAAAGTCAAGTTCAAAGTCAAGGTCAAAGTCAAGGTCAAAGTCAAGGTCAAAGTCAAGGTCAAAGTCAAGGTCAAAGTCAAGGTCAAGGTCAAAGTCAAGGTCAAAGTCAAGGTCAAAGTCAAGGTCAAAGTCAAGGTCAAAGTCAAGGTCAAAGTCAAGGTCAAAGTCAAGGTCAAAGTCAAGGTCAAAGTCAACGTCAAAGTCAAGGTCAAAGTCAAGGTCAAGGTCAAAGTCAAGGTCAAATTCAAAGTCAAGGTCAAGATCAACGTCAAAAAATTACTCACACTATTGGGCTATGCTTAAACAAGGACCCGCACAATAAAACTATTGTTAAAAAGACAATGACTATTGTTAAAAAGACAATGACCCTTCGCCTATTGTACCTGCATACAAAAGAACAATAGAACAATAGGATTTCTTGGAAATGACGTCACTACCACCACAATTTGAGCTGGAACATATATATATCTACTACTCACCGGTGCTGATCTTTTTTGAAAACAGGGCTTGGGCTTTCTGCGCGTTAAACTGTACAAGATTTTTGTTGCCCCAGTCCTCTATTATCTCCAGGTCGTTATTTATCTGCGATATATAAGTTAGTCTAAGATGATAGAATTCACATGCTGAGAGACATGTGGGTGGTATGATTGAGGAGACCACATTGCCATCATCTGCAAAGCAATAAAGTGGATTTACTGTTTTATCTATAAGGTCATTTATGTAAATCAGAAAAAGTGTTGGCGAAAGAATTGCTCTCCGTGGCACACCAGCATTTATTTGGTAAGAGTTGGAGTATCCTTAAAATAACTTTCAAACCAAGTGCAAAGTTTCGGCGATAATCCCATTGCTTTGAGCTTGTTGAGCAGATTTTCATGCCAGACTTTATCGAATGCTTTAGATATATCTAAGGCAATTGTTCTTTTTGTAAGGTAATTTTGTCCATATATTCACTGGAGTCCCAAAAGAAAGAAGAGCAGCCAGAGGGGTATCCTTGTTAATAAAGAAAAATCTAAAGAATAAAATTACAGTTTATGATTGCATTAGTGAAAACATACTTCGAGTGAACCTGAAGATGCTTGGACATAATATAAGCATAATAGCAGTCTACGCACCATCAGATGACGAAAGAGTAGCTACAAAACAAATGTTCTGTGATCAACTTGATGAAACTATCACAAAAATCGGTAATACCAGAGAAATAATTATGCTTGGCGATTTTAATAGCCGAACTGGTAGGCAAACCCAGAGCAAAGTGATAGGACCATTTGGAGAGGAAGTAACAAATGATAATGGCTTAAGACTGATGTAATTGTGTGAATCCCCCAACCTAAAAATAAATAATGGTTTTTTTAAACATAAGGATATTCATCGATATACCTGGATTCAGCCAACAAGAAATCTTAAATCAATCATTGGTTATAAAAGGTGGTAGACGCTTTTACTCATTGGGTGTCGACCGGTGAGATACCACCATGCCAGAACTGAGTAGCGCTAAGTGGTATCACCACGTTCCGCTACTGCGCTGGCAGTCCGGTTCCAACAATGAGTAACAGATAGCATGATGGCGCCTCCAGGATCAAAATATTCCGGAGGTAAAATATCCGACCACTCGGATCTCCAGGCGTCGGGTGATCCTGGGGGTCCTTCATGCAAAGATATTAAAAGAAGACCAAAAACTCAACTCAGAATTGATTTTAGCAATATAAGAGGATTAAGTACCAACATGAATTCAGTTCACCAACATCTTGAAGAACAAAGACCTGACATCCTTGTTCTCACTGAAACTAAAATCAGTTCTGCCACACCTATTGTGAGCCATCTTTATCCCAGCTATGACCTACATCACCGATTTCGACATAATTTTGGGATCTGTGTATACGTTAAAAATGACCTTTCATGTCATCGACAGGAGAAGCTAGAACCAGCGAACCTCGATATCATATGGCTAAAATTCACCTTAAAATCATCGACCAAGTTCATCTGCTGCCGCTACCGACCGCCAAGTAACACCGAGTAACAAAACTTTTTCGCGACATTATCCGAAAACTGTGATAGTATACAGTCTAAATATCCACATGCGGAAATTGTTTTTTTAGGCGATTTCAACGTCTACAATATACCCTGGCTAAAACACCACAACAAAACAGATAATGAAAGCAGGGAAGCAGAAGCTTTTGCCATAAGTTGTGGTCTAACGCAGCTTGTCGATGAACCTACCCGTATCTCAGAAAGGGGTGAATTTGCAGCGCTTTTAGACTTGTTCCTAACTACAAATCCTGACTCGTACACAATTCAAGTAAATCCCCCACTTGGTTCATCCGATCATAAACCTATAATAACAAAGTGCGAAATGCTCATACCACCAAGCCAACAATCACTTCCTCATAAAATGTGGCACTATAAATCGGCAAAATGGAAAGACCTTAAACAGTTTTACCTGGATTTTCCATGGCAAGAGGTTTGCTTTAAAACAGCCGATCCCACTATTTGCTGTAATGAAATAACAAAAGTAATCTTATCTGGAACGGATGCATATATCCCACATACAATAAAACCCAGAGCAAATGCAAAACCTTGGTTCAACAGCCAGTGTCAAACGGCTGTACAGAAAAAACACAGAGCATATAACCTTTGGAAACGACAACAAACCGCTCAAAACGACACAGAATTCAAAGAATAAAAAACAGGTTGCTGAGTTGTAGTTCTAGGTCCTTTTGGTCTCTTGCCAAAGCTGTTGGATCAAACTTCATTAGGTCATCCATACCACCACTTACAAATAAAAATACTCACTTAGCCACAACATCAAAGGAAAAAGCCAATATGCTAGCCAAAATCTTTTCCTACAACTCAAACCTAACAGTGCCAAATGGAAAAACTCCACCGTTTGAAAGGGTTTCCCACAGTATGCCAGAGGTACCCTTTTGTCACAGAGAAATACGAAAATCCCTCAAAAAGTTGGATACAAATAAGGCAATGGGTCCAGATGGCATTCCCGCGATAGTACTCAAAAATTGTGCTAACGAACTCACCCCAACTTTCGCTAAATTATTCAATTTATCTTACAGGCAAGGAGTATATCCATCATCATGGAAGTCTGCCGCAGTACAACCTATTCCAAATAAAGGAAAAAAGACAGATCCGTTAAACTATAGACCAATTGCTCTACTTCCGGTGATATCAAAAGTAATGGAAAGAGTTGTGAACAATCACCTAACCAAGTACTAAACTTAACCTAACCCAACCAACCTGGCATTTTTACCTGTTGTTTGTAGCGGTTTTTAGTTAGTAATCTCATCTGTCGTTAAAATTTTAACTTCAGTATTTATTTCTTTTTAAAGTAAGATACCTTACTTACTTAGTGGCCTTTGGACTTCCTTGGCGGACGTTTTAACTATAAGATTGTCAATAATGTCAAAAAAGGTACTAAATCTTAACTTTTCGACTAAAAAACGGATCAAAACATTGAATTTAGATGACCAAGTATACAGGGTGTGATGCACCAAACTTTAAGGGTTGGTGCAGAAGGTCAAAACTGGAGAAAAAGTTCAAATAACTAGTGGTCAAAAGTTTTTTGTTTCCAAGTTAAAGCAATTGTCAAGTTTGAAGAGTGAGGTAGAACTGGGACATTTAAAAATGACAAATTTGACATCGTCAAATAATTTTCTAGTTCATTGTGATCAAAAAATTTTCTTTTTTTTTCTAAAAAATTACAGATTAAAGAGATACAGTGTGGCCAAATAACCTTTGCAATAGGTATAAATTTGTAAATTTTTGTAAGAATTATTTTTTTTCTGAGCTATTAAATTTACAAAACAATTTTGAGATAGGCTTTTGTAAACATCTAAAGGCCTCTTAATAATTATAAAAAATTGTGATATATAGTACCAAATTTAAAAAAAAAATTTAAATTTTTTGAAAAAAAAACAGATCACAGTTATAATTTTCAGTAATAGTTTTTTGTTTAAATCATTTTATCACATAATTGTTACTTCTATTGTAGCACATATCTCCAAAAAATTTTGATTTTCTATTGCAATTTTCAAGGAAGTTATAATAAAAAATCAAAACAAAATCCTTAACGTTGACACCCAGTATCTAAAAAATAAAGAGGTTCAATGCAAAGTGGACTAGGAAAAATATTCTTCTTTTGACCTTCTCTACCACGCCTTAAAGTTTGGTGCATCATTAAAATTACACCCTGTATTTTAATATTTTTATATAAGTTATTTATTGTTACAATTCTGCCAAAGTTCACCAGTCACAAATATCAGGCACAGAAATTAGTACAAAAAATGCAGATCAATATCATAATCAACAACAAAAATATATGTATAGATCCTGTCAGTCCTTATTGGTCCTGTTCAGGTTTAAAAATTACCTAACCAAACCTCACTACAATTTTTATATTCCTGCTGAGTTCTTAAAAGTAAGTCCTACCAGGTCCTGATTCTTATTGGTCGTTAACAGTATTAACATATTGATCAACCCATCGGTTTATTTCTTCGGTGCAAATAGTTGTTTTGCAATTAAATATTTTGGGATAACGCTTCTAAAAACTTTTTTTACGAAAAACCTTCAAATTTTAAAAAAATTTAAATTTTTTCAAAAATTCTTAAAAACCTTAAAATGATACATTTTTTTAAAAATTCTTAAAACCTAAAAATTCTCAGAATATATTTCAAAACTCGACTCAGTGGACTCAGGTCTACTATTGACTACAAATAGTTAGCAGTCATATCGCAAGAAAATTGCGTAAAGTATTTATTAAACATTTTTGAATATTCTGTGTTTTTTAAATATTTTATCAAAAAAAGTATAATCGGAAGCCGAGTTGTACGGCGCCCAATGTTTCTTTAATCTAATTTGTCTATAAAAGACGTAACGAAGAGGAGAATGATAAAAAAAATCGTGTTAATTATATTATTTATGGACTTAACCTATGTTAAAAGTCACAATTTTAATTTTATTTTTATTTTACTCCGCCACTTCCTACATCTACGATTAAACCGCACCTATCACAGACATAGGTAGTAAAGCAACAAGCCGGCGTTGCCACAAAAGAATAAAACCAAAACAAAACACGTTTTGTATCTCTTTCCCACTCACTAAATTTTTTTTTGCAGATCGTTCCAAAACAAAAATGAATTTATGAATGAAATACGAGTCTATTCCAAGTTTACTACTTGAAGTTAATGAGTACTGCTCACATATATGGAGTGCGGCACTCAAACATACCTTAATGCTTTTGAACACCGTGCAAAAACGAGCTATCAAGCTGATCAATGACCCCGCACTTACCCGTAGCTTGGATAGTCTCAAACATCGAAGAACTGTGGGCGATCTTCTAGAGGAATTATCACGGAAAATGCTCTGAAGAGCTGGCACGTATGATCCCCACGGGAGTAGCACCTACTAGGCGAACACGTCAAACAGACGGTAACCATCAATTTGCTGTCAAAATAGAGGCACCAAGAACCTCATTATATCAGAATTCATATATCTAGAGAACAGCGTCGCTGTGGGATAAACTCCCTGCGACAGTTTTTCCTGCAGGCTATAACCTGAACCGTTTCAAAACCAACACACACCAACATTTCCGCGCACTGGCCGCTTCTCGAGCGTGATAGGGATCTCCTTACGAATGCGCTTAACCGTAAAAAAAAATATGCTATAGGTGGACAACACTCGCAATTAAAGTGGCATGATGTGCGAGCACTTCGTGGTGTCACCTGTGGATCTGACCACCATCTGGTAAATGCAAAAATATTATTCCCCTTAAGAAAAACAAATAAGGACGAAAGTATTAGAGAAAATGAAAACCTAGAAAGCATCGAAGACAATTAAAAATACAACTTTGGAAGTCTAGAAATCGAAAGTACTCAAAGATTGTATCAGAACCGATTAGATGAAAAATTAATAAACACAAATCAATCATTTGAAGAGATATATACAAACATAATAAAAAGCTTGAAGGAAGCAAGCAACGAAGCTGTTGGGTACCAAGATAATAGAAATAACAGAAAGATGTGGTGGATGGGCAAAATACAGGAAATGGTCAAAGAGAAAAAACGCACATACTTGAAATGGCTCAGTACTGAAGAACAAAGAGACCTAGAAATCTACAGGGAGACCAGAAAACAGCTAAGAAATTTGATACGCACAGAAAAAATGAAATGTTCGAGCGCAAGTGCCTCGACATAAATACACACGTAGGAGGTAGGCAGAGTTCTGAAGTAAGGAAATTCATTTATACAGTAAAAAACCCAACAAAAGAAAAAGTAAACATCCAGATAATCAAACCAGAACAATGGACAGAACACTACAAGGGATTGCTGCAGGAGACGAGACCCGAATATCTGGCAGCCTCTCCGAGAAGAGACATAGAAGTACATGGAGAGGAAGTAATCATCGAAAAAGAAATGATAAAGAATATTATTAAAAAGCTTAAATCCGGAAAAGCTAGCGGACCTGGGGGAATATATGCTGAAATGCTCAAATATGGATCAGAGAAACTACTCGAAAATCTCACATATATTATTAATCAATGCATAAATGGACATCCAGTACCTAATGATTGGAAAATTGCATTCATATCCTCAATACATAAAAAAGGAAACAAGCTGGATTGCAACAATTACAGAGGAATTTCAGTAACCAGTACTCTAAGTAGATTATACGGTAGAATTCTTAGAGATCTAATAGAGAATGATTTTCATGAACAAGAAGAAGAAGAGCAAAGTGGGTTTCGCGCAGGTAGATCTTGTAGTGATAATTTTTTTTGTCTTAATCAAGTAATTGAGAAAAGGAGCGCCAGAAATATAGAGACTCATGTTACCTTTGTGGACCTACAAAAAGCATATGATAGCGTTCCAGTAGAAAAATTATGGACAGTATTAGAGCAAACTAATATCAATCATACATACATAAAAGCGATAAAAGAACTTTACAAAGGGTCAAAATCTAAAATTAAAATTGGAAATCGACTTTCAAAAGAATTCCTGGTAACAAAAGTCTTAAGACAGGGATGTTGCATCTCTCCAACTCTTTTTAAAATATATATCGCAGTTGCTCTAAAAAACTGGAAACGTAAAGTGCACGGCATGGGAATAAAACTTAACGACCGATTTACCATATACACACTACAGTTTGCTGAAGACCAAGTAATTGTGGCTAATGATAAAGAGGACATGGAGTATATGATGAGAAAGTTAACAGAAGAATAACAAAAGTGGGGATTAAAAGTGAACGTGGACAAGACACAGTACTTATGTATTGGAAACGAATCCAGTGAGCTAGTACTAGAAAATGGCCAAACAATATCTCCATGCAATAAGTATGTATACTTGGGTGTCACATTTGATAAGACAGGTAGAGACTGTAAACAATTGGAAAAAAGATTTTTTTTTTATTTGTCAAACACACTGTGTTTATTGTATTACAATCTAGTCAGTAACACTAATTAGCAATTTTGTTTTAACTTAATTTACTAGAAAAGTCAGATTTAAACTTAGGGTTCACTCAACAGTTCTCCCCGCTTTGTTTAGTCTGTAACTCACAATTGTGTTGTGTTTATAGCATTATTTTGTTTTATATACTTCACTTAGTTTACTAGCTCAAACGGCTTCACTCTTTTTAGCCTTCGAACTAGCATAGTATTGTCTAGAAGATGGAGTCTATCTTCATGGCTTTTTGCGTACTTTTTTATAGTCTCTGCTACAGTTTCGATTTTTAGATCTCGATAAAGGTCACTATTTCGAACGTACCAAGGTGGATTCACAATGTTTCTTAATACTTTATTTTGAAATCTCTGTAAAACTAACTGAATACCATATGTCCATACTGGTTTCAGTATTTGTCTATAAAGCAGTAACTTATTATGAATTGTTAAATTGGACTTCCTTCCAATTAGCCAGTTCATTTTTCTATACCTTATCTCAAGTTCTTCTTTTTTTTTCTTAACATGTGCTTTTTAGCGCAATTTGGCATCAAGTGTTATACCGAGATATTTTGCCTGATTTGAATATGGTACGGGAATGTTGTTAATTGTTATTTGTATGTGATTTATATTTTTGTTTGTAAATTCAACATGAATTGATTTGGTTCCATTTAATTTTATTCGCCACTTTGTGGTCCAACTGTGAACTTCGGTGACTGCATCCTGAAGTTTTTCTATGCATTCTTCAATAGATTTTTCTACCGTCAATAAACCAGTATCATCTGCAAATGTTGCTAAGTGACAATTTTCTGGCTTTGGGATATCGCAAGTGAATAATAAGTATAGATAAGGGCCTAGTACGCTACCCTGGAGCACGCCTGCTTAAATTTCTCTTAAATTTGAGTATGAGTCTTCCTGTTTTACTCTAAAATGTCTATCAGATATGTATGATTCCAAAATATCCGAATATTGTTTTGGCAGAAACCGTTTTAGCTTAAAAGTAAGGCCTTCATGCTACACTTTGTCAAATGCTTGTGCTACATCTAGAAAAACGGCAGAACAAACTTTTCCCTCTTCTAGTGCTTTTTCTATTATATTAGTAATTCTATGTACTTGATCTATCGTGGAATGCTTGTCTCGAAAACCAAATTGATGAGATGGAATAATTTCTTGTCTTTCTATGATGGGTTTTATTCTTTTAAGCAATAATTTCTCATAGAGCTTGGATATAATTGGCAGCAAAGATATTGGCCTGTAAGATGACACGTCATGGAGTGGTTTTCCCGGGTTTGGGATCATGATAACTTCTGCAACTTTCCACAGTTTAGGTACATACCTAAGCCTAAAGGACGCATTAATTAGGTTGCATAGTTTTACGATAGCTTTTCTGGGGAGTTGTTTTATGACTACCCCGTTAATAAGATCATACCCTGGGGCTTTTTTCGAAATAATATTTTTGATTTCTGTTAATATTTCTTTTAGTGATGTAAGCTTAATATGGTCTTCGATTTGATGGGGTTCAGTTAAATGAAAGTTTTCATCCGGTGTTTCGTGGGGCTGAAATGTTTTTTCTAAATGACTTGCAAAAATATCTGTTTTTTCTTTGTTACTCCTTGCCCACTGGTTGTTAGATTTTTGTATGGGTGGAATTTGAATAATTGGTCTTTTAAAATCTTTGGTTGCTTTCCAAAGGGAATAGTCGGTATTTTTATCATCTGTAAGTTCATTAAGAAAATGGTTACTAGATTCATTTTTTATTACTAGAATTTCTCGCCTAATGCGCTGCGTCATGTTGTTGAGATTTGTTTTGGAGGATCACGGCTTTGCTGCCACTTTCTTCTTAGTTTCCTTTTTTCCAATATAAGGTCTCTAATCTCCTTTGGATAGTTTTTTTCCTTAAAAATTATCTTTGGTTTTGGACTGTTTTCCCAAGCTGCTTGTTGAATATTTGTAACAAAATATTCAACTTCTTTATCGATTTGTTCTGGCGTTTGCAATGGTACTGATAGGTTTATTTTTTCTGACAGACTTTGTTTAAAACTAATCCAGTCAGTCAGTTTATTAACTAGTGAGATATTTGCTTCTTTCTTTATTATGTTTTTACTAGGAGTTAGAATAATAGGTGAATGATCTGAGTGTAAATCAAAACTTTCTTCTATATCTACAAAACTTAAAGATATATTTTTTACTATAAAAAAATCAATTATATCTGGAATTTTTCCTGGATCTCTTGGATAGTATGTGGGCTTACCAGTTGATATTGGCTCACATTGATATTCACTAATAGCTTGCAAAAGTTCTTTGCCTTTAGAATTCGTCAGTCTAGATCCCCAGTAGGTATTTTTTGCGTTAAAGTCACCTCCAATTATAAAACGATTTCCTAATTTTCTGCGAAAATTAAGATATTGATTTTTCTTTAGTAAGTGCCTTGGTGGTATATAGACAGCACTTATGACTAGTGTATATGTTTTGATTTTTACACTTACTAATGTAGCTTGAATCTCTATGGTTTTATATCCCATCTCCTCATAGTGTGATATATTTTCTTTAATAATTACAGTACTTCCCCCATGTGCAGTATTGCTAGGGTGAGTTGTACGATACACTTTATAACCCTTAAATTTAATGTTAGACTGGTTAGTGAAATGCGTTTCTGACACAAGACAGACGTCAATTTTTTCTATGTCTAGAATAACTTGCAAGTCTTGCTGATGTTGCAAGAGACCATTGGCATTCCAAGCTAGAATTCTAAGATTACTGACCATTTTAAGGCATATTAATAGCTCCGTTATTGCTACTTTCTAGTTTAGTTAATCGCTCATCAAGTTTGTTCAATTTCTCCAAAATGAATTGAAGTGTTTGTTCCATAGTATTTTGACTACTGATATTAATATCAGGTATAGTGGCTGTTGCTGCTACTTGGCTGCATGTCCTTATTACAGAGTTTTGTGTGACTGTGTTTCTTGTCTGTTGGGTTTGTCTATTTGTAATCCCGTTTGTTGTGAGATTCGGTTTCTTAGGTTTATTTTAAAATTTTTGTATTTCTTTAGCAACAAGCCATCGTGTTAGTTAACAGGATGCTTGCCTCCACAGTGGATGCATTTTGGCTCAGATTCTTTTGGTTTGGGGCATAGAATAAATCACATAAGAAATGAGATCATAAAAGAAAGAATGGGAATCGAGGGAAGCATAACGGATGACATCAATAGAAGGCAACTGATATGGTACGGCCATGTACAACGGATGAACGACGAAAGATTACCAAAGCAGGTCCTAGAATGGCAACCAATAGGGTGCAGAAAAAGGGGGCGTCCTAAACTAGAATGGCAACAGTCAATCCAAAGATCAATGAGTCAAAAAAATCTGACAGAGGATGATTGTCAGGATCGATGGAGGTGGAGAATAGGCGTCGGACAACGTAGAAAAACGTTCTAAACCGACATAGTAGTAGTAATTGTTCTTTTTTCACCCCGCATCTCAATCGCTTTTTGCCATAAGTGAGTGACGTATGTAAATAAATCGCCAGTTCCTATATTTTCGAAATCCGTATTGCTTGTCGTTGATAATTTTGTACTTTTCCAAGTACTTGGTTAGGTGATTGTTCACAACTCTTTACATTACTTTTGATATCACCGGAAGTAGAGCAATTCGTCTATAGTTTAACGGATCTGGATTTTTTCCTATCTTTGGAATGGGTTGTACTGCGGCAGACTTCCATGATTACGGATATACTTCTTGCCTGTAAGATAAATTGAATAATTTAGCGAAAATTGGGGTGAGTTCATTAGCACAATTTTTGAGTACTATCGCGGGAATGCTATCTGGACCCATTACTTTGTTTGTATCGAACTTTTTCAGAGATTTTCGTATTTCTCTGTGACAAAAGGGTACTTCTGGCATACTGTGTGAAACCCTTTCAACGAACGGTGGAGTTATTCCATTTGGCACTGTTAGGTTTAAGTTGGAGGAATTGATATTGTGGCTAAGTGATAATTTTTATCTGTAAGTGGTGGTAGGGATGACTTGGTGAAGTTTGATCCAACAGCTTTTGCAAGAGACCAAAAGGACCTAGAACTACTTTCAGCAACCTGTTTTTTATTTTTTGATTGTATATTTCTTTGTCGCCGTTAATAGTAATTTTGCAACTATTTCTAGCTTTTATAAATTCTGTGTGGTTCCAGATAAGATTACTTTTGTTATTTCATTACAGCTGTTTTAAAGCAAACCTCTTGCCATGGAAAATCCAGATAAAACTGTTTAATGTTATTCCATTTTGCCGATTTGTAGTGCCACATTTTACGAGGAAGTGATTGTTGGCTTGGTGGTATGAGCATTTCGCACTTGGTTAATATAAATTTATGATCGGGTGAACCAAGTGGGGGATCTACTTGAATTGTGTACGAGTCAGAATTTTTAGTTAGGAACAAGTCTAAAAGCGATGCAAATTCACCCCTTTCTGAGATACGGGTAGGTTCTTCGAAAAGCTGCGATAGACCACAACTTATGGCAAAAGCCTCTGCTTCCCTGCCTTTATTATCTGTTTTTTTGTGGTGTTTTAGCCAGGGTATATTGTGGACGTTGAAATCGCCTAAAAAGATAATTTCCGCATGTGGAAAGTTTGACTGTATAGTATTACAGTTTTCGGATAATGTCGCGAAAAAGTTTTGGTACTCGGTGTTACTTGGCGGTCGGTAGAGGCAGCAGATGAACTTTGAGGTGAATTTTAGCCATATGATATCGGAGTTCGCTGGTTCTAGCTTCTCCTCTCGATGACATAAAGGGTCATTTTTAATGAACACACAGATCCCAAAATTATGTCAAAATCGATGGTGTAGGTCATAGCTGGGATAAAGATAATTTACAATAAGTGTTGCAGAACTGATTTTAGTTTCAGTGAGAACAAGGCTGTCAGGTCTTTGTTCTTCAAGATGTTGGTGAACTGAATTCATGATCATGATCATCACTTAATCCTCTTATATTGCTAAAATCAATTCTGAGTTGAGTTTTTGGTCTTCTTTTAATATCTTTGCATGAATGACCCCCAGGTTCGCCCGACGCCCGGAGATCCGAGTGGTCGGGTATTTTTCCTCCGGAATATTTTGATCCTGGAGGCGCCATCATGCTATCTGTTACTCATTGTTGGAACCGGACTGCCAACGCAGTAGCGGAACGTGGTGATACCACTTAGTGCTACTCAGTTCTGGCAAAGTGGTATCTCACCGGTCGACGCCCAATGAGTTAAAGCGTCTACCACCTGTTATGAATTATGTTCGCATTTCTACTGTTATGAAAATTCAGCTCATCATCTCAGTAACACACCTAATGGAGGATGCTAGAAAAAAAAAATTAACGGAGGATTCAAAGAGCTTCAGCTGCAAAAGGTAGAATATCCTGAATTATATAATTATATTATATATTTAATAGAAAAAATTTTGAACAAATAATCTGTTTTTAAAATGGTTAGGATTTGATTATAAACATAATAGCTGGATAGATAAAAGTAATATTGCTAAGTAATAATTAAATAAAAACATAAAAACATAAAACTTATTGGGGTATTTTATTTACTACTTTTCTTAAAATAT
This sequence comes from Aspidapion aeneum, assembly GCA_963576565.1. Lineage (NCBI taxonomy): Eukaryota > Metazoa > Arthropoda > Insecta > Coleoptera > Brentidae > Aspidapion > Aspidapion aeneum. The sequence continues at coordinate 80,195,388 of OY755043.1, read as the reverse complement.
AGTTTAGAATACATATTTAATGGGAACAACGATTCTCTGACCATAGCAGTAGTTAAATTACTAAAATGACCATTCTAAAATTTGAAGGGTTTTGACGCAGTATGAAGTACCAATAACTAATTTTTATAATAAGTTGACTCTTTCATTTGCTTCTCTTCATAAATCCTCCCCTCTTCTCGTTTAATATGTGTTTGACGCTTCTCTAGAACGAGATGTGTTCGATATTTTAATAAGTATTTCTAGTCGATTCACCATTCATTTTACATTATAAAATTTTTAGACATTCATTGATAACGACCAAGAAAAGGCCAGTAAATTCGCTTTTAAACATATGCATAAAAGCTCTTCTTAAATTTTGGTACTGTGGCCAATTAAAATGCGTTGAGTGACATTTGTGGCAACCTAAAAGACGTTGCCGCCATTTTGGGACACTGTAAATAGAACAATAACGCTGTGCCAATTTGTGACACTAAAACAAAATTACTGAGTAGCTAAACAAATATCTGGAAGCAGAACTGTATTTTCCAGCTAGGTAAAACATTGATATACCCGGTAACTTTTATACAGTGGAGAAGGGGGGGGGGGGGGTTCAGAAATAAGAAAATTTTAAGCGCCACAGTGTTTTAATATCAATGTTTTACAAAGAAGATCTTAATTAAAATACAGTTCAACCCAAACGTTGTAGCCAAACAATGAAACTCTACTTACTTCCGAGGCATCCAGAGTATTTGTGTAATTAAGAATAACCAAAAAAATTGACTAATAAACAAAATAAAATTTCTAAAAGATTCCTAAATGAATCAAAATGACGCAAATAGAAAGTTCCTTATAGGTAGATGCACATTTCCAACAGGTCACAGGGTACCTACATTTGAGTCAGTAGTGTAAGACTCACTTATCTAAATGATTGTTAAAAAAAAACATACTTCCAAAATCATTCCATCATAGGGGCGATCTGGACCAAATATCTGCTGTCATCATTCTACGTTGGGTAGAATGAGACAGACAGCAACCCAGTCCGAGATCCACCCCATGAGGTAAAACAATGTAAGGAAACCGCTAAAAAAATATAATCTCATCTCTCTTTTGTCTCCGCAAAGTTGGTCATTGGGTTGTACAAATAACACAAAAATTTAGTTCATCTTGTTCATTTTAATGGCAAAGTTGGATAAAATACCAAAAACATAAAAATAAATAAATGAAATGGATGTAAACAAGTTAGGGACAGAATAACACTCAATAGCAATTTGACAGTAGAATTTAAGTTAATTAAGCCGCAAAATTGTGGTCATGACGTCATACCATTATCTTGCGTTCACAAGAAGTGTTAAAATTATATTGAAAAGTTATCTGGAAGGATAATGTCTAAATTATACTGAAAATTATATGAAAAGATTGTCTAAATTATATTGAAAAATTATATGAAATGATTATGTCTAAAGGCTTGCTCCTACCTTGGTCCTGCAATTATTTAATTGTTAGTTTGGTGTTTTATTAAACCTGGAAGTGGTGTTTTCTGACATTCCTCTTGTTACTCCGGTCCTGGTTTGCCCGCGCCTCCCCTAGTGCCTGCTTAGCACATCACGCTAGGGCAGCACATGGTCTCGAGTGTTGATGGATACTTGCCCCGAGCATAAAACCCTTTCCCAGGGTTACAACTGGCTCGAACCTCGTTCCACCAGCAAAACTGTCCCGTCGAAGGAATGGACGGGCGCTCTTATTTCCGTAGAAATGGCGTAGGCGCCTTAAATCCCTCTCAGAGGGTGTGAGCTTCACTTAGATTCGCCTAAACTCGACGGCTCACAGTTATACCGTCTTTGGTATAATCTGCAACTACTGCAGTGCCATTAAGTGCCAATAACCACAAAAACAATGGCGACACCAATAGACGACCACCAGCCCAGCCAAAATTCTTTAGGAAAGAACAAGGCACTTTGTCGAGAACACAAAAAAAATGAAGTTGCCGGAAATCGTTTCGTAAATCTGGTGGGGACAGTACCAACCTAATTTTCCCGGTTAAATTCAAATAAGGATGCAAACCTATTTATAAAAAAAAACGCTCTCACCGAAAAATCACTAACTCCGGTTTGCGAGACTGGAGGAAAAAAACCGCGGTTTTTAAACTAACCAATGAGGAAATACATTAATACTTCCGTACCGGTCTACAGGGGGCAGCATCGACCAAGGGGATATTGAAAATACGTAAAACGCACATTGAGGTGTTGTCGGATCTATTTCCACGGTTGAAATTTATATAACAAGGACATCGAGACACCCTCCATACATAGACCGAACATTTGCCTACCGGACCCCTGCCGACATAGCAAGTGGGAGGAAAATAACCAGCAGGACTGTAAGAAGCTCAGCATTGAAACTATCAACTGTAAAATCAATTACTGGAGATCAGAGCATGCATCAAACCCAGGAATATTCAAACACTCAACCAATTCCCATATGAGTAAAGCTATACTAAGTGTAGAATTTAGTTGTATTTTAGTTACAGTTTTAGTCAAAAGTTTCCTTTGCTCTTTATATATGTTTTCTCTAAGATTCATATGGTTTGATGCCATTTTTGTAAAATATTTCTACATTAATAAGTTGTTTCTGAACTTGAACCTAAAATACACATTAAACTACTGCTCAAACCCGGCCTAAGAGTGTTCAGATGTTAAGTTTGCTCCCCACTATCTAGCCCTACACAACCCTTCAATCCGACTGAGTTAGTTATTAACTTTATTTAACTATGATAATATATAAATTTATATAATATAAAAATACGATTTTGTTTATTCTTTTAGTCCTGGTTTTTACTCCTCGTTTATCTCCCATTTACAAAAGTGCATGACTCGTATTTATTTTATCTTCTCCTTATCAAAGTAATAAAGATATCAAAGTGGGCCAATATCCTCCATAATAAACATAAGCGAATGGAATGTTCATCTAAATGTTTTCTTCCTGTTACTGAAATCATTTGTGATGCGGCAACGCCGCCATTCCCCAGCAGAACAGCTGTTTATTTTCATGAACGTCAAAGAAAACCACGAAATTCCACAGATAAACAAAACAATCAAAAGTTTTAATGTGATTTTTCCCGAAACCTGTGATCTCAAATTCCGATTAGAATGCCCAAATAATACGATGTGCAGTGTCCACAGTAATTCGATGGAATGCCTCCTTTATTTTTCAGGTAACTTTCTGGACACTATATAACCTCCAAACCTAGCTCTATAAAATACCCTTAATTTGTGTACAGAAAGACGAGTCGAAGAGCCTTGATTATTTACCTAAATAAGCAAATCTGTAACGTTTCCTTAAACGTAAAAATGACACGTTACATAATCCCCCCCCAACTTCAAGACGATTAACCTAAAAGGTTAATCGGAGAGATCCGCTGTCGACTTAAGGTCTTTGGCATGCCAACTCCCTGGCAGTACTTTACCCGATGGTTCCTGAAGCTCAAATACCCATGGAGAAATTTTATTCCTAATCACATAAGGACCAACGAATTTCGGTGCTAACTTCTTCGAGAAAAACTTCGCAGCATCTGACAACACATAATTCTTCTTCCAAACACGCTGACCCACAACAAAGTTGGGTACTCTTGTACGCAAATTATACTGAACTACGTTTTTCTCTCCCGCCACCTCTAACCTTCTCTTAACATACGCATAGAGCTTCCGGAAACCTTCGTTCTTACTTTCAGCTGCAGTTTGTACACCATTCTCTTCAGATAACAAAACTGGTTTGGAGTAATTTTTGCCTGACAGACACATATTCCTACCAAAATTAACAAAGAAAGGAGACATCCTGGTTGTCTCATGGGTTGCAGTACGAATCGCGCAGGCAAGTTTATGTATTTGTTCGTTCCACTTCCTGTGGTTGTCTTTCACATAACAACATAACATGGTTTTTAACATACGATTCGTCCTTTCTGTTGGATTCGCTCTGGGGTGATAATACGGATTATACTGAATTTTAAACTGATAACTCTCAGCGAAACGTTTAAACTCATTACTTTTGTACTGAGGTCCATTATCACAAAGTATCAAACGGGGTACTCCGAAGACCATAAATACTTGCTCCTCAAGATGCTTGACAACAGCTTGAGTAGGGGCTGTTCGCATTGGAAAAACTAAGGAAAACTTACTCAAATAGTCCGTAACGACGAGAATCCAGCAATTACCCTTTGTCGAACGAGGTAGAGGTCCACATAAATCTGTTGAAATAATTTCCCAAGGACGAGTTGGTTTTGGGTGAGATATCATCTGATCAGATACACCTTGTGTATCACCTTTATGAGCTGCACAGACAAAGCATTTCTTTACAAAAGTTGCCACATCTTGGCTCATTTTTGGCCAATAATATTTTTTTGCCAGTCTGTGGAAGATTTTATACACACCCATATGTCCTGCGGTAGGAGGATCGTGAGCTTCTCCAATAATTATACGCCTATGATCTTTGGGGACTACCTCTTTCCAATATTCGTTAGATGGTGAAAGTTGAGGGTATTCTTGTTTGACATATTTATATAACTTATTATCAGTGTATCTCCAATTCATAAATTTTAACGGTGATTCTACGACCCTCTTTACCATCTTTTGGTACCATCGATCTTTAATTGTTGTTGAAACGTCTCTGGGCTGCGAAATTGCATCAATCATAGGTACTGCGCGAGACAACATGTCCGGGACAACTAAATCTTTCCCTTTTCGATGGATTACTTCAAAGTCATATTGCTGCAGTTTTACAGACCAACAAGCAAGTCTTTCACTGGGCTCTTTCAAGCTATGAAGCCATTTTAAACTAAAATGATCTGTTATGACCTTAAATGAGATCCCCTCAATATATGGCCGGAGCTTCTCTATCGTCCAAACCAATGCCAAACATTCTCGCTCGGTGGTCGTGTAAACACATTCTTGCTTAGTCAAAGATCGACTCAAATAGCATATGACTTTGTCTCCTTCAGGATAAGGTTGCGTTAAACATGCTCCTATTCCATATCCTGAGGCGTCTGTTTGAATGACAAATTCCTTGGTATAATCTGGACATGTAAGAATCGGTGCAGTCACTAAAAGTTCCTTAATCTTAATAAATGCTTTTTCGCAGTTTGGAGTCCAATCGAACTTTTGATTTTTCATAGTTAGAGCTGTAATTGGAGCTATTATCGCTGAAAAATTCTCTATGAAACGTCTATACCAGGAAATTGTATCTACAACTCTACGAACTTCTCTGACAGTTCTCGGCCTCTGGAGCTCTAACATGGCTCTAATTTTGTTAGGGTCAACTCGGATGCCTCGACGGTCCACTACGAATCCTAAATAAGTCATTTCTGGCCTACACAGTTGGCATTTCTCCCAACTTACTGTTATCTTTGCATTCTGCAATCTTCGTAGGAATTCCTCAAGAATTCTAAGATGTTCAGAAATGATGCTATCTATGAGTCTCTGCCAAGTTGCAGGTGCATTATGAAGACCAAAATGTAAACGCTTAAATTGGAAGAGACCTCGTCGACAGATGAATGCTGTTAGTGGCTTCGATGATTCTTCCATTGGTACTTGCCAATAAGCGCTTTTGATATCTAAAGTTGACAAATATTTAGCATCTTTCAACTTGTCAAGAGTCTCGGATACGAGTGGTAAAGGATAACTATCACGCGCCGTCACTGAGTTCAATTTGCGGTAGTCTACACAGAAATGATATTTCTTTGTGTTTTTCTTTTGTACCATTACCACTGGCGAAGCCCATGAACTACTACTCCGTTCTATAACATCAAGTTTCAACATTTCGTCGATTTCGTCGTCAATAAGTTTTTGAATGACCGGTGAGACCTTATATGAACGTTGTCTTATCGGTGCTGCATCTGCTGTAATCTTATGTTCTACTCTGTCTGTACATCCTAGTGAGTCACCCATAATAGTCTTATATTTAACGACCAATTCCTCTAGTCGTTCTGATTCATAAGGTGTAAGAGTTGTTTGTTGGTCTGATGTTTCTAAAGAACAAATCACATCTTTATTATCGGCAAAGTGCCACTCATTAGTACTTAAGTTCGGTACTATACCCATCGAAATCCAAAAATCTAATCCTAAAATCAAAGTGTGCGGCAACTCAGGAACGACGATGACCTCTATTAACCTAAATTTATCTTGAACTCGCATAGGAAGCTGCACTGTTCCAATACTACTCGTGCTTTGACCATTTGCCACAATACAACTCGTCTTCTTCGTCGTATCAAGTGAAAAACCAAACCTCTCGATGATTGACCCACCATGATTCCCTAAAAAGGTACGTGAAGCCCCGGAATCCAACAAACCTAATACCTTATTTCCGAGCACATCCACTTCTAAATAAGGCCTCTCATCTTTACGAGCATGACTTATCACATAATCTAAAACGTATGTTAGCCTATCGGTCGATGCTTGTTCAGGCTTACTCGAAGGTCGACCGCCTACGAGCGCCTGGGTCCGTTGGCCTGACGATTACAATTACGACATTCTCTGTTACCCCCGCCTGACCACACGAATAACACTGCTTACCTCTAGGTAATGCGCACCATAACAAACAATGTCCCTGTTCGCCCTACCACACCTAGCACCTTGTGGTGGTTGTACATCCCTGTCACTTACGCTAGACTGACCACTAGGTGGTTGTTGTCTCTCTCTATCAGCTCTAGCAGCGAAATTGCTTGCTGGCTGTTGCCTATCTCTGTCAAATCTATCTATATCTATCTAGCATGATGATTTGAATTCCGTTGGTTAGATGACGCGGTACTTGATATTTGAATTGCACTGACTTCTGTTGGAAAATTGTCACTGTCGCTCTCTACGTCGACGTAGGCCAAGTCAGGTTCGATTGATTGGTTTTCCCTAGGAGTAAAATTCTCCTCCTCTACCCCATATCTCTGGTCTATTCTACGACACAAATCTTTTAGATGTGATAAGCTATTGACCTCAGTAGCAATCAACCCATTCTTATAGATGTCTGCTATATTTCTGAAGACGATAGCTAATTTTGCCTCTTCAGAAACCGGACAGCCAAGTCTTTGGAAGTATGTGTTCATGACAGCAATGTAGGTCCCTATAGACTCTCCAGGGCCTTGTTTACGTTTTTGTATTTCCTTCAATAGCTTCTCGCCATATGAAAAAGGAAGATATTCTGACATGAACCTTTGTTCCAGCTGTTCCCATGTATGGACTTCTCTACGAACATCTTTATAAAAAGTATAGGCTGACTTTTCAAAAAGATCAATGCCTGAGTTCAGTAGAATCTTTTTGCTAACTCCTCTAGCCTGACTCAACTCCTCCACTCTCTCAAAAAATGCGGTGACGGAGATTGTACTCCTCTCGCCTGTAAACTTAAGGTTCCATTTATGCGGAAGTACAGGTGCAACGTGATATGAAGTACCAGAATCACTTGACATGGGTACTGGCGACGAACATGAAAATGGTCGTGACTGAGCAATCGGTGCTATGCTTCTTTGGAGGGCAGCTAAACTCAAAGGAACGGTGGACGGTTGTTGAAAATGAAAAGCTGATGTACCGTCATTCTGAATTAGCATTGGGGGTGGTGCCTGTATTGGTGCTTGAGTTGGGTTCGTTAGCACTTGCATTTGCACTGGAGCAATGACCGACGGTTGGTTCGTAGGCTGTTGAGCTGTTCTTTGTGTGCTCGAGTGCTGTGGTTGCGGGAGTTGAGACTGGCTGGGAATGTTGCCAACATTTGTCGAGTGATCTGAGCTTCGACTCGTTGATTGGGTTTCAGATGCTTCATCATCATCTGAGGTAACGCCAACTCTTAGTAAATCTGTTGCTTGGCTTTGCACCCTCCCAATCAAACTCAAGGTTTCCGCAACCAGTATGCCTTTCGTTTGGCTTTCTTCAAAGTTAGACGGATTCATGTTATTTATCCTGGCTAACACATGTTCCAACCTTACAGCGATTTTCCTAAACTCTCCCCCTTTGCTCGTACCAGAGAACTTCTCTACCAGCGATACCAGACTATCTAGCTTCTTCATGCAGCTAAAAGCATCCTGGCCAAATTTAAAGGGATACGGATGGTATCTCATACTTCCATCAGTCCTTTCTCTCTGTCTAATCAGTATGAGCTGTTGCTTCATCTCTTCCACCGATCCAATGGCTATGCCTCTCCATGATAATTCGTAGATTAACTCGTCCTTGACTAAGTACCTTATGTCCGACAGCCGACTCAAAGAAATACCCATGCCTTTTATATTAAAACTTTAAACTTTAAAACTCTTAACTATACCTCCCAATTATAAAACTAAACCACGCAATAACAAACACAAAGTTCACTTTAAACTCACTAGTGAAAATCACTATAAATTTTCTCACAAATGTAGAGAATATAAAACTTAAATACGGGCAGACGCAAACAAAATCGAAGAACACCAGAGCAGTAAGAAAATAAAATTTATTTGCATTTAAAAATGTAATCATAGTTTATATTAAGTATTTGTACAACCAACTATGACGTCCAACCTTGCAGAGAGAAATAACTACTTAATTCCTAAATTAGAATTAACAACTAGCCATAAAAAAGTTTAAAAAAATAAAATAAAAGAGAGACAAGAGTTTTGGCAGTGTTCAGGTCTTATGTTCCACTCCTGCGTGAGTAAAACCCAAAAAAAAAATAATTGTGCTTATCCTAGCTGAACTGGATTAAAATTAAAGTTAAGTTATGTTTGTTTAATCCTCAAGCAACCGAATAGGTAAATTTATCCCTAAATGAAACGTACAACAGACTACCTATAACAAAAATCCCAAAGCTGTTGTACACAGTTAACGCTAGGGCATACTCCTGCTATTGCAGAATGGCTCCACAAATAAACTCCTCAAAAAAAAAACCCAAATCGCCGTATATAATGATTTTTCTCAAAAGAATAAATCAAAACCCACTTTAACCTGCTTACCTATCCTGAGGTTACATGAACCATGCATTGCTTAAGGCAACATCATTACTTAATATATAAGTGAAAGCAATAAACATCGGAACAGATGTTCATGTTATAGAAATCGTAAAATATGCTCAATTAAAAAAAATCCGCTCGCTAAAATTGCGTCGAATTAGACTAGTAAGGATGTTGTGTGTAATTTAAAAAAAAAATTAAAAGATTTACCGATGGTATTAAAAAAATTTATACAAATAACGTCTTGGTAGGACTGCAACTCTCTAATAATCGTTAAAATGAAATTCCCAAAATTTTAACTAAATTGATGCAAACCATGGTCAAGAAGACCCTAGGATCGTACCGGAAGGTGTCCAAAAAAAATTAAAAAATTTTTTTTTTGGTGTCGGCCACAGTAGCCCAATAATCAAAAAAAAATTAATTTGTGGCTCACTAAAATTTTCAAAATATTACTCTACCCTGGTTTGGAGTAAGGAGAAAAAAAATTAAAACAAATGATGATAGGTTGTTAAAACGCGAGGGTTCAAAATGAAATTATATTTTAATTCAGAAATTTTTTTTTTTAAATAAACTGGTAAAACCATTGTAGGGCAAGGTTTTTTTGCAACAAGAAAATCAAGTTTCGCTTTTTAAAAAAATATTTAAAAAAATTCAAAAAAAAATTAGCAAATCATTAAGTAGGGTTGCAGCTCCCATTAGTGAACCTTATAAAAAAACTAAAATAAAATTAGCACTAGAAAAATCTTATTCGAGTTATGGCAACAGTTTTTGTTCTTTTCCTTTAAAAACAGTTGTAGATTTCCTTTCCTCTCCCAAAACTGTGTGAATGTGAAAAGTGAATGAGCTAGAAAAATTAATTTACTATACAAAAAAAATGATTGAAAATAAAATTTACTTAAGAACCATAAGGTATAAAAAATCGTAATTGCAAAAAAAAACCAATCAGTTTAGGAAAAGTAAAAAAATATTTATGTTCGAAAAAAACAAACGATGTTAGTATCTTTGTTTAAAATTATTACGTAAGGAAATAGCAACGTTAGTACTTATTTACTGTAGCACTATAATGTGAAGTATCTGGGTTTTAAATTTTCCACTCAACTCAGTAAAGAATTATCTTATGCATTTTCAGAAATAAAAATGTGAAAACAATTCCAAGGTCCAACTATAAGACCGTTGTAAACCGAACTCTGTTTACTCAAGTTTATATGCACACAACATCCAATCAAATAAAAAATTTTACTGCTTAATGCATTATCAGATCCTTATTCCTGGTGTTTACGAGATATAAAATTAAGTTGCGCCCTTTCCACAACTATTAGTCAAAGCAAAATTACCAAATGTCCAAGGGCTAATGAGACCCTATCACTTACAAATGACATTTTGAATTGAAACAGTTGGGAATAATCCTGCGCAAAAACCAGAAAACAAAATCAAGAACCAAAAACTATTACATTAATTTTAAAAAAGCATAATAACCTCCCGGCCGCAAAAAAACTTTTGTTATATCAACAAAACTCGGCCTAAAACCAAAAAACTTTTTATTAGACATTTTCCCTATTCCCTAAGTATAATGTCAATAAAACCTAAAAACTTGTGATTTCCATTCCAATCCCGTCTGGACCCTATATATTTTTCAAACGGTTAAACGCCCACAGGCGAAACAATATCTTATTTCAAAGAAAGGTGAAGATATTTTGAAGCACCCTGTGAAGATAGGACACTATTATGGAAAATTGTTCAGATCAGTGTTCTTACTAATTTTTAACCTAAATATATCTAGTTCCCTCATGTGCATGTTACTATTTTAATTCCTATCATAATTAAACAGATCACAAAATTTGTCTTTCTCCGCGAATCTGCAAGGTCCTGGAAAATGCGAGATTCAGCCTGTAGGCCAAATTTGGATGTATTTTAATTTAGCGAAAACCGAAGTTGCGAAATCCTAAAAAGATTAGCAGGAAGTCCTCGTTCCTCGATTTCTACACTCCGAACCAAACATTCCTTCCATTTCCACCCAGCTCGCGGGAGGAAAACCCCTAATTATTGCAATACAAAAGGTACTACTATCATATTATGCATAACAAAAAAAATATATGCCCTCTTCATTGTTTAGTCGCATCAAAGAAAACCTATTGTTTTTAAATTTATTCTTAGGTTGAAATCTTTTTTAAATTAAATTTATTGTTTAACCTGAACACTTTCCCATTTATTCCACAACAGTGTATTGTAATTTAAAAATTTGCTTCATTATTTGAGGTCACCAGTATGAAATTATTTTAAAATTAAAAAAAAATTTAATAAAAAAATTATTTCCCAATTGTCCACAACTTCCAAATCTTCATCCCTAAATAGGTACTTTCTTAGTCTAACACCATCCATTTTTATCCAACATAACGCTTTAATATCAGAAGGAACAAAACGAAGATGAAGTGAAAAAGCTAAGCAAGTAAGTTGTAAGTTGCTTTACAATGGGCGCAGATGAGAGGCCCCCTTAAGTATACGCCACTGTCCTGAAATGTAGACTATCAAAAAAAAATCTGAAGACTAGTCTAGCTGCCGTCAAACAAATTTTAGCATGTAATAAAATAATTCATATTACACCAGTATCCTCAAAAACAAAACCTTTTTCATTATAAGACCCAAACACCTAACCAATAAATCTTGTTATTTAAAATTATGATTTGGAAGTAAAAGATTTATTTATTCCTGCCTGATCAACTAAGACAAAAAAAAGTTCCCCTTTTGTAACTCAAGAAGTTCCCGTTTGGTCCCCTAAAAAAATATAACCTGTCTGGCCACCGTTTAAAACTACGACCACTATACAAACCGTTTTGACCAAAACAAGAATTCGAGAAGATATGTTTACAGAAAAAAAAAATAATCTTTTTAAGAAAGATTAAATTATTTAAAAAAGTAAAATTTTGAAATATTTTTACCAATTACCACCGCCTAGCATTTATATCTAGTTGAAAGTCTCTCTTAAATTCACTGACCAATTTTACGGCCTCAAAATGACATTACTTAAAAAAAATTACTGAACTTTACAAATGAACTAAAAAAAAATCAAAAAACTTATATCTATATCTGTCTTAGTTAAACATTTCTTTTGTGGTATTATATCTAGTTGGGCTTCAAATTTATTTTCTCTGTATTCAATCCGGAGCAGGCAAAACTTCTCAAGGCTCAAACATAAATGTTTGCTCTCCATTGGCCATGACCAAGCTATGAACGCAGACAAAAAATACAGAAAGAAATTATTGTGAACCAGAAAAGCTTTAATTGATAGAAATACCCGTAGGTCATTTTTTAAAAAAATGCACTCCAAAGCCCAACGCTGTATTTTCTACCAAAAAAAATTTGACCAGTCACGAAAACACAACTAGACAACTAAACTGGCAACCAAAGACCTAAAAAAAACTGCCCCAACAAAAATACCCAAAAAAAAATGTTAACTGGACTTTTGGCATTGATCTTCAGCCAATGTGTTGCTCTAGGAATTTTAGCCTTGTGTTCCCTAAAGTTTCGAGCTGACACTATATAGTAGTAGTACCCTCCTCTGACCCGATGTAACTGAGTGACGTAAGATCTTAATTGTCATCAACAGTTACCACCAAAAAAACAAGAAAAGAAAATGACAAAGCAAAACAAACTCATTTTCCTTTTCTTTTATTTTCATTAATTTATACTTTCAACTAAATAAAATTACCAGCTGTTAGGCTATATTTACTTTAAAGCAACCCAGCCAAGAAAAATTTGTGTGAAACCCTGTAAAAGTATTCCCATTTACAAGTGGTGATTGCTTCGTCCCGGCGTTTAGTTTTAAGATATAAAATTTAGAGACATTTATCTAAATTAGAATGCTTTTTTTTTCTTTTTTTGCTAGAGTTATGCTAAAACTTTATACTTAAAGTTACTTTTATTTCTTGGTTTAAACTAATTTAGTTACTAAGATATGCCTTGCCTACAAAAAGGGTACAAATTTGAATTTGCGCGGTGAATTATATGCTCAAGAATGCATTGACTTTACTTTATTATTTTTGCTTTTTTCTACCTTAAGTATATTCATTTTCCATCCTTTTTTAATTTAAGTTTTTTTTCCTAATTTTATACATACCTTTACTGCTGTATTGCTACATATAGCAGTGCTCCAAGGTCCGTCTTGCTAAACGGAGCTCATGCGAATATTTGTGGTACTCTCCATACCAGTGATATATATTGATCGCCAAGTGAAATCGCATGCGTGTTTTTTAAGACCGCGGTCGTGTATAAACATTTTATGGATTGCTTTGATGTGCTACTGCTACTACTTTGATTGGAATTATTTGGATTCGACTGTGCAGTTGTCCATGTACCAAGTTCCTTTCATCCAAGGGTAAGTCAAAGTGTTTTTGAGCTGCGTTTCTTTACATTTTTTACTTATTCCCTATGCTACTATTCTTAACTAAAAACACAAATGTGTAACCTAAGAGTGGGAACTATTGGACTGGAGATCCCTATTGCTACAGTTCGGTTGGTTTGTTGACTTTTTCATGCGAAAAATGTCTCGACCGACCATTTTTTTGGTCCTTCGAGCCGGATTTCCCGTTCTGCGTAATAGGTGCTCTCAGAGTTGCATAATTGTGTTTGAAGTTAGGACTTTACTTTGCGTCTTTTTGAGACAAGGCATATCTTAGGTTTTACATTTTATCTACGGTGTGTCTATTGTACGTTGCACGTACCAACTTGCATTGCATTTTTTATTTGTGCAATATACAAATTGCATACAAATTTTGAAAAATTTATTTTTTTTTTCAAAATTAAAAATTATTGCGCTGTCGATGTATGTAAGGCTTGCGTTTCCTTGCGTACCTACACAAATTCAGAAACTCTTATCAGTTGCTAAATTTTTTGTGCATATTTATTAGCATTTATACTTTTTGCTAAAAACTTGCTGTTCTTTACTCGATATTTGCTAAAAGCCGCTGGCCTTTTAATATTGCTTTGAATCTTGATTTACGAAGGAATTTGAAAAGTAGTACGATATATTTTTTAAATTTGCTTCCCTTATTAACTATTGCTTTACTTTGCACTTTAACCTTTTAAAATGGTAAACGATACCGAAAAAAAGGTAAGCTCGGCTAAGGCCTTGCGTCAAACTGCAATCAATCAGTTGAGTGTGTTTGAACACTATGCCAATCAGGCGAAAACAAATCCAGCTGCTCACACAAGGTTTAAAGTTAACTTTAAAAAACTTTCTTCTTGTTGTAAGAGCTTTGAAAAGCATCATAATGCTTTACTGATCTTGACTTCAAACGATTCTGAAGCTCTGGAAGCTCAGAATAAAATACAAAAAGATTTTTTGGATAGATGCGTAGAGGTTGAGGCTTTGCACTATGATTTATTTGAGGTGGAGGCTGAAGAAATAAATCGAAGCCACAATGAGGTAAATAATCAAACAATTATTTTTCCGGAACCAGAATTTTCTCTTCCCAAGTTAAATGTCCCTGGTTTTTCGGGCGATGTTGAGGAGTTTCCAAGCTTTATTGAGATTTACAATGCGGTTGTAAACACGCGCAAGAGCTCGGACATTGAGAAGTTTAAATATTTACGTACGATTTTAAGAGGCCCTGCTTTAAATTTAATTAAAAATATACCTCTTGAAGGAAATAATTATTTACTTTGCTACGATACGCTGATTTCCAGATATGACAATAAGCGCTTACGTGCGGTTTCTTACTGGAAATCTATCGAAAACTCACCTCGGCTATCCAATGATGACGTTTTAGAATTGCGCAAAATGCTAGATACGTTCAAGGAAAACCTTGATTGCTTAAAAAATATGGGATATGCGACCCATAGTTGGTGCTTTATTACTGCGAACATACTTTTGGATCGATTAGATCCCGGAACGCGTAAGTTATTTGAACAAAATCACGCTTCTAATTTAATGCCAAAATACGAAGATATTTACAAATTTTTAGAGCAACATTGCACGTCTCTTGAATCTTTATCTTTGTCTATGAAACAAGATAATGTCCAAAACTCACGACCTGGGAACTTCTCGAGATCCCCCCGTAATCCACGAAATAAAACTGTTTTACTTGCGAACGGACAGTCACAAAAAACTCCAAATTCCAAACAAAACACGTGTTTCTACTGCAAAGCAAAAAATACACATCTGATTTTTAGCTGTGAATCTTTTTTAATGAAACCATTCAAGAACGCATTGATTTTATTAGAAATAATAAGGGATGCACCAACTGCATGGCTAGCTTTCATCAAGTAAACTCGTGCACTTCACAAAAAAGATGTAGATTTTGTTTTTTAAATCACCACAGTCTTTTATGCCTAAAAAATAACTCCCCGGCTTCGGTGATTGCTTCTTCTTCTGTGACGTCTAGTGGATCACAAACTAACCCCGTAGAAAATCAGATTACTGAAAATAAATCTATTCACGCGGGTACTGTGCTTGGCGACTATGACACGTTGCTTTGCACTGCTTTGCTGCACATCCGTGATGCATACGGAAATTGTCACGAAATACGCGCCATCTTGGATAATGGCGCCATGTGCTCCTTTATAACGAAAAAATGTGCGAATGCACTCGGACTTCCTAAATCCAACATTTCGCTTAATGTAAACGGTTTAGGAGATATGGGTACTACTGCGCGCCATGCGGTGCATTGTAAAATTGCTGCTATCGATAATAAATCGAAAATTTTTAGTCTAGAACCTGTATTAATAGACCAAGTTTGCGATAAAATGCCAAGTGTATTTTTTAACCAAAATTCTTTGCACTACTTAACTGGTCTAAAATTAGCTGATCCCAGTTAATATAATCAAGCTGGAATTCAGCTTCTTATTGGCGCGGACCTTTATGGATCACTTTTAGAAGAAGGTAGACTTTATTTTGGTCCAGACACCCCCTCTTGTATTAATACAGTCTTCGGATGGACTTTGCTCGGAAAAATGCCTTTGCAAAATGCTGCTTTTGCATCAAAAAATATTTCTACTTTTATGGCAACTATTTCCACTCCTGATTTAAATAATACCTTGCAAGAATTTTGGGAGTTGGAAGAGGTTCCCACGGTGGAGAAAAATTCACCTTCAGATATTTTTTGCGAGAAATATTTTGAAAAAACTACTATACGCGATGTGGACGGTAGATACACCGTTTCGTTGCCTTTTAAAATCAACCCCGTTGATTTCGGCGATACCCGAACCCTTGCTTTGCGTCGGTTGTACACGCTTGAAAAACGTTTGCTAAATGATAAAAAATTATTTACTTCTTACTCACAAGTAATGCAAGAATACTTGGATATGGGTCACATGCGTGCAGTTTCACCCCCTAATAACTCAGAAATTCATGAATATTTTTACATTGCTCACCATGCGGTTATAAAAGAAAGCTCGAGTAGCACGCCTGTTCGTCCTGTCTTTCACGCATCGAGTCATTCTTTAAATAAGCCTAGCCTAAATCAAGCCCTTCAAACGGGTCCTAAACTACAAGGAGATTTAGTTAAAATTTTGCTTAATTTTCGGCTACATAAATATTGTTTTGTTAGCGATATTTCTAAAATGTACAGAATGATAAATGTGGAGGAAAATCAACATAAATGCCAACGAATTTTATGGCGTTTTAATTCTGAAGAATCGGTGCAGGATTACGAATTGAAAACTTTGACTTTCGGGGTAAACTGTTCTCCATATTTAGCAATTCGAACCTTGCTTAAATTAGCCGATGATTATCAAGACTTACCGTTGGCTTCTGCGATTTTAAAGGACAGCGTCTACATAGACGACTGCGTAGTAAGTTGCAATGATTTTGATCAAATCATGCTTATGAAAAATCAATTAATTGAGTTATTAGGGCGAGGTGGATTTGAACTGAAGAAATGGGCATCAAACGAACCCAAATTGCTTGCAGACTTGCCTGCAACCCACATACAAACCAAAGACTTCTCTTTGGATCGAGAGGATGCAAACTCTCTAAAAATTTTAGGACAGCGTCTACATAGACGACTGCGTAGTAAGTTGCAATGATTTTGATCAAATCATGCTTATGAAAAATCAATTAATTGAGTTATTAGGGCGAGGTGGATTTGAACTGAAGAAATGGGCATCAAACGAACCCAAATTGCTTGCAGACTTGCCTGCAACCCACATACAAACCAAAGACTTCTCTTTGGATCGAGAGGATGCAAACTCTCTAAAAATTTTAGGCTTGAGGTGGAACCCTCAAAGTGATAACTTTTTTTATTCTTTTAATTATAATACAAAAATTTGCACTAAGCGTAATTTGCTTAGTACCCTTGCGAAATGCTTTGACCCTTTAGGTTTTCTTACACCGGTTACGTTTTTTGCAAAAAATTTAATCCAGTACTTATGGTTTATAAAGTTAGATTGGGATCAGTTAGCACCCCCAGAAGTAATTTCCAAGTGGAAAAAATTCGAGGAAGAACTCAAATTATTTTCTGATTTTTATATCCCAAGAATGATTGATCTCTCTAATTTTCAATTTTGTCAAATTGTTGGATTTAGCGATGCATCCGAGCGCGGTATGTGTACGGCGGTTTATTTTCGTATTGTTTATCAAAACGGAGATATTAAAACGTATTTTGTGTGCGCAAAATCGAAAGTCGCTCCCATAAAAAGAATCAGTATTCCTCGTTTGGAGCTCTGTGCGGCAGTTTTGCTAGCTAAACTCATTCAATTTATTCAAAATACTTTTGCTAATAAAATTGCTTTTCAAAATACTATTGCTTTTACGGATAGTATGGTAGCGCTCTCTTGGATCAAAGGATCACCACATGCGTGGCGCTCTTTTGTATCCAACCGAAGTAGATAGGCAGCAAGAGTTCTGCAGAATTTCCCATGTAAATTCCCATAAGAAAACGCTAAGGTTCAAGTTAGCGAAAATTGGCCCCGTCAAGGTCACACGTCTCTGTGACGTCACAACTGTCAAAACGTATTTAATAAGTTTGAGGTGATCTGTCAAATATCATTGGTCAATCTGTCATATGTCAATCTGTCATGTGTCAATCTGTCATGTGTCAATCAGTCACTTGCAATAATAAGCTGTCATATGTCAATCTGTCATGTGTCAATCTGTCATGTGTCAATCAGTCACTTGCAATAATAAGCTGGCATTTGGAAATTTTTAATGGCTTCGTTTACAAAATGGGTGTTCTAAGTTTACGGTCGATATCAGTTAATATTTGTATGTAAACCAAAAAGACCTTAGTCTGGAGCAATATTCATGAATGATGTTCGAAAACGTTTAAGTAAGAGAGAGTAAGAGAGAGAGAGAAAGAGAGAGAGAGAGAGAGAGAATTAGTGTGAAAGGGCCTTATTAAATAAATATGTTATAGCCATGTCTGAATGAACGAAGTGTTGGTTAAAAAGATATAAGGCAACTTGTTTATGGTGTTTTAGACGTGACCAATGCGAGATTTAATAGTCATGTGTGTGTACTGTGTCACCTATTGTGCTACGTAACCCGTGGCTGTAGTTCAAGTTGGGGACCCATACGAAATGTATACCTATTGTGTTACCTAACAAGGTGTAAAATTGACAGAATAGCCAATAAAATACTGCACTAGCTTATCCTGATATGTTTTAATATAAAAAAGTTGATTAATAATTGTCCCTGTTTGTTAAAAATAAAATCATTTTTAAAAATATTTCTTTAAATTTTTCGATGTGCATTTTCCTATATGTATCCCTTTGTATCACTGTTTATGTAGTTAAATGATAACCTTATGACCCCTCACATGTTTTTGTTTTATCTACTTAGCAAGGAGGAAAAGTAATATGATGCAATACGTAATGCAGTTGGTTATTTATATGTGTGGCGCAATTGTCGTAATATTTGAAAAAAATTGCAATTTTTAATTATTTCATTTATAAAAATGGTCGTAATGATCGTCAAGAATATTGCAAACGTATTGAATGTTAATATTTCAGAACAACTAAAACCGCATCAAAATAATTATTAATTTTAGTATCTATTGGAAAAAACCCTCAAAAAGTGCCAAAAGGCATATTAAATTAAAATAATAATAAGGGCATATAATGAAAGATCGCTATCAGCTGGGGGTAGCAAAGCTACTTTTTACGCTATGTGCGCATGTTTTGCATTGACAGTTTCCAAGAAAGACGCATTTCGGTGTACTGCGCAAATCTCATTTGGTCCTTAATAGTTTTTCACTAATTTCTCAGCACCTAATGAACCGATTCGAGAAATTCTTTTTGTATTGGATTGATATGTTTAACTTGTATTAAATTTAAAGAAGCAATAGATCACCCAAAAGGGCCTTAATAGTTTTTTGACTACTTTCTCAGCACCAACTAAACCGATTCAAGAAATTCTTTTTGTATTGCATTGGTGTGGCTTAACTTGTACTAATTCTTAAGGAGATCTAGATCAGTGAAAAGGGTCTTTATATTTTCCACTAATTTCTCAACATCTATTGAACCGATTCGAGAAATTCTTTTTTTATATTGGATTGATATGTCTAACTTGTATGCATTTTTAGAAAGACAAAGGTCGATCAAAATGTTTTTGTTTGTTTTGCAGGACAGATTTCAAAAATTGTTCTTTTATTAGATTCACAAAAATAAAATGAGAAAATAGGAATGTAGTTTAGCAGGCAATCAAAAGGATATTAATAAATAAACACACACACTAACCTACTATAAGTATTATAATGCATTACGTTATTCATATACAATTGTAGAAATTTAATAAACAAGCAGTTATGTTTTGTTATGTTATATATTTATTTCCAATAAAGAAAAGTTTTACATAGCAAATATATTAAAATAAGAAATAAATAAAGAGAAGCCACTGAAGCCTTCGAGAAGCTTGTGCGTGGCATTTTTCTTTTATAAATTTCAAATTTTAGAATTACAATAGCAACACTAAGAAATTAATCCTAAAATACAATAACAACAATATTAATAAAGAATAAGATTAGTTTGGTAATATTTTGCAGAATAAAACCATCAAATTCAATATGTACCTTCGTTGCAAATTATACCCTTTTTATATCACCCCCTTTTTCAATTAAAAATTTTAAATCCCAAATCATCCCATCATTAATAATCTCTTTTAAAAATGATCGAGGTGTGGATTGTATCCAGATTTTAACTGATCTGATCTAACCTCTTCCGGTATCAGACGATATACATGTGGCCCAAGAAAAGCAATAGTTCTTTGACCCCTTACTGTTTTAGTTTTTATAGTTTTTACATTTATTTGCATTCTATGTCTTGTATTATATGTGTGTTCTATTTCTATCAAATTATTTTTGTTTTTGTGTTAATAATTAAGCAATTGTAAAATATATATTTCATTTAAATCCATCAGGCCGCTCTCACTATACAAAGAATCTGTTCCGCACAATCGAGGTTTATTTAACAAAATACTTAAAAATGTGTTTTGAATAATTTGTACTTATTTTATTGTATTATGAAATGCTGAACTTACAAGTTGTTAAGATAAAAGTAGGAATCCTCTAACCTTTACCTTAGTATTAGGGGTTAGTTGTGATAAAAAAAAATTGATCTGGTTTAATTCTATTCCTACCCATTTAAACTTTTGTGACTTTTTAAACATTAAACATACAGGTTCTAAAATAAAAATCAACACAAAGTTAAAATCATATGTCTCAAAAAAAGAGGTCTGCAAGAAACGCGCTTTTTGACTCCATACAATAATATTGTACAACATATGTTCCATCTATCTAGCCTTCTTCGATCTATCTTTGGATATAGGCCTCCCCCAATATCGTCCATTCTTCTCTGTCTGTCGCCATGTTTATCCATCTAGCTCCTTTATATCTCTTCAAATCATCCGCCCATCTTATTTGAGGGTTTTTCCTACTTCTTTTATTTTCCCAAGGTCTCCTGGTTACAATACACATGTTCAATCAATCGTCTTTCTGTTTGATATTATGACCGGAAAATTTCCATTTTAAATTTGCTACTTCTCCTCTTACATCCCTTACTTTTGTTTTAATTCTTATCAACTCATTTCTTTTTCTATCTGTTAGCCCCTTATATAACATTTATCTTTCCATTGATCTTTGGGCTTTTGTCCCCTTATCCATGTTTGATTTTGTGTTGTCCAGGTCTGGAATCCATAAGTAAGTACAGGAAGAATACATTGGATATACACTTTTGTTTTGAGGTGCTAAGGATATTTTTATTTTTTTAATATGTAGCTTAATTTACCGAATGCTGCCAATGCCAATGTTACTCGTCTCTTGATTTTAGCTATTTGGTTTTCTTTTTTAGTTCAATAATTTGTCCCAGGTATATATATCTCTTATTAAGGGAATATCATCAGCATATCTTAGGTGGTTCAAGAATAGTCCGTTTACTTTGATGCCTATTTCTTCCCAATCTATGTTTTGAAAAACCCTTCTAGGGCCTGGTTAAATAGTTTAGGGGATATTGTGTCTATCTCTGACACCCCTTCTTATGCGGATTGGCTTGGTTCCTTCGTTGATTTTGATTGATTTTGTTGCTTTGGATATATATTGGCTATTAAGTCAATGGATCTGTAATCTATTCGGCTATTAATTAAAGATGCTTTTACTACCCAGTGCTCAATGCTATCAAAAGCTTTTTCAAAGTCTATAAACGCAATATATAGTGGAATGTTATATTTGTTGGCTTGTTCTATTAGGATTTTCATAGTTAATAGGTGTTTACTGTACAAAAACCTTTTCTGAAGCCTGCTTGTTCATTTGATTGATATTCTTCAAATTTTTTAGTTATTAATTATATTGAGCAGTGTTATAGGTTGATAATGGTTATTGAATATTTCCAGTTGTTTGGGTTTATTTTTTCTTTTAGTATTTTATTCAGGAGAATATGTATCGTACTAACTAAAAGTAAAGGTAAAGCTCACCGTATTTGAGCATATCTGCCGTTACTCCGTCTTTTCTAGGTGATTTATTATTTTTCATTATCTTTAATCCTCTCTTTATTTCCGCTTTGCTTATTTCAGGTTGTAGCTCTGAGTTTATGTTCTTTATTTTTTGTTTGGAGTTTCTTCGTAGTTTCTCGTGATGGTTCCCTTTTTGTTTGGTATAATTCTCTATAGACTAGTTGTGTGATATTTATAATATCCCCTTCAACGTTAGTCTCCTTTATTTTAATTATTTCATATCTAAATAGCCTTAGACATTTCATGTTTCTGTTATTTTCTACAACTCTCTAAATTTTTATTTCTTGGCTCTTTCTTTTATTTTCTTTTATCATTTTTCTTACAGTTTTATTTACTTCCGTGTATTCAATCGATGTTCTTTTTCCTTCTGTCTCAAGGTCCCGCCTTTTCTTCATCAGTTTCTTTATTTCTTCTGATATACAATTTTCTTTCTTTTTATCTTTTTATGTAATATCTTTTCTTACTTTTGTTATAACTCTTGTCAGCGTATCATTCATTTCATCTATATTTTTATTTTCGCAGGTTTGGGTTAGCATTTCTTTGTATAAAACTTTATTTTGTGTAAGTTTATTCGTGTCAAGTTGTTCATTCTTTTCATTTCGGAATTGTTGTCAATGCCGATTTTTGTTCTAATCATCCTATGATCACTGCCTGTTGTAAAGCTGTTTAGGACTGTTGCATCTCTAACGATGTTTTTCTTAGTAGTCAGCATGTGATCAGTCTCGTTTTTCGTTATTCCATTAGGGCTGAGCCATCTACACTTTCGTTGTGGTTTCTTTTTATATAAAGAATTCATTGCATAAAGGTGTTTTTCGTCTAGATAATTCACACATGTTACTTGTTACATGTAACTTACCGACAATATACTAGATATATCTCGATTTGTACAATTATTTAAATGAAGGAACAACCAAGTCAAAATACTTGCGTTCACTTGTAAAATTAACTTCTAAATTATTATACGATATCAAATCATAATGAAAAAGATGTTAGTATTTTTAGTTAAGTAGTTCACCATCGCTTTCATCTGTGGCTTCGGTTGTAAATTCTGAACTTGTCTTAAGAATGCTATAATGTCCCCACGGCAACGTTTCATCCGTTCCAGGAACGAGATACCTCTTATCATCATATGGTGAAAGGGCAATTTTAAGCTGGGTGATAGAGTGTACCTGATGGTTCTCTGAGCGAATGAGATTTTGCGAAATCGACTTTTGCTTAAAACTATCGAGACATTCAATATAATCTTCAAAGTTAATATTGGTTTTAACAACTGAGGATTTGACGCCCTTCGCTTTTTTTGTTATTCCCAAGTTTAATATGATGGAGTTAATTTCTTCTTCATCATACCCTTCATCCTGTAATTTCTTTATTTTCTTTAGTACATCATTTGAAGACGTTAAAACTTTGGTAGCATATAATTTCGATCTAAGACCTACATACTCAGTCATAGGAACACCGTTATTTTCATCCGTCATCATTCCTAAAACTTTTTTATTAACTTGTGGAATTCCAAAAGTATTATCGCTAGGATAATCAGAGGTATCAAAGTATTTATAGCAGTCTCGCTTTATAACTTCATATGGATCTTGAAAAAACTCATAAATCAGGCTGTCTGTGTCCGTGTAGTGTACTGAACAATTTTCAAAATTTGACTTTATATATCCATAGTGAAATTCGTATATTGTAGTCTTCGCTAAATCTAAAATTGCCTGGCCAACATAGATCGGCTTATTTAACCAAATTTGCAGTTTATTGAGCTCAACCGCAACTAGATCAGGTTTTTCGTTAAATATCACACATGTTTTGAATTCAGGCTTGGCTATATATGACTCAGCACCGTAACGTCCATTCCATTCAGTTAGCAAACGAACATTGACACGCTTCCTAACATTCTCCATCGTTTTACCTACAACGAAAAAAGATAAGTTTAAGATATATCTATATACAGTATTTTTCAAATAATAAATAAACGATAGTACCGTACTTAAGTACGTCGTTAAATATGTATTTTTTCACAAATATCACTTCAGGTCTACGTGAAAATAAAATCAAAATCCATATTTTTTTCAACTTACCAAAGACCGCATTATTCATCAACTTGAATAAATTCTTCTCAAATTCATTCGCTGCCTTTTTACGAAGCTCTGTGTTAAGATCGATATAGCTCTTCAGCCATGGAGCTTGATTAAATTTAACTACGCGATGTACTTTCTTTAGTAGCAACCCATATGAAATTGCTTGTTTTAGAGCTCTATAATGAACCACATACTTCTTCTTATCTTCAAGTGTTGCCATTAGTTTGGTAAGCTCTTTAACATTTTTTGGAAGCTTTCCAGTCTTAGGATTTATGTGCTGCGGACAGAATGGGATATCTTTATGTTGATCATGTAGTTCGTAAGGATAATCTAAATCAACTTC
The DNA here is from genome assembly GCA_963576565.1 of Aspidapion aeneum. NCBI lineage: Eukaryota > Metazoa > Arthropoda > Insecta > Coleoptera > Brentidae > Aspidapion > Aspidapion aeneum. The sequence goes on along the minus strand of OY755043.1, from coordinate 80,171,107 downwards.
CAATATATAGCCCTCGTTAGCATCGTCAGGGATTGTCGTGACATCAATGTTTGTATCACACCATTGGAAACCACCACAGGGAAGGTATTGCGACATCGCCCAACCATACTGTAAGAAAAAAATATAATTAATAATGATGACTAAAATGTATACCAATTATAAGCAATTATTTAAAACGGATTAAACGCACCTGGTTATTTACATCAAAGTACATCAGGAAAGATTCGGGCCTGGAAGGATCGTAGCTTGGAAGGTATTTGTTGTTAGCTCTGGCTTTTCTCTTACTGCAGACTTGACTTAGACCGCCTCTAATACCCCTTTCCACGAAAAGAAACATATCAGCATCAGTAAGAAGCTCTAGCTCTATACCAGTATACTTCATCATCGCATCCCATGTATATCCTGGTAAGGTGAAATAGTGAGCAGGATCCAGTTTATAAGTTTTAAGGCAGCTCTCTCGAAACCTTTCAAAGACATCTGTCAAAAGCATGATATCTGTTTTCATATAAAGGTCGACATACTCTCCTAATGTTCTACAACCAAATTCATTCCATACGAGTTTTGCTTGATGGTAGAGTCTGCTGGGACATGGTTTGTTCTCCAACTTATTATAGAAGGCATCTTGAGTCGGTAAATTTACTTCATCAAATTTATCGAATGCGTCGAGGTAATCATAAGGCATCACTCCCTTTTTTGTTAACAGCTTAAACTTTTCCTTTGGTAAATGTGAGAACTGTGATTCCAGACTAGGATATTCCTCCAAGTACGAAGCTAGGTTCTCCAGTGAAGAAGCCATAAAACGAAAACTATCAACAAACCGGAGTTGGATGGGAAAGTCATCGATATGTTTTGTAAAACTTATGTATTTTTCTTTCGTAATCGGAAGCAAATCTATAGACCCTTTCATTCTCGTAGCAATATCTGTTATTATAAAATGGGCATCGTAGCCACTTAGATTATGGAAAACTACGGGTATAATATGAGTGTCTTTATAATTAATGTTGCAAGATTCGTGAGCAGCACCGCGATAGTTTGTATTGGGGATCAGGTGGTTATGATCTCTAACTTTTTTATCGTCAGGAGTGAATTTTTGTTCGCATATATGGCAAAGTGTAGCTCTTTGTTGCTCAACTTCCTGCATCCATGTCATATCAATATCGAAAGGGCACCAAAAGACGGTTGCCAAGTCTTCTGCTAGACTATTCATTTCATCAGCAAACCACTGCATGCAATCAAGGCCTCGGTATGAACGGTAAAAACTTAGAGAGTCGTCATAGCTACATTTCAGGTAATAGCCAACAGCGGCAGGTATATGATGTTGGTTTATCTGAGGTTTTTTGGGATCATTCGTGGGTTTAAGCACACTCTCCAGATCAGCGTAAACTACGAATGGGACTTTCTCCTTATTTTTAAAGTTCGTAAATTTCAATGTATTTTTTCCTGGTTCAGGCATCTTGATTGCAGTTTGATTGATCTTCAAACAATCTTCGATATGTTTAGCAAGTCTCTCTTCTGATCGACAGTAAATGAGACAACGGTCACAGAAAAACTTTTGACCGTGTTCTTTACTGAGTTGACTGGAGAGGAGACGAGATAAATTCTTGATCCAGACATAGTGGTATCGCACGGGAGTCTCAACGTCATCATATCGATCTTGAATCATTAACAGATTAACATGGCGGTCTTTCATATTTTTCGTTAGATAGGTAGGAAGTGTTTTCAATACATTTGCATTTTTCTGGAGAATATAGATATTTACCGATACATTATTTTGTTGCTCAAAGTTTGGTATTTGCCTAAAAGTCATCGGGAACTGTATTCCTTTTAATTTAAGAACTGATGAATAGTGGGGGTATGATGATACTAAATTTGAATCTATTTTGCCTGCAGGATATAAAGCGGACGTAACAGCCCAAGCAAAACAGGCGTCATCATTATTCTTGACGTTGATACATGCATGCTTTTTTTTAATCTCAGCAGGTAAATCAATGTATGAGGAGCCTAACTGCGGCGTGTATTTATTTACGTTTACTCCCAAGTTAATCACTTTCTTTAATGCCCAACCACTATCACGCTCTTGGAATTCTTCAAGTTCTTTTATGATTGGAGCTACAACTTTGGAGTCAAACCACGCATTCAAGTTGGTATCTCTATAGATGGCTGAGTTAGACGTGGTGAAGTACTTATATTCTTTATGTATAATATCACCCTTTATCACCTCGAATTCCCCGCAAAAAGCTGCATTGACCTTTAGAGTTTCATCTTTTTTAAGAGCGTTCTGCATGCGTCTTATAAAAATAGCTTTGCAGTCAATAAAAAAAGCTTTTGGATCTTTATGACTCAGGTTCGTAATGACCGCCGTGCGAATTCTAGAGGCAAAAGCTGATTCAAAATCATCCCAGCGGACTCGATCTCTGGCAGTTTGCTTCCTTGATAAAATACCTGAGCCTTGCTTTTGGGCCGCTTTAATTTGGTTTCTGAGACTTCTAACGTTCCGTAGACAAGCTATAATATGTTGCTTCTCTCCCAAATTGCCTGATTTTTTAATTTCTTTGTTCATCCTTTTTATTGCGCGTGTACATTCACGCAATCCTTCTCTGGCCACTTTCTCATTATAGTGTGGTTTTAGAACCCCCAATATAGCGGCAATGTGTCTCACAATATCAGTAAACAGAGACATTTTCTGTAAATAAAAAAAGTTTAATTAACATTAGGCGATATAAATAATAAAATAACGCGCTTGCAAAATATAACCTATCTACCTACCTACTTATTGACTTTACGTCGCGTCTTTTTAAAGAACCACTAAACCTTTTCTCTTCAACGAATTGAAACATAATGAATAAAATGATGAAAAGCAAGATATATTAGCAAAATACAAAACCAAACAGACATTGTGACCAACAATATCCCATGGCTACCAACTTAATAGAAATTAAACCAAATTTCACTGCTACCAGTGTTACCAACTTAATCAGTCAATAATACTCACAACATTTCACTGCTACCAGTGTTGCCAACTTAAAAATTATTAATGTGTCAATGAGAAAGACATCTTCAAAAATTATAAAACTAATTGCACAAGATTGTATAATTTCAAATACTGAAACGAATAAGAACTATTCATTATCAAGCTCTTGATGTGACCAGTCATGCCTGATATTATACGAGAGTACATCAGATTGAATATAATCAAATATGGTATTGAAACGGCATTTATTCGGGCAAATTACTGTGGCGTATGCTTAGCTGCAAGTTTAGTTTTCCACGAATTAGCTGAGAAATATGGAATACAAACCAAGGTGCAAGTGGGCACTAAGTTATATTCAAATGGAATTAAAATTTCACCGCATTTCTGGATTGATCATAATAATTTAATATACGATCCAACTATTGCGATAACGCAACATTATCTACCACATAATCTTACTGTTACTCATAGAAAAGGTGAATTAGTATGCAAGACAATGAAAGGTTTTAAAATGTTGGAAATGTTTCATGAATTTGAGAAGACCAAGTCAACAGCTGCTTACTTCAATAAGGCTCCAAATAACTTAATTAAAGTGCGTGAAAATATTCATCAAATTGTAAGCAAAATAATAAACCGAACCAAACTACTAAAACTTAAATAACAGTCAGATCTTTACTATGTTTGCCAGGGTCTTATGGATTCTACAAAAATACAATACAAATTATTATTTATTAGCAACATAAAAGGCAAAAGGTGGGTTAAATAAAGATAAACTATATTAATATCTTTATTAAATGATAAGAACAATTTAAATGTTTGGAAAATGCCAACATCATTTGGAGAAGAAGACGGTTTGTGGGGAGATCAGCAATTCTATACATATTGTAAGCAAAACATTGAAAACTTAACACATATAATCCAGACGTACTTCAGACATAATTTAGCTGTAGTTTAGATGTACTTTAACTGTACTTCAGATGTACTTCAGCTGTACTTCAGCTGTACTTCAGATGTACTTCAGATGTACTTCAGATGTACTTCAGATGTACTTCAGATGTACTTCAGCTGAACTTCAGCTTTACTTCAGATATACTTCAGATGTAGTGCAGACGTAATTCAGCTATCCTCAGGTGTAGTTTTAACATAATTAACTTACCAATATGTTGTTGTACGGTGTAAATGATAGGTGCTCCGTATTAGAAAGAATGGAATTATACAAGGAAGAGCAAACAGAAAACTTTTTAAAGTCATTCTTCGAACCTCAAAAACAAACTGCTTTAAGTTTTGTTTAAGACGATAATGATTCCAATAAGGAAGCTGTGTATGATAAGGTTTTCCGTCCCCGATATTATATAACAATAAGTGGATGTTAGGCAATAGGAAAATATCAATGGATAATGAGAATATTGCTTTAGATGATCACATTTTCAAGAACACTTCGGGACTTGGAAACTTAATATTATTTAAAGAACCAAAGAACTTTTAACCCTTAGAGCATCAGATCTACAAACAAATATTAGAGCTGAACGGTGTCCATCGAGATTTTAGAATGCAAGCTTGTAAGACTAAACACAAAAAATATTCGGCCTTATTTAAAAACAAGAGAAAACCTAAATATGATAAAAATATAAATTTGCAGGCAGCATATTTTTATTAAAAACAAAACTAGTGCCTAGTCTTGAGACCATACTACTTGTTTAAATTACGGCCAGTAGTTACTATATAATGTTGTATACAGGTGTCTGACAACTTTAGAATAATATCTTAAAACAAAAGGATACTGACAATTTGGGAAAAATAATTTCACTATCTAAATATGGTTTCCATTATGTTTGCTGTGTAAATGGTAACCTTCGGAAGTTGTAAGTACCTGAGTACGAGATATTATAAGGAATTCTCATTTGTTTAAAAGCATATCCCCAGGCATTTTATGAGTACTTACGTATAATTTGGTTATTCAAAAATCACTAAAGAATTTAATCTGAGGCAGACTAAATCTAATCAGTTATTTCATGATGTCCATAGCGTCAGTACAATTCTTTTCAACGACAATGTAATTTTGCGATAATAAACAGCATAAAACATAAATATTTTAAACATGTGTTTTTTTTGGGGTGCATATATAAGAAATTACTAAACCTTACTAAAAATAATAAGTTTTTTGTATGTAAAAAAACTGAAAAATGTTTTGTATCCAGGTCACTCATGTCCCTAGTCAAAAACTTGTTTCTATGTTTGTGCTTCCATTACAAAAAAATTAAAAAACCAAAGTTTAAAACTACAAGAAAAACATAAGTAAACTATTTTTTAGCAACTGTTTAAATCCTGGAAAAATTTCGCATTCAAATCAAGTGATACCATTTAAAAAACAATCACAGAACATTAATGAAAGATGTTTAGAAATCTTACATAGAACAAGTGAATGGCTTTGGACAAACAATTTATTGTTAAATGAGGACAAAATCAAAATAATTGCCCAATTATTAGGAGTTACAATTGATATAAATCTTAATTACATCGTGTATACTTAAAACTTATATATTAAGTTGAGTAGGACAACCTATGCAATTAAGATTTTAACTCCTTAACAATAAGGTTTTGGGGACATAGCAGTCATGCAAATAGCGTATTTGTAAAGCAAAACGAATCATTCGTATAATGTTTAATCTTAACTTTAACGAAAGCTGCCGGGGCACTGTCAGAGAAAACAATCTTTTAACAGTAATAGGTATTTATGAATGTGTCATATACCTAAAAAAGGAACATACACAAATTCGATTATCTTAGACCAAACCATTCTTACGATACGAGGCTGAAACAACAAACAAATTACTTTAATTATCCTATTCTCAAATTAAGTTCCACAGAAAAAGGACCAGACTACGCGGCTAATAAATACTTTAACAAACTTCCTAAAGACATAAAAGATTTAAATAGTTTTAAAATGTTTAAAAGGTGTTTTAAAATTTTTAAAAGGTGTTTTTATTCCGCTTTTTAATATGTGTAATTAAATAATTTACAATATATTATAAATAAGTAATTTGATTTTTGGTTTAACCCTGGAAATTGATTGAGTTTTGGATATTTTATTCTTTTAGCAGCTTGGAATTTTTACAATAATTAGTGTTTTTTTGTTTCAGCTTTTTAATATGTTATGTTTTTTTTATATTTAATATTAACTTTTTAATCATATTGGGTAAAAATTTGTATAAAATAGTAAAACATAAAAACTAATAAAAATAAAATAATACATAAGAAAAGTAAAATAATAATAATAATAAAAAAAAATAATAAGAACAATAACACACTATAAATAAAAAATGTCTTCCAGACCAGACTCCGGCTTAATTGTGCCTAAAATTGACGCGGCATAATATGTCTGTGTTTTCATTACATTTTAGGTCACTGTTATCAGTATATTATAAATAAGTAATTTGATATTTAATTTAACCTTGGAAATTGATTGGGTTTTAGATATTGTATTCTTTTAGAAGCTTGACATTTTGAATTTAATTTATCATTTATTATATGATTATTTTCCCAGAGTAACTGGAAACCAGGTTAAAATAACAACCATCATTTTATTATTCGTATTGTAATTTTTGTGTTTTTTATAATAGTATAATTTTAAATATTAACTATGCATTTAGTTGACATACCATATATATGAAGTGTGAATTATATAACTAATATGGCAAATAAATAATCTAATATAATCAATATTTTTTTAAAGATTTACTTGATAGGTAGGTAGATAGTATTATTTATTAACGTATTAAGAGAGCAACGGAGACCAAAAGACCCGGAACAGCGGCAAAACTTCATTCATTAAAAGAATTCGCTTTGACCTTAACATGCGCCTATAAGTTAGAAAAAATAAAGTAATATTTTTTGGAAAGTCTATAACAAAGCTGTACGACACACAATATAAGTATGTTTAATGTCTATCGATTTACCAGTGTCGACGGTAAAATAGTTATTGGATGTATACAGTAAATACCTAACTCTTAAAAACAAGCAATTAAATTTAATTTACGTCTGAATAGACATATAGTTACAATAAAAATATAATCAATAACGTTTTTGAGGTTACATTCTCAAATACGGATGCTTAAGTTTAAAAATATGAGTTAGGCTCTGATGATTTACATCTCCCCTAAACCTAGAAGTAATAAAAACCTCAAAAGTTGGGACACCCTGTACATTTTTTGAATAACAGGATTAAAAAATGTACTGGTATGTGCTTAAAAAAGTCACACTAAATTATTCTTAAAATATCTTTGATTTATTTGTACTTATGATTTTGAGTTGAAAGGTAGGTCAAGCAGTTTCAAAACATTTACCTGAGAAACGAAATTTATGAACATTTTTGTTCAGTTTTTTGTAAAAGACATAATTTAGCGTCTCCCAAAAGTTATTTTACTTTAAAAATAAAATAAAAAGAACTTAATCCCAATCAAGGATTTCAAACTTCGTTACCAAGGAAGTACGTTTTTTAAAATAAATTTAAAGTTTATTGTTTATATATAATATAGTATAGAAAATATAACTCACCAACAGTTGTTTAATAAAGAAACACTGGTTAGTTACCAAATGCCAAATATTGTTCAATAAAGAAACACTTGTTTGTATATGATGTTTTAATTCTGTTTTTCGCTTTTATATATACAAAATGATTTAAAAAATATAACGCTATCTACAAGAAACATGTGCATATTTTTGTCAAAACATTTGATAGATTGTTCTATCTGCAAGCGCGTGTACATTTTTTTACTGATTATTTCAACAGCTATCTCTAAATATAGGAGTAGTAGGGTCAGAGGTTATCTTGTTATTCCAATAAACACTTTTTATAAAGCTGCTACAAAGTGGTAGTACAAACTTAAATTTAATATTATTTTAAATAAAATTTATTTATACAGGGGGCCTACTATTATTAGTTTAGATATACCGTGATTTTTATAAAATTGGATTGTTATTTCCAATGATTATAAATTAAGTAAATACTTTCGGTCTTTTTCTTCTATACATTTTGTTAGACCAAAAATCTACGATGCTTATTCAGTCCATCGCGATAATTTATACAGCACATGTCGTAGTTTTTGTACCTACTCTATTCGCTATTCGTAAATCTTCGCTCACTTTCGGGCAACTTCGGACTCCGATGTGATGTTGGAGAGTGAGGGGGTAAGGTTAAAACAAATAAGAAAATGTTAATAATATTTGTAAAACTTAATTTTGGGTCTAAATACAATTGTATATGAAAAACGTAATGCATTATAATACCTATAGTAGGTTAGTGTGTGTGTGTGTGTGTGTGTGTTTATTTACTAATATCCTTTTGATTGCCTGCTAAACTACATTCCTATTTTCTCATTTTATTTTTGTGAATCTAATAAAAGAACAATTTTTGAAATCTGTCCTGCAAAACAAACAAAAACATTTTGATCGACCTTTGTCTTTCTAAAAATGCATACAAGTTAGACATATCAATCCAATATAAAAAAAGAATTTCTCGAATCGGTTCAATAGATGTTGAGAAATTAGTGGAAAATATAAAGACCCTTTTCACTGATCTAGATCTCCTTAAGAATTAGTACAAGTTAAGCCACACCAATGCAATACAAAAAGAATTTCTTGAATCGGTTTAGTTGGTGCTGAGAAAGTAGTCAAAAAACTATTAAGGCCCTTTTGGGTGATCTATTGCTTCTTTAAATTTAATACAAGTTAAACATATCAATCCAATACAAAAAGAATTTCTCGAATCGGTTCATTAGGTGCTGAGAAATTAGTGAAAAACTATTAAGGACCAAATGAGATTTGCGCAGTACACCGAAATGCGTCTTTCTTGGAAACTGTCAATGCAAAACATGCGCACATAGCGTAAAAAGTAGCTTTGCTACCCCCAGCTGATAGCGATCTTTCATTATATGCCCTTATTATTATTTTAATTTAATATGCCTTTGGCACTTTTTGATGGTTTTTTCCAATAGATACTAAAATTAATAATTATTTTGATGCGGTTTTAGTTGTTCTGAAATATTAACATTCAATACGTTTGCAATATTCTTGACGATCATTACGACCATTTTTATAAATGAAATAATTAAAAATTGCAATTTTTTTCAAATATTACGACAATTTCGCCACACATATAAATAACCAACTGCATTACGTATTGCATCATATTACTTTTCCTCCTTGCTAAGTAGATAAAACAAAAACATGTGAGGGGTCATAAGGTTATCATTTAACTACATAAACAGTGATACAAAGGGATACATATAGGAAAATGCACATCGAAAAATTTAAAGAAATATTTTTAAAAATGATTTTATTTTTAACAAACAGGGACAATTATTAATCAACTTTTTTATATTAAAACATATCAGGATAAGCTAGTGCAGTATTTTTTTGGCTATTCTGTCAATTTTACACCTTGTTAGGTAACACAATAGGTATACATTTCGTATGGGTCCCCAACTTGAACTACAGCCACGGGTTACGTAGCACAATAGGTGACACAGTACACACACATGACTATTAAATCTCGCATTGGTCACGTCTAAAACACCATAAACAAGTTGCCTTATATCTTTTTAACCAACACTTCGTTCATTCAGACATGGCTATAACATATTTATTTAATAAGGCCCTTTCACACTAATTCTCTCTCTCTCTCTCTCTCTCTCTTTCTCTCTCTCTCTTACTCTCTCTTACTTAAACGTTTTCGAACATCATTCATGAATATTGCTCCAGACTAAGGTCTTTTTGGTTTACATACAAATATTAACTGATATCGACCGTAAACTTAGAACACCCATTTTGTAAACGAAGCCATTAAAAATTTCCAAATGCCAGCTTATTATTGCAAGTGACTGATTGACACATGACAGATTGACACATGACAGATTGACACATGACAGATTGACATATGACAGCTTATTATTGCAAGTGACTGATTGACACATGACAGATTGACACATGACAGATTGACATATGACAGATTGACCAATGATATTTGACAGATCACCTCAAACTTATTAAATACGTTTTGACAGTTGTGACGTCACACAGACGTGTGACCTTGACGGGGCCAATTTTCGCTAACTTGAACCTTAGCGTTTTCTTATGGGAATTTACATGGGAAATTCTGCAGAACTCTTGCTGCCTATCTACTAACCGAGTCACATACATACAAGAAAAAATTCAGCCTTGCGATTGGAACCATGTTCCTTCTGAATTAAATGCCGCGGACCCCGGGTCACGTGGTCTATTGCCTGCAGATTTAATTAATTGTTCCCTTTGGTGGCAAGGACCCGAGTTCCTTTGTTAGCCACAAGAGACATGGGATTTTACTAAAAATAATATTACTACACCCAAAGAAGCTCTTGAAGAGGAGCGAAAATTGGTGTTTGCTGCAACAATTGAACCAAATTTTTTTGGATTGTCTGCTTAACAAATTTTCAAATTTTTTGCGTTTAATTAGACTTGTTGCTTTTATACTACGTTTTATTCACAATCTTCGCGCGCGTAAATTTAATAATCAGAAAATTATTATTAATTCTACCTGGTTAATACAATATGAGTTACAAAATGCAATATTTGTGCTTATAAAACACGTGCAAAATAAATATTTTCAATACAAGATTTCTTTACTTGTCGATAATAAACCGTTGCCAAAGGTTTTTAGAAAATTAAATCCGTTTTTGGATCAAAATAATATTTTACGCATTGGCGGAAGATTATGCAATTCGGAATTAGATTATGACAAAAAATTTCCTATACTTTTACCCGGTGATTCTCAATTTACAAAGTTATTGATTGCGCATACTCACGAGAAACATATGCACAACTTTATTTTTACTTTTTCAAAATTATTGGATTTTTGCAGCTAAAAGCCATATAAGAAAAATAATTTCGCGTTGTTCTACATGCTGGCGCACGCGCCCCAATAATTATCAACCCCCTGTTGGAAATTTGCCAAAATTTCGCGTTTCACAAGCAAAAGCTTTGCTATTACAATGAGCCGCATGCGCGGTGCAAAACGACTTAAGGCTTACGTCGTTCTATTTATTTGCGGTTGTACGAAGGCGGTACACTTAGAAATTGTGTCAGACTTATCGGCAGACGCTTTTATGGCAGCATTCCGACGTTTTATGGCCAGAAGAGGACGCGTGGAAGTAGTCTACTCGGATAACGCGTCAAATTTTACGCTTTCTGCTAAAATGCTTAACGAGATGTTTGCTGAAGTTGCTAATCGCGAATCAAGTCGTTGGCACTTTAACCCTTCATCCGCACCCCACATGGGCGGTTTGTGGGAAAGTAACATCAAAAGTGCAAAGTCTCATTTACTACGAGTAATTGGAGAACAGGTGCTTACTTTTGAGGAGCTTTATACTGTGGTTACTCAAGTAGAAGCTATCCTCAACTCTAGACCTTTGTGTCCAGTCAGCACAGATCCAAATGATTTGATTGCACTGACGCCCGGTCATTTCCTTAGCCTGGAACCACTTACGACTGTTCCAGACCTCGATTTTGACCAAGTGCCTTTAAATAGGCTTTCTCGGTGGCAGTTGCTGCAAAAACTACATCGCGATTTTTGGCGTAGATGGCACAGAGATTACTTACATACATTGCAACAGCACGCTTAAGAGAATCAAGACAAATTTGATCCCATTGCGATTGATACGATGGTTTTGATAAAAGATGATCAAACCACTCCCTTAAATTGGGTATTGGGACGAGTAGTAGGATTGCACCCTGGTACTGATAATGTAGTAAGAGTTGCTACAGTTAAAACCTCCAAAGGTTTATTCAAGGGGCCTTTGGTGAAATTGTGCCCTCTCCCTAATGCTTAGTTCAGAAAATACCATACCCTGGGTATTTTCAGGGGGGGCGCAATGCTTCGTCCCGGCGTTAAGTTTTAAGATATAAAATTTACAGACATTTATCTAAATTAGAATGCTTTTTATTTTCTTTTTTTGCTAGAGTTATGCTAAAACTTTATACTTAAAGTTACTTTTATTTCTTGGTTTAAACTAATTTAGTTACTAAGATATGCCTTGCCTACAAAAAGGGTAAAAATTTGAATTTGCGCGGTGAATTATATGCTCAAGAATGCATTGACTTTACTTTATTATTTTTGCTTTTTTCTACCTTGAATATATCCATTTTCCATCCTTTTTTAATTTAAGTTTTTTTTCCTAATTTTATACATACCTTTACTGCTGTATTGCTACATATAGCAGTGCTCCAAGGTCCGTCTTGCTAAACGGAGCTCATGCGAATATTTGGGGTACTCTCCATACCAGTGATATATATTGATCGCCAACTGAAATCACATGCGTGTTTTTTAAGACCGCGGTCGTGTATAAACATTTTATGGATTGCTTTGATGTGCTACTGCTACTACTTTGATTGGAATTATTTGGATTCGACTGTGCAGTTGTTCATGTACCAAGTTCCTTTCATCCAAGGGTAAGTCAAAGTGTTTTTGAGCTGCGTTTCTTTACATTTTTTACTTATTCCCTATGCTACTATTCCTAACTAAAAACACAAATGTGTAACCTAAGAGTGGGAACTATTGGACTGGAGATCCCTATTGCTACAGTTCGGTTGGTTTGTTGACTTTTACATGCGAAAGACGTCTCGACCGACCAGTGATATCCCACAAAAAATTAAAATCACCAAAAAAAATAACTTGTTGACCTAAATAAATTGACTGCACTAAAAAATAATCGGTGAAACAATTATCACAAGCAGAAAATAATAACATAAATAAATGAACCTGCAAAAAAAATATTAGAAAAACACACTACCTATGTCATATATTTAAAACATAAAAAGACCATGTCTGGAGGTCCATCCACCTATAAATCAACAAAAAAAATTGAAGTAAATTTAAATTGCTGTATTTATTTTTCTTAAAAAAAAATTAAAACATGTTTTTCCTACAAAAAAACTTTAAAGAATTAAGACATGAATTGGACTCCGTTCAATAAAAACTCCCATGTTTTATCTACTTATTCTTCCTTAATAAATAAAAATGAATCTTTTATTTCCCAAGAAAAAACTTGTGGAGATAAGCTAATAAAAAACTATGAGAACTACTAAAACAAAAGGAACTCCAAATCAACTCTCAAATATTACTAAAAAATATTTAAATAGTGTTATCAAAACCAACGATGATGGAAAATCTTATTTTTTATTAAAAAAATGATTGGGTGTCAAAAAAACACCGACAGCCACTGAAAGCCTTTAACCTGGCTTTGGCTGTACCACAAAAAATTTTTTTATAAAAAAAAATATTTTTTTCTTTTTTTTTCCAAATTAAAAAAAGAACCAAAAAAAATTACATCAGATGTTAAAAAACTAGCCAAAACTCACGTAGGGCGCCAATTGTGGCCAATTAAAATGCGTTGAGTGACATTTGTGGCAACCTAAAAGAAGTTGCCGCCATTTTGGGACACTGTAAATAGAACAATAACGCTGTGCCGATTTGTGACACTAAAATGAAATTACTGAGTAGCTAAACAAATATCTGGAAGCAGAACTGTATTTTCCAGCTAGGTAAAACATTGATATGCCCGGTAACTTTTATACAGTGGTGAAGGGGGGGGTTCAGAAATAAGAAAATTTTAAGCGCCACAGTGTTTTAATATCAATGTTTTACAAAGATCTTAATTAAAATACAGTGCAACCCAAACGTTGTAGCCAAACAATGAAACTCTACTTACTTCCGAGGCTTCCAGAATATTTGTGTAATTAAGAATAACCAAAAAAATTTACTAATAAACAAAATAAAATTTCTAAAAGATTCCTAAATAAATCAAAATGACGCAAATAGAAAGTTTCTTATAGGTAGATGCACATTTCCAACAGGTCACAGGGTACCTATATTTGAGTCAGTAGTGTAAGACTCACTTATCTAAATGATTGTTAAAAAAAACATACTTCCAAAATCATTCCATCATAGGGGCGATCTGGACCAAATATCTGCTGTCATCATTCTACGTTGGGTAGAATGAGACAGACAGCAACCCAGTCCGAGATCCACCCCATGAGGTAAAACAATGTAAGGAAACCGCTAAAAAAATATAATCTCATCTCTCTTTTGTCTCCGCAAAGTTGGTCATTGGGTTGTACAAATAACACAAAAATTTAATTCATCTTGTTTATTTTAATGGCAAAGTTGGATAAAATACCAAAAACATAAAAATAAATAAATAAATGAAATGGATGTAAACAAGTTAGGGGCAGAATAACACTCAATAGCAATTTGACAGTAGAACTTAAGTTAATTAAGCCGCAAAATAGTGGTCATGACGTCATACCTTTATCTTGCGTTCACAAGAAGTGTTAAAATTATATTGAAAAGTTATCTGGAAAGATAATGTCTAAATTATACTGAAAATCATATGAAAAGATTGTCTTAATTATATTGAAAAATTATATGAAATGATTATGTCTAAAGGCTTGCTCCTACCTTGGTCCTGCAATTATTTAATTGTTAGTTTGGTGTTTTATTAAACCTGGAAGTGGTGTTTTCTGACATTCCCCTTGTTACTCCGGTCCTGGTTTGCCCGCGCCTCCCCTAGTGCCTGCTTAGCCCATCACGCTAGGGCAGCACATGGTCTCGAGTGTTGATGGATACTTGCCCCGAGCATAAAACCCTTTCCCAGGGTTACAACTGGCTCGAACCTCGTTCCACCAGCAAAACTGTCCCGTCGATGGAATGGACGGGCGCTCTTATTTCCCGTAGAGATGGCGTAGGCCGCCTTAAATCCCTCTCAGAGGGTGTGAGCGTCACTAAGATTCACCTAAACACGACGGCTCACAGTTATACCATCTTTGGTATAATCTGGAACTACTGCAGTGCCATTAAGTGCCAATAACCACAAAAACAATGGCGACACCAATAGACGACCACCAGCCCAGCCAAAATTCTTTAGAAAAGAGACAAGGTACTTTGTCGAGAACACAAAAAAAATTAAGTTGCCGGAAATCGTTTCGTAAATCTGGTGGGGACAGTACCAACCTAATTTTCCCGGTTAAATTCAAATTAGGATGCAAACCTATTTATAAAAAAAAAACGCTCTCACCGAAAAATCACTAACTCCGGTTTGCGAGACTGGAGGAAAAAACCCGCGGTTTTCAAACTAACCAATGAGGAAATACATTATTACTTCCGTACCGGTCTACAGGGGGCAGCATCGACCAAGGGGATATTGAAAATACGTAAAACGCACATTGAGGTGCTGTCGGATCTATTTCCACGGTTGAAATTTTTATAACAAGGACATCGAGACACCCTCCATACATAGACCGAACATTTGCCTACCGGACCCCTGCCGACATAGCAAGTAGGAGGAAAATAACCAGCAGGACTGTAAGAAGCTCAGCATTGAAACCATCAACTGTAAAATCAATTACTGGAGATCAGAGCATGCATCAAACCCAGGAATATTCGAACACTCAACCAATTCCCATATGAGTAAATCTATACAAAGTGTAGAATTTAGTTGTATTTTAGTTACAGTTTTAGTCAAAAATTTCCTTTGCTCTATATATATGTTTTCTCTAAGATTTATATGGTTTGACGCCATTTTTGTAAAACATTTCTACATTAATAAAGTTGTTTCTGAACTTGAACCTAAAATACATATTGAACTACTGCTCAAACCCGGCCTAAGAGTGTTCAGATGTTAAATTTGCTCCCCACTAGCTAGCCCTACACAACCCTTCAATCCGACTGAGTTAGTTATTAACTTTATTTAACTATGATTATATATAAATTTATATAATATAAAAATACGATTTTGTTTATTCTTTTAGTCCTGGTTTTTATTCCTCGTTTATCTCCCATTTACAAAAGTGCATAACTCGTATTTATTTTATCTTCTCCTTATCAAATTAATAAAGATATTAAAGTTGGCCATTATCCTCCAAACTAAACATAAGCGAATGGAATGTTCATCTAAATGTTTTCTTCCTGTTACTGAAATCATTTGTGATGCGGCAACGCCGCCATTCCCCAGCAGAACAGCTGTTTATTTTCATGAACATCAAAGAAAACCACGAAATTCCACAGATAAACAAAACAATCAAAAGTTTTAATGTGATTTTTCCCGAAACCTGTGATCTCAAATTCCGATTAGAATGCCCAAATAATAGGATATGCAGTGTCCACAGTAATTCGATGGAATGCCTCCTTTAACTTTCAGGTAACTTTATGGACACTATATAACCTCCAAACCTAGCTCTATAAAATACCCTTAATTTGTGTACAGAAAGACGAGTCGAAGAGCCTTGATTATTTACCTAAATATGCAAATATGTAACGTTGCCTTAAACGTAAAAATGACACGTTACAGTACCTAGACACATTGTGCTAATGCATCTTATTTATACAGGTTGCAATAAACATCTCAGAATCTTTATTTACGACAAATTACTTCTCAGTTCACATGGTCACAGATCCATCTAATAAAATCTTTTGTAATAACTGGCGACGAGGAGATCTCATCCCACATAATAATACTATTATTTTCAACCATCTTTAAAAGCGTTCTTTTCGAAAGTAAGAGTTTCAAGTTATAAATCCCACTATTTATAGGTTAAAGTAAAATTAACCTTTGACCTTAAAAATTCTCTTATACTTCTTTTTAACCGCGATAGCCTTTTTGAATATATTTCTTGACTTCTTTGTTTTTCTTCTGTTTACCAGAGCTATGTTTTTTTACAAATTAATCAGCAGATTGATGTGGATTGCCTTTAGTGCATTAGATATAACGGGGTTTTTTATATTTGGTTTAATCCACTCATACGTTGGTAATATTGCATTTGGTCGGATAAAAAAAAAAGTTTTAAGGGTTGGCTATAAAATAACCAACGCAGCCGATTCAATAACTTTAGCATAGATGATATCTACATCTACAGTTTTATATAATCAGTTTTTCTGTGTCTGGCCTAGCAATAGGTGTGTGAAATGAGAAAATGTCCCAAACCACCATCAATTTATTATAATATTCGCTGCGATCAATGTGGAAGGGTCGACGTTAAATTAGCACAAGTAACCAAATTGTTTCATACTCGTGTTATATTTGCAGAAATACAAATCCAGGAATTCATTCATTCATCATTCGGTCTGAAAGACAAAGAGCTGTCGTAGGTCACGGACTATAGTTGGTTTTCTTTTATTTGCATTCGATCTTTTCATTGATCGATATTGTATAGCAGTTTTTCGCCTGCTTTTGTTTTTTGTTTCTCTCGTATCTCGGTAGATTGCGCTTCTTGCGATAGTTTTCTCACTATTTACATTTCGATTAGAGACAAAACCGTCTAATTAACTTCGCCAGATTTGTCACATTGACCAGCAGTGTTCTGAGGAGTCCTATAAGGAGGAAACAGTTAACTGTCAACACTTATTGGGTGTCCATTAGATCTTGGACCCTCGTGAGGTTAAGCTTTCAGGCTACCCACGGAAAAATATGAGAGAAACAAAAAACTCCTTTTTGCCCGATTAGCCACGAAACTTGTTTGATTTTTAAATTCACGGGCACGAAATTCCACGTTTGTTATATTTAGAAATACAACAACGAGATGTGGTAAATTAAAATTTGGAATACAGTAAGATGAAGTTTCCAGGTAATTATTGGTTGACTAAAGTTGACTTTGAGCTAGAGGAAGTATTAAAAGAGAAAAGCTATGAAAATATTTATAAATATATTTTGGTTTTGTCTCATGCAGATACATAATTGAAGAAAAAGTACCAACATTATACCCATTATTACCTAGAATGTGAAGGCGTAACTCAATAGAAGTAGCTCTTGAATGTGCAAAAATATACCCACACTATAATGTGGGAACTTATCTTCAGTCCATTATATTATGAATGTGGTCTATATTATGATATACACACATGTTGCAAATTGTTTTTTTAATTTATTTTTGAGACACCCTATCCCTATCAAGAATAAATAAACACTTTTTATAAACCATTAATAGTACGTAAATGAAGACATTAAAAAAATTAAACAAAAAAAACACCCAACTACTAAATCTACTTGTACCAACTGGACGCAATTGGGTACAAAATTGATAGATATGCCTATAATATACGACATACTCCATCTTTTAGTTTTGATACCCAAAGCGCACTTGCGAAATTATACAGGTTTGTATTTTCATAAATTAGGTTATTGGGTAATTGAGTAGTTAAGAGTAGATTTAGCAGTTGGGTGTTTTTTTTTATTAAAGTTTTTTTTCCAAATTTTAGATTTGATCCATATTCAGCCATATAAAAAGCACACATTTACCATTCATTTAGCGTTACTCAAAAAAAGTGTAGAGTTTCTATGGACACGAACATTGTTACCTTCCATTAAGTGAAGGTAGGGGATGAGAGAGGGTCGAGAGTGGGAGGAGGGAACTAAAAAAATGGTGTTCAAAAAATTTTTAAAGCGTGTACAGAAAGAATTTTTGAAATCACTCTATATTATTAAAAGTTATAGCTATTATAATAACTATACGTTACAAACGAGCTGCAGTAGAATAGACAGATTTAAAACTCTTGGTAATAACAGTGTACAGATCTACCAATTGTAACTGTGAACGCTTTATGAACTGCATGAACTTATTACTAGATAATATATTGGAATCAAACTGGCAAGTAATCATAAATGGTGAATTTAATATTTATTTTGATGAAGATAATGATAATAAAATGAAAAGATTTTGTGACTTGATTGAATCTTATAATTTAAGGGCTATTGTTGACCAATATGCTTTTTAACGTTTATTCTAAATATACAGTCAAGGTTTGGCGGCATTGGGTGAAAACAAAGACATTGACCTCTATACAAAATTTTCAAACTCCTTAAGGGCAATAACCGGGTGTATTAAAAGTTCATTTCCTTTAAAAAACAACAGTTAAACTAATTTTAGGTCTACATCTAACAGACATTAGTGGTTTGCCTTTGAATTCCAAAAAATGAAAGATGAAATACAATCCATATGAAATAAACCAATTTAAAAATATTCTGCTCTTACATGTTTTTTACACTGCTGCTGCTTAATTTTAAATCTTAAAAGTTTAAATCTGAGTAGTAGAGATATGTACGTTCTGGCTCAAATTGAGGAGTGGATGACGTCATTTCCAAGAATTCCCATTGTTCTATTGTTCTTTTGTATGCAGGTGTCTTTTTAACAATGGGCGAATGGTCATTGTCTTTTTAACAATAGCTTCATTGTGCGGGTCCTCTTTAGAGCATAGCTTTATAATGCGAGAGTTTTTTTGACCTTGATATTAAAATTTGCAGTTATGGGGGCTTTTGTTTTTTGACAATAGTCGAACAGCGCGACTAGTTTCTTGGGCAAAGGTCAATAGTTTGAAGGTAATTTTGTATGAGGAGGAGTTTAGACGGGGTTTTTAGAGCATAGGCCAATAGTCTGAGTGGTTTTTTGACTTTGATATTACAATTTACAGTTTTGTGTGTCTTTGTCTTTTGTGTGCAGGTGTGAGTGGGTCTTTGTCTTTTTGACAATAGCCGAATAGCGTGGGTGGTCATTTTGGCTTTGATATGATATCGGATAGTTGCGAAGACCATTATCTTTTGTGTACAGAGGCGAGCACTGTGGGTGGTCTTTTAATATTGATGTGTAAATTAATTTTTTCTTTTGTGTGTAGGTGTACAGGAGTGAGTGGATCTTTCTCTTTTGTATGTGGAGGCAAACAACAAAGGGTGTTTTATTGTCATCGACAATGAATAGCCAAGAAACACAGCAGGTAACGAAAATAGTGTGAAATTGAACCTCTAAGAATTTATAAAAATTTGTTAAAAATAAATTGGTATACATAAAATATATGTTAGTTTTAGTTGAAACTTTTATAATTACTAGTTTTACAGCAAGAATATGTCAATGAAATGTTTAGCATTGTTGGTTTTTTTTGTATACAGGCCAATAGTGTAAGTGCTTTTTGACTATGATATTACGATTTGCAGTTATGTAAGCTTTTGTTTTTTATATGCAAGTGCGAGTGGGTCTTTGTCTTTTTGACAATAGCCGAATAGCGTGGGCGGTCTTTTTGGCTTTGATATGATATCGCATAGTTGCGAAGGCATTATCTTTTGTGTACAGAGGCGAGCACTGTGGGTGGTCTTTTAACCTTGATATGACAATGTAAATGTATTTGTGTCTTTGTCTTTTGTGTGTAGTTGTGAGTGAGTCTTTCTCTTTTGTATGTGGAGGCAAACAAAAAAGGGCATTTTATTGACATCGACAATGAATGGCATTGAGCCTAAATTTTTCAACCGACAAGTCAAGACAAGTCTCAGTAAAGATTGCATTCTCTTGTTATTAATTACACCACGTGTTCATTCATTATGATTTGTATGCAGCTGCAAAAGGTATTATTGACTTCGACAATGAATGGTCTTTAACCCAAATTTTTCAACCGACAAGTCAAGACATGTTTAAGTCCACACCACATATATTGTGAAAGAGTTCGGGTTAAGCCAGTTGTCAACCGAGAAGTCAAGAGAAGTTTGAGTCAAGATCGCATATATTGTAAAAGAGTGGGTGGTGTGTGATTCATACCAGATGTTTTATTTTTGTATGCAGAGGCTTATAGTCTGAGAGGTATTATATTTACCACCCAACAAATCGAGACAAGTTTAAGTAAAGATCGTATTCTCTTGGTACTAATTACAATAGGTGTTCATTCATTATGTTTTTTCAAAATTTGGAATGGTGTAAAGTGACATTATATTATTAAAATTTACATCAAAGAACGGCTACAGCTTGTGATTTGTGATCCAATTAATCATGAAGATGCATTGTTGGAAAAATACTCTGCCAGTATATGGGCACCTAAGCTCACACCTACCATAGTTATAGTATACGTGTAAGCTAATATAACTAAAAACTGAAATATATTTTATTCAACTCTAGACTCAAATACATTTCGTTTGATACCACACAAGCCATGTTTTAACTTAAACTCGACACAAAACCCAGCCCAGGTACCAAATTTCACGCAAATCAAGCAAGCTGTTTTTGGGTTATGCACGTTGGTCGTTACAGACAGACAGCCAGACAGACATACAAACACACACACAGACAGACGACGCGACAAAAAAAGTTTCAAAATCATCTGAAACACAAAGATATATAGTATATTATATTTACTACCCAACAAATCAAGACAAGTTTAAGTAAAGACAAGCCATGTTTTAACTTAAACTTGACACAAACCTCAGCCCAGGTACCAAATTTCACTCAAATCAAGCAAGCTGTTTTTGGGTTATTAGACACACAGACAGACAGACATACAAACACACACACAATAGTATACGTGTGAGCTAATATAACTAAAAACTGAAATATATTTTATTCAACTCCAGACTCAATTACATTTCGTTTGATACTACACAAGCCATGTTTTAACTTAAACTCGACACAAAACCCAGCCCAGGTACCAAATTTCACTCAAATCGAGCAAGCTGTTTTTGAGTTATGCACGTTGGTCGTTACAGATAGACAGACAGACATACAAACACACACACACACACACACAGACAGACGGCGCGACAAAAAAAAAGTTTCAAAATCATCTGAAACACAAAGATATATAGTATAGTAGTAGTGTGAGATAATATCAACAACAATTTCAGTCTTGGCAATCTAAGAATTAAATTTTAAAAAATATTATTATTTATGCTCTCTTCATACCAAGAACATTAAACAATAACAATAATTTAAAGGTCTACTTAGAAATATATGCACTAAAAATATCGCAGTGCGTTATTAGGGACTTATTGGCATAAAGTCATGCAATAATAGTGTCAGGCTGTATTTTGGCAGTTTTGCATTGGAATATCAGAGCTAATTTTTCAACATAAGGTTTTACTATACGAATCGAAATAAATACTCCCTACTTTAATTATAGATAAATAAACGTCTTGGTTTTAAACTCGACTTTGGTATATCAATTTTGAAAGAAAAACTGTCAACCTGCAATGTAAATCTGTCAAAATACTACAACAATAATGTCATTGCATGCCCTCATCCCAATAAATCCTTATTATTAAGATCTTTAAACAGACTCAATCTTTTTGTACTTTTACAGAAACCAACTCTTGAGTCCAAATGTATTACCAAACAAGTCAAGACAAGTTTAGGTAAAGATTGCATTCTCTTGTTACTAACTACACCAGGTGTTCATTCATTATTCTTTGTATGCAGCAGCAAAAGGTATTATTGACATCGACAGTGAATGGTCTTGAGCTCAAAATTTTTTCAACCGACAAGTCAAGACAAGTTAATGTCCACACCACATATATTGTGCAAGAGTGAGATTACGCGGGTTGTCTTTAAAGGCCGATCTTGGCCACACAGCAAGCATTATCATTTAAGAGCTTCGTTTTAGTAAAAGCAAATTTTATTTAAAATTTCAAAGTGTCGTTGTTGTTGTTATAGTGAAATAATTCTTTTAAAACAGCATTATGAATATTGCTGCATAAAACGTGCTTCAACAAATTAACTCTGAAATAAATAATGACCAAATAGTCGAATTAAAATCCATTGGTTCTTTACAAATCAGCTGTCCCTACCTAATCAAGGAAATGCGTACAGTTAATACACAATTTGGAAAATCAATTCTGGTGACGCTGTTTGATGAGACTAATACATTTAAAGTATTTTTGCCCAAACGCATTCTTAATAAAAATAAAATAAAAAGTGATTTTGTGGAAGCAGTCAACAAGAAGAGTAGTGGTGAAAACTATACCTTAACATATTTGGAACAAGCCGCTACAAGTTTGAAAAACAGTAAAGCTTTATTTGAATTTGGAATGCTGTAAAGTGACATTATATTATTAAAATTTACATCAAAGAAGTTTTTTATAAGACGGAAGGTGATTTAGAAAGATAACTTTTAGATCTACATCAAAATTTTGAAAGAGTTTTGAACTGTGATCCAATTAATCATGAAGACGCAGATAAATTTTATACAGCGGCATGGGCAACTGCTTGATACATTGTTGGATTTATGACTCACGATGCGTTTTGTGTGGAACTAAATGATTTGGGATTACAAGATTATGTTAACAATATTGAGATATTTGGTAAACTTATCACGTCCTTGCAATGCAACTATAGGTAAATTTAGTGGGAATAAGGACACTGTTGTTCTGGTAAATATACGTTTTAATCCATCGGTAACGTTTCGACAATGGTTTTTGTCTTCATCAGACTAAAAAGGTTACAACTCATTAGTAAGATAATACAAAATACGGCACATTAATACATCACCAATTAAAAATTATTATTCTTTTCCCAATAAATAACATTTAAAATGACCTTATTGACAATATATTATTTTTTTCCTAAATATTTTTTTCCCTTTTAATGTATATGAAACTGATTTTTTTATTTATTTATATAATATATCTAAATTAAATCAGTACCGTACACTACTAGTGCCACTCTATTCAAGGTTGCCTTTTGCTTTAAACTTAAAGAATTTTAATTTGTTTTAATATTTCGGAACAATGAAAATCCAGAATAGTGACAACAATGCGGACTAATTTTGCCGCCCATAATATAACCTGTCTGATAAACAAAACAAAAGAAAATATAAATAATTACCAGATTAATGTCGGGTTTCGTTTTTAATTTTGTGCCGTTTGTTTTCCTGATGTGCTTGAATTCTTGTTTTTTGTTGTTCCAATGTACGATCTAGTCTGAAGGGTGAGTAACGAATTTTAAATATTTTAACAGTCCTTTTTAAATTTTAACATAGGTTTATAATGTGTACATTGTTGTTATTTTCTACATGGTATTATGGCTTGCTACAGGTTTTATTTGTGCGTATTTTATTGAGCCACCCATCAGTTACTATAGTGACAAAATTTTTTAAACATTTTTTATATATGTATATTAAAAAAAAAGAAGAAAAATAAACCATAATTATTTCTTTATATAAATAATTTAAAAAATCAGTTACATATACATTAAAAGGGAAAAAAATATTTAGGAAAAAAATAATATATTGAAAAGAATAATAATTTTTAATTGGTGATGTATTAATGTGCCGTATTTTGTATTATCTTACTAATGAGTTGTAACCTTTTTAGTCTGATGAAGACAAAAACCATTGTCGAAACGTTACCGATGGATTAAAACGTATATTTACCAGAACAACAGTGTCCTTATTCCCACTAAATTTACCTATAGTAATATTGAGATATTTTTTGCAGAATACTTAAATCCACAAGCACATGTCAATGAAGAAGAGGGGGAGCTTAGCGCGGAAGAAGAAGATTCCGGCTTTAGTGAAAATTCATGTGAATTTGTTGATTATTAGTGTAATGAAGTATACTCTTAAGCATTTTTTATCTTTCAATGTAAATAACAATAAACAATGTTGTAGAATGAATAGTATATAATATAAATAATAAACACACACTTTTTGCAAACAATTTTGTTTTATTTAACTTAGCAGGCAAACACAATACATATTTATAAATTATATTAGTTTCATTAGTAATGATACATACAAATATAGAAAAATACATTAGAACAACAACATCATAGTGGGCTATCTAAGAATTAAATTTGTCGGAGAACCCCAGCCATTTAACAAAATATTGCTTTTTATTATTATTCATGTTCTTCTTCAAAATTTTTCTACTACATAAATTCCGTGTGTTTTAGTTTTTTAAAGTTCTCATTCATAAAAAGCATTTCGTATTGATTCACCATCCATACTTTCTACCTGGTAGGTTGGTCCTTTAAATACAACCGACTAAAGGCATTTTTTCGTTTAATATGAATATTAACAAATATTTTTAAAAAATTCCAAGAATATTAAAAAATAAGAATAATTTAAAGCTATACTTACAAATATATACACTAAAAATATCGCAGTGTGCTATTAGGGACTTATTGGCATAAAGTCATGCAATCTTTGTGTCAGGCCGTATTTTGACAGTTTTTCATTGGAATATGATAGCTAATCTTTCAACATAAGGATTTGGTTTACTATTACGAATCAAAATAAATACTGTCGACTTTAATTATAGATAAATAAAAGTATAGATTTTAAATTCGACTTTGGTATGTTGCTTATGATTTGCAGAGCGTTATTAGGAACTTATTGAAATAAAGTCATGCAATAATAATGTCAGACCGTTTTTTGACAGTTTTGCATTGAAATATAAGAGCTAATCTTTCTAAGTTTAAAAATCCTATTCTCCACTAGTAGTTATTGACTACTCTCGACAGATTAAAGACGCGCTCAAAGGTGGTGCAGTTGAAACAAAACACCTGTACCTGATAAAATTATAGCATACTGTTTAATATTGCACGATCAACTTATGAAATACAACCCTCTGACCAATACCGTAAGGGTAGTTTGAAGAAAAAAAAATGTTTATTTTGGATGTGTAAGGTTCCAGTACAAAGACACTCATTTTGTATGTGAGGAAATAGCGATTTTAAACACCCATAGTAACGAAGGTTGGCATCATATGGCTAATTTACCCATAAAGTGCATCTGTCTGCATCAAGACTTTAAACGTCAAGCTGACTGGAACACAAACAATCATCATGGTATGAATTGAAATAGTTTTGATTTCAGTTAATTACCAATGAAAATATATCTTTCTTTGTTAAGGGTTTAATTCAAAACAAAACTGTGTTTGTAAAGGGAAATGATAAAAAAGTTTAGCTTTGTAATTTAGTTAGTAAACTAAAAAATGTTGCAATACTTTAAAAATTGATATTATGCAAACATTTAGATGTGGAAAAAAGCAAACTACAAGCTGAGGATTCGGAAAAAAACATCAAATTTTAACCATGGAGTGATTTTACAAAATAAAATTTGTATTCGTATTTACACCTATGACTTTACACACACACAAACACACACACACACACACACACATCAATTTTTGTTACGTTGATTGGTAACACTTATTATACATTTAAAGTGTTTTTACTCAAGCAAGTTCTAAAAACAATACAAAGTTATTTTGTGAAAACAATTAACATGAAGAGTGGAGAAAAATATAGTCTAACGTAATTGAGACAAGTCGCTACAAGTTTTGAAAATAATAAAGGATTTTAGCCGCCTTTTTATGAAATACACACTGTTTGCTTTCTCTGCCTTTCACATTTAGATCATATACTTTGTCTCAAGCACTGGTGATTTTTCAAGTAAAGAATTAAATTAGAACACTCATGTCATTTTTTGATTGAATAGCATATAGGCAATTCAATTGATTAGTTGAGACTAGGTCTTAGTCAATTAGTTTGTAAAACTATTTTTGTACTCTATCATTAAACCAAACAACTTTAGTAAATTTATTTAGGAAAAAGAACAATTAGGAATTTTGTTAACATTTTAAGTATCTTGCATTATTGCACTAGGAGGATTAATAAAATATAACAAATTGGGGTTAATATGGTAAAATTAATTTATTTTCAATGGATACTGAAATTTTGTGTTGTGTTTCTCTATTTTTCCGAAAACCGCATATTAATGCGACACTCCGCTAAAAAGTTAGTCTTTTTCATTTTTTTGACGATCAATAAACTGTCATTAATAATCAGCTCGTTAGAATGTCGAACACTATTTTACCTGAAAATTTTAAGAAAATCGGTTCAACAGTTTTGTGTTACGGAGACACTGACACTGACTTTGATATTACAATTTGCAGTTATGTGAGCTTTTGTTTTTTTTTTTGACAATAGCCGAATAGTGCGACTAGTTTTTTTAAGCATAGACCAATAATATGAAGGTAATTTTGTATGAGGAGGAGTTTGGATGGGGTTTTTAGAGCAAAGCCGAACAGTACGAGTGCTTTTTTGACTTTGATATTACAATGTACAGTTATTTGAGCTTTTGTTTTTTATGTGCAGGTGCGTGGCTCCTTGTTTTTTTCACCCATAGCCGAATAGTGCGAGTAGTTTTTTAAGCATAGGCCAATAGTATGAAGGTAATTTACGAACAATTTTTTTGTATAAAGTATTAGGGGTTCATATTTATTATATGAAAAAACTCAAACCTCTTTAAAAAACCGAGTAAAATTTTTGAAGTTGTGTGTCTGTCTATCTGTAACTACTTAACGTGCGTAATTCAAAATCCTCTTGCCCGATTTTAATGAAATTTGGTGCCTAGGCTGGGTCTTGAGTCAAGATGATCCCATTTAAAAATAAACAATATCCACCAAACACAAGGCAAATAGAAGGGTGGGGGTAAATTAAAAAAATTAGAGTTTATGTGAAAATATGGTGTGTGTGATATCAAACGAAAGGTAATTAAGTCTGGAGCTTAACAAAATACATTTTAGTTTATTAAAAAAAAGGGAGGGAGTATATTTCCAAACTTAGATTTTAAGTAAAAATATGCCGTGTGTAATATCCATCGAAAGGTAATTGAGTCCGGAGTTAAACAAAGTAAATTATAGTATTTTAAGTAGTAGATTTTAATAATTAGAGTTTAAGTCAAAACATGGCTTTGTTAATATCAAACGAAAGGTAATTGAGTGTGTAGTTGAATGAAATCTATTTCAGTTTTTAGTTATATCAGCTCACATGTATACTATAACTATAGTACCAAGTGTAGGAGTTTAGGTGCCCCTATGTTAGCTCCCGCTAAATTTCGCGGTTGTTTTTAAAATTTTAAAACCACACTATTGGATGATGGACGGAGTACATTTTCCGCGCATTGGACATGCGCACCAAGAATCAGAGAGATCCTTTTCTACCGCCTCGAGAAAATGGCGTGTTAATTTACTTTCTCCAACTATTAGAAATTTCTACTAAAAGTGCTCGATTTTGGTGTACTGATGCATAGACTAGAAATTTCAGCCCTTCAGCTACGTGGTGCCATCACTAGATCAAGACAGGGGCCCCTGAACGTGGAGAAATTGGCAGCAAACTGGTGAGTGCTTTGTTTCTGATTTCCGTTGTGTGGTAACAGTAATTAACCTATGGACCTTTGATTATTTCGTGATTTCATATCGATATATTTATGTTTGTTCGCGCTTTCATTAATTAAAATAAATATATACAGTCCACTGCAGTTATCGTTTTTCTAACTGCGGGCAAACATAATGTGTTCCTTCGAACCGAATAAGTAAATTAAATCCATTCGACGGTATTTTAAGGCAGCCATTTTCACATTTTCACACGGCGACCACACGGCCTTGAATTTTGCCAATCGTATTGAACCGAGAGAGATTTTCGTTCGACCTTCGGTTTCGGCGCAGTTCACCTGTTTTCGGTCCGCTGCTATGGTAACGCAGGGTTTACCGCGTGGTCATTTCAGTAAACAAAAATCGAGAAGCAATCAAAACAAACAAACACAATTTCTGTGATTAGATTTGTTCCATACCATTTCGATATTAAAACATTTTTCATCAATTGCGATAAATTAGTGCATATTTTCGACAATTCGTCATTTTTCTATTTCAGAAGGATTAATTTAGCGTTAATTGTATATTTACCGACAATTTCGTCATTTCAAAGGTAAAATCATGTCTATCAAAAAAGCCGTGCAAAAACGCAAGGGTTTTTTATCGGCGATTACCGAGTGTTATGTGTTTTCACAAACCGCGGCAACGGACGCAAAAGCGAGAAACGAGTTTCAAGTGAGGTATTCCGATTTGGATGAAACCTTTGATAAATGCATGCTGGCACATAATGATGTCATTATGTTGATAGACGACTCGGACGACGAGGAGTTTAAAACGCAGGATGCGATCCTTTCAGATGCTCGTAAATATTTTTATGCGTGTAAAGGGGTTTACTCTGAAAAATTTCCGGTTGAGGCCCCATCCTTTTCGGGATCATATGTTCGACAAAACGAAACTCCAAAACTCAAAGAGTTAGGTATTCCCATATTTCGAGGTGATAAAAAATTATGGCCAAGCTTTTTCGATCTTTTTAATAACATTATCGATCAAAATCAAAGTCTAAGTAACGTCCGAAAACTTCAATATACATTTTCATATCTCGAGGATGAGCCTTTAAAATTGATATCAGGGATTAGCTTATCTGATCAAAATTATAAAATTGCTTACGACAAATTAGTCAATAGATATCAAAACATGCGAGACCTCGCAAATGATGCTTTAAGCACAATTATGAACTCTACATTAAAAAACGAGTCAGCTAAAGAATTGCGTAATTTAAATGACACATTTTCAGAATCCCTAGAAATTTTAAAATCACTTAGCTTTGACGTTGACAGTTGGGACTTTATTATTTTTTTCATTCTGTTAGAAAAATTGGATATTCCGACGCGTTCAAATTTCGAAATGAGTCACGCCAATACTAATACCGAAATTCCCACTTTTCAGTCACTTTTTCAATTTCTAGAAAAAAGATGTAAAGTTTTGGAATCACTTCCTCAATCAACAGCACCCAAAAAGGAGCCTACCTATCAAAAATCAAATTCTATGCAAAATCAGTTTGGGCAAAAGCCTACCTATCAAAAATCAAATTCTATGCCAAATCAGTTTGGGCAAAAGCCTACCTATAAATCATCCAATTCGCCTTTTATAGGACTGGCTGGCACCTCAACTAATTCAAGTACGGGAATAAAATGTTTCCGGTGTAATCAGGGTCACGTGCTTTCGAAATGTCAAACATTTCTTGACCTCTCACCTATCGATCGCCTATCTTTCGTCAAGCAGAAAAAATTATGTCTAGCGTGTTTTCATCCCTCGCATGGGGTAGACACGTGCAAATCAAAATATTCATGCAGGACTTGCAATAGTAAAAGGCACCACACTTTAACTCATATCTTAGAAACTAATAAAGAGTCTGGAAGCCAAGATACTAGTCCTGTCATTCACACACCACCTGTCAATAATCTTCATGTGTCATTAAATACCTCAGGACCTTCAGGTACCTTTCTTTTATGCACCGCCATAATAGATGTTATGGACGGTTGCGGAAATTTTCAACCTGTAAGGCCACTGCTTGATTCTGGATCACAGACAGGATTCATCAGTGAAAAGTGTATTCAGCGTCTTAATCTTCCTAGGCGAAGTTACACCACTGAAATATTCGGATTAAATCAAATGTCTTCTCTTACTTCCAAAGGGCTCGTTCAATGTCACATTAAGCCACAAGGACAGGTCAATCCTTTACTTAATTT
The DNA here is from genome assembly GCA_963576565.1 of Aspidapion aeneum. Classification (NCBI taxonomy): domain Eukaryota; kingdom Metazoa; phylum Arthropoda; class Insecta; order Coleoptera; family Brentidae; genus Aspidapion; species Aspidapion aeneum. Next base: position 80,140,961 of record OY755043.1, on the reverse strand, counting down.
CAAAGCAATTGTTGTTCCACAACTATGTTCCAATATGCCTACAATCACTTTGAACGATAATTAGTGGAAACACTTGGAAAACCTTAAACTTGGCGACCCATCTTATTTCAAATCTAGACCTGTGGACCTAGTTATTGGTTGCGAGCTATTCGCACAGATATTCAAGGAGGGCAGTGTTCTTGGAAAAATAGGGCAACCTTCAGCCCTTGAAACCATCTTTGGCTGGGTCGTCATGGGAAAAGTTGACGAAGTAGGTAATATTACGGAACGAACCAGTTGTTTTTTAACGAGTCATTCACCTCCTTTAGAGGTCATTATCCCTAGGTTGTGGGAAATCGAACATTTGCTTAAAAAACAAATCTTATCAAAGGAGGAAAAATAAGCTGAATCAATATTTACTGCGAGTGTCGTACGACAACCGAGCGGTACATTCATGGAGATCTTCCGTTTAAAGATAAAATAAACCCTGACCTAGGAAATCCGCAAGCTTATCGTAGATTTTTTACTTCTAGAAAATAGATTACTCAAAAATCCTGATCTGTACACTGCCTATTCTAGTTTCATGCAAGACTAAATCGATTCTAATCATATGAGTCTAGTTTTACCTAGTCTACCAAAGGTCGACGTATCATGTTTTTGGCACATCAATGCGTACTAAAGCAGTTCGGCAGTCACCCCAAAGAATATTAGTCTCAATGACACGTTGTTGTCTGGACCGAAACTAAAAAAGGATATTGCTTCTTTACTCCTTACGTTTCGTCTTAATCCTATTGCCTACATTGATGATATCAAACAGATGTTCCGTCAAGTCCTTATCAATTCTTATCACCGTCCTTATCAAAGGATATTGTGGAGGTTTTCTCCACAGGGCCCACTTTCAGTGTGGGAACTTTCTACTGTCACTTTTGGCATGACATGCTCACCTTTTCTAGCCATGCGTACATTAAATGAGCTGGCAGAGAGAGAAAAGGAACGTTTTCCTATGGCTAGTAGTGTTCTAAAAACGTCAATTTACATCGACGATATCTTGGGAACTAGTCCTTCGCTTTCTGAAGCCGTTTCCCTACAGATGGAACTCAATGATTTGTTAAAGTCGGGAGGATTTGAACTTAAAAAATGGGCAAGAAATTGTCCTGAGTTATTGGCAACATTGCCGGAATCCGATCGTCAAATGCCTCTCTCTTTTGACAAGGATGAACCACACTTTATCAAAATTTTAGGCCTTCAATGGCATCCAAAAAACGACATTTTTTTCTTATCAATGCCGAATGAAGGACAAAACCCCAACCAAACGTTCTATTTTATCTATCATAGGAACAATCTTCGATCCCTTAGGTTTTCTTTGTCCCTTGTTGCTACAAGCAAAATTTATTTTGCAACAGTTGTGGATATCGAAAATAGGCTGGGACGAAGAACCAGATTCTTCTATCATCGACTCTTGGAACAAACTTCGTTCTGAATTCCCGCTTCTTTCCAATTTTCAATTACCCCGACAAATCATACTGTCAAAAACCAATACCTGTCAAAACATCGGCTTCTGTGACGCTTCAATTCGAGGTTACGCAGGCGTCGTATTTTTTCATGTAGAAGAGGAAAGCAATATATCTGTTTCTCTCATATCTGCAAAATCTAGGGTCGCGCCTATAAAGTCACAAACTTTGGCTAGGCTAGAACTCCTAGGCGCATTTCTTTTAAGCGAATTAATTGACTTATCTAGCTATGAAGAAAAAATACCTTTTACAAATATCGTTACTTTCTGCGATTCGTAAGTCGTATTGCACTGGCTTTCATCCCCTCCTAATCGCTGGCAAACCTTTGTTGGAAATCGAGTCAGTAGAATCCAAGAAATCATTCCCTCAAACTCATGGCGCTACATTCCTTCTGCTTTAAATGCAGCCGATATTGCGTCACGAGGGGCCAGCCCCTCACAGCTCATTTCACATGACATTGGTGGAACGCACCGTCGTTTTTGTGGTTTTCCCGAAAACGAATGGCCCGATTTTCATAAATCAAAAATGCCGATTGATTTCGGAGATATTAATCTGGAGGAAAAGCCAAAGGTCTGTTGCAATGCGATAATTGACGTTAACTTCTTAGATCAGCTTCTTATCAAATATTCATCTATATCAAAAATTCAACGTATCATTTGTTATGTCCTTCGAATAGTTAACCTTTTTCAAAACCATTCCTATCAAAAACCCACTAATTCACCGGACCAAAAAATTATTTTTGAAAATATTCCTACCACCGGTGAGATGCAAAGTGCGTTATACCTTCTTATCAAACGCGTTCAAGGTTCTTGTTTTTCTGAGCTTTTTTCGCATTATCTAAGGATAAACCAATGCCGAAACCTTTTCGAAAACTTTCACCTTTTCTTGATGAAAATAATATCATTAGAGTCGGTGGCAGATTACAAAAATCTGACCTTTTGTCTTATTCTGCAAAACACCCCGTCTTACTTTCGAGTAACCATCGTTTAACTACTCTTCTTATCGAGTCCACTCATAGACAATACCTTCATCCTGGGTTTAAAACATTACATAATCTGCTTTTACAGCAATTTTGGATATTATCTGCCAGACGGGCAATTCAAAGAACCAAGTGCTTGCAATGCTTTAGAATCAACCCTAAACCCTATAGACCGCCCATAATGAGTTCACTTCCCGCTCATGGAATCAATCAACTTAAACCTTTTTCGAGTGTAGCTATCGACTTTTGTGGACCTTTCTTTGTGATTCCTCATCGTTACCGTGGTTGTAAAGCCTTCAAATCGTATGTCTGTGTGTTTGTCTGTACGGCCACACATTGCGTGTATTTGGAATTAAGCATGGAACTGTCCACTGAAGGGTTTGTAGGTGCATTCCATCGATTCATTTCCAGACGTGGAAGCGTGACGCAATGCTGGTCAGATCAGGGCAGTAATTTTATAGGGTTTCGTAACCAATTACTTGATTACGCAAGAAGTGCGTCCACCAGACTTTCTATTCGTTGGCATCTGGGACCTCCTCTCAGTCCACATTTCAATGGCCTGGCAGAAGCTGGCGTTAAAAGTTTTAAAACTCACTTTGTTCGAGTTGTCGGCGACCAGAAGTTGTCCATCATGAAAATGTCCACCCTTACATGTCGCATAGAAGCTGTACTTAATGGTAGCCCTTTATCTCCTGCCTCTTCAGACCCACACGATCTTCAACCTCTTACCCCTGGGCATTTTTTGACCCTTGAACCCCTTAATTCAGAAATTCCGGAGCCAGATTTGTCCGAGGTTCCCCTAAATCGGCTCTCGAGATGGCAACTAATCCAAAAACTACATAATGATTTTTGGAAAAGGTATTCTGTAGAGTATTTGCATATGCTACAACAGCGACACAAGTGGGCTGATTCGTCCCCAAATATCAAATTAAATGATTGGGTTATCATAACGAGTGATAACATCCAATCACCTTTGAAATGGCCAGTCGGTCGGGTTCTCGAATTGCATCCCGGCGGAGACGGTCACGTGCGTGTAGCGACGGTACGAACGGCTACCGGTGTTTACAAGCGGCCAGTTGTAAAACTGTGTCTCTTGCCGAATTAAAAATAATTTTCATTTTTCTACCTATTACCGGGTATTACAATAGGTTTTCTTTATTTTCATTTTTTTTGAATTTTTGTTTGTTTGTTTTGCCTTTTTCGGGTTTTCGTTATCTCTAAATGAACTTACGATACTTATCTGTTTTCCATTCATTTATATTTATCGGTCGATCATTTTTTCTTATATCTATATCTATCCGGTTGATATTCTAAAATTGTGTGTTTTGGAGGGCAGTTATGTTAGCTCCCGCTAAATTTCGCGGTTGTTTTTAAAATTTTAAAACCACACAATTGGATGACGGACAGAGTACATTTTCCGCGTATTGGACATGCGCACCAAGAATCAGAGAGATCCTTTTCTACCGCCTCGAGAAAATGGCGTGTTAATTTACTTTCTCCAACTATTACAAATTTCTACACTTAAAAGTGCTCGATTTTGGTGTACTGAAGCATAGACTAGAACTTTCAGCCCTTCAGCTACGTGGTGCCATCATTAGATCAAGACAGGGGCCCCTGGAACGTGGAGAAATTGGCTGCAAACTGGTGAGTGCTTTGTTTCTGATTTCCATTGTGTGGTAACAGCAATTAACCTATGAACCTTTGATTATTTCGTGATTTCATATCGATATATTTATGTTTGTTCGCGCTTTCATTAATTAAAATATATACAGTCCACTGCAGTTATCGTTTTTCTAACTGATCGTTTTTCTAACTGCGGGCAAACACCCTATATTGGTAGAGTATTTTAAGAGATAACGTTGAAAAAGTGTTATTTGGGTGTATTTTGATCTATCCTAGCAATATTGGCCTGATGTGTGTCTGTTTGTATGTGTGTGTGTCCGTAACACGATAGCTCCTAAACTGTTGAACCGATTTTCTTAAAATTTTCAGGTAAAATAGTGTTCGACATTCTAACGAGCTAATTAGGTTTTCGTCAAATTTATCATTACTAATGACAGTTTATTGATCGTTAAAAAAATGAAAAAGACTAACTTTTTAGCGGAGTCTCGCATTAATATGCGGTTTTCGGAAAAATAGAGAAACACAACACAAAATTTCAGTATCCATTGAAAATAAATTAATTTTACCATATTAACCCCAATTTGTTATATTTTATTAATCCTCCTAGTGCAATAATGCAAGATACTTAAAATGTTAACAAAATTCCTAATTGTTCTTTTTCCTAAATAAATTTACTAAAGTTGTTTGGTTTAATGATAGAGTACAAAAATAGTTTTACAAACTAATTGACTAAGACCTAGTCTCAACTAATCAATTGAATTGCCTATATGCTATTCAATCAAAAAATGACATGAGTGTTCTAATTTAATTCTTTACTTGAAAAATCACCAGTGCTTGAGACAAAGTATATGATCTAAATGTGAAAGGCAGAGAAAGCAAACAGTGTGCATTTCATAAAAAGGCGGCTAAAATCCTTTATTATTTTCAAAGCTTATAGCGACTTGTCCCAATTACGTTAGACTATATTTTTCAACACTCTTTTTGTTGATTGTTTTAAGAAAATAACTTTTTATTGGTTTTAGAACTTGCTTGAGTAAAAACACTTTAAATGTATAATAAGTCTTACCAATCAACGTAACAAAAATTGATGTGTGTGTGTGTTTGTGTGTGTGTAAAGTCATAGGTGTAAATACGAATAAAAATTTTATTTTGTAAAATCACTCCACGGTTAAAATTTGATGTTTTTTCCGAACCCTCAGCTTGTAGTTTGCTTTTTTCCACATCTAAATGTTTGCATAATATCAATTTTTAAAGTATTACAACATTTTTTTGTTTACTAACTAAATTACACAGCCAAACTTTTCATTTACAAACACAGTTTTGTTTTGAATTAAACCCTTAACAAAGAAAGATATATTTTTCCATTGGTAATTAACTGAAATCAAAACTATTTCAATTTATACCATGATGATTGTTTGTGTTCCAGTCAGCTTGACGTTTAAAGTCTTGATGCAGACAGATGCACTTTATGGGTAAATTAGCCATATGATGCCAACCTTCGTTACTATGGGTGTTTAAAATCGCTATTTCCTCACATACAAAATGAGAGTCTTTGTACTGGAAACCTGACACATCCAAAATAAACATTTTTTTTCTTTAAACTACCCTTACGGTATTGGTCAGAGGGTTGTATTTCATAAGTTGATCGTGCAATATTATTTAACAGTATGCTATAATTTTATCAGGTACAGGTTTTTTGTTTCAACTGCACCACCTTTGAGCGCGTCTTTAATCTGGCGAGAGTAGTCAATAACTACTAGTGGAGAATAGGATTTTTAAACTTAGAAAGATTAGCTCTTATATTTCATTGCAAAACTGTCAAAAAACGGTCTGACATTATTATTGCATGACTTTATTTCAATAAGTTCCTAATAACGCTCTGCAAATCATAAGCAACATACCAAAGTCGAATTTAAAACCTAGACTTTTATTTATCTATAATTAAAGTCGACAGTATTTATTTTGATTCGTAATAGTAAACCAAATCCTTATGTTGAAAGATTAGCTATCATATTCCAAAGAAAAACTGTCAAAATACGGCCTGACACTAAGATTGCATGACTTTATGCCAATAAGTCCCTAATAGCACACTGCGATATTTTTAGTGTATATATTTCTAAGTATAGCTTTAAATTATTCTTATTTTTTAATATTCTTGGAATTTTTTAAAAATATTTGTTAATATTCATATTAAACGAAAAAATGCCTTTAGCCGGTTGTATTTAAAGGACCAACCTACCAGGTAGAAAGTATGGATGGTGAACCAATACGAAATGCTTTTTATGAATGAGAACTTTAAAAAAATAAAACACACGGAATTTAAGTAGTAGATGTAGCCCATAAGTTGAGGCAGAAGGGACTGTATTGGGAGAGGGTGTAAAGGGTAGGTAGAGTGTAGAAAGAGAGAGAGAGGATAAAGTGTAATAAAAAACTATGTCGCTCACCGATATTTGCAGAGTAGTCGCTTACAGGGCCCTGTTCTCCAGTTCCATGATTCACAGCTACACAGCTTCCACAGATGATAACGCACAGCTTTAATTTTAAAGGGTTTTTAAGGGTGCCAAAGGGCAAAGAGAATTTAAGGGTAAATTCACACGAGGGACCGCGTGATTGAGTTCGTTTCTTATACGACACTGCGCACTGTCCACTTTTTAGGTTATAGGAAAGAAGGGAAAAATATATTTATGGACCGCGTAGCGGCACCCGCGTTTTTTGTATGAAAGCATGATAAAAATATATCAATAAAAGGCGATAAAAAGAAAAAACTTCCTGCTATATTAACAGAATCAATACAAAAAAAGGAGAATTTGTTTTATTTATTTTAATCCTTTAGAATTGTGAATGTCCCAAAAGAGGGCAGTGCAAGTAAAAAAGTAATATTTTCTAATTACTAAAAATTAATGAATTAATTAAAATAGAGAATTTAGCGGGAGCTAAACATACCGGGCGCCAAAAAGGCACTTATTTTTGCCTTTTTCCATAAAAAAAAAGAACAAAAATAATAATAAAAAATAAAATAAAACAAAATAATTCTATTACCAAAGGTAATGACTAATCTTAATACTAAAAAAAAAGAAAGGGGGTTTATTCAACCGGCAAAGGACACAGCTTGACTACTGGCCTTTGCATAACACCTTGTGCAGTTTTTAAGGTTACAGCCCTAACTACTCCATCTGGACCCGGGTGGCACTTCATGACCCTACCTAAACGCCATTTTAGAGGAGGAGCGAGTTCATTTTTGATAAGCACGAGAGTGCCTAATTCAATGGTTTTACAAGATTTGTTCCATTTTTGACGCTGTTGTAGAGTTTGTAAATATTCGTTGTGCCATCGCCGCCAAATATCTTGGTGTATACGCTGCACAAGTTGCCATCTAGATAACCTAGAAACATTAAGCTCAGTCAGATCTTCATCAGAAGCGGACGAGAGTGGTTCCATGGTCAAAAAATGACCAGGGGTCAGAGCAGACAAATCAGAGGCATCTGAGCTAAGGGGTAAAATAGGGCGAGAGTTAAGCATAGCTTCTACCTGCACTAGCACAGTGTAAAGCTCCTCATAGGTGAGTACCTGAAGGCCTATGACCTTTTGCAAATGAGTTTTGACTGATTTAACCCCAGTCTCCCAAAGTCCTCCAAAGTGAGGGCTCGAAGGCGGGTTAAATGACCACTCAATATTTTGAGCTTCTGAGGCATTTTTCATGTAACCATTTAGCTCCTTTTGAGCTCCCACGAAATTTGAACCACAATCGCTGAAAAGCCTAGAAATTAGACCTCTTCTGCCGACAAATCGTCGAAGGCAAGCTATAAAGCAGTCTGAGGTTAAGTCAGACGCAAGCTCAAGATGTAAAGCTTTGGTCGTAAAACAAATAAAGAGGCAAATATATGCCTTTTGAGATTTCATGCCACGTGCTTTGCTAAGCGTAATATTAAAGGGACCTGCATAGTCCACGCCAGCATATTTAAATGCTTTAACTTGGTTTATGCGACTAGCAGGGAGCGTACCCATAAGGGGTGTTTGAGAGGTTGAGGTTGGTTTGACTTTAAAACAAGTCATGCATTTTGCTAGCACACCCGCGATGGCTCGTTTAGGGGAAAGAATCCAGAACTGTTGTGTAATTAAAAATTGAAGAGTTTGCAGTCCTGGATGAAGAAAAATATGATGAAATTCTTCAATAATGAGCTGCGTTAAGCGATGTTTAGTGGGTAAAAGCACAGGATGCTTTCGATCATAAGAGAGACCTGATAGCAGGAGGCGACCGCCTACCCTGAGCAATCCATTCTTGTCCAAGAAAGGGTGTAGCTTTCGAAACAGTTTAGGTAAAAGTTGATTTTTTTTGAGCTTTTCGATTTCTTCGGAAAACTCAACATACTGTACATGCTTGACAAGGAGTAACAAAGCTTTGTAAAGCTCTAAGTTGGTCAAGTGACCTTGAATGCGTGCTTCAGGAGTGTGCTGCTTAATATTGTGTATAAATCGAGATAAATAGGCAACAATGCGTTTTATGGGTCCTAGAGAGGAATAGTTGTCTAGCCAACTATCGAAGGGGTGAGTTGGGGTAAAAACTCCGAGGAGAGCTAATCTGCGTTCTTCCTCAGAAACTTCTGGGGTAAGTTTTATAGTGGATTGTGGCCACTCTTCAGGGGGTAATTTTAGGAAACTTGGCCCAGTCCACCATAAGTCATGGTGAATCAGATCATCAGGGAGTAAACCGCGTGAAGCGCAATCGCTAGGATTTTCTTTAGAAGGAACATGACGCCATAAATCGGGTGCTATTTTTTCTTGAATATGGCTGACCCTGTTCGCAACAAACGTTTTAAATCTGTGCGGAGAGGATTTTATCCAGTTTAGGGTCACCATGGAGTCAGACCAAGCGAATATTCGAGATATTTGAAGAGAGCTAGAGATTAAGTTGACAACGTGTCGTAATAAATTCGACAAGAGCACGGCGCCACATAGCTCCAACCGAGCTAAAGATATGCGTTTTAACGAGGCAACTTTGGATTTTCCGCATAATAGATTAACATTAATTGAGTCATTAGAAATGCATCTTAAATAGACACAACAAGCGTATCCTTTTTCGCTACTATCACAGAATCCATGTAGCTCAAGAGAAGTGGCGTCCGAATTCACAAAGCGTGAAATCGAGATCTCGGATATTTTAGGGAGTTGAATTTTATACTGAAACCAAAGTTTTTGAATATCTTCTGGGACTGGGTCGTCCCAGCCGACTCCTAAGGCCCAAAAATGTTGTATTAAGTGTTTTGCCAAAAAAGAGAGAGGAGTTAAAAAACCTAAAGGGTCATAGATTTTTGATATTTCTGACAAAACGGATCTTTTTGTACAGGGTCTATCAAGAGGGGAAACCTTATAAGAAAATGCATCTGTAGAGGGGTGCCATTTTAACCCTAATATTTTTAGAGTATTGTCTTGGTCATCAAAGGAGAGATAGCTTGTTTCGCATTTTTCAGGGGAAATAGTCTTTAAAAACTCAGAGCTATTGCTAGACCACTTTCTGAGCTGAAAGCCTCCGTGACCTAGAACTGCGACTAATTGAGCTTTTGCTTCGAGAGCTTTTTCGAGTGACTCACAGGAAAAACAACAGTCATCTACATACACGTAGCTCCTTAAAATGTGAGCTGCTAAGGGATATTCAGTCTCATAAATATTAGCTAGTTCAATGACAGACCTTATAGCTAAGTATGGGGCGGCTTTAACGCCAAATGTGACAGTTTTTAAGAAATAATCATTGACAGGTTGGTCAGGAGAAAACCTCCAAAGTATTCTTTGATAGTTTTGATGGGCGGGATTTATTAAGACTTGCCTAAACATTTGTTTTAAATCACTAGTAAAGCAGTACTTATGCAGGCGAAAAGACATCAAAATATCAAATATTTCTTGTTGTAATTTGGGACCTGTCAACATAGATTCATTTAGAGAGCTGGGACAGCTCTCGGGACAGCTACATGACGCGTCAAAAACGACGCGGAGCTTTGTTGTGCTACTCTCTGATTTTATAACACAGTGGTGGGGTATGTAATAAATTTTATTCGAAGGGGGGATATTTTTTGAAACTAACTCCATATGATTAGAGTCAAGGTAATCTTGTAAACAATCAGAGTATTCTTTGTGAAGAGAGGGGTTTTTTAATAAACGATTTTCTAAGCTATAAAATCGTTTTAGAGCAATAGAGCGGGAGTTAGAGAAAGAGGGCTCTGGTCCTTTAAAGGGGAGAGAGACGACAAATCGACCAGTTTCTGTTCTCTGGAGAGTATCTTTGTAATTTTTTTCACAAAGCTCATCTTCCGGGTCTATATGAGTTTTTTGAGGGACTTCCTCAATTTGCCAAAAGGCTTTAAGTGTAGAGTCGAGACACTCATTATTTGAAATAAAATATGAGCTAATAGAGGGGGTAGAGGGGCGAATTTTTCCGCCCATGATGAGCCAACCAAAAATAGAGTTTAGAGCTGCGGCCTTGTCGACACCACATGAAATTTTACCTTCTGTCAAAATAAAAGGAAAAAGTTGAACTCCAATTAAAATATCTACTGGTTTGCATTGATTAAAAGAGGGGTCTGCGAGCTTTAAATTTGAGATATCGGGGTAGTCACCCTGCGAGAGAGGGGTGAGGGGTTGCTCATTGCAAACTTTTGACAATATTAATAAATCAATGTCAAAAGAAGGAGAGAGTTGGCCTACCGGTCTTATGGAGCAACTAATGCCACCAGAGGGGGTGCAGCCAGTGTGACCTAAGCCATTTAGGGTTAAATGAGTTTTGTAGCGAGAGAGACCAATTTTATTTGCAAACTTTTCAGAAATTAAATGCACCTGGCTCCCAGTGTCAATTAGAACCCGCGCTTTATCATAATGTCCTCTACAGTTTAAAACTTCGACTTGGGCCGTTGCGAGTAAAGAAGATGTCACTGAAATGTTGCTTGTTAAACTGCAAGCGTGAGTTGAGGGGCTACTTGGTAAATTATTATTTTCTTGTGAGTTAGAGAGAGTAGGTACTGCCAAAACTTGCGTAGAATGAGTCGGAAGAGGAGCGCTCTGATTCTGATTTTCCAGTGGCGGAGAGCCACTAGGAGGGGATCGAGGAATATGGAGTAAATAGTGGTGCATGGAATGGCAAATTCTACACGAATAAGTAGAGTTGCAGGCTTTTAGTGAGTGCCTTGTACCGAGGCAATTGGAACACCAATGGTTTTTTCTGACTAAATTTAGTCTTTCTTGAGGGGTTTTACTTTCAAAAACGGGGCATTTATATATACTATGTCCTGAAATCTTACAGACGGGACAAGCGTTCTGATATGGAGCGACGCCAGCTGCAAGAGTAGAAAAATTATTACCTCTATATTGAGGTTTTGAGGGAGGTTTAGCAGTGGCGTAACCAGAAGTTTTAGTTTTATTTAAAATGTTGGCCGATTCTAACGCAAAACATTGCTTAGAAACAAAATCTTTGAGGTCCTCAAAAGAGGGTTCAGATGAGGAGTCATGCTGAAGTTCATAGCGCGTGACCGTCTCAGAGTCTAATTTTCGAATAAGAATTCGAAAGAGTGGGAAATCCCAGTGCTCAGTTGGGTAATTTAAATTGGTAAGAGCGTAAACATTATCAGTAAATGTATCTATTAAATTGCGTAAAAGAGCGGGGTTGTTTGTATTTAGTTTGGGCAAATCGGTAATTTTGTCCCAATAATGAGTCGCAAGGAGGCGGTTATTTTGGTATCTATTATAAGGCGCATTATAAGCTATAATGTAGTTTGCATCAGTAATTGGCAAGTTTTTTACCAATGTTAGGGGTTCCTTTTCTAGATACGTTAAAAGTAGCTGAAACTTTCTACTATTAGAGAACATAGTATTATTATGAATGACAGAGTCATATAAGCTAATAAAAGTTTGCCAAGAAAACAAATCGCCGGTGAACTTCGGAATATCCACCTTTGGAATGTTGAAGCTCATGTCATTATGACCGGAGCTAGAGTTTGAGTGAGAGGAGTTGAAGTCATCTTTAGGAGGAAATAACCTTTTATAAGTTGCTTTTATGCTAAAATATTGGTAATCAGTGCCTTGACGAATGACATTCTCCTCAGTAAAATCGGGTTGCTCTTTATCAGCTAAATACGCGATTACAGCGTCGTGAAATTTATTAAATTCCTCATAAAAAATGTCCAAGTGATCATACCGCATCTCAAAATCAACTTTTTTTAAGGTATCAGACATAGCTTGAGTGGAAATACTAAATATTTCTTTAATGCGATCTATTGCTATGCCCCTAAAGGCGCGACACTGTTTTTCACTACTCGTCATTTTAAATACCTAATATTTAAAAATAACTACGAGAAAAAAAAATTATATGTATTTAATTTTACTATGCGCGCTAAATTCGAATAAAAAGGAAAAAAAAACTTTTATTCGCGAAAACCGAGAATGCAATAAAAAACCTGAAATTTATTTCTTATTGACCGAGTTCAAAATACCTACTGTACCTACTAGGTAAATTAAAGTGTAATATGAAAAGCGCCAAATCTAAGTATGCAATGCATAATACTTTCAAACAATTATATATCCCTTTAAACTGCACAAGATGTTTATTAGCCCTATAAAAATAAAAATTTTAATTTTTAAATCGATTTATATATAAAAAAAATCGTTTAGGAAACTGAGTTTTAATTTATTAGAAAAAGGCAAAAAATCAGATACCTACAACGGTTTACCGGTATTTTTAACACCATGAAAACAGATCATCTGCTTTAAAAAAAATCTAAATCGCCTTTTCTAAAGAGAAAATTTAATTTTTTAATAATGAAATATATATATATATATATATATATATATATATATTTTTTTTTTTAAACAAAAGAAGGCTTAAAACAACAAGTGCCAACGTAAGGGTAGGGGGTGGTTATAGGGGTAGTTCAGTATTTGGATTGAAGGACCAAACTTATGTAGCCCATAAGTTGAGGCAGAAGGGACTGTATTGGGAGAGGGTGTAAAGGGTATGTAGAGTGTAGAGAGAGAGAGAGAGGATAAAGTGTAATAAAAAACTATGTCGCTCACCGATATTTGCAGAGTAGTCGCTTACAGGGCCCTGTTCTCCAGTTCCATGATTCACAGCTACACAGCTTCCACAGATGATAACGCACAGCTTTAATTTTAAAGGGTTTTTAAGGGTACCAAAGGGCAAAGAGAATTTAAGGGTAAATTCACACGAGGGACCGCGTGATTGAGTTCGTTTCTTATACGACACTGCGCACTGTCCACTTTTTAGGTTATAGGAAAGAAGGGAAAAATATATTTATGGACCGCGTAGCGGCACCCGCGTTTTTTGTATGAAAGCATGATAAAAATATATCAATAAAAGGCGATAAAAAGAAAAAACTTCCTGCTATATTAACAGAATCAATACAAAAAAAGGAGAATTTGTTTTATTTATTTTAATCCTTTAGAATTGTGAATGTCCCAAAAGAGGGCAGTGCAAGTAAAAAAGTAATATTTTCTAATTACTAAAAATTAATGAATTAATTAAAATAGAGAATTTAGCGGGAGCTAAACAGTAGAAAAATTTTGAAGAAGAACATGAATAATAATAAGGAGCAATATTTTGTTAAATGGCTGGGGTTCTCCGACAAATTTAATTCTTAGATAGCCCACTATGATGTTATTCTAATGTATTTTTCTATATTTGTATGTACCATAGCTAACGAAACTAATATAATTTCTAAATATGTATTGTGTTTGCCTCCTAAGTTAAATAAAACAAAATTCTTTGCAAAAAATGTGTGTTTATTATTTATATTATATACTTTTCATTCTACAACATTGTTTATTGTTATTTACATTGAAAGATAAAAAATGCTTAAGAGTATACTTCATTACACTAATGATCAACAAATTCACATGAATTTTCAGTAAAGCCGGAATCTTCATCTTCCGCGCTAAGCTTGTGTGCATGTGCTTGTGGATTTAAGTATTCTGCAAAACATATCTCAATATTGTTAATATAATATTGTAATCCCAAATCAATTAAGTCCACACAAAACGCATCGTGAGTCATAAATCAAACAATGTATCGAGCAGTTGCTCATGCCGCTGTATAAAATTTATCTGCGTCTTCATGATTAATTGAATCACAATTCAAAACTCTTTCAAATTCTTGATTAAAATTTTGATGTAGATCTAAAAGATATCTTTCTAAATCACCTTCCATCTTATAAAAAACTTCTTTGATGTAAATTTTAATAATATAATGTCACTTTACAGCATTCCAAATTCAAATAAAGCTTTACTGTTTTTCAAGCTTGTAGCGGCTTGTCCAAAATATGTTAAGGTATAGTTTTCACCACTACTCTTCTTGTTGACTGCTTCCACAAAATCACTTTCTATCGTTTTAAGAATGCGTTTGGGCAAAAATACTTTAAATGTATTAGTCTCATCAAACAGCGTCACCAGAATTGATTTTCCAAATTGTGTATTAACTATACGCATTTCCTTGATTAGGTAGGGACTGCTGATTTGTAAAGAACCAATGGATTTTAATTCGACTATTTGGTCATTATTTATTTCAGAGTTAATTTGTTGAAGCACGTTTTTTGCAATATTCATAATGCTGTTTTAAACGAATTATTTCACTATAACAACAACAACGACACTTTGAAATTTTAAATAAAATTTGCCTTTACTAAAACGAAGCTTTGAAGTGATAATGCTTGCTGTGTGGCCAAGATCGGCCTTTAAAGACAACCCGCTTAACCCCACTCTTGCACAATATGTGGTGTGGACTTAAACTTGTCTTGACTTGTCGGTTGAAAAAATTTTGAGCTCAAGACCATTCATTGTCGAAGTCAATAATACCTTTTGCAGCTGCATACATAGAATAAGGAATGAATACCTGGTGTAATTAGTAACAAGAGAATGCAATCTTTACCTAAACTTGTCTTGACTTGTTTGGTAATAAATTTGGACTCAAGAGTTGGTTTCTGTAAAAGTGCAAAAAGATTGATTCTGTTTAAAGATCTTAATAATAAGGACTTATTGGGATGAGGGCATGCAATGACATTATTATGTTGTAGTACTTTGACAGATTTACATTGCAGGTTGACAGTTGTTCTTTCAAAATTGATATACCAAAGTTGAATTTAAAACCAAGACGTTTATTTATCTATAATTAAAGTAGACAGTATTTATTTCGATTCGTATAGTGAAACCTTATGTTGAAAGATTAGCTCTGATATTCCAATGCAAAACTGCCAAAATACAGCCTGACACTATTATTGCATGACTTTATGCCAATAAGTCCCTAATAACGCACTGCGATATTTATAGTGCATATATTTCTAAGTAGACCTTTAAATTATTGTTATTTTTTAATGTTCTTGGTATGAAGAGAGCATAAATAATAATAAGGGGCAATATTTTGTTAAATGGCTGTGATTCTCCGAAATATTTAATTCTTAGATTGCCAAGATTGAAATTGTTGTTGATATTATCTCACACTACTACTATACTATATATCCTTGTGTTTCAGATAATTTTGAAACTTTTTTTTTTGTCGCGCCGTCTGTCTGTGTGTGTGTGTGTTTGTATGTCTGTCTGTCTATCTGTAACGACCAACGTGCATAACCCAAAAACAGCTTACTTGATTTGAGTGAAATTTGGTACCTGGGCTGGGTTTTGTCTCGAGTTTAAGTTAAAACATGGCTTGTGTGGTATCAAACGAAATGTAATTGAGTCTGGAGTGGAATAAAATATATTTCAGTTTCTAGTTATATTAGCTCACACGTATACTATTGTGTGTGTTTGTATGTCTGTCTGTCTGTCTGTCTGTGTGCCTAATAACCCAAAAACAGCTTGCTTGATTTGAGTGAAATTTGGTACCTGGGCTGGGGTTTGTGTCAAGTTTAAGTTAAAACATGGCTTGTCTTTACTTAAACTTGTCTTTATTTTTTGGGTAGTAAATATAATATACTATATATCTTTGTGTTTCAGATGATTTTGAAACTTTTTTTTGTCGCGTCGTTTGTCTGTGTGTGTGTTTGTATGTCTGTTTGTAACGACCAACGTGCATAACCCAAAAACAGCTTGCTTGATTTGCGTGAAATTTGGTACCTTGGCTGGGTTTTGTGTCAAGTTTAAGTTAAAACATGGCTTGTGTGGTATCAAACGAAATGTAATTGAGTCTAGAGTTGAATAAAATATATTTCAGTTTTTAGTTATATTAGCTCACACGTATACTATAACTATAGTAGGTGTGAGCTTAGGTGGCCATATACTGGCAGAATATTTTTTTCAACAATGCATCTTCATGATTAATTGGACCACAAATCACAAGCTGTAGCCGTTCTTTGATGTAAATTTTAATAATATAATGTCACTTTACAACATTCCAAATTTTGAAAAAGCATAACGAATGAACACCTAATGTAATTAGTACCAAGAGAATACGATCTTTACTTAAACTTGTCTCGATTTGTTGGGTGGTAAATATAATACCTCTCAGACTATAAGCCTCTGCATACAAAAATAAAACATCTGGTATGAATCACACACCTCTTTTACAATATATGCGATCTTGACTCAAACTTGTCTTGACTTGTCGGTTGACAACTGGCTTAACCCGAACTCTTTCACAATATATGTGGTGTGGACTTAAACTTGTCTTGACTTGTCGGTTGAAAAATTTAGGTTCAAGACCATTCATTGTCGAAGTCAATAATACCTTGTGCAGCTGCATATAAAGCATAATGAATGAACACGTGATGTAATTAGTAACAAGAGAATGCAATCTTTACTGAGACATGTCTTGACTTGTCGGTTGAAAAATTTAGGCTCAAGGTTATTCATTGTCAATGTCACTAAAATGCCCTTTTTTGTTTGCCTCCACATACAAAAGAGAAAGACCCACTCACATTTACACACAAAAGACAAAGACACACATACATTTACATTGTCATATCAAGGTTAAAAGACCACCCACAGTGCTCGCCTCTGTACACAAAAGATAATGCCTTCGCAACTATGCGATATCATATCAAAGTCAAAAAGACTGCCCACGCTATTCGGCTATTGTCAAAAAGACAAGGACCCACTTGCACTTGCATATAAAAAACAAAAGCTAACATAACTGCAAATTGTAATGTCAAAGTCAAAAAGCACTTACACTATTGGCCTGTATAAAAAAAAACCAACAATGCTAAATATTTCATTGACTTATTCTTGCTGTAAAACTAGTAATTATAAAAGTTTCAACTAAAACTAACATATATTTTATGTATACCAATTTATTTTTAACAAATTTTTATAAATTCTTAGAGGTTCAATTTCACACTTTTTTCGTTAACTGCTGTGTTTCTTGGCTATTCATTATCGATGACAATAAAACACCCTTTGTTGTTTGCCTCCACATACAAAAGAGATAGATCCACTCACACCTACACATCTACACACAAAAGACAAAGACACACATTAATTTACATATCAATGTTAAAAGACTTATTGTTGGTTTAGCTTTACAAAACTGAAAAATTTTCACAAATTCCAGAAAATTCTAGCTACATTCAACGCAAATTCACAGTGCTCACCTCTGTACACAAAAGATAATGGTCTTCGCAACTATCCGATATCATATCAAAGCCAAAAAGACTACCCACGCTATTCGGCTATTGTCAAAAAGACAAAGTCCCACTCACACCTGCACACAAAAGACAAAGACACACATAACTGTAAATTGTAATATCAAAGTCAAAATCCACTCAGACTATTGGCCTATGCTCTAAAAACCCCGTCCAAACTCCTCTTCATACAAAATTACCTTCATACTATTGACCTTTGCCCAAAAAACTAGTCGCGCTGTTCGACTATTGTTAAAAAACAAAAGCCCCCATAACTGCAAATTGTAATATCAAGGTCAAAAAAACTCTCGCACTATAAAGCTATGCTCTAAAAAGGACCCGCACAATAAAGCTATTGCAAAAAAGACAATGACCCTTCGCCCATTGTTAAAAAGACACCTGCATACAAAAGAACAATAGAACAATGGGAATTCTCGGAAATGACGTCATTCACTCCTCAATTTGAGCCAGAACGTACATATATCTACTACTAATCTGCTTTTTTTAAAAATTGAGAGGTAGAAACACGCCGCTAAAAAATGACATTCAGACGTGTATGTTTTTCTTTCTGTTCTGTTCTGATATCTCTTTTTCTCACAATATTTCACACAGAACGGAATGACGTCAATATGTTTAGATCCAATTTAGTGCATGCGTCCAGAAAGCAGGCGCTGTTGGTCTTTCCAAATTCCATATTACAGTTTCACCCCGGTGAACTAAACCAAAAACTTGTTTGCCTTTAATTTCCCTTTTTTTTTATTTTACAGTTTTTAAATAATTTGTTCGTGTCTATTTCAGCGCTTATTTCGTTTTGAAACATAAGTCATAGGAACAAAAGATCGCCGATTGCGATGGCCTATGACAACATAGTTATCGTATTTTCCGACAGCGCAATGCAGCTATGATGCAAAAAGTAGCATGCCGGTAGTAGCATTTGTCCGGTTATTTTCCACAAACCACAAGTTGCCATTGTTTTTACATAGGGTGTGTAACAACGAAAACAAAACAGGGCTCTATAAAAATTGCACATTTTTATTTAAAAGTTAGCAAGTCCGCTTTAAAAGAGCAATATGTAAAATAGCGGTCTTATATCAGCGACATATTAAAAAAGTAACATTTAAAACAACGATATTTCAATGGTTCAAAACAGCAACATATAAAAACAAAAAAAATTCAAATAGCGACATTTAGAAAAGCGACTTTTTAAACAGCAACATATTACAACATCGACAATTCAATTTTCTTTAAGTCCCAGCTGGCTAGGTTATTAGTATAGCTCTCCCGTTCTCGAAG
Organism: Aspidapion aeneum; assembly: GCA_963576565.1. Lineage (NCBI taxonomy): Eukaryota > Metazoa > Arthropoda > Insecta > Coleoptera > Brentidae > Aspidapion > Aspidapion aeneum. Next base: position 80,121,972 of record OY755043.1, on the reverse strand, counting down.
CACGTTGGGTTAGGTATGTATATTAACCTATCCAGGTTAGTTATGTATTTTAACTATCCAGGTTAGGTATAATACACCTACCCCGATTTGAGGACAGGAAAGCTGTATTACTAACCTAACCATTTAAAAATAACAAAAAAAATTAATTGTGGCTGTATTTAATGTCGATAATTTATAATGTCGCTTGTTTTAATCTCGCTGTTTTAACTTCTCGCTCTTTTAAATCTCAGTGATTTGATATGTCGCTGTTTTTGTTACCTGTGGATTTTAAAAATGGTTTTTTAACCGTTGGCCCTAGATGACATCTCGTTTTAATTTAATATATTAAATTAATTTTAATTGATTTAAAATTCCATTCATTAGTTTATGAGATATTTTATTTTTTGTCCAAAACAAGTATGAGTGAAAATAGGTCAAAAAGTGTGTGTGATATTTTTAAAATAAATACGTATTTATAAAGAACATTGAAATATCTATTATTACTATGTCGGTTTAGAACGTTTTTCTACGTTGGCCGACACTTATTCTCCACCTCCTTCAATCCTGACAATCATCCTCTGTCAGATTTTTTTGACTCATTGATCTTTGGATTGACTGTTGCCATTCTAGTTTAGGACGCCCTCTTTTTCTGCGCCCTATTGGTTGCCATTCTAGGACCTGCTTTGGTAATTTTTCGTCATTCATCCGTTTAACATGGCCATACCATATCAGTTGCCTTCTAGTGATGTCATCCGTTATGCTTCCCTCGATTCCCATTCTTTCTTTTATGATCTCATTTCTTATGTGATCAATTATTGATCTTCTTATTGCATCCATTTCGACACTTTCCATTTTTGTTTTATATTTTTCTGTTACGCGACAAGTCTCTATTCCATACAACAGCGTGCTTTTGACCATTGTTTCATATATGTTAAATTTTACATTCTTTTTTATCTCTCTGCTCCATAAAATACTGTTAAGACATCCAATAACTTTTTTTGCATTTACTATTCTTTTTTCCAATTCTTTACAGTCTGTACCTGTCTTATTCAAAATATTGAAATATCTACAAAATGAAATAAGGTGTCACTTGAGATATTGATAATGATCCATATGTGAGTGGGCCTTGCAGCCCTTCCACTGCGACTACAAGTTAATCTATTGTGGCTCAATTTTGAGTAGTTTCTTACATAGTCCTCACACGTTTTAGATCTATTGAGTCAATCTAAGGTTTAACGGAAGTGAGTGTCATAGTAAGTGCAATAGCAGAACATTTACACAGTACAGCGTGTCCCATTTTCGATGGGATTAAATGGGAAACTCGGTTATTATTAAAGACATCGATTTTCTAATTGCATCTTACCGTACTGTTTTTTGAGCCCTTAAAAATGGTGTAATTAGATTTTTGCATTGCATTTTAAATAATCTTTTATCTCGCTCATTTTGGAAGATATTTTTATTCTGTAAAAACTTTTTGTGGCAACTTTTTAAGAAGAAAATAATGACGTTGTCAATTTTTTTAAATATTGTCTTTTTGAGATATTGTCACGAAGGGCGCTTAACATAAAGTCAAACCAATATTTCCCAAATAATTAAAAAGAAACTTAATAATTATTATTCGCAATAACTTTTTGGGACATCCTATAAGTCGATATAAACCGATTGACGTCAATAACTATTATTGCAACTTGGCATAAATAGTTGATAAATAGGCTGGCAAAACTTATTTCCGGGTTTTTTTGACAGAGACTCGTGAAAACAAAATACTGCGAGGTTGCCTGCGTTGCCTCGCCGAACTAAAGTTTCGGCTTTTTTCCGTATAACGAACTTTAAGACCGGGTAAGTGCGGGCCACGTCGAGTTACGTAACGACCCAGAAAACTAACGACGATTTGAGTGTAAACTGGGGTTTGTGGTAACCAGCGGTGGAGTAAATCCTGTTGATTTCAGGTAAGTCCGGGTGTTGCCCCTCGTAGCCAACTTATCAACCTTTGTAATATTAGTAACCGGTTCTTATCATTTATAATACATCTCTTGATCCCTACAGGTGTTATTTAATCTGCATCCCTTAGTTTTTAAATCAAGATCTCCGTCTGCTCGAATCGAAATAACCCCGCTAAATCGATTTGATCGGCGCGGTATCAATTAAATAATTGTTAAATAACGAATAAGTCTTGGGGTTGTAAGGTAGTGACTGGTAATTAACGACCTGCCAATACCTATAACCAACCCCACGGCCCCTCTTATTCGTGACATGGTGGAGGCAAGCCGAGTTTAAAAAACAAAGGGATACAGGGGTTAGAATTTGTAAGGAAAAAAAGTCAATTATAAACAGGTAGGTATTCGTGGGTAGAGGACATACTAAAAAGAAACTAAGGTACCTTTGGCAACGTTTCGGATTTAATTATTCCTTTTTCAAGCCTCAGATAGAAATGTTTCTTGGGTCCATAAGTACAGCGAACAGGGGTGAGTGTTGATCGAAGAACATTTTACTTTAAAATTTTATAAACAAAATTCGAATTTCAACAAACAAATAACAGACGGTTTTTTCGCTTACTCGACAGAACGTGGATTTCAATCGCGGGTATGCGAAGTTCTTGTCTTACATTTGTATACAGGGTGATCAAAATTACTTTCGGCCTGATAACTTTCGAAAGGAGGACCACAGGCGAGAGAAAATTTTGATCGTGTATATTTAAATTGAGAGACGGATAGGATTCATCCTTACTGCGGCGAAAAGAGAGCGTACCAAAGTTCTTCAGGAATCAGAATACTAAAACAATACTGAATCCTGGGGACGAGGCGGTATCTTTTCGCAGTAAAAAGGGTGGGTTGTTCGTATGCCACGAAAGAAACCAGGGAAGAGAGTCAGGGAAGCGAAAAGTCAAAAGACGCGAGACGTTACAATAATTGATCCCGCATTTTTTTTGAGGACGGGATACCAGTCAAACTTAATACAGAAGGGAGGCCTGTAACGCCAGATATTTCGTGGCAAGAGATCGAGTTGGTCAATCCAACCGCGAGGGAAAATTTAAAAAAGACACAGGTCAAAAACCAAGAGTACCCGAGGGACGAATTTTTAAGGCAACTTGAGAAAGAATATTTAGAGCTATTTGGGCCAGGATAACGAAATATCCAATAACCCTGACTGGGGCTCCGTGAAGATATTTTCTTTTTATCACAAAAATAGTTGCGTTGATTGTAGGGTAGTTTGGAGATCCATCTGACGAAATTGGTAGTTAGACGTAGGTAGAATAGCAATAAAGTTCATTAAAGTAAACAAAGTTGGTAAAGTTCGGTACTTGTTAGGCTGAACCCACGAAAACTGTCAAAATTTGGCAGCCAGGTTAAGTACGGTGACGCAAAGTGGTAGTCAGACCTAAAAACGAGCCATAAATTGGGTACTCTCTACGTAGGCGAGGTAGTCACACAGGTTAGGTTAAAAATATAGAAGTTCAATTGCGCCATTATTAAACAATCAACTAAAATTTAGAAAAAAAACGGCAAAAGCGTAAACAGCGTTTTTTTTGTGAGGAAAAAAATTTAATAATACTTTTCGAAAAGATCTAAACCCCCGACGCTACTGACTTTATAAAATAGTAATAGAAATAATTATTTGTTAAATAAAGTACCAAAGGAAATACCCAACCGATTGCATAAAGAATATTGGTAGATAGTTATTAAAACGGAAAAAGGGATCTAGTTACAATAATAAAGTCGACCCGCGACAAGGCAACGTGAAAAATTCAAAAAATTAAAAATAGTTTCTTTAAAGGTTATCGACCCAAACGAAAGGGCCATTACTTAAAAAAGCTACCTTTGAAAAAGCAAAATTCAATATTTTATTCTTAAATTAACATAAAAATTCCAAAACATTTGTTTTTTCTTTGATTTCTTTCTTAGTCAGTCAATTGGAGAGAATATTGGAGTTGGGAAGTTTTACGCACAAAGCACACGAACCTAGAGCAAAATTAATTATTTTTGTCTTTAATGAACAGGAAAATTCTAGATATCGGTTTTTCCTTTGTTTTTTTTTCTTAGTCAATCAACTAGGGAGAATATCGAAGTTGGGGAGTTCTAGCACAAATAACACAAACAAAAAGCAAAATCCAATATTTTAGTCTTAAATTAATATAAAAAATTCCAAAATTTTTTTTTTGTTTTTCCTTTGATTTCTTTTTTAGTCAATCCATTGGGAAGAAGATTGAAGTTGCTAAACGAAAGTCGAGCCACAGAAAGAGCGGAGCTGTTTTAGGAAGTGGTGGGGTGTTGAGTAATTTACTCAGGAGAGATTTAAAATGGACTGTATAAATGGTTTTTGTTCTACTCACTGTTCGTTGCTGGGTTGTGGGGTCGATTATTTAACTAAAAAGTGCTTCGCTTGATTGCACACCGTGTGATTGAATAGGGATTTGAAACGATATATCCCGTTGAAATACTAATTCACACTGATTTTTCATTATATTTTTCTAAAAGCTACAGGCTAAGGTGGACAAATCCCAATTCTACACAGTGAGCCAAAAAATATCTTATCCAACAAAAAGTAAAAATAAAATAACTAAATTCTAACATCCACACGAAATGAATGTACTCATGACCGAACATCCCGCCGGCCAAAAGGGGTTTACCCCTTTTAATCTTAACTACTATCTACATTGTCTTCAATGGGGAGCGGACACAGCTTAACAACCGGTCGCTTTAAAGTACCGTTAGTGGTACGCACGCTTGCCACTCGTACTACACCGTCCGAACCTGGATGCACTGCCTCAATACGACCCAGTCGCCATTGCATACAGGGAGTGTTATCCTCTTTTATAACCACAAGGTTACCAATTTTTAGTGAACCTTTACTGTCATGCCATTTAGCACGTTGGTGAAGAGTATGTAAATACTCTTTAGACCACCGAGACCAAAAATCCTGGTGCAACTTCTGGAGCAATTGCCAGCGATCTAATCTATTAAGGGGGGTGTCACTAAAATTGGGTTCGGGAAGTGCACTAAGAGACTCAAAGGTCAAAAAATGACCTGGGGTGATTGCCGAAATGTCATTCGGATCACTACTAAGGGGGGTTAAAGGCCTACTATTTAAACAGGCTTCTATCTGTACAAGCAGATTGTACATCTCCTCGTATGTTAAGATTTGAGATCCAACTATACCTAACAAATGAGTTTTAACGGATTTTACTGAAGATTCCCAAAGACCGCCAAAATGGGGTGCAGAGGGGGATTAAAATGCCACGAAATTGTTTCTGCTTTCGCAGCATCATGCATTAGATTACATAAAGTTCTATAAACTCCAGTAAAATTAGTTCCACAGTCACTGTGGAGTAAAACAAGTCTGCTTCTACGGCCTACAAAGCGGCGTAAGGCTGCCAGAAAAGCATCGGAAGACAAGCTTGAAACTAGCTCTAAATGCAAAGCTTTGGTAGCATAACAAACGAAAAGACAAAGGTATGCTTTCGTCGTGCGAGCTCCTCGGTAGCGAGTCATTAACAGATTAAAGGGACCTGCGAAGTCAAAACCTGTGTGAAGAAAAGGCTTAACTTGGCTCACGCGAAGTAAGGGTAGATCACCCATGGGAGCTTGAACAGGGGTTGGATGTATCTTATAACAAGTAATACACTTAGAAACCACCTTTCTAATTACAATTTTGCAGGAAATTATCCAAAATTGTTGTGCGATTATGTACTGAATTGATTGAATTCCTGCATGGAAATATTTCAAGTGTACATAACTAACCAAAAGTTCCGTAAATCGATGATTGTTGGGCAATAGAACATGAAATTTCTGTTGATAGGACAACGAAGTAGAATTTCTTAATCTGCCACCAAGGCGAAGTATGCTTTCATCATCTAAAAAGGGGCTTAGTCTTCTAAATAATTTTGAGGGTAAAAGATGCTGTTGGATTCTATCAATTTCATGAGAAAAAGCTAAAGTTTGTACATGCTTTACTAAGAGCATGACAGACTGATGTAACTCTAAACTAGTAAGAGGTTCAGTTACTTTGATTTTGTTTCTACAATTTGACAAAAATCTTAAAATATATGCTAAAACTCTACGTAATCTATCAAAACTAGAAATATTTTCTATTAGTTGAGCTAACAAATGGGGTTCTAATTCTGCTACAAGAAGACATGTTTTTCTATGTTCAGGAATGTCTTCATCAGACAATGGAAGATTTATTTCTGTCCATGTGTCGGTGTGTTGCGACAAAAAACTAGGGCCATACCACCACATTGAGCTTTCTGACAACTCAGATGGGAGGAGACCACGACTACCTAAATCTGCAGGATTGTTCTCAGATATGACATGATGCCAATGCGAGGAAGGGATTTTTTCTTGGATGAAAGTTGATCTATTACTAACAAAAGTGGTAAAGCTATGTGGGGAAGACTTTATCCAAGAAAGGACTATAGTTGAATCACACCAAGCGTATATTTCACTAATTTTTAGCCTGGGCTGATAAATTCCTAGAACATAATGTAACAATTTTGATAACAGAACTGCTCCACACAGTTTAAGGCGGGGTATACTAATTGTTTTTAAAGGGGCTACTTTCGATTTTGCAGTCACAAATTTGACACAAAATTCATTATCTTTTAATGGAAATCTAAAATAAACAACAGCACAATAGCCTTTTTCAGAGGCATCTGAAAAGCCATGAATCTGAATTGATTGGTAACTATCAGGCACTACTCTACGAGTTATTTTACATAAAGATAGCAAACTAACTTCACTTGTAAATTTTTCCCATATTCTACTAATTTATATCGAGAGTGGATCATCCCAATTGAGCTTTAAGTCCCAAAGCTTCTGTATTAAATGTTTTTGGAAAAAAGTAACAGGGGTTAAGATACCTAGAGGGTCAAAAATCTTAGCTAAGTTGCTAAGTAAATTACGTTTTGTACACGGTGATAAAATTGAGTTTATCGAAAATTGATAGCAATCTGATGATGGACTCCACTCAAGTCCTAAAACTTTAAGAGTATTATTGGAATCAGCATCAAAGGATAAATTTTCATTGCACAGATGAGAAGAAGGAAAGTCTGCCAAGAGTCTTGGGTCATTGCTGCACCACTTGCGCAATTGAAACCCACCTTTGGCAAGAAGAGAAATTAGGTCTTTCTGTATCCTTTTGGCACCTTCAAGGTCACAATGCATGCCAGTTATATCATCTACATATGAGTGCGAGATAATTAGTTCTGAAGCTTCAGGGTAATTAACTTTCTCCTCAGCTAAAGTAAGCAATGATTTGATAGCTAAATAAGGGCTGCATGTTAATCCATAAGTAACAGTACAGAGAGCTATGTCTTCGATTGGACCATCAGGCTGAAAACGCCAAAGAATGCGTTGATAATCCTGATGAGGAGGAGTAACTAGGATTTGTCTAAACATTTTACAGATAACCGCTGTAAATACGAATTTTTCCAATCTAAATAACAGAAGTAATTGACATATGTCAGCTTGAAGTTTGGGACCAGGAATAAACCACGCGAAGTTTAGTTGTGACACTAGAGGGCTTTAGTACACAATGATGTGGAATATAATAACTTTTATCTGGAATGGCCAAAGATGAAACTATTTTCATATGTCCTAAAGATAAGTATTCCTTCATAAAATCGGAATATTGCATGTAAAGATCAGAATTTTTTAACAATCTACGTTCTAATGCTAAGAATTGCTTGAGTGCTAACTCTCTACTGTTGGGAAAAAAGGTTCACTAGACTTAAAATGTAGAGATACTACAAATCTGCCTGTCTCTGTTCTATAAGTGGTTTCAGAAAATATTTTTTCAGCTAAACTATCTTCAGGTGACATTGAATTGACCTTGGGAACTTCCTGGACAAGCCAAAATCTTTGAATGGTATCTTCGAGGGTGTCCATTGCCAAAAATGTTTGAGAAATGAATTGACTAATTACTTTAGACGAAGAACAAGTTTTACCCATAAGCAAATAACCAAAAATACTATTAATTGCCACTGGATCATTAGGACCAGCAACAATCTTTCCATCTTTAAGAATTCTTGCAAATATATCAGCTCCTACTAATATATCAACCGGTCTAGATTTGTAAAAATAAGGATCGGCTAGCTGACAATTTTTTAAGAAAGGCCAATTAGTAGTGGAAAGTGTTGAAAGTGGAAGATTTCCACATATTTTAGGGATAACTACGGCACTAAATTCTAAAAGGGGACTAGATTTTCCTGAAGGACGAATGGTAGAAGAAATGCTCTCACAACTTTTAAGCCTAGGGGCTTCACCAATGCCTTGCACATCGATATCTGATTTGTAACTATGTAAACCAAGACGTTTAACACAAGCTTTCGTTATGAAATTTGAGGTTGAACCTGAATCTACGATTATTCTAATAGGTTGATAATCGCCTTTGCTATCTAAAATTTCTACTATTGCGGTGGATAATAATACACCCGAAGAATCGATGCTACTACTTAAACATAAGGGGTTGTCTACAGTTAATCCGACAAAAGCATTGGGGTTGCTTTGTGAATTTTGACTATCAATATGAGGTAACTGAGCTACAGAGTTAGCATTATTGGAAACTATACTACTATGGTTAACATGGTGGTTGGCACCCGAACTAGTGGGGTGGCCAATGGAATTCGGGAAACTAGAACTAGAATGCGCTACTGGACTACAATGAGTATTGACACTCTGATTATAATAATTTGGAGTGGAACTAAAGCTACTAAAATGGGGGTTAGGACCCTGACTATGATTGTGTACAGGATTGTACTTAGGACCCGGACTATTATGGTGTGTAACAGTACTGCAGGCTTGAAAATTTCTATTATTTTGACTACTATTATTCTGACTACTATTATTCTGACTACTATATAAGGTGCTAACTTGATTGGAACTATCATTTCCACTGAAACAAAGTAAACTATGGTGACGAACACCGCAACGAAAACAAGAATTAGTGGAGGGGCACTCCTTTATACTATGCGATATAGAAAGACAATTTGAACATAAATAATTTGCCTAGGCAAGTTTATAACGTTCATTGGGAGTTTTTGAGCGAAAGAACTGACATTTAGAAAGAGTGTGATAAGGTCCCTGTTTGCAAACTACACAAATATTTTTATTATTATTTTGATTGGGTTGACTTAGAAAAACATTGGAAGTTTGTCTGGAGCTACCTGATTTAAAACTACTACTATTATTATTTATAGATTTTTTAAAGAATTTTTTATCTTCTTTTCGGGTTAATTCTACATTATCTAAAGCTTCACAGTGTTTTTCCAAATACGCTATTAACTCTTTATAATCAGGCATTTTATTGGAATCAGAAAGCTGTAACTCAAATTTTGTTGCTAACGAAATATCTATTTTTCTATTAATCATTTGAACTAATGGAAATGACCAGGCGTCTATAGGTAACTGTAAATTGCGCAAGGCCTCTAAATTATCGTTAAAGGTATCTAACAGGGTACGTACATCTTGAGGATATTCTGAAGATACTTTTTTAGCATTTTCAATAGCTGACCAATGACTAGCTGCTATGATTCGTTTTCTATAATATCTTTTACACAAAGTATCATAAGCAATGGAATAATTAGCATGAGTTAGTGGCAAATGCTGAACTAGGAGTTGTGGCTGTTCCTCAAGGGCTTTCAGTAAATATTTGAATTTAGTTACATCCGAAAAGTGAGGATTGTTATGAACCAGGGCTTTAAACATATCTTTGAAACTAGGAAATGAAGTTACATCTCCTCTAAAAATAGGTAAATCTAAAGGTTTAAGATTGTTAGTAAACTGAAGTGCCTTTGATAAGGAAACAGAAGATTGCGTTTCACTAGTTGTATGAGAAAATAAGCTAAAATATATGCTTTTAATATGCCAGAATTTATTTTCAAAATCAGCTCGAACTTTATCTTCAGCTTGAAAATCATCCTGTTCATCTAATAAACCTATCAAAATGTTATGCTGTTTACTGAAATCATCTCTAATTTGTTCTAGGTCTTGATAGCGAACCTTGAGTGAAGCATGATATTTGCTATCAGTCTCAGCTTTTATAGCAAAATCGTATATTTCAGTCATGCGACTAATTTCACTCAGTCATAAGTTTGTTGCTTTTCTAACTTTATCTGACATTGTAGTTTAATAATTAAACCATATTAAAAATTATAAAAAAATCTGTTTTATATTATAAATATAAAAAATTTAAAAAAAAATGATTTATTTCCTAAGTTAAATTTTAAACTTAATAAATGGCGAGAAATCTACTAACTACCAATTTAATGAAGTTGTCTAAACGTGGTAAACGAGTGCTACTATTTGTTGAAAACAAAATTTTTCTACTATTTTTTCTCAACTAATAAATTGAGCAATTAATTGGAAATTTTAAGAAAGAATGCTCCTACTACTAAATACGCAATTAATTTTATCAGTTATTTACCTAATTAGCATCTATAATTAATTATTTTATGGTTTCAGAAAAAAGCTACTACAATTGTCAATTTATACGTGTCACTGTGTATTCTAATGGCTGGACACAGTAGACGAAATACTACTACTAAAAGGCTTGACCACTGTGTCAGCGTACTAAAGCAATGCATACAGTAAATTCTAATATGGAGTGTGGCTAAATTCTAATTGCGAGTGTGAAATCAACGGTGAAGCAAGAGCTAAATGAGACGACTATACGTTCTATACTATATGAGAATCCATTCCCGTTACTAAGCGAGAGATCGGCTGCTAGACTGCTTTTCCTCGAAGCAAAGCAAAAAAAAGGCGATACGGAAGAAATTGATTTCTATTCAATTTGAATAAATGCACGACCTATAATTGGAAATTTTGTGTGAATGTTTTACAGCCAGAACTCTAAAAATTTATGTTAATTAATGACTATATTCCGATTAGTTTACTCCTAACTTTGAGTTTAGTGAAAGGCGGATCAAAGTCACTATGTATTTTTATCAAAAATGTCTACCTACTATATAAAAAAAACGACGATTAGAGTAGTAAAGTAGGAGTAACGCTAGAAAGGATCTGGCGAAAAGGACCAAAATGGTGGGGTGTTGAGTAAATTACTCAGGAGTGATTTAAAATGGACTGTATAAATGGTTTTTGTTCTACTCACTGTTCGTTGCTGGGTTGTGGGGTCGATGGGCGGCCGCCTTTATCCTGGCTTCAGCAGTTCTGTTGAGGGGTTTCCATTACAGAGGTTTTAAGGAAAGGAGGACGAGGGAAAACACTCACGAAAATTCGTAAATCTAATTTACTTAAAATTATTTAACTAAAAAGTGCTTCGCTTGATTGCACACCGTGTGATTGAATAGGGATTTGAAACGATATATCCCGTTGAAATACTAATTCACACTGATTTTTCATTATATTTTTCTAAAAGCTACAGGCTAAGGTGGACAAATCCCAATTCTACACAGTGAGCCAAAAAATATCTTATCCGACAAAAAGTAAAAATAAAATAACTAAATTCTAACATCCACACGAAATGAATGTACTGAGGACCAAACAGGAAGAAATAATAAAGCAAACCTCTAGTAGGCAATAAATTGGAAAAAATAAATAAAAATTTTTCAACGAGGTCTAAAATAAATTAAAACTAGACAGAAGTAGACCGTCGAAACGACAAAAATAATATAGCTGTCAAAATAATTGGTAACACGCAAAAATCAGTAGCGTCTAAGGTGGTTACAAAAAATTGTGAAACCGTGCAAATACCCAGGTCAGGGCGCGATATAACATATTTTCGCTTTTTGGGAAATTTTTAGGAAATAAACTAGAACTTATAAGGGTAATTTTTCTTTTTGGAAAAGCAGGCGAAAAACTGCTAGACATATCGATCAATGAAAAGATCGAATACAAATAAAAGGAAACAAACTATAGTCCGTGACCTACGACAGCTCTTTGTCTTTCAGGCCGGATCAACACATATTACATTTTTACCCGTCATCAAGACACGTGAGCGTCAATCAACGGAATTTTTAAGCCAAATAATACTAACAAACGTGGAATTTCGTACCCGTTAATTTAAAAATCAAACAAGTCTCGTGGCTAATCGGGCAAAAAGGAGTTTTTGTTTCTCTCATATTTTTCCGTGGGTAGCCTGAAAGCTTAACCTCACGGGGGTTCAAGATCTAATGGACACCTTATAAGTGTTGACAGTTAACTGTTGATGAAATGAACCGATTAGCCACGAGACTTGTTTGATTTTTAAATTCACGGGTACGAAATTCCACGTTTGTTATTATATGTAATGTTAAAAACTTCATGTTTTTGGGAGGCACCTAAAAGTAGAGTGAATAAAAATTAATATAACTAATAAACACATTTGGAGCACCAGCAAATTAATAAGACAAACCTCTAGTAGTTCGTAAATTGGCAAAAAACTAAAAATTTGTGGTTCTTAAGGAAAATATTTCAACAAAGTAAAAGACATAAAATGAGATTTTGCAAAAAGTGTCCCAAAATAACGAAAAACTAAAAATAATTTCTAGGAAAATTTTGGTTACACAAAAAGAAAAATTCAGTAGCGACCAAGGCGAGATTCACCAAAAAAAAAGGACAAAAGACTAACAGAATGTGGGATAATTTTTTTTTCAGGAAGCGTGAAAGATAAGTTGAAGAGTACATCCTTAATCCTAATCCTAACAGCTGATTAATAAACTGAAAAGATAAAATAAGATAATTTTTGTTAATAAAAAAATTAAAAATTAGTTTCTTACGCGAATTGAGCGAAAAAAAAAAGTTTTGTTTGTTACAAATAACTGTTACCTACAGCTGTTACAAAGATTGAATGTAATGAGTATTTACAGCGAGTTGGGCTGAAAAAAAAACCCTTTTAGACATTGAGAAGTTACAGCTGATGGGGCTAAAAAAGTAAAAACATACATATGTTTTTTCAAACCAATTGAACCTACAGGTACATATTTAACGTAGTTGCAGTGTATGCGTTTTGAGATATCTAAAACTATCATAAAGTAACTTTATATGCTAAAATAAATACTTTCTCTTGATAGGTAAAAGGCGGGCAATATTGTAGAAGAAGCAAATACCCACATAGGTAGTTGACAAAAAGTAGGGAATTAAGACCTTAAGGAAAGTAAGGACTACGGACAAAAATTATACACTGAAAAGAAGAAAGGCTGTGGCAAAAAAAAACGCAAAACTAGTTCTAAAGGAAATTAGGGTCTCAGGAAGTAAAGTAAAGTAAATTTGAAGAAAAAGGGATAAAGTAGGCCAATTCGGCAGAAGAGAATTGCAGGACGTCGTGACGCAAACGTGAACTTCGAAGAAAATTAGACTCCGAAGGAAAATGGAGTTTAACGATTAAATAGGAAGAGAGAAGGATAATTTAGAGGAGTCCTGGAGGATATTAGGGTCTCAGGAAGCGAAATTAAAGAAAAAAAAGTAGGCCTATAGGGCAAAACAGACGTGTAGGACGTCGTGACGTAAACGTGAACTCCGAAGGAAAATAGACTCGGAAGGATAATGTAGTTTAACGATTAATTAAATAGGAAGAGAGAACGATAATTTAGAGGAGTCCTGAAGGATATTAGGGTCTCAGGAAGCGAAATTAAAGAAGAAAAAGTAGGCTTATGGGGCAGAACAGACGTGTAGGACGTCGTGACGTAAACGTGAACTCCGAAGGAAAATGGAGTTTAGCGATTAAATAGGAAGAGAGAAGAATAATTTGGAGGAGTCCTGAAGGATATTAGGGTCTCAGGAGCGAAACTAAAGAAGAGAAAGTAGGCCTACGTGGTGACTGAAACACGAATTCCGGAGAAAAAGGGAGGTTAAGGATTTAATAATGGAAGTAAAAATAATTTAGAAGAAAAAGAGCCAATGCTGCAGAAGTTATAAAGGAGTTCTGAAGGATATTAGGAACTTGAAACGCTGAAGACGAGAACACTGCTAATAAGGCGAAGAAAGCACACGGGTGTTGCAGAAAAAAGTCTCCTAAGGGAAAAACAGGACTTAAGAAGAGGAGAGTTGAACGAGAAACGGGGAGAACTCGGCCCGACAAAGCAAGTAGTAGGCTGCAAGAAGCCCAAAAGGAGCCTTTCCAAGCAACAGAAGAAATTTAGGAGGAAAGAAGGAATTCCCGAGGGAAAATCGGGACGCTTATTGCAAAAAATAGAGTTGAATCAGTGGCAAAAGTGCCGCCGCAGTGAGCCAAAGATATTTTAAATACAGAAGATTTTAAAATAATACAGGACGCGAAGTCTGGGATCAACAACAAAGAGCACAGTCGTGTTCTACCATAAGAGGTTAAAAGGAAGGCCTTAGGTGGTGTCAAAAATACTAGGTACACGAATCCAGAAGGGAAGTGGATGAAGTAAAGGGAATAGCAAAATCTGGAGAATGGGGACCACCGGGAAGGAGACACATTCATCCTGAAAGAAGAAACCAGGCGTCCGGTAAGATGCCAGAATTGCCACGAAATATAGTCTGCGGAAGGCAGTAGCTGAACTTTGGACGGGAGGAGAAACTAACAGAGCTAGTATGTTAGTTTCCGTAACACAAGTGTTCTCCAAGTCTTGCAGAAAAAAAATTAATTTGAGTACAATCGGTCAAATAGTTTTTGAGTTGTATGAAATACAGACATACTGACAAGACTACAAATAAGTGATTTTAAATTTGATAATAGCAGTCGTTTCTCGCATTGCATTTAGCACGTATTTTTACTTAAATAAAATTATTAAAGTACATATTAACTAGCAGCAGGTCACAAATGAAAAACCCCTAGGCTCGCAAACATTGTCACTATGTCATTATAATTAACCTCGTTATTAATTTGATACAATTAGCAAGGCATAGGTGGACGCCACACATATTGTTCATGTCAATTCTAAGAAAAAATACATGACCTACACAACAAAGGTTTATTAAGTTAAAATAAAGTTAAAAACAGTTATGAATAAAAAACAATTGTTAATTTTTTTACAGCATTCTTAATTACTGATATTATTGACGGGGTCGGTTACTGACCGTACTGAACCGATGTGAATGAGTCTAATAGGGTGACTGACAAAAAACGTGAGATAGAAAAAATAAAAAAATGTTCAGGTAGTTTTTAAGGAAAATACATTTTCACGCGGTGTGCGCGTATCATAAACTTAAGAACTTTAATTTCTATTATTTTTCCGTGCTTGAATTTGGAAAGAGATGTATAAACTATTAAGTAAGTAGGTATTTTACATAAATACTGATAAAATAAATTCAATAAGAGTTTTATAAAATAAAAGGAAAAGGTTGTCGCCGTAATGAAGTGGTAGAAAGAAATACTTGCTAGATAAGATTAATAGTAATTGGATAGGTTTTGGAGATAGTAAATAGGAAAAAAGAATGTAACTGCTAATAGTACACTAATGAAGCAGTTTTTCAGGATCAGTAATTAAAGGAATTAAAGGCTGAATATTTGGTTGTATGAAAATATTTAGGAAAAGTCAACTAAATATAAGTTAAAACTATTCTGAAAACAGATATTAGAAACTAATTATGAAATGTAAAAGTTTGATTATTATACAGTAAAGTACCCAACAGTTATAGTTATTGTGAACATAGTAAGAAAGTTGGTTTGAGGAGGAAGAAAGGAGAAAGGCCAAATGGGCCATCGGAAAGTAAATCGATGCAAAGGGCGAGAAAGAAGAAGAAGAAGTATAGAAGGGGTTTCCACCAAAAAAGGTGACACCTAAAGGACGTTATAATTAAAATAGGAACTGAGAAGAGATCGTAATCATTTCTCGGGTAGGAGTTCTGCCTAATCGAGTTTCTGCACCGAAATGGCAACTCCGTAATCTCTTGTTATGAGTTTGACTTGGTTAAAAGAAATGCGTTTGTTATGAAGAGTACTGTGTTATAAGAAGGCCAAAGGGTCTTTGTGAGAGTGATTCGTTGCAATAGGCGGTAGAGACACCGAGGTTGTAACAAGTTGTGGATGCTCGCCAAAAAGGGGGTACTCCAAGTGCTGATAAATTTAAGTAGTAGGAGGTAGGGCTGAAATGGTATGCGTTACCAAAATTGGGCACTACATGATTCTTCTATAATGAGTTTGACTTTTAAAATAAAAAAAATAATAATAAAATAAAAATTAAAATTAACCATTTTTTGTAAGTGAACTCAACACATACATTAAGATTGAGATTATAAAAGTCCGGGAAAAATTGTCGAGAGGCACAAGCTTTTACTGTAATGAATACAGTTTGATTGATGCAATGCATATGCTATGTCTTAAAGGATAGAACAAGTAAAGATACTGATGCATTAAAATTGAGTTTAAAAATGATTAAAAGGAGCTACTGAAGTATTGAAAGTGGCGAGGAGGCCAAGGTTATTGGCGTGGAAATGTAAGAATGGCGCATACAGAGTTCAAAGTAAAGAAAAGAAATAAGATATAGAAATAGAGGTAGGTAGAGAGATACGTTATTTTAGTGGTCTGGGATGAGTTGAAAGGGAGTAAGTAGATTTCAATATGCCATATTTAAGAAAACACATTAACCAACTGAAAACAACCCAAACCACTGAACTGACATGTTTCTTTTATTTTTCAGATTCATTCGACGAAACGAGGAGTAAAAAAGCAATGGTCTAAAAAATAATAGAAATTAAATTGATACTAAAAATAATTATTATTTAAAAAAAGAAATTTCGAAAAATTTTGTGTAAATAGGAATAAAAATAAAATTTAAGAAAAACATAACTTAACGATAAAATAAAAATAAAACTAAAGAAAAATCAAATTTAAAGTTCTAAATATAATTAGAATAGAAATAAAAAAAAAGGGCGATCAACAAAACAGCCGCAGCTCGATAGATGGTCGTAAACTGAAGACGAGGTAGGCTACGAAAAAGAAAATAATATAGGCAGAAAACATTAAGGCAATTTAAGGTAAAATAATAGGGGGTAAACGAAAAATATGTTGAACATAAATAATGATAAACATATAATAGAAAAAACTAGGCTAGACAAGGGTAACCAGTTAAGGGGTACGATTGAAGACCAATCCCGTACGGGATAAAATAATTTCTAAAAATAAGGAATTATAAATAACTAACAGTTAAATCAATTAGCTAAGTTGGGGAGAAAGTACCAATCGTAAATATAGAAAAAAAAAAGAGGCATACCAGCTGATCAGAAGTAACATATTTTAACATAATTCAACAGAAGAATTTTAAAAGTGTCAAACAGGAGGGAACCGAAAACAAAAGTTAAGGAGCGAAGAATACGATAACAAAAAATAAGCCACGGAAAGAGGGAACCCAGAAGGCCTAAAGTAACGTTTTAATCCCGCTAAATAAATAAGAAAAAGCAATAAATATGACAACAAAAAATAAAACACGAAAAATAGAACGCACAAGCGTAAAGTAACGTTTTATCCCTGTAAAATAAAAAAATAGGAAATAAAAACTAAACAAACAAAGAAATAAGAAAAAGCAACAGGTACGTCAACAAAAAATAAACCACGAAAAATATAACGCATGAGGCTTAAAGTAACGTTTTATCCCTGTAAAATTAAAAAATTAGGAAATAAAAACTAAACAAACAAATAAATAAATAAGAAAAAGCAATAAATACGACAAAAAAAATAAAACACGAAAAATAGAACGCACAAAGCTTAAAGTGACGTTTTATTCCTGTAAAATAAAAAAATTAGGAAATAAAAACTAAACAAACAAAGAAATAAGAAAAAGGAACAAATACGACAACAAAAAATAAAACACGAAAAATAAAACGCACGAGGCTTAAAGTAATGTTTTAATCCCGCAAAATAAATAAAAGAACCAATAAACACAAAAAAAAATAAAGCACGTAAAATTTCTACTTTAGCATAAAATAACGCTTTTATTCCCCAAAAGAAAAAAAAATAATTACCTGTCATCATACTCCAAATGGCTACAGTCGGTCGAAGAACGGGTAAAAAAAATGGAACAGGATTTAAGCCTCGCACCAGAAAAAAAAAGGTCAGGGTCAAGGCTCGAAACACAACGTACAAGAAGCACTGGTACAGGTACCAGCCAACGTTTAGAGTGACGTGGTAAAACCAGCAACCTAAGACGGGATCACAAAATCTTGACATTGCAGCATTAAGTTACAGACAGAATCGCGAATTTCACAAAAAACCCGAGACATAAGCATCTACTGAGACTTGTAAGAAAAATTTAATGCAAAATTTAAAATTATGGTTGGATAAAACAAAAAAAAAACGTTTTTTTAAATGAATAAACTAAAAAACTGGATAAAGAGAAAAAGGGGGTACACAGCCACCGGGGAAGTAGTTGAGAGAAAAATGGGGAAAAAATGAAAACGAAAAAAAAAAGGAGACAAAGCGCACACGAAAGGAGACGCTTTCCTTAACTTTTATTTCTTGCCTGATACGGGGGTAAAACAGTATGCCAAGCATACAAGGGTAGAACCTCCCGCATGTTGTCCTTAGGATTAGATACAAAATAAGTCGTTATTGGGTTTTTTAAAATCGAATAAAGGGGGGACCATAAATGTATGAGGTTAGGTATTTGGAAGACAGTACAATGGTGGAGCGTGGCCAAGCGTAAGGTGGCAGAAGACATTTTTCTGGTACAGCCAATAAGTACATAGAAAGGAAGGGAAGAAAACACAATATCTCACGACGAGGAAATGCGTCGAATAAACCAGGCAAAACAGGCTCACGGGCGACAGCGCCGAACAAGAACAAATGATATAATTAAAGGACAGGGAGGGAAATCAAACCCAAACTGTCGAAAATTAAATAGAATATAACAGAAAACGCGAGTGGTACGAGATCCGAAACTCGCGCAATAATTTTTTTTTGTCTACTTACACAAGAAAGTAGAAAACGCGAAAGTCAAGACGAAAAAATTAAGAAGTTAAGACAGCAGTTGTAAATTTAAGGTTACAACATTAATTTTTCCTGGCAAGGACCACAAATTAGGCTTGGGCAAAAAAATACAGAGATACCAGATGGATTAGAATGAACATGGAAACAAAAACTAGCAATTTGATGATAGTCATTAAGACTACTTCAAATAAAATTAATAAAGGTGAGGCTAGCCACAGAGCGAAAAAAGACTCAAAAGAAAAAATCGACGAAACAATGGTGGAAAGACTACCATAACCATCGAAAACGAGTTGCAAGAATAGAGCTAAGCTCGAAAAAAGGGTACCGAAAACAGCAGGAAAACCCCTGAATGGAGTCCGAGCCCTTTCAGCCCAAGGCCGAACTTAGTAAACCTTGCTGTAGAAGGGACAAATAACACCACACATAGATTAGGGTGACTAGAATCGTAAAAGCAAATAAAGAAATATAATAAAGAGTAGACAGCCAACTTTCAAAACGAATACAAGGGGCTCAAGTGAAGACAGGACTGTTCGACAAAAGCAAAAAAACACAGAAATATAAAAGATAGCCAGGGATAGATATTCCGCAGAAAGTGCGACAGAGCACAACAACAGAAGGAATATTGTCACGAATAAGGGGGGCCGTGAGGTTGGTTATAGGTATTGGCAAGTCGTGAATTACCAGTCACTACCTTACAACCTTACCTTAAGACAGAGTATATGTGTATCGGTGGAATGAAACAGGATCTAATCTTAAATACCGGGCAGTGAATTTAGTCCTGTGATGAGTATAAATACTTAGGTCTAAAAATTACAGGTGACGGAACACTAGACAAAGCTATAAAAGATCGAAACGCACAAGGAAGAAAAGCAATAACTTTATTAAATGGAATAATTTGGGACCAAAGTATATCAAAATATAACAAAAAGCTTATATATAACATCATTGTAAAAAGTATTATTACATACGGCTCAGAAGTATGGCCAATCCGCTACGGAGATGGACTATTGGAGAAGAGCAGCAGGGAAATCAAAAAGAGAAAGAGTTACAAATCAAAGAATAAGAGAAATTATGACAGTGGTTGAACGTACTTTAGTGGATGAAATAAGAACAAAACAACTGGTGTGGTACGGACATGTACAAAGAATGAATGATGAAAGACTACCTAAACAAATATTACAATGGAAACCAACTGGTCGAAGAAAACGAGGACGGCCAAGGAGAAGCTGGAGAAAAGGAATAGACAGTGAAATAAGAATGAGAGGCCTAGATGATGAATTATGGGCAAACAGAAACGAGTGGAGATTAAGTATCGGAAGACGTAGAACGTTGTGAAACCGATAAATATATATATATATATATATATATATATATATATATATATATTGGTAAAGGGTACTTAGCCACCTCAAAACAAAGTATATAAACTACGGTGTCACCTCATATATAACTTTAGTACCTCACTTTTTTGAGGTGACAACGTTTTTCAATAAAAATTTCAGGGACGATTCCTAACACACTCAGCAAGCTGTGTGCAAAATTTTGTTCTGAGGTCACAAAATGGTATATATAGCTACTTTTTGCCCGTGTAGTTCACGTATCTACCGGTGGCGCTAGCGTCGCTTTTACTGTAACTAAACAGTCCACTGAGTCACCTCGGTGTTATAAAACGTATTCTGCGTATTAAAACCGCGTCGCAGCGGCCTCAGAAATTTGGCAACATTTTGACTAATTTATCCTTACATTTTTTTGCTTATTCTGGCTGGTAGTTTTTAACGGTTTTATTTAACTTGACTTGATTGATTTTGTAATATAATAAATTTTTGCGACAGCTATTCAGACACTTTCCTATGGGCAGGATTTGAAATTAGTTAAGTAGTTTAACCATATAATATGACGTTTTGGTGCAAAAGGTCCGAAGCTTGGCACAATTATAGAGCGATGCCTGCTCTCGCCGGTTTTTTAAAAAAATGGCGCACGAATTCTCTTTTTTTTAAATAACTTGGTTTTTGTACAAAGTTTGAAACAAAAATTATAGCCAACAAAATTTTATACGAAAATGCCAAACTGTGTTTTTTGTTAGACTAAAAACAAGGTTCGAGGTATGATATTAACCATTTTTTCATTTTGGGATTTGTCCAATTTGTTTTTTTGGTGGCCTTTAAATTAAAAGTTACTCATTTTTGATAATCATTGAAATGACATGAAATAAAGATAGATAAATATTCTACAAAAATTATTAATCAGTTGCATGGGAATATTATTGGTAAGATACAAACCATAAAGTTTTAGGTCTACCCACATATATGTATTTCTATATTATATGCAAAATAAACTGAAATAATTAGGTTTTATCTAATTTTCTAAAAACTAAGTACCTAAGACTTCATGGGCTATTTTTAAAAATCAGAAAAAGATCTGTATTCTTTTTATAGGTTTCGTTTATTAGGTTCGCGCGCCGTATACCATCTTTTCTTGAAACATTTCAGCCGATATTTGACCTATCTAAAACTCTACTTTGGAATGAGCTACGATTCTCAAACTTTGCAGAGTCGTAGATCTTCATGGAGCTCACAACCCCTCCAAGTTTCATGGAATTCCATAAAGTAGGAAGGTAGTTACGAAATTTCAAAAAACGTCGAAATTGCCACTCACTCACTCACTCATGTATAGATCATCAATAATCTACTGTACTTCTAGACATGCTACAAAGCTGAAGTTTGGCAGACTTATAGAAATTATGACCAAACCCCTGGAAAAAATCAAAAAACCCCAAAATTCTAATTTACTTCCCTCCCCTATAAATGTAAAAGTGTGTAAAAGTAACATTGCCCACTTCCAGAAACGCTCGAGAGCTGAGCTTTGGAAGGCTGATGGGAACTATGAAGAAACTATAAAAGAAAATTAAAAAACCAAAAAAGTTTAATTAATTTTCCTCCCCTATAAATGTAAAGTTATGTAAATTAGCATTGTCCACTTCTAGAAACGCTAGAGAGCTGAGCTTTTGAAGACTATAGGAAAAAATTTAAAAACACCATAATTTTAATTTACTTTCTTCCCCTATAAATGTAAAGTTATGTAAAATTAACTTTGCCTACTTCCAGGGACACTAGAGAGCTGAGCTTTAGAAGGCTGATAGGAACTATGATAAAACCATAGGAAAATATAAAAAACCTCAACATTTTTAATATGCATTTCAAAAGTTTTGAACAATATCCCGCATATTTTACTACTTTAAAACTTCAATATTATCCAAATCCTTTAAACAAGCAGTGAGATCATAACAAAAACATTTCATGTAAAAAAAGTCAAGTACGCGAAAGTAGTATTCCCTAAAAAGAATTGAGATAAATGTAAAGCCAAGTTCTCCAATACATATTTTAAAATAAATGGTTCTTACTAGATTCGAAATGTTTTTCTAAACTTGGCTTTTACGGCTGCAAATGACTCTTAGGCACAGTGCTAAATTGAATGTAAAGAAGTTTGGCTGGAATAGCAAAGTTTAAAAAAACGTTTCTAAACTAGTAAGAACCATTCATTTTGAAATTTGTATTGGAGAACTTGGCTTTACTTTTATCTTAATTCTTTTTACGGAATACCACTTTCGCGTACTTGGCTTTTTTTACATGAAATGTTTTTGTTATGATTCAGTTTTCTAAAAAATCATTTAAGAGGACAATATTGAAAACATTTTTTTGTAGAAAATATTTTTTTATTTTAATCGGTATATTATATATAGTAGTGTTAAAGCTAAAGTTGATACTCCAGGGTCGTACGAAAATTAAGGATATTTTTATAATAAACCGAAATTATTAGGTTTCATATGATTTTCTCAAAAAATAAGCTTTCTACATGAAATGTGTTTAAAACTTTATTGTAGGAATTTAAATTATAATTTTAAAAATCTATAACTAAAACGGCTTTAACTGACAGTTACTCTCCACCGGCGTCCTTACATTGGGAATATTTGTAATCCTAAAAAATTATCGCCTTTTTCGGACGCCTCTGGTGTGTAATTGGAAATTTTAACATTGTCAGATATACATTAGTAAAAAATATACAGGGTGTCCCATTAAGCATGGCAGCCGGAAATATCTCAGATACTAGTACAGCTACGACTTTAGGAAAAAATTTTATATAACAAAATCGGGCGTTATGAATTTACCTAAAATATATTTGTTCCTGTAGCTCCCGGCTAGGGGGCAGTAATAACACCTCCAACTATAAAAATTGAATTTTATGACAAAACTCTATGATAAACATACACAAATGTTACCAAATTCGTAATCCTTGAAAAATTCTGCTGCATAATTTGGACCTCTCACTTGTACCTCTTTCTCACTTCCCCACTTGAATAGAATGAAAATATCACTTTTTATTTAAAAAATAATTACTTCTACGTGGTAACTAAACGGACTCATATTATTTATTTGACTTATTAAGAAAACCCTAAAAAATGCAAATATTCTTTTTTTTTGTTTAAATTAAAATTTTTTCGAGCAAATTTTTTAAAAGTACCAAACCAAAAAACTTAAATTTCTTAAAAAATTCAGATACAAACCCATTAATATTTTTACTTGAAGTTGTCAAGCGATATTCACTTATTATTGAAATCCGTAAGTCAAAATTTTACTTAGTTTTGCAGATATTAAAAAAAAAGTTTTGTTTGTGTATTGTGGTGAGACGACACCTTATTATGTTATTTGCATGTGTCACACCTGTTATAATTTTTGGATAATTTAATGTTTATTGACGTTTTATAATTTGTTTTTGACATAAAGAATTATGTAATCAATCAAAAAACCCGAAAATTCTAATTCACTCCTCTCCCCCATACATGTAAAGTTATGTAAAAGTAACACTGCCCACTTCCAGAGGCGCTAGAGAGCTGAGCTATGGCAGACTGATAGGAAATATGACAAAACTATAGGAAAAAACCTAAAAACCCCAAAATTTTAATTTACTTCCCTACCCTATAAATGTAAAGTTATGTAAAAGTATATTGCCCACTTCCAGACACGCTAAAGAGCTGAGCTTCGGAAGGCCGATAGGAACTATGATAAAACTATAAAATAAAATTAAAAAACTCCAAATTATAATTAACTTCCCTCCCCTTTAAATGTAAAGTTATGTAAAAGTAACATTCTCCTCTTCCAGAAACGCTAGAGAGCTGAGCTTTGGAAGACTGACAAGAACTATGATAAAACTAAGTATAGTAAAAATTTAAAAACAATAAAATTTTAATTTACTTTCCTCTCCTATAAATGTAAAGTTATGTAAAATTAGCATTGCCTATTTCGAGGAACACTAGAGAGCTGAGCTTTAGAAGGCTAATAGGAACTATGATAAAACCATAGGAAAATATAAAAAAAAACTTCAAAATTTTTAATAAGGCATTGCAATACTTTTGAATAATATTCCTAATATTTTACTACTTTAAAACTTAAATATTATCCAAATCCTTTAAAAAAGGAGTGAAATCATAACAAAAACATTTCATGTAAAAAAAGCCAAGTACGAGAGAGTGGTATTCCGTTAAAAGAATTGAGTTAAAGTAAAGCCAAGTTCTCCAATACAAATTTTAAAATGAAAGATTCTCACTAGTTTGGAAATGTTTTTGTAAACTTGGCTATTACGGCTGCAAACGACTCTTAATCACAGTGCTAAGTTAAACATAAAGATATTATAATTTTGATATGACTTACTTGGAAATTAAATAATAAAGAATGTCAAAGTTGCAAATTGACAGTTGGTCTCTCCTCAGTAAACACCATATTTCCTGTTTCTTTTTCAGATACCGACATGATCATTTCATTTCATGGTTATGCTCGAGCTGAATGAGGCCTAATGAGGCCGAAACGCTTCCCCGAGCTACCTTTATCTCTAAGGACTTGCCCGTAAAACTTTTTTGTTAAGACTTTTTACCTCGTGAAATTCCTTCAAATTTTAAAAAATCCAGGGCTTAGGCTGTCTTCTGGGAACTGAAACGCGACGCCAAGCTACTATACCTCTGAGGATTCGCCCGTGAAACTTTTTTGATATAGAATGTCATTTACAAATTCTGACATCACGTCAACATTTGAGCCTTGTGATTGCTGGTGGTTATTATTAGATTAATAATATTCGCCTTGGGCTGTGGCGTGGGCAAACACATCATTCCTGTATATGGTTATCCTGTTTTAAACGGCTTAACTAATTATCACAATTTCTTTTTTATTAAATTTATTGTTACGGATAAATAATTTTTTAAAAAATTTTGTCATATCAATCATGTCATAAACATTGCAAACCCAAAAATATATAAATTAAGATAATGTATTAATTTTTTTTGCATTCCATAGAGTGTATTTTTGACAATTTCCTTTTAATGTTTATCGAATCTATGTGTAGAATTTTTGACAGTAAGTAAACCATTTTTCAACAAAAATTGTATTTAGTACTTTCAAGCTATGCAACTTTTCTGAAATCACAAAACCTCAAAATGTGTTTTCCAAAAAAAATAACAGTAAGTTTTTCTATAATGAAAGTATAAATGTTCGGTTTTTTATATAAAGACAGTACGTTGTCACCATTAATCTTTTCTTACAAACTTTTGCAACCTTTTAAAGTTGTAATATTTCCTAAAGTGTCCCTAAATAAAAGTAAAACGTTGTTACCTTATATTTAATATTTAAATTTAGTTAGATAAAGCTATTGTTGCTTATAGACTGACGCCATACGTTATCACCTTAATAAAACCGGCAACAGTGCCTGAGGTGGCAGGAAATAGCACATATCCAAAGGTTGTATATCGGTCTGAGGTCCGAACGTAATCAATGAATTTATCAAATATTTGAAAAAAAATTATTTGCCCCTCTTTTGAAATTCTGGTAAAGGAACTTCCCCTCATGTCATATATGTACCTATATATGGTCTAACACCACTAGAAATAGGTGAGGTCAGGTCGTCATATCCTTAACGCCGAGGTGACAACGCCGAGTGCATTAATATATATATATATATATATATATAAATAATATTAAATTTAATTACCCGTAACTTTTAAAACAGTAGGTTTTTTTTTCAAATTCATTATTAAAAATTTTAACTTACATAATTATTACAAATAAAAAATTATTAAATTATTGCCCTAACGTAATAAAAAAAACAACAACAAACACAAACATTTATTTTCTTTGAAAGTCTCATATTCCAATTAAATTCAGCAAATCCATTAATTTACAGCAGCATCATAAGAAACCAATATTTTATCCAAATCGGATAACGGGAAGTGTGTCAAAAACACATTTTTCTACAGAAAAGGGTGGGGGTAGGGGTGGGAGGATACTTTTTTCTTAATGTTGTATTGTCATGGGACCACTACGTGTGTACCAAATTTCATCCAAATCGGATAATGGGAAGTGTGTCAAAAACGCTTCACAAGATTTGATAGATAGTTAGTTAGTTAGTTAGACAGAACATCTGAAGCTTGTAAAAAATTGCGTAAAGGATTTTTTAAAGATGTATTTATATAAATAATATATTTTATTTTTCATCTACACATTTTATCCAAAAAAAAATTTTAGTCCGGCGCCGAGTTGGACGGCGCCCAGTTGGCGGCGCCGAGTTGACCCGGCGCCCAGTTGTCCTAGACCGGATAAATATATATATATATATATATATATATATATATATATATATATATATATACCTTACAACGCCAAGACTTATTCGTTATTTAACAATTATTTAATTGATACCGCGCCGGTCGAATCGATCTAACGGGGTTATTTCGATTCGAGCTGACGGAGATCTCTGTTTAAAAACTAAGGGATTCAGATTAAATAACACATGTAGGGGATAAAAAGATGTATTATAAAAGATAAGAACCGGTAACTGATATTACAAAGGTTGGTGAGTTGGCTACGATGGACAACACCAGGACTTACCTAAAATCAACAGGATTTCCTCCACCGCTGGTTACCACAAACCCCAGTTTACACTCAAATCGTCGTCGTTGAGTAAAGAAAAAATATTCTTTCCATTTCTCATTCCCCTTACTGTCTTACTTCGGGATTTCTTATGGATGATATTCGCACGATCGTTGTGCTTTGTAGCACCTTTCATGTAATCTTTGTCCATGTCTATTCTGTCTCGTACTTGTCTTCTATAACTTTGTTTCCTTCTACTCAGATTCGTTGAGTGAAGAAAAAAATATTCTATCCATTTCTCATGCCTCCTACTGTCTTAATTTGGAATTTCTTATGGATGATATTTGCATGTTGAGCTTTGTAGCACCTTTCATGTAATCTTTGTCCATGTCTATTATGTCCCGTACTTGTCTTCTATAACTTTGTTCCCTTCCACTCAGATTCGTTGAGTAGAGAAAAAATATTCTATCCAGTTTATTACTCTCTTCGTTAGGGGTTTCTCGTGGGTGATATTCCTTCTGTTGTTGTGCTCTGTTGCACTTTCTGCGGAATATCTATTCCTGTCTATCTTTTATATTTCTTTGTTTTTTTGCGAACAGACCTGTCTTCACTTGAGCCCCTTGTATTTGTTTTGGTAGTTGGCTGTCTACTCTATATTATATTTGTTTATTTGCTTTTACGATTCTGGTTACCCTAATCTATGTGTGGTGTTATTTGTCCCTTCCATACCAAGGTTTAGTAAGTTCGGCCGTGGGCTGAAAGGGCTCGGACTCCCCTAAGGGGTTTTCCTGCAGTTTTCGTTACCCTTGATTCGAGAGCTTAGCTCTATTCTTGCAACTTAAGTTTTTTTTTTGCCCAGGCCTAATTTGTGGTCTTTGCCTGGAAAAAAATGAATGTTGTAACCTTAAGTTTACTACTGCTGTCTTATCTTCTTAATTTTTTCGTCTTTTAATTGTCTTGACCCTCGGGTTTTCGACTTTTTTGTGTAAGTAGACAAAAAATATTATTGCGCGAGTTTCGGCTTTAGTACCACTCGCGTTTTCTGTTATATTCTATTTAATTTTTGACAGTTTGGGTTTGATTTCCCTCCCTGTCCTTTATTTATGTCATTTGCTCTTGTTCGGCGCTGTCGCACGTAAGCCTGTTTTGCCTGGTTTATTAGACGCATTTCCTCGTCGTGAGATATTGTGTTTTCTTCCCTTCCTTTCTGTGTACTTATTGGCTGTACCAGAAAGAAAGTCTTCTGCCACCTCACGCTTGGCCAAGCTCCACCTCTGTACTCTCTTCCAAATACCTAACCTCATACATTTAGGGTCCCCCCTTTATTCGATTTTAAAAAACCCAATAACGACTTATTTTGTATCTAATCCTAAGGACAACATGCGTGAGGTTCTACCCTTGTATGCTTGGCATACTGTTTTACCCCCGTGTCAGGCAAGAAATAAAAGTTAAGGAAAGCGTCTTCTTTCGTGTGCGCTTTGTTTCCTTTTTTTTTCGTTTTAATTTTTTTTCCCCATTTTTCTCTCAACTACTTCCCCGGTGGCTATGTACCCCCTTTTTCTCTTTATCCAGTTTTTTAGTTTATTCATTTTTTTTTTGTTTTATCCAACCATAATTTTAAATTTTTAAACTTAATGATGCAATGTCAAGATTTTGTGATCCCGTCTTAGGTTGCTGGTTTTACTACGTCACTCTAAACGTTGGCTGGTGCCTGTACCAGTGCTTCTTGTACGCCGTGTTTCGGGCCTTGACCCTGACCTTTTTTTTTCTGGTGCGAGGCTTAAATCCTGTGCCTTTTTTTTACCCATTCTTTGACCGACTGTAGCCATTTGGAGTATGATGACAGGTAATTATTTTTACGTGCTTTATTTTTTTTGTGTTTATTGGTTCGTTTATTCATTTTGCGGGATTAAAACATAACTTTAATCCTCGTGCGTTCTATTTGTTGCTTTTTCTTATTTCTTTGTTTGTTTAGTTTCTATTTCCTAATTTTTTATTTTACAGGAATAAGCTTACGTTCTATTTTTCGTGTTTTATTTGTTGTTGTCGTATTTATTGCGTTCTCTTAATTATTTATTTGTTTGTTAATTTTTATTTCCTAATTTTTTTATTTGACAGGGATAAAACGTTACTTTAAGCCTCGTGCGTTATATTTTTCGTGTTTTATTTTTTGTTGTCGTACTTGTTGCTTTTTATGATTTCTTTGTTTGTTTAGTTTTAATTTCCTTATTTTATTTTACAGGGATCAAACGTTACTTTATGCTTGTGCGTTCTATTTTTCGTGTTTATTTTTTGTTGTCATATTTATTGCTTTTTCTTATTTATTTAGCGGGATTAAAAAGTTACTTTAGACCTTCTGGGTTCCCTCTTTCCGTGGCTTATTTTTTGTTGTCATATTCTTCGCTCCTTAACTTTTGTTTTCGGTTCTCTCCTGTTTGACACTTTTAAAATTCTTCTTTTGAATTATGTCAAAATATATTACTTCTGATCAGCTAGTGTGCCTCTTTTTTTTCTATATTTACGCATGGTACTTTCTCCCCAACTTAGCTAAGTGATTTAACTGTTAGTTATTTATAGTTCCTTATTTTATATTCCCTATTTTTAAAAATTATTTTATCCCGTACGGGATTGGTCTTCAATCATACCCCTTAACTAGTTACCCTTGTCTAGCCTAGTTTTTTCTATTATATTTTTATCATTATGTATGTTCTACTATATTTTCCGTTTACCCCCATATTATTTTGCCTAAAATTGCCTTAATGTTTTCTGCCTATATTATTTTCTTTTTCGTAGCCTACCTCGTCTTCAGTTTACGACCTTCGATCGAGCTGCGGCTTTTAGGTTGACCATTTTGTTTTTTCGATCGCGCTTTTATTTATTTCTACTCTAATTATATTTAGAACCTTAAATTTGATTTTTCTTTAGCTTTATTTTTATTCTTATCGTTAAGTTAGGTTTTTCTTAAATTTTATTTTTATTCCTATTTACACAGAAATTTTCGAAATTTCTTACATTTTTATTTTTAAATATTAATTATTTTTAGTATTTATTTAATTTCTATTATTTTTCAGACCATTTCTTTTTTACTCTTCGTTTCGTCGAATGTATATGAAAAATAAAAGAAAAATGTAATTTCAGTGGTTTGGGTTGTTTTCTGTTGGTTAATGTGTTTTGTTAAATATGGCGTCCCATATTGAAATCTACTTTCTCCCTTTCAACTCATCCCAGACCACTAAAATAACGTATCTCTCTACCTACCTCTATTTCTATGTCTTATTTCTTTTCTTTTTGTTAGATATCTAACATCTCAACTCTTCTTTCCTATTGCCTAACTTATTCTTCTTATTGTATTTTACCCTTCTATCTTATTCTTTACGGCTTAAATGTCACCTATAATAATAACTAGACACGTATTTAACATTTCAGGATCAGTTTTTTAACAAAAATTGTTTGGAACAACCCTACTTAACAAATATTAATCAGATAAAAATTTCGTTCAATTTATTTTTTCTTTCTGTCTTTTTTCTAACTAGGTAAGTACCCTCAACCTTTTTACTTTGAACTCTCTATGCGCCTTTCTCACATTTCCACGCCAATAACCTTGGCCTCCTTGCCACTTTCAATACTTCAGTAGCTCCTTTTAATCATTTTTAAACTCAATTTTAATGCATCAGTATCTTTACTTGTTCTATCCTTTAAGACATAACACATGCATTGCCTCTCGATAATTTTTTCCGGACTTTTATAATCCCAATCTCAATGTGTGTGTTGAGTTCACTTACAAGAAATGGTTAATTTTTAAGAGTCAAACTCATTACAGAAGAATCACGTGGTGCCCAATTTTGGTAACGCATACCATTTCAGCCCTCCTACTACTTAAATTTATCAGCACTTGGAGTACCCCCTTTTTGGCGAGCATCCACAACTTGTTACTACCTCTGTGTCTCTTCCACCTATTGCGACGAAACACTCTCAGAAAATATTTATCATAAAAAAATCAAATACGGACCTGGATTTTTTAAATTACTATTTGGATTGGTTTTATGCTATTATTATTACAAAAAATTAATATTTTTTTGTTTTAAGGTTAAAAAAAATTATATTTAAAAAAAATTGCTAGTTGAACGATTTTTAGTTTAACTGTTTTGATACTTGGCAAATTAAAATGGTTTTACGTGAATTTAAAGATTTGTTTGAAACAAAGTCAACGACAAATACAAAAAAATAACGAATGGCTAAAAATAATAACTAATTTTTCTCTAATGATATAAAGGTTCAAACTGATTGCCATTATTTTGCATAAAAATATTTCTGTTGTTTAAATACTGGAATTTTGATGCTTACCACATTTTTCAAAAATGGATATGGTCGATTTCTTGATAATTGAGAGTGAGACATTCACAAAAATGACAAGTAAAATGATTATGTCAATTCCACGCTTTTGATTTTTAATGGTGAAGCAAATTTCATGAGTTGCTGTGCTACCATCAAACACTTACTATGATATTACATTTAAGTTTTTAACGTTTTTTACTTTATTTATAAACCTTTTAATTGACGTTTCAAAACAGGTAAACTAAAAATCGTTTAACTAGTGTGTTTTACAATTTTTAATTTATATTTCCGTTGGAAATTTCCAGGTTTGGACAATTTAAAAAAAAATAAATTTTATTTTTTTTAATCTTAAATCAAAAAAATATTAAAGTCTTATCATTTTAAGATAATAATAGCATGAAACAAATCAAAATAGTGATAAAAAAATCCAGGTCCGTATTTAATTTTTTTATGATAAATACCATATCTCAAAAACTAAACCAGATTTTAAAAAAAGTGACAACGTCATTATTTTGCTCTAAAAAAATTGTCATTAAAAGGTTTTTACAGAATGAAAATATCTTGCAAAATAAGCGAGATACAAGGAATTATTAAAAATGCAATTTTTTCAAAAACTCCCTGTATTAGTGAAACCACGGGGTATAGCAAAAATATGATTACATAATTTTTAAGGGCTCAAACAAAGAGCATGTAAGGTGCAATCAGAAAATCGATATCTTTTAATATAACAACCGAGTTTCCCATTTAATCCCATCGAAAATGGGACACGCTGTACATATCTGACTCAAAAGGTTATGGGCTTATTGCACGCTAAAGAAATCTAGTTTTAAGAACAGCATGTAAAATAACAATTTATCACAAAGAAAAAAAAATCAGCAACCATTGTTCCCAAGTTTGAGAAGCTTCATAGAAAATCCAATTTTCATTCTTTGAAGGCGATGGCACTATGGACCTGAATAATTTATTTAAAATTGCCTCAGGTGAGGAAACTAATCCTGAACAAGAAGGACCTTCTGACGATACTGAAAAATTAAAAGAATACGAAAAAAAGTGTGAAGATTGGCGTTATAGACATTTTCTTACAAGAGCATTTATTTTGTTTAACGTAGATTCAGAACTTTTACCTTAAATAACGTGTTTTCTAGATGCAGCAGGTATGTGGAAAGCGCTTAATTATATAATCGACAAAAAAAGAAAGACCAAATTCACTATGGGCTGAAGCAGTTTCACATTCAGTCTACACAAAAAATAGGCTACCACACTCGTTTCATAAAAAATACCATACGAGATGTTTTTTGAAACAACACCGGAAATATATCATTTAAGATATTTTGGACAAAAACCATATATTCATATCAATGAAGAAATATGGGGAGATAAATGTTTGGTACAGATTATAAAACACTGAAAGTCCTTTCTAGAGACTACAGATTTTTGAGAGAAAATGGCATTTTATAGAACCCATTTTTCCAAAAGAAAGAGATGATTTTCAATCAAATATTAAAAATAAATTTGATAAAGAAGGAGATAAATATGAACAAAAAGACCAAAATCAATATAAAGAAAACGAAACAAAAGAAATAGGTATATTAGAAAAGGATAACGAAATTCAAAATAATTAAATGAATAAATATTCAAAATAAACAAGCAATAATTGGCATAGATTTTGATAAAAATATTGTTTCTTTAAAGCATTTTGGGTTAAAAGGAAGTAATAGATCAAGAAAACAACCAAAACATTTTGATGAGTTTCTATGCTTAGCAAATGATGAACCGAGGTCCTATAAATAAGCTGTTACTTGTGTAGGTTCAGACAAATGGATTTTGGCAATCAGAGATGAACTCGAGTTCATGGAAAATAATAAAGTTTGGGAGATTGTAGAAGAACCATTAAACTGTAGAGCTGTTGGATGCAAATTAATTTTTAAGTAAAAAAATGGAAAGTGGGGAAGTAATAAAATATAAAGCTAGATTTGTGGCTCAAGGTTTTACACAAATTTCAGATATTGATTTTGGGGAAACCTTTTCTCCAGTTGTAAGATATGAGACACATAGAATTTTGCTCGCACACTGTGTACAGAATAATATGATTGCTAAACAACTGAATATCAAAACAGCATTTCTCAATGGTGATCTAGATGTTGAAATTTAAATGAAATTCCCAGAAGGTGTTGACGTTGAGTCAGGGAGAGTTTGTTATTTAAATAAAAGTATATACAGTTTAGAAGAGTCTCCTAGATTATGGAATCATAAATTGGTCAGCGTTATGAAAGAAATATACATAAAACAATCCACAGACGATGATGGAAGTCAGATAGTGGCAGTTTACTTGGATGATTTATGTATACTGTGGAGAACTGAGAAAGATGTTTACCAGGTGGAAGATATTTTATCTAAGAATTTTGAGGTTACTCACTTAGGGAAACCAAAGTTTTTATTATCGCTGCAAATTATATGGAACGGTTCATCTATGTCCTTAAATCAAGAAAGATATTTAGAAAAAGAAAAATATGATATGATTAATTTTAAGACAGTTTCTGTTCCAATGGATCCTGGTGTCAAGGCATTAAAGGCAACTGAGGAAGATAATAGAGCACAGTTTCAAATTGATCCGACAGAGACGCATATGAAAATACTTTAACAAATCTTTAAATACCTTAAAAGTTCCATAAATAAACGCTCTATATCTCTACGAAAAATCCTGAGATCTATGTTTACAGTGATGCATCCCTGTGCAGATACAAGAAGATTGTGTGAAAGTGTCGCAGTGTCCACTACTGAATCTTAGTATACGACACTGTCATTGGCTTGTAGACAAAGAATGTGGATAAAGCAGTTGCTTTTTGATCTAACTCAAAATAATTCTAAGCCACTGTTGCTGTGTGTTAACCAAGCTGCAATTTAAATTGGAGCAAACCATATTTTGCATCAACGAAGTAAACACATCGACGTTTATTATTATTACATCTGAGAAAAGATTATAGAAAATAATGTTGAGGTGCAATATGTAGCTACTAGAGAAATTACTGCTAACATTTTGACAAAACCACTACCAAGAGAAGTTTTTCATTCTCTTATGTTCAAGATGTCACTGAATGAGGGAGAGTATTAAAATATTAAGCTACATTGACGCAACATCTTGGAATATTTTATTATTGTTAAACCCATACATTATTTTGATGGTCAATCAGTTTTCGAGTTTGTCAGTTAGATGTCTTTTGATACAATAAAATTGTAAAACTTGTCACAAAGTTTTTCTCTTAAAACTACGAAATTCAAAACGTCAAACTCCATACAGAGTCTACATTCGGTCTCTTCTGTTATTCCTATTCTGTGCATGGTTACTTTCAGTCGACAGTGACCTGTAAAAAGACCAGTCACTATATGTGGCTCTATTTCTACAAGTGCTTTTAATGAAATCTTTAGAGTAAGCCAGTTCTGGTATATTTATCCAGTATTGCTAAAAGCCATTCTCCATCCATTTTCTATTTATCTATCTATTTAGCCTTCTTCAATTTATCTTTGGACGTAGGCCTCCCCGATATCTTCCACTCGTCTCTGTCTGTCGCCGTGTTTATCCATATAGTTTCCGCGTGGTTCTTCAAATCGTACACCAATCTCATCTGAGGTCTTCCCCTACTTCTTTCATTTTCCCAATTTTACAATTAATTTGTTCCATCGATTGTCTTTCTGTCTGATATTATGACTGGCAAATTTCCATTTTAATTTTGCTACTTCTTCTCTGACATCTCTTACTTTTGTTTTATTTCTTATTCATTTATTCCATTATGTTTGATTTTGTAAATACCCATACTTTGGTTATACAATTTTGTTTTGAGGTAATGAGAATATTTTTTGATTTTTTAATATGTAAGTTTAAGAACAAAAATCTGCATTGATAGCAATTTCAAAATGGAAAGAAAAATTAATAATAACAATGAACAACTTGACATAAATAAACCTATACAAAAAGCCATATACAAAGAAAGGCTACAGGAACAGCTAACCCAAAACTTAAGATGCAAAAATGAAAATATATATCAAATACGCTGAAAGATATCGCACAAAAAGATAAAAAGAGAGAAAATTGTATATCAGAATAAATAAAGAGACTGATGGGAAAAAGACGGAAGCGCGAGAGAGAAGGGAAAAGAACATCTATTGAATTAACACGAACAGAGAAACTAATCGAAAATCATATATTATCAATCAATGCGTAAACGTACATCCAGTACCTGATGATTGGAAAATTGCATTCATATCCTTAATACATAAAAAAGGAAACAAGCTGGATTGCAACAATTACAGAGGAATTTCAGTAACCAGTACTCTAAGTAGATTGTACTGTAGGATTCTTAGAG
Source organism: Aspidapion aeneum (assembly GCA_963576565.1). Classification (NCBI taxonomy): domain Eukaryota; kingdom Metazoa; phylum Arthropoda; class Insecta; order Coleoptera; family Brentidae; genus Aspidapion; species Aspidapion aeneum. Next base: position 80,086,565 of record OY755043.1, on the reverse strand, counting down.
ATCTAATAGAGAATGATTTTCATGAACAAGAAGAAGAAGAGCAAAGTGGGTTTCGTGCAGGCAGATCTTGTAGTCATAATGTTTTTGTCTCAAACAAGTAATTGAGAAAAGGAGCGCCTGAAAAATAGAGACTCATGTTACCTTTGTGGACCTGCAAAAGCATATGATACCATTCCAGTAGAAAAACTATGACAGTGTTAGAGCAGACTAATATCAATCATACATACATAAAATCGATAAAACAACGATACAAAGGGTCAAAATCTAAAATTAAAATTGAAAATCGACTTTTAAAAGAATTCCTGGTAACAAAAGGCTTAAGACAGGGATGTTGTATCTCTCCAATTCTTTTTGAAATATATATCGCAGTAGCTTTAAAAAACTGGAATCGTAAAGTGCACGGCATGGGAATACAACTTAACCACCGATTTACCATATACACACTCAAATTGCTGACGACTAAGTAAAAGTAGCTAATGATAAAGAAGACATGGAGTATATGATGAGAAAGTTAATGGAAGAATATCAAAAGTGGGGAATAACAGTTAACGTGGACAAGACACAGTACTTATGTATTGGAAACGAATCCATGGAGTTAGAACTAGACAATGGACAACTAATATCGCCATGTAATAAGTATGTATACTTGGGTGTCACATTTGATAAATAAGACAGGAACAAACTGTAAAGAACTGGAAAAAAGAATAGTAAAAGTAAGAAGAGTTATTGGATGTCTTAACAGTATTTTATGGAGCAGAGAGATAAGAAAGAATGTAAAATTTAACATATATATATGAAGCAATGGTAAAAAGCATGCTGTTGTATGAAATAGAGATCAATGAGAATATCTAGAACAGATCACATGAGATCTTAAAAGAAAGAATGGGAATCGAGGGAAGCATAACGGATGACATCACTAAAAGCAACTGATATGGTACGGCCATGTACAACGGATGAACGACGAAGAATTGCCAAAGCAGGTCCTATAATGGCAACCAATAGGGCGCAGAAAAAGAGGGCGTCCTAAACTAGAAGGATTATTGTTAAAATGTTTGTTAAACGCACCCCTTGATAGGGGTGCGCTTAACAAACATTTTAACAATAATCCTAAAAGGTTTTTTTTCCAAAATCTCACGTTGTTACAATAAACTGGGGTTATACTGATAATATATCAAATACGCTGAAAAGAGCTATGACCAAAGTAGGAAAAGATATCGCACAAAAAGATAAAAAGATAGAAAATTGTATATCAGAATAAATAAAGAGACTGATGGGAAAAAGACGGAAGCGCGAGAGAGAAGGGAAAAGAACATCTATTGAATTAACATGAACAGAGAAACTAATCGAAAATCATATATTATCAATCAATGCGTAAACGTACATCCAGTACCTGATTTTTTTTTTTTTTTATTTGTCAAACACACTGTGTTTTTTTTTATTACAATCTTGTCAGTAAGACTAATTAGCAATTTTGTTTTAACTTAATTTACTAGAAAAGTCAGATTTAAACTTAGGGTTCACTCAACAGTTCTCCCCGCTTTGTTTAGTCTGTAACTCACAATTGTGTTGTGTTTATAGCATTATTTTGTTTTATGTGTAATTCACTTAGTTTACTAGCTCAAACGGCTTCACTCTTTTTAGTCGTCGAACTAGCATAGTATTGTCTAGAAGCTGAATTGCTTCCACATTCACATGCCGATGGAGTCTATCTTCATGGCTTTTTGCGTACTTTTTTATAGTATCTGCTACAGTTTCGATTTTTAGATCTCGATGAAGGTCACTATTTCGAACGTACCAAGGTGCATTCACAATGTTTCTTAATACTTTATTTTGAAATCTCTGTACAACTAGAATGTTACTCTCTTTAGCACAACCCCATAGTTGAATACCATATGTCCATACTGGTTTCAGTATTTGTCTATAAAGCAGTAACTTATTATGAATTGTTAAATTGGACTTCCTTCCAATTAGCCAGTTCATTTTTCTATACCTTATCTCAAGTTCTTCTTTTTTTTTCTTAACATGTGCTTTCCAGCGCAATTTGGCATCAAGTGTCATACCTAGATATTTTGCCTGATTCGAATATGGTACTGGAATGTTGTTAATTGTTATTTGTATGTGATTTATATTTTTGTTTGTAAAATCAACATGAATTGATTTGGTTTCATTTAATTTTATTCGCCACTTTGTGGTCCAACTGTGAATTTGGGTGACTGCATCCTGAAGTTTTTCTATGCATTTTTCAATAGATTTTTCTACCGTCAATAAACCAGTATCATCGGCAAATGTTGCTAAGTGACAATTTTCTGGCTTTGGGATATCACAAGTGAATAATAAGTATAGATAAGGGCCTAGTACGCTACCCTGGGGCACGCCTGCTTGAATTTCTCTTAAATTTGAGTATGAGTCTTCCTGTTTTACTCTAAAATGTCTATCAGATATGTATGATTCCAAAATATCCGAATATTGTTTTGGCAGAAACCTTTTTAGTTTAAAATTAAGGCCTTCATGCCACACTTTGTCAAATGCTTGTGCTACATCTAGAAAAACTGCAGAACAAACTTTTCCCTCTTCTAGTGTTTTTTCTATTATATTAGTAATTCTGTGTACTTGATCTATCGTGGAATGCTTGTCTCGAAAACCAAATTGATGAGATGGAATAATTTCTTGTCTTTCTATGATGGGTTTTATTCTTTTAAGCAATAATTTTTCATAGAGCTTGGATATAATTGGCAGCAAAGATATTGGCCTGTAAGACGACACGTCATGGAGTGGTTTTCCCGGTTTTGGAATCATGATAACTTCTGCAACTTTCCACAGTTTAGGTACATACCTAAGCCTAAAAGACGCATTAATTAGGTTGCATAGTTTTACGATAGCTTTTCTGGGGAGTTGTTTTATGACTACCCCGTTAATAAGATCATACCCTGGGGCTTTTTTCGAATTAATATTTTTGATTTCTGTTAATATTTCTTTTGGTGATGTAAGCTTAATATGGTCCTCGATTTGATGGGGTTCATTTAAATGAAAGTGTTCATCTGTTGCTTCGTGGGGCTGAAATGTTTTTTCTAAATGACTTGCAAAAATATCTGCTTTTTCTTCGTTACTCCTTGCCCACTGGTTGTTAGATTTTCGTATGGGTGGAATTTGGATAATTGGTCTTTTAAAATCTTTGGTTGCTTTCCAAAGGGAATAGTCGGTATTTTTATCATCTGTAAGTTCATTAAGAAAATGGTTACTAGATTCATTTTTTATTACTAGAATTTCTCGCCTAATGCGCTGCGTCATGTTGTTGAGATTTGTTTTGGAGGATCACGGCTTTGCTGCCTCTTTCTTCTTAGTTTCCTTTTTTCCAATATAAGGTCTCTAATTTCCTTTGGATAGTTTTTTCCCTTAAAAATTCTCTTTGGTTTTGGACTGTTTTCCCAAGCTGCTTGTTGAATATTTGTAACAAAATAATCAACTTCTTTATCGATTTGTTCTGGCGTTTGCAATGGTACTGATAGGTTTATTTTTTCTGACAGACTTTGTTTAAAACTAATCCAGTCAGTCAGTTTATTAACTAGTGAGATATTTGCTTCTTTCTTTATTATGTTTTCTTTTTTATGTTTTTACTAAGAGTTGGAATAATAGGTGAATGATCTGAGTGTAAATCAAAACTATCTTCTATATCTACAAAACTTAAAGATATATTTTTTACTATAAAAAAATCAATTAGATCTGGAATTTTTCCTGGATCTGTTGGATAGTATGTGGGCTTACCAGTTGATATCGGCTCACATTGATATTCACTAATAGCTTGCAAAAGTTCTTTTCCTTTAGAATTCGTCAGTCTAGATCCCCAGTAGGTATTTTTTGCATTAAAGTCACCTCCAATTATAAAACGGTTTCCTAATTTTCTGAGAAAATTAAGATATTGATTTTTCTTTAGTAAGTGCCTTGGTGGTATATAGACAGCACTTATGACTAATGTATATGTTTTGGTTTTTACACTTACTAATGTAGCTTGAATCTCTATGGTTTTATATCCCATCTCCTCATAGTGTGATATATTTTCTTTAATTATTACAGCACTTCCCCCATGTGCAGTATTGCTAGGGTGAGTTGTATGATACACTTTATAACCTTTAAATTTAATGTGAGACTGGTTAGTGAAATGCGTTTCTGACACAAGACAGACGTCAATTTTTTCTATGTCTAGAATAACTTGCAAGTCTTGCTGATGTTGCAAGAGACCATTGGCATTCCAAGCTAGGATTCTAAGATTACTGACCATTTTGAGGCATATTAGTAGCTCCGTTATTGCTACTTTCTAGTTTAGTTAATCGCTCATCAAGTTTGTTCAATTTCTCCAAAATTAATTGTAGTGTTTGTTCCATAGTATTTTGACTACTGATATTAATATCAGGTATAGTAGCTGTGGCTGCTACTTGGCTGTATGTCCTTGTCACAGAGTTTTGTGTGACTGTGTTTCTTGTCTGTTGGTTTTGTCTATTTGTACTCACGTTTGGTATGAGATTCGGTTTCTTAGGTTTATTTTTCAATTTTTGTATTTCCTTAGCAACAAGGCATCCTCTGTAGTTAGCAGGATGCTTGCCTCCACAGTGGATGCATTTTGGCTCAGATTCTTTTGGTTTGGGGCATTCTACAGTAAGATGTTTCCCCGTGCATTTTACGCAACGTGGTTCTTTAGCGCAATATTTTTGCGTGTGTCCATAAGATTGGCATCTTTTGCATTGAGGGACTAACTTTGAGGTTTTTAGTGCTTTTATTTCCACTTCAATCCCAAGGATACTGGAAATTTCAAAAATTTTGTTGATATCTTCATCGTGGCTAAATGTGAGCATAAACATGTTAAGAGGTTGTCTTGTTCTCCATTTAAGTTTGTAAGGGGGCGGCCATAGTACCTGATGATTGGAAAATTGCATTTATATCCTCAATACATAAAAAAGGAAACAAGCTGGATTGCAACAATTACAGAGGAATTTCAGTAACGAGTACTCTAAGTAGATTGTACGGTAGGATTCTTAGAGATCTAATAGAGAATGATTTTCATGAACAAGAAGAAGAAGAGCAAAGTGGGTTTCGTGCAGGCAGATCTTGTCGTCATAATGTTTTTGTTTACCTTTTGTGGACCTGCAAAAGCGTATGATACCATTCCAGTAGAAAAACTATGACAGTGTTAGAGCAGACTAATATCAATCATACATACATAAAATCGATAAAACAACTATACAAAGGGTCAAAATCTAAAATTAAAATTGGAAATCGACTTTCAAAAGAATTCCTGGTAACAAAAGGCTTAAGACAGGGATGTTGTATCTCTCCAATTCTTTTTGAAATATATATCGCAGTAGCTTTAAAAAACTGGAATCGTAAAGTGCACGGCATGGGCATACAACTTAACCACCGATTTACCATATACACACTCAAATTGCTGACGACTAAGTAAATGTAGCTAATGATAAAGAAGACATGGAGTATATGATGAGAAAGTTAATGGAAGAATATCAAAAGTGGGGAATAACAGTTAACGTGGACAAGACACAGTACTTATGTATTGGAAAAGAATCCATGGAGTTAGAACTAGACAATGGACAACTAATATCGCCATGTAATAAGTATGTATACTTGGGTGTCACATTTGATAAATAAGACAGGAAAAAACTGTAAAGAACTGGAAAAAAGAATAGTAAAAGTAAGAAAGGTTATTGGATGTCTTAACAGTATTTTATGGAGCAAAGAGATAAGAAAGAATGTAAAATTTAACATATATATATGAAACAATGGTAAAAAGCATGCTGTTGTATGGAATAGAGATCAATGAGAATATCTAGAACATATCACATAAGAAATGAGATCTTAAAAGAAAGAATGGGAATCGAGGGAAGCATAACGGATGACATCACTAAAAGCAACTGATATGCTACGGCCATGTACAACGGATGAACGACGAAAGATTACCAAAGCAGGTCCTATAATGGCAACCAATAGGGCGCAGAAAAAGAGGGCGTCCTAAACTAGAAGGATTATTGTTAAAATGTTTGTTAAACGCACCCCTTGATAGGGGTGCGCTTAACAAACATTTCAACAATAATCCTAAAAGGTTTTTTTTTCCAAAATCTCACGTTGTTACACACTTTATAAACTGAGGTTATACTGATAATACTTCTTTTGCCGCCTTTTATTACCACGAGCATAAACGAACTCGTCTGTTCATTCGTGCATGCGTAGTGTACCACGAATTTCCTTTAATCAATCGTTTATAAATTGAGAAGAAAAGATGGAACATTAAAGAGCGCGCACAAATTTGTTCGCTGGCAGTTTGCACTACACACAAGCGAACGAACAAACGAATGCGTTCGGGCTCGCGATAAGGAAAACGCAGAAAAACATTACCTCACACATAATTTCATCGGCACCCCATGCTATTATTAAAAACTGAAAGGTAAATACAAGGGCCACACAACAATTTTGAACAGTATCTACCAGCACGCCCTAAAAATTATATAAAAAAATTCTCATCGTACGTAAGGCGATTGATTTAAATATCAACTGAAATCATTTTAATTGTTAAAGTCTATAATGGATCCCGCTTAAAAATGGCATTTAAAAAATTAAAATTGGATGGTAGGTAACTTTACTCTTAAGAACTTTACACAGTGGCCGACCCCAGGGGCGAGACGCCCTTTCTTCTTTCTGATAGGCAAAATAATTATAAGTAGTAGTAAAAAACTAGCAAATGCAGTTGCAATTTCCCACAAAAATTACCTAATAAAATTTTCAAAAAAATTCGATACTCGTGCATTTTATACGCCTTTGGTACACCAAATTCTAGATTATTTAAGATTGGAGAATCCAGAATTCATTTGCGGCGGGCGCCTGGCCGTTTGGTTCGGTTCGGCGCCTATTTTTACTTAGCGCCGGGTATCTTTGCAGCGGCGTAGCGAGAGGGGGGGCGCGGGGGTTCGTCGCCCCCCCCCCGCCCCGAGGGTAGTGGCGCCCCATAGATGGGAGAGGCGCCCTTGTGACTTATCGGCCGCCCCCTCACACATCATGACCTTCTTTTTTTTTTTTTTTTTTTTGGTTTCAAGATTTGTGAGAGGCGCCTTTTTGACTGATCGGCCGCCCCCTGACACATGATGACCTTTTTTTTTTTTTTGGTTGCAAGTTTTGTGAGAGGCGCCTGTTTGACCTTTTTGTTTTTTTTTTGCCACAACATTTATTTTTCATCCGTTTTCAGATTTTCCGAGGCGCCCTTTTTAGCTGTCCCCCCCCCCCCCCCCGCCCTTTCGGGCACGCTACGCCGCTGTATCTTTGCCATTCCTGTAACCCCTGTAGCTGGTCTAAGGAATTAACATGTATTAACTTAATTTAATGCACAAATGTACGTTTGAGTCTGTTTAAGAAGCCTGGTAAAATTCGGGCGGATCAGAAAAATTTAAGTGCCTCATTTTGGGGCTCACCAGAACTCATGAGGGGCCCAATACAATGTTTTTTTAAGTCATTACTTTAAAATTAGCCAATCGATTTAAATCAAATTTTCAGTCAGTTTTAATATTATTAATTAGTTTGTTTTCAGGATTTTTTAAAAAATATGCAAAATTTTTACAATTTTAGATACCACCAAACATTTTGGCCTACTGTTCAAATTTTGGTTTAAATCTATTGGCTAGTTTTAAAGTAATGACTTGAAACGTTATTGTTATTAGGGTCCACCTCACCGACTTTTTTTTCGGTTCTATAGCTTAAGCGTTTCTTAATATAATCATAATATGACGTAATAAGGAACACTTTAGGCTAAGTAACGAAAAAAAAAGTCGGTGCGATGGCCTATTAGAGACTTATTGGAAGTGAAATAAGGTCTAGTCGTAATAATGCTAACAGTATATTGACATCTACGCTTGCGCACTTGCGCCGTAAAATAAGGCAGACCTTCAGAAAGCTTGTGCTAGACTTTATTAGGTCAAAATAAAAGTAAAATACTTATTGGAAGTGAAATAAGGTCTGGCACGAATAATGCTAGCATTATATTGACATCCACGCTTGCGCACTTGCGCCGTAAAATAAGGTCGACTTGAATAACGCTTTTGCTAGACTTTATTAGAACACAAATAAAGTTATGCACTTATTTGTGTAACTTGGCCATACGGTCGGAGAGCGGGCATGCGAGGAAAACTTTGCGCTGTTGCCAATGCTACCTGTGAGCATGGAATTATATGATTTGAATATTTAAGGTGGGTTTTTTAAATTATATCTGCCCTGTTATCCTTTTGAGAGGTCGAAATCTTCGTCTCTTAAATAACGTAACGCTTTTTGACGTTGCTTTTTGTTATAGAAATGTGCTTTTTGTACTACTGTAATGTTTGTTGGCAATAAAAGATATTCTATTCTATTCAAGGGGGGAAGGGGGTTTAGCCACGCGTTAAGCCGCGGGTACATTTGAACGCCCCACAACGAGCCGAACGGCAAACAGAACACTAGTTTGGAAGTTGTTAATTCGGCATACCGTTCGCCGAATTGTTCACGAGCCCGCCCAAGACCCCAGCGTTGCGTTGCTTAATGTTCGTCGAAAGGATCAGGGGTTTACGCGGCTTGTTTACACTCAATGTTTTTTTAATCTATTGTATATATATATATATATATATATATATATATATATATATATATATATATATATATATATATATATAGATATCCGCTGATCGCTGTGACATCCAGGCGTAAAAATTTTAGATATCTTGTGACATCCTTCGTCGCCGTGACATCCAAATTCGGATGTCACGACGTTTTTCCATGTTTTTGGTACAGTCCTAATGGGGTGGGCCCGGGTGTACCTAAATTAAATGGATGTCATAGCATACCATGAGTCTGATGAAGAATACAGCAACATTTTTAAAAAATTTTGACTCCAAAATTTCCGTGTATATTGGCGCGAGTATATTCAAGAATCGATCCAATTGATATTCATCACTCTGTGACATCCAATGTATATTTTCATCTTCATTGCACGCACTTGTAACATCCGTCAAAGCGACAACCTTGCATTATGCCTATTTTATTAATTAAATTTGGTTTATTTTTTATTTTGGGGCGGCTGTTGCTATGTGGTCCAGCGATTCACTTGGCATGCATCTTTGTAAAAATATTTAAAAATGTTAGCATAATAAATAATAACAGCTAGCTTATTGGGAACATAAAATATAAATAAATATTTCTTGATGTACCTCAGAGCAAAAGTGAATTAACTAACGGACTTGGATAGGGACTTGATACTATTTGTGAATTGCTATCTCCGTCCTCCTTTTTACCACGTAGATAAAGTCAGATGAGTAAAAAGAAACGTACTGATTTATAATAATATATTTTTAACTCTATTCAGTGATTTTTTTACAAAAACAAATCTGCTGAATTAAATTAGAATTCTTATAAATCAATCAATAAATATATACCGGGTGGGCCAAAAAAAACCGCACATTTTTTTTCATTATAACTTTTGAACTATACCATCGATTTTAATGGGACAAACTGCGCTTGGCAGAGAATTAATCAGAGTTTTGACTAATTATAATTATTTGTCAGCGATCTCAAAATCCAAGATGGCGGACAATATTAAAATGTACCCTTTAAATATGCTGGTTTATTCTTATGTTGCAAACACGTTTGAATTATTTTTTTAAATTAGTAGAAAAGCTGCGTTCTTGCCACACACAAGGTATGAATCAGCAAAATCGGTTTGATGGTTTTAAAAAAAAATATTTTTGTTTCAACCATTGTTTTGAAAATGATACGATTGCCTTGCGAATCATGTCTGCATTTATTTCCTTACAAAAATATTACAACTGAACCTTTAACTTTGATGAAATAAAAAACATCCTGGTGAGAATTGATTGTTTTTTAAAGATCATGATCAAAATTTATCGCCATCTTAAAATTTAAGATGGCGGACAGAATCATACTTGATTCTTAAAAATGGTGGGTTTATTCTTATTTTCTGGAAATATTTTAGATTTTTTTTTAATTTATAGAAAAGCACTACTTTTCCCGCGCACAGCAAGGTACAAATTAACAAAATCGGTGTATTGGTTCTCAAAAAACCTATTTTTGTTTTCGTCATTGTGTTACAGATTATACGATTGCATTGCCAACCCTGTCTGCATTCATTTCCTTATAAATCATTATTACCAAACCGATTTTAGTGAAATAAGAAAAATGGTGGTAAAAATTGATTGTTCTTTCAAGGTTATAATCGAAATTTGCCGCCATCCTAAAAGTTAAGATGTTGGACAGAACCATACTTGATCCTTCAAAGAAGCACTTTTATTCTTATTTTTCGGAAATGTTTTAGTTTTTTTTATTAATTTATTGGAAGGTACTACTTTTTTCCCGCTTAATAAAGTACAATTTAATAAAATCGGCGAAGTGGTTCTCACAAAATCTGATTTTGTAAAATTGTTTTACAAGTTATGCGATTGCATTGGCAATTTCTGTCCGACATCTTAAATTCTAAGATGACGGCAAATTTCGATTATAATCTCTAAAGAGCAATCAATTCTTACCACGATTTTTTGTGTTTCACTAAAATTGGTAGAATTTGTAAGAAAATTAATGCAGACAGGATTGGCAATACAATCGTATAATCTCTAAAACAATGGTTGAAACAAAAATAGATATTTTGAGAACCACCACACTGATTTTAATAATTTTTACCTCGTGTAGGGAAAAAGTAGTGCTTTTTCATAGATTAAAAAAAATCTAAAACATTTTCGGAAAATAAGAATAAACACGCCATTTTAAAGAATCAAGAATAATTCTATCCGCCATCTTAAAATTTAAGATGGCGATAACTTTGATCATGATCTTAAAAAAGCAATCAATTCTCACCAGGATGTTGTTTATATCCACTAACATCGGTTCAGTAGTAATGAATTTATAAGTAAATAAATGCAGAAATGATTGGCAAGCAATCGTATAATATGCAAAACAATGGTTGAACAAAAATATTTTTTTATAGAACCACTGAACCAATTTTGCTGAATCGTACCTTGTCGTGCCTGGCAAGAACGTAGCTTTCTTACTAATTTAAGAAAATAATTAGAACATATTCGCAACACAAGAATAAACGAGCATCTTTAAAAGGTACATTTTAATTTCGTCCGCCATCTTGGATTTTGAGATGGCAGACAAAAAATGATAACAGTCAAAACTCTGATTAATTCTTTGGCAAGTGCAGTTTGTCCCATTAATATCGATTGTATAGTTCAAAAGTTATAATAAAAAAAATGTCCAGGTTTTTTTGGCCCACCCTGTAAAGTAAACGAGTTCAGAAACTGCTTAACCGATTATATAGAACCCCCCTCCCCCCCCTAATTGCGCCTCTAATATATTTATTTATTTATTTCCAAGGAGTAGCACATATAAGAAAAACTCATAAGAATAATTTAGGTACCTAAAAAAAGTAACATATGGGTTACCCGATTTGGAAAAAAAATATAGATATAAAAGAAAAGAAAATGGGAATAAATTGCTAGACTAAATAATGAAAATCTTATATTTTTATTTTATATTATTTGCATAATAATTAAGGGCCTTAATTCTGCCAAAGTGGCGCCAGCGTCAGTAAATAAAACATATCCAGCTAGGTATAGAGCTACATAATTTATCAAAAATTCGCTGAACATAGGTAAGTACCTTGTCCAGATTATCTAGATTTTTTTTTAAATCTAGGTACTGTAGTCATAGATTTTACTGGAATATCGGCCATTTTTTGTGTACCGAGCAAAGCCGATTAGTAATCAGTTTCTATGTGACTATGCTTGGGGGTGCTTCGCACTTCCCTGTTTACGTTTTGGAGGTGCCCTAGCTAAGGACACTCATCGTAAAGGCAAGCTTTATTGGAAGCGAAGCTAACGTCAAGCTTTCTATTTTTTGGTTATTATTTTTGACATGTTTTCCTCGATTTCGCATTGTCAAAAATTATAACCAAAAAATATAAAATCAGAGTTAGGCATCGCTACCTGTAAAGCTTGCTTGACGATGAGTGACCTTAGCCCTAGCCCCTTACTACCCCCGTAGTGGGCGCCCCTGTAGGTATTCTATTTTTGCAAACGGCCGGTCCGCAATCGGCCAGCCCTGGGCTGAGTTGAGTATGTATACTTCGATTTAAATTCGTCTCTCTGTGACATAATTTTGTTTTCGTTTTATTTGTGACCCCGCGTAGAAATCGAGCAAAAGCTGTTCCGGCAAAGTGTTTTTTTGTTTTTAATTTTATTGAATTTAAAGGTAAGTAGATCTGAGGGCACGGCAGTGCCTCGCCAAGTTCGCGCGCCGTAACCATCTTTTCTTAAAACATTTCAGCCGATATTTGACCTACCTAAAACTCTACTTCGGAATGAGCTACGAATCTCAAACTTTGAACAGTCGTAGATCTCCATGGAGTTAACAACCCCTCCAAGTTTCATGGAATTCCATAAATTAGTAAAGTAGTTACGAAATTTCAAAAAACGTCGAAATTGCCACTCACTCACTCACTCATGTATAGATATCAATATTCTACTGTAGTTCCAGACATGCTACAAAGCTGAAATTTGGCAGACTGATAGAAATTATGACCAAACCCCTGGAAAAAATCATAAAACCCTCCCCTATACATTTAAAGTTATGTAAAATTAGCATTGTCCACTTCCAGAAATGCTAGAGAGTTGAGCTTTGGCAGACTGATAGGAACTATGATAAAACTATAGGAAAAAATTAAAACACCCCAAAATTCTAATTTACTTCCCTCCCCTATAAATGTAAAGTTAAGTAAAATTAACATTGCCTACTTCTAGACATGCTAGAGAGCTGAGCTTTGGAAGACCGATAGTAACTATGATAAAGTTATAGAAAAAAATTAAAACACCCCAAAATTCTAATTTACTTCCTTCCCCTATAAATATAAAATTATATAAAAGTAACACTGCCCACTTCCAGAAACGCTAGAGAGCTGAACTTTTTAAGACTGAAAGACAATATGATAAAACTATATGAAAAAATTTAAAAACTCCAACATTTTAATTTACTTCCCTCTCCTATAAATGTCAATTTATATTAAACTAACATTGCCCACTTCCAGAAACACTAGAGAGCTGAGCATTGGAATGCTGATAGAAATTATTATAGAAATTATTATAAAATGTAAAAAGTCCAATATTTTTATTTACTCTCCTTCCCTATAAATGTAAAGTTATGTAAAAGTAAGATTACTCACTTGCAGAAACGCTAGAGAGCTCAGCATTGGAAGACTGATAGGAACTATGATAAGACTATAGGACAAAATTTAAAAACACGACAATTTTAATTTATTTCCCTCCCCTAGACATGTAAAAGTAACATTGTGCACTTTCAGAAACGCTAGAGAGCTGAGCTTTGGAAGGCTGATGGGAACTACAATAAAACCATGAAAAAAATTAAAAAACCTCAAAAATGTAAGTAATGCATTGCAAAAATTTTGAAAAATATTCCGCATATTTTACTACTTTAAAAATTAAGTACTATCCACTTCCTTTAAAAAAGAAGTGAAATCATAACAAAATACGTACGCGAAAATGGCATTCCGTAAAAAGAATTGAGATAAAAGTAAAGCCAAGTTCTCCAAAACAAATTTCAAAATGAAAGGTTCAGACAGACAGACAGACAGACGGCGCAACAAAAAAGTTTCAAAATCATCTGAAACGAAAAGATATATAAGCTCACACTACTATAGTATAGTAGTCGTGTGAGCTAAAATCGTGGGGCGCTTTGTGCCATATTTTCTTTGTATATCGAGAGCCCGACGTTTTTTCACAAAAATACTAGTATTTTTCGTTCATTATTGTTGAACAAGTTTCCCAACTTGTTTTTATTTTTGTAAATAATCATATTCTCTAATTTTCACTTAAAATTAGAGAAGCTATCTCTCTTAGTTTTTAAATATTTTTGGGTTACATTTTCTACGCTTACAAGCGTTTCTAGAATATTATTTTGATTTACTTTACGCTATATCTTTCCATATTTTAAATTTAAACTTCGCGCGCTTCTTCCAGCAATGAAGGATTTGAGATAAGCGGCTAAATTCGACCTAGCAGACGCAAACGCCGATTGTCTGAGCGAACAACTCAACCACGCGCCTCGTGCAAGTAAAGTCACCGCACCGCTATTATTTTATATTAAAATTGTGGAAACTATTAATTTTACGCTTTAGTTTATTAGATATTAGTGTTTGGAACATTTTGAACTATAGAACAATGGAGAGTCTGGTACTTCGCGTATAATCGGGCTGGCCAGCCAAGTAGCTACGAAAGACATCTAATGGTAAGTCGTTTCTTGATAATTTTTCATTGCTACGCTATTTTTAGTATTTAAGTTTTTAGGCTCTTTTTTCCCTGTTGGAGCCCTGTGGAAAGATACAGTCCCTCTTAACTCCCCCACGTTTTTCTCGAGCTATCTCGAGTGGTCCTTCGGGTATATTTTCTTTTCTACAGAAGGCCTAACCTCACCATTTGGTCCAGGTTCGAGCCTGATAACAGGACCCCGGGAAAAATTAAAGTCTAAATAGCATTTTGTTAAATATAAAATTTTTAATAAATACGCATGACCTTGCTCTTTTTGCTGTGGTCGCCGTAAAAATAACAAGTAAAAAAGTACCGAACGCGCATTGTTTTCGCGCATTTCCTACCTCTTTTTGGCTTGGCGTCGACTGCACGTAGGAAAAGTTTCCAACACAAAGATATTAGAGAGGTAAATGAGACTTGTTTACATTTTTTATCGCCTATTCTCTTTTCTTTTTAAACGCTTTTAATTTTTAAATATTAAAAATTTCGGAAACTAATCGTTCACCTGTGTTAACGGAGTTTTTTAAAAACATCACAATGAGTACGCAACTTAAGAAGTTAGAAGCACTCCGTAATGTGCAACATAATCGCATTAATACTCTTCATAACTTAGCTAATGCTTGCCTAACGGATGATACAAAAAAACCGTGTTTACAGGTTCGACTTATCGACCTTGATGAAATGAAAGAAACATTTTTTATTTATCAAAATCAAATAATAGAGGCTTATTCGGCAAGTCCGGAGAGACTGGAAGAAGAAAATGAACGCCTTACTGAGTTTGACGACAGCTTCTATGATATTAAAAGAATTCAAAAACAACTATTTGAGGTGAAAATTGAAGCTCCTCAACCTCAAAACTTAACGCAAATTTCAACTTCTTCTGATCCAGACCGCTTTATGGCGTCTTTAATGCCAAGACTGCGCATTGTCGAATTTCATGGCGACATCACTAAGTTTCCAACCTTTCTAGATATGTACAATAGTTCTGTACACAATAATCCTAGTATTCCTACAAACGCTAAATTTAATTTGTTACTGTCCTACCTAAAAGGACCGCCTTTAAACGTAGTTAAACACTTACAAATAACCGACGCTAATTATATAATCGCTTACAATACGCTTCTAAAACGCTATCATAACCCCCGCTTATCGGCTCAAACTTATTGGCTCTCCGTGTATAATTTTCCCGCTCTCAAAGACGACAATCCAGAAACGCTGCGCACGCTGCTTGATGTTTTTTCAGAAAACATTGAGGCTTTAAAAACTCTAAATTACGACACTGATCAATGGTGTTTTCCGCTCGCCAACATTTTACTAGATAAATTGCCTGAGGTACTACTTTCGCGCTTTGAACTAGCTAATTCTAGGTCTAATGAAATGCCTAAATATCAAGAAATTTATAATTTCCTTGAAACTCAATGTAATTCGCTTTACTCGCTACAATCTAAAAATAGATTTAAAAATAATAAACAGTTTTATAAAAATAACGCCTCGCCTTATTATACAAAAACGCTACTTGGTACGGAAAATACTCATTCTAAAGATAGATGCGCTTTTTGTGATTCTAACACCCATTCAATATATTTATGTCACGCATTTAAAGGTAAATCTCCCTACGAACGCTATGCTTACGCTAAAAATAAAAAACTATGTTTAAATTGTTTAAGCTCAATACATTTAACAAATTCTTGTCAAAGTCTACGCTCATGTCGCTATTGCCCTGGTAATCAAAGACATCATTCATTAATTCATTTTGAGCGAAATTATAATTACGCTAATTCTCAAAATCAAAATAGATCACATTTTGATGCTAACGTGAATTTCTCACAAAATCTCTCTAATATTTCTCCCAACGCATCTCCAAGTAGCTCACCACGTGGTTACTTCGCCAGCCAGCAAAGTTTTAGATCCCCGGCTACTGGTTGTCCGCTTCCAAATTACTCTACTCAAAATAAGTTCCCTCAAAGTGCCTCTTCTCAAAATAATCAAAATTTTACTTCGACGTCTTCTAATTCACAAGTACCAATCGCAACTCCTTCGGGTTCTAACCCCACGCATTGTGGTTTTATTTCTGCGCAATCGCAAGTTTTATTGTCAACTATCCTAGTAAAAATTCAAGATGTCCGCGGTAACTTTCAAACAGTTAGAGCGATGTTAGACAGCGGTTCGCAAAACACTTTTTGTTCTCAAAAATTAGCGCAACAATTGGGCCTTCCAAGACAACCCTTATGTTCAAATATACAGGGGGTTGGAGGCAACTCTCTTACTTCTGATCTAGGATCGATTTTTATTAAAATTTGTAATTTTCAAAAACCAGATATTTTTGTGTCTACGCAAGCAATTATTTTGCAAAAAGTTTGTACTGATTTACCGTCAGTAAAAATAAATACAGAAAATTGGCATTTTATAAAAAATTTACCCTTAGCAGATCCCACTTTTTACAACCCTTCGCCTGTAAATTTACTAATTGGTATGGATCTATTTCCACTAATTATACAGGGTGAAAAAATCGCTAGCGATGATCCAAATCATCCCTTTGCTATGGGAACTATTTTCGGCTATATTTTGATGGGACAAATAAATCAACCCTTAATTTCTACCCCGCCAATTAATGCTCTTTTTTGTCAAAATGAAAATGACTCGCTTTCGCAATTAATTTCAAAATTTTGGGAAACCGACTGCGTCCCCCAAAAAACTCATTTGAAACCAGAGGATGAAATTTGTGAAAATTATTTTAAACAGAGCGTGTCGCGTAATCAAGACGGCCGGTATACTGTCTCCCTTCCCTTTCGCACATTTGAAAATCCACCACAGTTTCCTGCAATAAAACAAGTCGCGCTAAATCGTTTCTTATCTTTAGAAAAAAAACTGCTTCGCGATAAAAACTTGTATTGTGAATATTCTAAATTTATGAATGAATATTTGGAATTGGGTCATATGGACTATGACTCAGAAAAAGAAGACGATTCAGACAGCTATTTTATTCCACATTTCGCTGTTGTTAAAAATGAAGCTATCACTACTAAGACAAGGGTAGTTTTTAATGCGAGTATTACTGACCCTTTTACGCATATTTCGCTTAATCAAGTATTATTATCGGGTCCAAAACTACAAAAAGATATTATTCAAATATTATTACATTTTCGCCTTAACCCTGTGACGCTCACCTGCGATATTCAAAAAATGTATCGTGGTATAAATATCAACCCTGATCATCAAAAATACCAAAAAATATTTTGGCGGTTTAACCCTAATGACAAAGTTTCCATTTTTAAACTACGAACTGTCACTTACGGAGTGAACTGTTCACCATATCTCGCTTTACGCACCCTTCAGCACTTAGCTGAGTCCGAATATGATAACTACCCTCACGCTGCTAAAGTTATACTTAACGATACCTATATTGATGACGTCACTACTTCATGTAAAACGGTTCAAGAGGCGTTAAATTTGCAGCATGAGCTTACGGAGTTATTAGGAAACGCTGGCTTGAAATTACACAAATGGTCTAGCAATCGCTCAGAAGTGATCTCTCATTTAGATCCCTCCTTAGTCAACCCCGCAGTTTTATCTCTCGATTCGGATGACGTCACTAAGGTCTTAGGCCTGTGCTGGCATCCTTCCTACGACGAGTTTCGATTTAACATATTACCTAATCAGCAAAGCTGTACTAAATGGACGCTTCTCTCTTTTTTAGCACGCTGCTATGACCCCCATGGGTATCTTACCCCAGTAACATTCACTTTAAAATATTTGATTCAACAAATTTGGTTACTTGGTATT
This sequence comes from Aspidapion aeneum, assembly GCA_963576565.1. NCBI lineage: Eukaryota > Metazoa > Arthropoda > Insecta > Coleoptera > Brentidae > Aspidapion > Aspidapion aeneum. The sequence continues at coordinate 80,068,431 of OY755043.1, read as the reverse complement.
TCCTGGGACGCCACGCCTACTTTAGAAATAGTTCGTCAGTGCACACTCTATCAATCTGAATTTCAAGTTTTAGAAAAATTTAGTTTACCCCGCCACATTGACATCACCAACGCCGAATCCATCGATCTCTGTGGGTTTTGTGATGCGAGTGAACGAGGGTACGCATGCGTAATATACTTACGTGTCTTACGAAACGCTAAATATCACCTATATTTTGTTCTTGCGAAAAGTCGCATCGCTCCACTTAAAAAATTTGTTAGTATTCCGAGAATAGAACTTCTAGCCGCTACTCTTTTATCTGAGGTCTTCAAATACACATATGATATATTCATAAAAAGGTTCACAATAAATAATATTTACGCTTTTTCGGACGCAATGGTTGTTTTACACTGGATAAAATCCCATCCAAGTAAATGGAAAACTTTTGTCGCAAATCGTGTTAGTCTTATCCAAGATAATATTAATCCAGAATGTTGGTTATATACCCCCACCTTTCTCAATAGTGCCGATGTAGCCAGCCGCGGCAGCTCGCCGAGTGAGCTTTTAAATCATCCCCTATGGTGGGCCGCCCCTAGTTTTTTACAAGAATCTTGCGATAAATGGCCAACAAAAACCCCGCAAGTCAAAATAAATGACAGTTTAGAGACTGAGGAACGAAAAAATGTTGCTCTGATTTCTTGTGACCGAATAACGGAAAATTTTTTAGATTCGCTTTTAAATAATAAATCCGATTTTTACGCTATTCAACTACTTTTAGCCCGCAGTTTGCGATTCATAAATAATTGTAGACTATCCGCAGACTTCAGAAAAAAGACAAATATAGATTATATCGATCTCTTTAACGCTTTAAAATGTTTGGCTAAGCACGAACAACAAAAATACTTTTCTGAAGTAATTCTTAACCTTCAAAACCAGAAAAAATGCATAAAACCCATACAAAAATTGAATCCCTTTTTAGACCAGGATGGTCTTATAAGAGTTGGAGGACGCATTCAACAAGCCATGACTATTTCTTACGGACAAAAACATCCTCTTCTTTTACCCAAGGAAAGTAGACTTTCTTATATTTTTATTGAATATATGCACAAAAAGTATTTGCATGTTGGAGTGCAAACAGTCCAATATCTCATTAGTCAAATTTTTTGGATTTTATCTGCCAAACGCTTAATTAAAACGGTTTTATCCAAATGTGTTCGTTGCTTTCGCGTCAAACCGCATTCTTATGAGCAAATCATGGGACAAATTCCGTCCTACCGCTTGATTCCACAAAAGCCTTTTACTTTTAGTGGAGTAGATTTTAGTGGTGCTATACCTATCACTCTCAGTAAACACAGAGGTGTAAAAACACAAAAAGCATATATCTGCCTTTTTATTTGTCTAAATACTAAAGCTTTACATCTCGAGTTAGTGTCAGATCTAACTTCGGACGCTTTTTTAGCTGCGCTACGTCGCTTTGTTGCCCGAAGAGGTTACATAAAAACTCTTTTTTCAGATAATGGCACAAATTTCGTTAAATCAAGCAAAGAATTGCTTGATCTTGCAAGAAATGCTTGCACGCAACAAGCTATCGCCTGGAATTTTATCCCTCCATCAGCTCCCCACTTCGGCGGTCTTTGGGAGTCAGGGATAAAATCAGTAAAAACTCACTTAATTCGTACCATTGGCTCGCAAATTCTAAGTTATGAGGAGTTGTACACGGTTCTTTGTCAAATTGAGGCGATTTTAAATTCTCGCCCCTTGACCCCGCAATCTACCGACTGTAACGATCTACAGGTTTTAACACCGGGACATTTTTTAACACATGGACCTTTAGTTTCTGTTCCTGATGAAGATTTTTCAAGTAAACCTGAGAATCGGTTATCGCGATGGAACTTGGTCCAACGAATACAAGCCGATTTTTGGCGTCGTTGGAGCCAAGAATTTTTACATACCCTTCAAGTACGAAATAAATGGTTGGAACCATGCGCAGAGCCAAAAATAGGTACCCTCGTTCTTATCAAAGACGAGTTATCACCGCCCCTTCAATGGCGGGTAGGTCGCATTATTGAAATTTTTAAAGGGCCTGATGGGCACGCTAGGGTGGCAAATGTTCGTACCGCGTCCGGTATCTTTAAACGACCTTTAGTCAAGCTTTGCCCCCTTCCAATTGATTCAGATTCACCTACCGAATAATGATGCTCATTTTGGTGGGCCGAATGAACAAGTTTCCCAACTTGTTTTTATTTTTGTAAATAATCATATTCTCTAATTTTCACTTAAAATTAGAGAAGCTATCTCTCTTAGTTTTTAAATATTTTTGGGTTACATTTTCTACGCTTACAAGCGTTTCTAGAATATTATTTTGATTTACTTTACGCTATATCTTTCCATATTTTAAATTTAAACTTCGCGCGCTTCTTCCAGCAATGAAGGATTTGAGATAAGCGGCTAAATTCGACCTAGCAGACGCAAACGCCGATTGTCTGAGCGAACAACTCAACCACGCGCCTCGTGCAAGTAAAGTCACCGCACCGCTATTATTTTATATTAAAATTGTGGAAACTATTAATTTTACGCTTTAGTTCATTAGATATTAGTGTTTGGAACATTTTGAACTATAGAACAATGGAGAGTCTGGTACTTCGCGTATAATCGGGCTGGCCAGCCAAGTAGCTACGAAAGACATCTAATGGTAAGTCGTTTCTTGATAATTTTTCATTGCTACGCTATTTTTAGTATTTAAGTTTTTAGGCTCTTTTTTCCCTGTTGGAGCCCTGTGGAAAGATACAGTCCCTCTTAACTCCCCCACGTTTTTCTCGAGCTATCTCGAGTGGTCCTTCGGTATATTTTCTTTTCTACAGAAGGCCTAACCTCACCAATTGTTTTCAACTAATATTAGGAATTATTTTTAACTGTTTAGTTTAAAGCGTGTTTTTTAGTTTTTTAACTATATTTATTTTTTACCTTTTAGTTTAATGTGCTGTGAAATCGTGTATTACGTCGGTATACTGGCAAAATACACTCAAAGTCATTTTTTTTAGTTTTTGAGCCTTGGTGAAACCTAGCCGTTACAACCAAATTTAAAAAATACATTAAATCACAGACATCACAAAATCTATAAAATATTACTAAAATTTCAAAAAATAACTTTCTTTACACGGGTACTTACATACGTTCTCCAATATTCAATGCATAAATAATGTAAAATTCAGGAGTTTCTCAATGAAATCAAATGTCTCAACTCTTCCTAATTTCAAAACTTCTTAAAAAGCGATTTTCTCAAAACTAAATTTTTGACTTAGTGTATGTTGCCAGTATACTGATCAGGATAATGAGAAAAACTTAATAAGGAATATTTCTTGTGGAGAGGGGAGCGAGACCTTATTAAGCCGTATTTTAACCTATTTTATTGTTTTATTCCTGAAATATATGAAAAATGTCTGCGAAATTATTAATCTTGACGTTGTCACCGGTTCTTGATAAGTGTATACAAAGTCTAAATTAAATTTGTTAGTTTTTGCAAAATTCTTTGGCTTGGGGGGGGGGGGGGGGTAGTACCCCCAAGGGTGCGCCTGGAAATTTATTGTATTGTCACCGGTGCTTGATAAGTGTACAAAGTTTAAATTAAATCTGTTCATTTCAAGTAGGTCAAAATGTAGTCCAAAGGAGTCAGTTACAAACATACATACCTACCTACAAACATACAGGTGAAGCTAATAAAAGCGTGTCAAAAATAAGAAATTACAAAATACGAAAACTTTTAATTAAAACTTGCTATTTCCCCACATTTTTTATTCTGGTAACGGAGTTTTCAGAAATTGATTAAAAATCTGATTTGAAAAAAAAATAAAGCGACCTAAACACCCAGAACTACTGCGTCTTTCAGATGGCTGTACGTAAGTTAAAAAATTTCAAGGTAAAAGGCAGAAAAGCCATTTCGATATAATAAGCCGATTTTAATGTGCAGCTACAGGTTTTTCCAAAGTCCGAAGAACCGAACGGAACCGGATAAACATACATACCAACAAACAAATGTCACAAAATATTTCTAAGTTATCTTAAAAAAAAATCCGTCGAACATAATACCTTTCCTAGCTTTTGCTGCACGAACTAGGAAAGTAAAAATTGGGACTGATAAAAACTGAAGTCTGAGTCCAAAAAGATAATGGGAGTTACATACAAAAACGGACAACTTTTATCTAATTTGACCTACAAACTGTGAATATAGGGTACAATAATTAATAATAGGCTCATTATTTTTTAACTAAATTTAACTAAAGTCAAGTTGAATAGATAAGGAATTTTTAAATCTAGTCAGATAAAATTTAATCTGACTGACTGAGTTTTTTTAACGTCAAATTGCCCGATTTGAATGAAATTTGATACCTAGGCTATGTCTTGGGTCGAGATGGTCCCATTTAAAAATGAACAAAATCCACCTTACGCAAGCCAAATAAAAGGGTGGGGGTAGATTTTAAAAATTGGAGTTTATGTGAAAATATGGCGTGTGTGATATCAAACGAAAGGTAATTGAGTCTGCAGTTAAACAAAATACATTTTAGTTTATTTTTAAAAAAGGGTGGGGCTAAATGTCAAAAATTAGAGTTTAAATGAAAATATGGCTTGTGTGGTATTAAACGAAAGGTAATTGAGTCTGGAGTTAAACAAAATACATTTTAATTAAAAAAAAAGGTGGGGGTAAATTTAAAAAATTAGAGTTATGGTCAAAACATGGCTTGTGTGGTAGTAAACGAAAGGTATTTGAGTCTGGAGTTGAATAAAATATATTACAGTTTTTAGTTATACTGTCATAAATAAGTTTAAATTCGGATCATTTTCCTATAGCAATAACCAATATTGCTGCGCTTGCACTAATTTCGTCTATAAAAGCCGATGCTGGATAATAGACCGGCATCACTCTAGCAAGTGATCAACCCGGTATAGCACTGAAATACGTGGTCCCTACTAAACACACCCAGTACACCACTGAAATACGTGGTCCCTACGAACCCAGCACACCACTGAAATAATGTGGTCCCTACTTAACATACCTAAGTAAAACCTCACTATGGTGGTTACGCTTTATGGCCCATAAGGCCAACTCTCTACGGCCTATAAGGTCTATTTCTTATGGCCCCTAGGTCAACTCTCTCCAGCCAGCATCCCTCTTTTTACATTATTTAATTATTTATAGCAATAACCTCTATTCCTGTTAATCCGCTTTCTTATATAAAATGTATAAATGTGGATTGTTTATACTTAATTTTCATATTCTCCTAAATCCCTCAGACACAAGGGCACTAAATAACAAACCTTGTGACATATATGGTAGGGATACCACTTGTCACAAATATAGTCGTGACAATATTAGCTTACACGTACACTATAATTAAAGTACCTAGTGTGAGCGTAGGTGCCCATATATTAGCAGAGTATTTTTTTAGTCCTTGCCGTATATTCATCTTGTAAGCCTATTATGACATCAATAACGTGCTTGTATATTTTATTTGTTATTTTCTTCCCCGTGACATCCAGTGTATATTTTTCTTATTTGCATACATATACCTGTAACATATTTGCACACATTTGTGACATCCCTAACGTCTTTGTATATTTTATTTGTTATTTGTTTCCTCGTGACATCCAGTGTATATTTCTTATTTTTATAGAGGTACTTGTTACATCCGTTATTTTTATGAAACGTTGGCAACATTGCTGGATGTCACAAGTTAACACAAATATTTGGGGATGTTACAACGTCAAAATTTTTTGTATACACAATGGACGCCACAAAGATATGAAACATTTTATTTCTAAATTTGTGAGTTTATACAAATATTTTTATGGAATTAAAAATAAAATATTTTTTATTACATTTCATATTTTTTATTTTTGGATAACACCAGGTTTTAAAGTGGATGTCACAAAAACCGACTTTTTGCTGGATGTCACAAGATACAACGGTCGAGTATATATATATATAATGTAATATGGGTGGCGTGAAGGGGGTCAAAACTCGTAATTTTTTGCGTTACGTAATTTAGGAACGGTCTCTTATTTGAAGGTTATTTCGACCTCCCCAAAGGAGGACAGGGAAGCTAATTTAAATTGTTTAAGAAAAATTATTTTTGAAAAGTAAAAAAAAATATATACACGGTATACAGAGGTTAGATTACATTTCAAAACGTATATTTCGTTAAATGTTTCTTACGAGTTTAGAAGCATTTAAATTAAAAGTTAAATCTATCTAGACTTAAGAAATGTTTATGCTTAAAATAAATAGAAAAAAGACAACATTAGTATGTACTGCCGATTCGGCCACACTTTTTAGGTACTTACAAGTTTAGTATATACAGTGTGTCCCATAACTTAGGGGCCATAGTGCAGCAGGTAGTAGTTGAGAATATATCCGATAAAAAAGTTTATATAACATGGGGGTCAACACACATATGTTTTTAAAATATACGATTTTTAAAGTTAGAGGAGTGGGAGGTAGAAGGCTTTTGCAAAAAAAGAAAATCTGTCCCAGCCAACTAAATGCCCAGCTAATTGTGGTTCAAAAATGTTGTACTCTTTTTTTGGATAAAATTGCAAGTTGGGGAGATACAGGCTGTCAAAATAACCTCGAAAAATGTATAAAAAATAATAATAATTTTTTTTTAAATTTTTGCTTACTGATTCTTTTAAAAAATATTAATAATATTTTATTATTATGTCTCCCTAAAGATTTCATTTTATTAACAAAAAATATCAAAAAAATCATTGCGTTTAATATGCCATTTATAAAAGTTTATACCAAAAAAATGTTTTTTCTAAAAAAAAATGACCGCATAATTTTTTTAAAAATTATTTTTATTTGAAATTATTGCTTTTGTTCTACTAGACGACTTTGCCATATTCAAAATTTTCCTGCGTTTTTTTAAAAGTTATTACAAAAAAAGCTAAAAAGATGGACAACTTTGATGCTCTGTATCTCGACAAAGAAAGAGTGCTGACCCATGCATTATTTGAACTTTTTTATCAGACATGACCTCCTCTATCACCTGTAGGCATATGGCCCCTAAGTTATGGGACACCCTGTAAATGTATTATGAAATTGGCAATCAGTGCTATATCTTGAAATCCCTTGCAACCCATTATAACGCCCCACGCACTGTTGCGATATATACAGAGAAATTCTCGCTCGACCTCCTCGTTTCTACTTTGTTGTTTAGGGATTGCAAAGGGTTTTAATAGATGGCGCTAATAGTCAAGCCGTAGACATTTTGCCTCTAGCTTTCGGTGTAAATTAACTTAATATACTAGTTGCAAAAAGTTAGCAAACATTGTAGCCGAATGTGCGGTACGGGTACATACCTAATAATCCTATGTGACTTATCTATGCAACTATTAAAACAATTTTTTTTTTAATTTTTTTCCAAAAAAATAATTTTTTAATTACCTTTACTGTCCTACTTTTGAAAGATCGAAATTGGTGTAAACCTTACCTTGGCCAATTAATCGAAAACGTATTTTAACATGTTCAGGCACGTCCAGATTAGGACACGGTTTCGATCAAATGACCAAGGTTAGTTCAACACCAATTTGGCCGTCCCAAATCAAATTGAGGACAGGAGAGCTATAATGTTATTCAATACATTCCAAAAAAAAATGACGCGGTGCCGTGTCTATAGACGCTCCTCTCGTTTCTTACGACGGTTTCTTGAAGTTTGTCAGCTGAGCTGTAACTTTTTTCAACTAACCATTTTTACACTTATATTTCGTTAATAGACAATAGACAATAGACAATAAATTTATTTCCATTTCTAGAAGTACAATAAATATACAGTAGAAAAAGGTTCGTCAAAAAAGAAAAAGGTTTTTTACGAGTTTAGAATCATTTAAATTAAAAGTTAAATCTATCTAGACTTAAGAAAGATTTATGCTTAAAATAGATACGAGGTTTTTGCTGTTCTGTGTTTGTTTTCTTTGAGGGTGCGTTCATGATTAACGCCGTGTGCACACCGGACGCGCCCGGCGTTACTTTTTGTCATATACATAATATTCCAATAACCACGGTAACTGCCAATTCATGATGCAAACATGAGTCCTTGCAGTCCTTAAGCAAAAAAGACCTCATTGGTTGCTTTCAAAGACATATGCATATTATTTCCAAATAGTAGGTATTATTGCAATACATACAGTACCTTACGATGCAGAATGCAAACATATTTGAAATAGCAATATCAATGGGTTAAGTTCGGCCCTCGATACATTTGACAATTGTTATTGTCAAATGTATCGAGGGCCTCTAGTTTCCACCTATACGTGCCCATCCTGATTCAAAAAACGCATCATGTGACGGGACAAGGATTTTCGCCGGTTTTAAATGCAGCAACACGTGATGCGTTTTTTGAATCAAGACGGCACGCATAGGTGGACACCAAGTGGAAACCGGCTATAATATGCCATTTTCAACCCACTTACATAATGTGGTATATCTCTTGCCATAGGCAGTTACACTTTTGTGTCATTTTCAACCTCTTTGTTTATCATGTGCATAATGACAGCAACCAGACAAATTCTAAAAAACGGCATGTGTTTGAGTTGTTTTTATCTGTGCGATTTTTTTTGTCAAAAAATTGCATCTTTTTATTTAAGACAATGACAGTTTTACCTTTATATTTAGACCAACATGACATATCTATTTAATTTTTAAACTATTTCTAGGGGCCTATTTTTTCAATTAGCTTTCCGATTGGTTTGACCGACTAAAAAATTTTTGCCACAAGATTTAGCCTGAAGCCCGGCAACGCCGCCGTTATAGACTTCACAGCACCCCTTGGCAGTGGCGATGATCGTGTGTAGTGTCGTCGCACAGTGGGACCAATTGTTATAATTTAGCAGTTTTGTATTATAAGATTAAGGGGTAGTAAATCCTCAAAATCTTAGCTACCGATGTACCGGGTGACCTATAAAAACATTTCATATTTAAAATGCAGCTAAATATTTGACTGGGTACCGATTTAAAAAAATTTAAAATATATGTAAAGTAAATAAGCTTTTAAATCCAACTAAACAAAAATGATCGCAAATATAAAATAAAGATAGCAGACAATTAAAAGCTGAGAGGTATTTATATATTTTCTTTCAGTTAAAAAACTGCGTTTACATCAATACAAAAGGTACAGGGTTTTTTGTCGCTTATTTCAGATACTACTTAACCAATTTTAATAAGCAATTCTCCCTTGTTAAGGCGATTTTTTTACGCTATGGCACGTGCAAGTCAGGCCTAACCAGCGAAGCCTTCTATTGTTATTTTGGTAGGTTAGTTATTAATCAATTGGAATAAGAAACCGATATCTTCCTTAAGGCTTTAAATGCAAATAAAGAATAATAGAGCTTTTTTAAAATTCAAGATGGCTACTATACGCTAAAACTATACAACTTATTTGTTTAAACTGACGGAATATTTATATTTAATTATTACACGGTTACAAAACTACTAATTTAAAGAGAATGTCACATACTTGGATTTATATAACGATAATTTAAAAAAAAAATAATTCCGCATTTTCAGATTATTTATATTTTTCTCCTGATAGCTTAGGCCGGGATGTGGGTATAATTGTTTTTTCCTTCAAAATCGGTTTAATTTTAAATTTAATCACTGCTCAAAAGTCAAACTCCCAATATATCCAAATATAAAATAAAAATAACTACATTTTGATGGTTATATTGTTATAACTGTGAAAATGCAAACGTGTACTTAATTAAAGTTTTTTTTTAAATAATAACTAACCAAACCACTTTTAAATTAATTAAGTACAAAAATTTTAGAAGAATTAAGCGCTATTAAAAAAAAATTTCGCTTCAAAAATAATTATTAGAAAATATAAATATTTACAGGAAAAATTGAACAGACCAAAAAGTTTTCGGAAAAATACTGATGGAAAATGTTTCACAATCAGACAAAGCGTATTACCTGAAGTTTACCGCATCCAAATCGATGTTTTTCTTATAGTATATAGTAGGGTTACACGTACAGTTTTTTGTAAACTATGTGTTATAGATGTTCTGTTAGATGTGTCAATTTTTTTATTAAAAATTAGGTAATATTTTGTCGCATGTTCAATTTACTATTACAAATTCCAGTTTTCCTTTTAAAACTAATAATACAAAAACTAACTGTTATAAGTTTTTGAACTTTTTAAATATAAGGCAGTAGGTTATGTTTGAAACTTGCTGCTGAAATTAATTTGGCATTGTTGCTTATATGTTCCACCTTCTTCAGATAGCATATTGGTTCTATAATTGGATTTGATATTCTAATGGTTATTTAATTTAAATAAATTTACGGCTGCTATTTCTAAAAAAACGAAAAACAATTAGGTACTACATAACTGAAGTATTATAAAAAAGGATAAGGAATATGACGTTATATTTCTGAGACAAAGTCGGTTAAGTATGATAGCAATTTGTGGGTGTGCTGTGTACATTTGGGAACGACAAAGCGACAGAAATTATATTTTAATTTTAATAATAATTAATAATTAATGTTTGTATTGTTACAAAAAAATATATATGTACATATGCTTCGTATATCTAAAACTAGGATGTGTGGGAAAGGTCAGAGTTCGCGCTGCCTGCTAGTTTGTTTAGCACGCTCTTCCACTCAGGCCCATATATGCAGGGTGTTTCAAATTCAATAACATAATTTTAATGTTAAATATCTTGAGTGATTTTAAAACAAAAAAGTTCATATAAACATAGGTCTACATACGCTTCGTTTTCGAGATAACATTTTTTATTTATTATGATATAGTCGCCATGCTATACCGAAGCATTTTTTCTTTTGATAATAGCAGTGTTTGGTGCAAAAGGGTTTTTTTTAAACGGATAGAGATGCGAAAAAATTGCAAGAGACAAAAAAGTTTGCAAACGAAACAAGGATTTTATTTCTTGATTTAGAATCTAGCAGTGGCTTACAATAAAAAAATATCCCAGGAAAAAGCTGACATGACCCCTGAAAAAGTATAACCTTGTAGATTTTTACTATCGTTTGGAACGTCTTATAGTGTACTGACAACAGCTAAATATACGTGTTAAATTTGAGCGGCATGGCTCAAAAACTGCACGAGCTTTAAACAAAAAACTAATAAATATATGAAATTGTAACACCCTCTATCTCGACAACTAAGCGTTTGCGTGTCTATGTTTATATAAACTTTTTGACTAACAATTACTCAAGAAATTCAAAACTAAAATTATTTCATTGAATTTTGAAACACCTTGTATAAATAAAAAATTGTATATAATCCGATTTGAATTAGAAATTCAGTAGAAAAAAACCTGTGTACTAAGTAAAACATAGTACATACATAAGTTTGAAATACATATTTAAGTCCTACAAGTTTATTAAAACATTGTTGAAACTCTTGTCTTATTTTGGAACAGATGTTCCACAACGCCACAGAATTTTGTCTTCTTTTTAAAAACATTTTTAAAGATAAAGATTTCGTTGAGCCTTTACTTATGGAAAATAAAAACGTGATCTGGTTTATTTAGGAAAATACCTGTTATGCCTGATCGTGGACAGATTTCCCTACCCAAATGCAAAAGTGAGTTTTAAAAAGTTATGTCATATCATTAAATAAAAATCTTCAGTCCTTATGATATCGGACGGAGGCAGATTGTGGTAGGTTGGTTGTGAGGGGGCTGGTTATGGGGGGAGGGGAATCTCTTACTTTACCTCTTCCCATAGAAATACAGGCAACTATCCTTTTGTAGGAATCTATTTGTATATTATTATTAAACTACAAGAACAGCAATTAAAGTAAAATAATGATTAATTTTTTTAGGGGAACTTATTTTTTTATAATGAGTCACTTAATTATGTTACTAAAATTCTAGAAAAAACAGAGCACGAAGGCCTAGTCCGCATGTTATTTGTGGACTTGGTCAGCGCCCCTGATAGATTATGTTCATTTCGTTTGAAGGGGGCTAATTTTGATCTTAGAGGGCTTACCCTCCCTCCCCCAAGCTACTTGCTTGGCGTATAAACATACATTCATTCCATTCATTCAAAAAATTTTGGTTTTGGTAATATCTAGTTTTACCAAGAAAAATTGCATTGGATATCTAATTTGACCCACTGTGCTTGTTACTACGTCATCTAAGGCCCGTCAGTCTGCAATTCACAACAAAAAATAAGCTCAGTGTTTTGCATAAAGTGGGTTAGGAATTTAATATCTACACCTAATTTATTATTTATGTTCAACGTTCGATAGTTTTAGTTGTTTAGCTGTTGGGCCGTATGTTCAAACGTAAATATTAGTCTAGTGTTGTCTAGTATTTCGCTAACAAGCCCCTTTGGACACCCTTTGCCAAAAAAATGTTTTTTTTCACTTGGAAATATTTCTAAAGGCAGGCTTTTCAAAAATACTCTGCTAATATATTGGCACCTAAGCTCACACTAGTTACTATAATTATAGTATACATGTAAGCTGATATAACTAAAAACTGTTATATATTTTATTCAACTCCAGACTCAAATACCACACAAGCCATGTTTTGACTTACATTCAATTTTTTAAAAATTACCCCCACCCTTTTTTTAAAACTAAAATGTATTTTGTTTAACTCCAGACTCAATTACCTTTCGTTTTATACCACACAAGCCATATTTTCATTTAAACCCTAATTTTTCACATTTACCCCCACCCTTTTTTTTTAATAAACTAAAATGTATTTTGTTTAACTGCAGACTGAATTACCTTTCATTTGATATCACACACTCCATATTTTCACATAAACTCCAATTTTTTTAATCTACCCCCACCCTTTTATTTGGCTTGCGTTCGGTGGATTTTGTTCATTTTTAAATGGGACCATCTCGACCCAAGACCCAGCTAAGGTACCAAATTTCATTCAAATCGGGCAAGCGGTTTTTGAGTTATGCGCGTTGGTCGTTACAGACAGACATACAGACAGACATACAGACAGACATACAGACAGACATACAGACAGACATACAGACAGACATACAGACAGACATACAGACAGACATACAGACAGACATACAGACAGACATACAGACAGACATACAGACAGACATACAGACAGACATACAGACAGACATACAGACAGACATACAGACAGACGTACAGACAGACATACAGACAGACATACAGACAGACATACAGACAGACATACAGACAGACATACAGACAGACATACAGACAGACATACAGACAGACATACAGACAGACATACAGACAGACATACAGACAGACATACAGACAGACATACAGACAGACATACAGACAGACATACAGACAGACATACAGACAGACATACAAACAGACATACAGACAGACATACAGACAGACATACAGACAGACATACAGACAGACATACAGACAGACATACAGACACACATACAGACAGACATACAGACAGACATACAGACAGACATACAGACAGACATACAGACAGACATACAGACAGACATACAGACAGACATACAGACAGACATACAGACAGACATACAGACAGACATACAGACAGACATACAGACAGACATACAGACAGACATACAGACAGACATACAGACAGACATACAGACAGACATACAGACAGACATACAGACAGACATACAGACAGACATACAGACAGACATACAGACAGACATACAGACAGACATACAGACAGACAGACAGACATACAGACATACAGACATACAGACATACAGACATACAGACATACAGACATACAGACATACAGACATACAGACATACAGACAGACATACAGACAGACATACAGACAGACATACAGACAGACATACAGACAGACATACAGACAGACATACAGACAGACATACAGACAGACATACAGACAGACATACAGACAGACATACAGACAGACATACAGACAGACATACAGACAGACATACAGACAGACATACAGACAGACATACAGACAGACATACAGACAGACATACAGACAGACATACAGACAGACATACAGACAGACATACAGACAGACATACAGACAGACATACAGACAGACATACAGACAGACATACAGACAGACATACAGACAGACATACAGACAGACATACAGACAGACATACAGACAGACATACAGACAGACATACAGACAGACATACAGACAGACATACAGACAGACATACAGACAGACATACAGACAGACATACAGACAGACATACAGACAGACATACAGACAGACATACAGACAGACATACAGACAGACATACAGACAGACATACAGACAGACATACAGACAGACATACAGACAGACATACAGACAGACATACAGACAGACATACAGACAGACATACAGACAGACATACAGACAGACATACAGACAGACATACAGACAGACATACAGACAGACATACAGACAGACATACAGACAGACATACAGACAGACATACAGACAGACATACAGACAGACATACAGACAGACATACAGACAGACATACAGACAGACATACAGACAGACATACAGACAGACATACAGACAGACATACAGACAGACATACAGACAGACATACAGACAGACATACAGACAGACATACAGACAGACATACAGACAGACATACAGACAGACATACAGACAGACATACAGACAGACATACAGACAGACATACAGACAGAGATACAGACAGACATACAGACAGACATACAGACAGACATACAGACAGACATACAGACAGACATACAGACAGACATACAGACATACAGACAGACATACAGACAGACATACAGACAGACATACAGACAGACATACAGACAGACATACAGACAGACATACAGACAGACATACAGACAGACATACAGACAGACATACAGACAGACACACAGACAGACATACAGACAGACATACAGACAGACATACAGACAGACATACAGACAGACATACAGACAGACATACAGACAGACATACAGACAGACATACAGACATACAGACAGACATACAGACAGACATACAGACAGACATACAGACAGACATACAGACAGACATACAGACAGACATACAGACAGACATACAGACAGACATACAGACAGACATACAGACAGACATACAGACAGACATACAGACAGACATACAGACAGACATACAGACAGACATACAGACAGACATACAGACAGACATACAGACAGACATACAGACAGACATACAGACAGACATACAGACAGACATACAGACAGACATACAGACAGACATACAGACAGACATACAGACAGACATACAGACAGACATACAGACAGACATACAGACAGACATACAGACAGACATACAGACAGACATACAGACAGACATACAGACAGACATACAGACAGACATACAGACAGACATACAGACAGACATACAGACAGACATACAGACAGACATACAGACAGACATACAGACAGACATACAGACAGACATACAGACAGACATACAGACAGACATACAGACAGACATACAGACAGACATACAGACAGACATACAGACAGACATACAGACAGACATACAGACAGACATACAGACAGACATACAGACAGACATACAGACAGACATACAGACAGACATACAGACAGACATACAGACAGACATACAGACAGACATACAGACAGACAGACATACAGACAGACATACAGACAGACATACAGACAGACATACAGACAGACATACAGACAGACATACAGACAGACATACAGACAGACATACAGACAGACATACAGACAGACATACAGACAGACATACAGACAGACATAGAGACAGACATACAGACAGACATACAGACAGACATACAGACAGACATACAGACAGACATACAGACAGACATACAGACAGACATACAGACAGACATACAGACAGACATACAGACAGACATACAGACAGACATACAGACAGACATACAGACAGACATACAGACATACAGACATACAGACATACAGACAGACATACAGACAGACATACAGACAGACATACAGACAGACATACAGACAGACATACAGACAGACATACAGACAGACATACAGACAGACATACAGACAGACATACAGACAGACATACAGACAGACATACAGACAGACATACAGACAGACATACAGACAGACATACAGACAGACATACAGACAGACATACAGACAGACATACTGACAGACATACAGACAGACATACAGACAGACATACAGACAGACATACAGACAGACATACAGACAGACATACAGACAGACATACAGACAGACATACAGACAGACATACAGACAGACATACAGACAGACATACAGACAGACATACAGACAGACATCAGACAGACATACAGACAGACATACAGAATACAGACAGACATACAGACAGACATACAGACATACATACAGACAGACATACAGACAGACATACAGACAGACATACAGACAGACATACAGACAGACATACAGACAGACATACAGACAGACATACAGACAGACATACAGACAGACATACAGACAGACATACAGACAGACATACAGACAGACATACAGACAGACATACAGACAGACATACAGACAGACATACAGACAGACATACAGACAGACATACAGACAGACAGACATACAGACAGGACATACAACAGACATACAGACAGACATACAGACAGACATACAGACAGACATACAGACAGACATACAGACAGACATACAGACAGACATACAGACAGACATACAGACAGACATACAGACAGACATACAGACAGACATACAGACAGACATACAGACAGACATACAGACAGACATACAGACAGACATACAGACAGACATACAGACAGACATACAGACAGACATACAGACAGACATACAGACAGACATACAGACAGACATACAGACAGACATACAGACAGACATACAGACAGACATACAGACAGACATACAGACAGACATACAGACAGACATACAGACAGACATACAGACAGACATACAGACAGACATACAGACAGACATACAGACAGACATACAGACAGACATACAGACAGACATACAGACAGACATACAGACAGACATACAGACAGACATACAGACAGACATACAGACAGACATACAGACAGACATACAGACAGACATACAGACAGACATACAGACAGACATACAGACAGACATACAGACAGACATACAGACAGACATACAGACAGACATACAGACAGACATACAGACAGACATACAGACAGACATACAGAATACAGACAGACATACAGACAGACATACAGACAGACATACAGACAGACATACAGACAGACATACAGACAGACATACAGACAGACATACAGACAGACATACAGACAGACATACAGACAGACATACAGACAGACATACAGACAGACATACAGACAGACATACAGACAGACATACAGACAGACATACAGACAGACATACAGACAGACATACAGACAGACATACAGACAGACATACAGACAGACATACAGACAGACATACAGACAGACATACAGACAGACATACAGACAGACATACAGACAGACATACAGACAGACATACAGACAGACATACAGACAGACATACAGACAGACATACAGACAGACATACAGACAGACATACAGACAGACATACAGACAGACATACAGACAGACATACAGACAGACATACAGACAGACATACAGACAGACATACAGACAGACATACAGACAGACATACAGACAGACATACAGACAGACATACAGACAGACATACAGACAGACATACAGACAGACATACAGACAGACATACAGACAGACATACAGACAGACATACAGACA